>CM068828.1:36493409-37693409 GCA_028554795.2 Sinohyriopsis cumingii | reverse complement strand
CTGAATATCTTCGAGGAATTCAGCACGTGTTGGTTTCCATGAATATTTCTCTCTCGTGGCGTGATCAGCAACTGACGGAACTGTAAAACAATTAGTTAATAATTGCTCAGTATTTTCTGAATATCTCTCTGCGAGTTTTTTCGTTTCTCCGTGTAGGGATTCTTTACGGTATAAATCACCGTTAGGTCTTACAAATTGATCATATTCTTCATCTTCTGAGCTCTTAAACAACCATACTGACACGGGATCGTTTTACTTATCTGTTTAATAAAATCAAATATATTATCATCATAAAATCTCACAACACGATCTCGTGGAAATATTGTTACCTCGGAGGTCCACGCGTGGGCATTATGATCAGTAATTTCAATTGGTGTCCCTTTCGATTTATTCACTGATTCATATAAAACCTCTTCCGATAATGTGTTTACTACCACTGGAAATTTTAATTTACTTGATAACTCAGCAACATCGTTTATTGACGCTCCTGTATCCTTGACCGATTCAGCCCATTTCGCTATGTTTTCACGTCGTAGATCGGTTAAACCATTTCCACGCTTCGCATTTGTAAAATATTCCATTACTCGTTTGGCTACACAACTCAACGATGAAAATTTCACCGGGGTAAGATCATTGATGCTGGGTTTATCATTTAGTTGGTAAATTCCATAAACAACCGCAGTTACAGGATACGATCGAGCTTAATATGGTCTGTCAATCCCGGTTAACATTCCTGGCTTGGAATCTTTACTTAATACAGCAGTTTTTCCATTAGCAAGTACAGGATCACGTTTGTTACGGATAGTCCACGTATCGGAATCTCCTGCTTGCACAGTGTATTTTATTCTGAAAACGTATTTCTGATGAACATAATTGATAATAACTTTCGCTCGTGTATCATTCATTGAAGCATCAATGACAGAGTCATTGACAGAGTCATCGTGTATAATTTTAAATGTAGACCATACGTGAGATGCTCCATCATCACGAAATTCTTTTTTGGCATCTTTGATAATATCAATCTGATCTTGATCGTGTGTCTCAGTTGTTGGAGCTATATTATCAAGATCGAATAAAGGCTTGTTGGAGAATCCGTCCATATTATAATTAAGACAAATCTTTAAATTAGAATACTATGTATACAATATCTCAATGTAAATGGTTGATGATCGGTTCATTAGTTCATTCTAATAAACCTTTGTAAAAGGAATTCTGCGGACAACACATGCAAAACATTCCTGGTGGAAGTCTAGGACCAACACCTTGCCTGCGATGTGGTGTTGGAGTACGAGGATAAACACAGTTGTGTGCACGTGACAGTGAAAAAAATATCGAGAACTTAAAAGATATTATGATAAAAAAATAATGTCAATGACCCTGTGGATGGAGCTATAAAATCCGTAGAGGACTATCTAAATAAGTTCTCAGACAAATTATGATTTAGGCAAATTATGATTTAGACAAATGATATTATAATAAAATGCATCAAATGGAGTTTGTCAGACATCCTATCATCAAGAATTACGAACCAAATCGTGATGGTGTGATTAGAAACTGTCGGTTGAAAAGACCAGTTGGTATTGTTGTCAGTACTGGTTATCTAATGTTCAACGTTGGGAAGAAAATGTATTACAATCAAATAATTGTAAATATGTAAATACTTGTAAATATGTAAATACAATGCTGTAAATATGCTTCTACAATGCTGTAAACATGCTGCTACAATGCTGTAAATATGCTTCTACAATGCTGTAAAATGTGCTTCAAAACTAAAAAGGGTCAGCAATGACCCTACTTATTTTTCTTTTAAATATATAATATTCGGTATATACTATATAATGAACCATGAAAATATCAATGATGTAATTGTTGCTATTAAAAAATTAAAAAATGACGGTATAAATATAGCTGATGAATTAAATCCTGAAAAAATCATTTCTGATTTTGAAACATTGCAAGAAGCTAAACATGAAGGGAGATATATTCTGCCAACTGAATACAGATTTATAAAGAAGATTCAGACGGCTATGTGTCTATCGCGGTAGAACAAACACGGATGAAAGAATTTGTCAGTCACTCTCGTGCAATCGAAAAAATTAGGTCGGAATTATCTCACGAATATGAAGGAAAAAATTAATACTCGTGTGAGACAACTAAGAAAAATTATGTCAGATTGTGAAGCGATTGAAATCGAACGTTAAACTCGTTGATTTTATCAAGTAAGTACGTGGAAATAAAATTGAAAGTAAAAAATAAATTTCTGATTACAATATTTTTTAAAATTTTCACTGAAAATATTATATTTTTTTTGTTTTTCACTGAAAAATATTGGATTTGTATGATTTTTACTAGTAAATACCCTATTAGAATTAGCAAATCGAATGATTTGCACGATTTTACTAGTAAACACCCTATCAGAATTGAGAAATCAGTCGTCGCACACGATTTTTACTAGTAAATACCTATCAGAATTAAGAAATTTGACAGATTTTCAGTAAAAAATACATTTTTTATAATATTTTACTGAAATCTGAGCGACAGTCAGTCAGTAAAAAAAAATATTCACCTTGACTCTCAGGAAAATTATTTTTCTTGAATCGTAGATTTAAAACAGTTTCACGATTAAAAATCCTTAGAATTTTACAAGTAAATTAATATTTATCGTGTCATTTCTCAAATCCAATAAGTGGCCTAATTGGTCTGTTAGTTTGAAATTTATTCTTGATAATAGACGATTATGACATCGTAGATAGATCGGATTGATCGGCTCTTGCACAATCAAAAATCCAGGTGGTTCTTTTGGCGTGAACGAATAAAGAATAAATCATTGCTGAGCTTGATTTGATATTGTTGTGTCCGTGCTGTAGCTGTTATCGATTACATCACACACAAGGGGTTACATTTACGATTTCCGGAGATACATGTCGTCCTTGCCCTGCTGGATCATCATTATGTCTGAGGATAGTTGCCGGTGGAAGTGTTTCTTTGTACTGTGCAAGTATTTTAGAGAAGTTTTCATTGATTAAATCATTGACTGATTCTTTTAATTCGGATGCACTATATCCCGAAAATTTATAATTTGGCAGCGATGCTTCTGTTATTTTGTATTCTGTTAAAAACTTTTGTTTGTTGTCTGACTTTTCAATATTTATTACCTGAATTAACCGCTGTTTAATATATTCCATGTTGAATACGAGCTGATTTAGTATTTTAATGTGTTTGATGATTTCTCTGCGTAAAGTTATGTCAAAAAGATGTTCCTGGAAGTGCTGCCGTAGTCGATATAGATGTGTTTTATGTTCTTTATTAATTTCTCTAAAATATTCAATAATTTGACTTAAATAAATAGCTGTAACTTTTCTCCTCATTTTTCCTTATCTTCCTTCGGGAATTATATCAACAACAAAAATCCACCGAATATAGTCAAAGATAAAATTACTACCCAACGTTGCGCTTTTTATCTCAAGTAAATGTTGTTTGTATGATGGTTCAACATCATGATATGATTGTTTGTCCGTGACATAATCAGACTTTTTTGGTTCTGGTAACGGTGGAGGCGCATCTGGAGCAATTTCAGGCCATCCTAACACTGTTCTGATCGAACTCTGATATATATCTACGGCGTAGTCGGGAGAGTTTATCTCGATTGCAGAAGACAGCGTTGGTTCATGGACTGTTCTTGTTATTTTAGATTCTTTTCCGGTGATATTTTTTATTCGACGTTGTAATCCCTCATTGATTTCTTCGATTTCATAAGACCCGGTTGGTATTCCAACAACGTTCCAGTCGGGTGTAGCATCGGGTTGGTTTTTATTTGCAAACACAAACGAATTATTTGCTGGTAATCCACCAAATGATTTTGATCTGATATTGGGCCATCTGTGATATACTCGTAGCTGTGCCAGCGCGATCTCGCTTACCGGAATCGCAGTTGGAAAATTAATATTGAATTCAGGTTTGGTTGAGCTCACAGTTGTCATTGTGGTTCGTGCTGGAGTTGTATTTGCGGCTATCTGCTTAAGTAGCTCTGTCATTGTTATTTATTTTATTTTCCTTTAAAACGTGAATTTGTTTGTATGTCTCAACCATTGACGCGAATTCGGAATCTGATATTGTTTCGTCGTTGAGGCTTGATGATATCAGCCACGATAATTTCGAATACACGTTCGTGGCTGTGTTTAGCAGCGTGACATAATCGTTGAGTTTTGTGTTCGTGCACGTTGATATTTTTTCACGATTATATTAAAAATACTTGCAAGTGCCGCTGATGATGAAACACATATTGTTACTGTGATTGCCGTTGTTACTGGTGTCAGCGCTGATAATACTACTCCAGTGGATACAACTAACGCAGATACTGAGTGTATTGCAACGTCAAGAACAACTGTTCGTCGCCGGTATTTTTTTACTTTTGTTGTGTATTTGTCGATGATGACTTTTAGCTCTGACTGCCATTCACGTACTTGATTGTATCTGTAATGTTGTGTTACAACATCATGCTGGACATCTGTTGACATTATTATTTTACGCAGTAAACAATTGAGGTGTTTCAGCTACAAACTCCAAACACCACCAGTAAGATGCCGCGGTTAATTTCTCATCGGTTGCTTCCAAAATAAATATTTCTTTGGTTCCTTTATTTAATATGACAGTCACAGCCACGGAAAACTTGTCGGTGGAATGACGCCATGGATACGTTGTAAATATCTCAAATTGTGCAGTACTGAACACAGACAGCCTGTACACGCCAGTGACTGTTGCGGTATATTTGATAGTTTTATTTTGCTTTGACCATGTTGCAAATCCAGATGATAATATGTATACGATGTTGGTAATATGACCGGGAGTTACTTCGGGTGGAATTTTAATCAGACCAACTTTGTTGACGATCTCAGGAATTCCCGCTACGATGTTTTCTTGTATTTTCTTGATTGTGTCGATGTTTTTTGTGTTTGTTTGATCGTGTCGATGTTAGTTTTGATATCAACGAGTTTTATGTCAACGGTGAGCGGATCACCAAAGAATTCCTTTGCGGTATCGTTATTTTGTCTAAAGTTTCTGCGGAGATTCATAAACTCGTTTACGTGATTATCATACTCGTCCCGCAACGTGGATAGTTTACCATCTACGGTGTTGTAGTTAACGTCAACGTATTTTTTCGTTGCAGCATCTTCGTCGGATGTTGGATCTCTGAAAACTACTATCTTATTCCCGTTCATGCTGAGTTCTCCCGTCATTGTGTCGCCGGTATTTCTCAAACGATTAGCAGCACTTGCTGCAATTTCATCTCTGATGGTTGTAAACGATATACTTGAGTCTCTGATTTTTCCGCTGTCAGTGAAAACAGGAATGTTACCCGGAATAGCTCCAATAACCCTACGAATTATTTGATACCATCTGATATCACTAGTTTTTAGTTTTCTGTATCGGTCCTGAAAAATAACAAAGTCATCTGGGTCTATCCCGGACAACGTTAAAAAATTATCGATTTCATCTTTGGTTGCATATTTTGATAAATCCACATCGTCGCGTTTTTTTTTTTTACATTTACTCGTGCTGAGAGATCTTCCGTAAATATCAAACATTATACACAGAAGGGATTTATTTAATTTATCCGCGGTATACTCGTGCACGACTTTGTGAGGTGGTTTGGTTGATTTTGATAACGCGTCAAGTACATTAATTACTTCACGGCCACATATCGGAGGATCACTTAATGTTTGTGTTGGTAACGTTGAATACCAAACTGGAATGGAAGTGTTATATACATATTTTAGAAATTCAACTGGCGGTGCTAACCCATACGAATCGAAATAAATAATTCCACGTGGATCAATCGCGTAAGCAACCCAGTGAGTCCCTGGACCATCGCTATTATCAAGATTAATAATTCCAGTTTCTGGATTATTCGGTTCACCCGGTACCTGATCTGGCATAAAAAAAATTCTGAAGGATTTTATTTTTAGTTGTTTAGCAGCGTCCAGCAAATCAAAATTTGACATCGGTAAAACACTTTGTGTTTTCAAAACCGTTTTGGGTACCATGAGGGTGGAGTTCCTGATAATCTTAGACCTTTTCCGTATTGTTCCACTGGTAATCTTAGACGACCCGGCTGAGGCATATTTTATTTTTTTGGACGCCTTGTTGGTTTTTGTATCCGTGATGATCTTTTTTTAGGTTTTCCTTGTGTAAAATTTCCTTCCCAGTTGTATTCTTTAATGCCATTCCAGCAGCGGTTCCAACAGCGCCTAACGCGGCTGATTTTGCGACAGCTGGACAAGCAGTAGCTATTAACGCTGGTATTGCTGCGAGAAGTGGAAATATACCACCTGTTTTAATCATGTCTTTGATGGCACTTGGAGCGAAATCAAGTTGAACTCCGGTTTTTGCTTGCTGCGCTTTATTGAAATGTTTTAGTTGAGTTTTAGTCAACGATAATTTGTTTGGACCACCACTAGCAATTTGATCTCTCTTTAGTGTTATTTTTGTCCCGCATGCGCTCGCTTTTTTCGATTGTAATTTTTTTCACCTGACCAGGAGTCAGAGTAGCATTAACGTGATTGTATGACATTCTTATAATAACAAGGTTGGTCTAATTATCTACATGTTTTTATACTGGTGCATCAATGACCCTCATTCGTCCACCAACATCTTCAAGTAACATTGATTTATTGCTGAGTATAACAGCAATTGCTTTGAAACGAATATTTGTATTCATGCTAGCTCGAAAGTGTATATCAACAACAGATTGCTTAACTAAATCAAGATGTTCCAACGAAAATAGATTGGATACAACGATATAAAATCTAACTGTGATATTTGAAAACCAGTATCAATATTTTGATCACGTCCCATAAATGTCATCAAACGATGATATGCACGTGCTACATTATATTCACCAAATTTCAAGATATATCCTCGGTTGGTTCTTGATGTCCGTTTATTCTTAAATATACTTCAGTAACATCAAATTGGTCAAATACCATTGGATTTCTTTCTTGATTGCTTAATCGTGCAGAATTTTGAAAAGCAACGAAGATATGTCTTGGTGCAGAAACACCTTGCTGCGATGCTATATGCCAAGTAAATATTTTATCGACGGTATTTTCAGTGCTATCTGTGGTTACTGTTAACCATGATAATATTGATTTACCGCCTGTGTCCATAAAATAAAGTAACCGTTGTTCTTCAGCGAGCGATGGAGTCATTACCGGCATCCACAATGATAGTTTAGATAATATTACTTTACCAGCAGCAACACCATTTTCTCGCCAGATAGCATCATTATCTTCCTTTCGATGAAGAACAACTGTATGTTTGGCTCCAAAAATAACCTTTCTGACATTTCTACAAAATCCAAAAATATCAGATTGTGGAATTGCACATGAAAATAATCCATCATCAGTTACCATCATTTTACGTGTTCTAAATCCGAAATTAAAATTTGGATTAGCATTAATAACCACCGATTCCATATCTGCGTCAGCGTTATTGGCATTATTTCTTGGTCGTCTTATAGTATACTGTCTCACATCAGGATGGACAGTATTATCTTTAGCGAACATCATTGATGGACCAGCTGATCTTGTATAATCATCTGAATATCTTGCTAGGCCTATAATCGTTGTAGCAACGTCAACATCATTCTGGATTGTCTCAATTTCTCTTCCATCAATCATATATGCGGCACTTTTGAATAACGCCATGATACCATTATTAACAAAACCAGCATTTTCATTAGCTCCATATGCTATATTATCTGCTTTTAGAAGTTTGCCTGCGACTTCGATAAATGCTTCAGCGGGTAAGAAATATCTACTTGTATCTTGAACTCGTAATTCAATTCGTCCACGTTGATTTGGCGATATCGCTTCATAAGAATAATATTGATAATCACGCACGGACTCATCCTTGAGTACTGGTACATCCATGTCAAACGCTGGGTCAGATGTACTTTGAAACATTTTATTATAAATTGTTATCTCCTAAAACGAAGACTACTTCCCGATATCAGACTTGTATTTATTTGTTCATCTCCTTGATTCATCATCGTTGCTAATTTTTGATTTGCTGCTTGATTTATTACTTTACTGACATCCGCGGGCATCACTTCAGTACTTGGTAATTTTACTGGTTGTTGCGGTCTGCGTATTAATCGTGCTAATCTGTCCTTGATTGATAAGAACATTTTACTGGCAACGTTACCAATAGCAGCAGGAGCTTTATCGCGAATAATATCTACTGCTTTCATCGATAATCGTTTTGCAATAGGTGTTACTTTTTGAGATAATCTTGTAAATAATCCTTGAACAGTATCACCAAATCCATCTCCATAAGTTACTTTCTATACTGGTAATCGCGAGTTTATCACCCTGACCGGTACGGGTCCACGATGAGAACTGTGTACGATCATTTTATATAATTATTTATTTATTTAACAACTGATCACTGTAATCATCAACGAGTTCATCAATGAACCCCCGATAAACATTAATGTCCATGATACCGCCTTGAAATAATCGTCGACAGATATCAGCTGCTTCATTGGTTATTTCTGGTGAGTTATTTCCAGCTCGTTTTCCTCCCATGAGAACTTCTAACCGTGATACATCATTGAGAATATTATCAGGACAAGTGATAAGACCATTTCCAGTAAAACCACTTCCGGTTACACCTTCAGGTGATGGTTGTCTCCGTGGTCGAAATCGACGCTTTGTTGGCGTTGAAACACCCTTTTTTATTTCATTAACTTTTTCAACAAAATCTTCATATTCGCGCTATATTTTTTACTGATTTGTGAAATACCATTGTATTCACGAAATACTTTAGCATTCCACTCGTGTTCTGGAGTGTTATAAAATTCTGGCTTTAGAAACTGATGTCGAATTTGATATCCCGCTGCAGCAACCTTAACAGGATCAGCCATAACTTCTGCATAACCCTGCTGAGTAAAATATTTAGTTTTTAATTCTGGTTTAGATAAATACTCGACAATATTTTTAACATCCCCGATTTCAGCACGTGTTTGTCAGCAGACTCCATGGCTTCAGTAATTTGTTTTGGTAATTCCGTGATAACCTTCTGTGATGTTGTTGTAGCTGCAGCAATTTCTTTGGTTGGTTCAACAATTGGTTTAAATAATTGTTCTGTACCCTCTCTAAATTCAACCTGAGATTCTTGCGCTTGTAATTTTTGTCTGACACTATCTCGTACGGGAAGAAATTTCTTTATTGCTTCTAGTCGCTCTCGAGCTAATCTAGTGGTATATGCTTCTCCGATATTTGCCATTATTTTGATATAACATAATGATTTAATTTACAGCAGCAGAGAGGGCCACCTCCAATTTGGTACACAATCACCGCGATCCCAATTCCAGGGTAAGTCAGTTAAGCAGCAGAGAAAGGCAGCTCCAATTTGGCACCCAATCACCGATCCCTTTTTTTTTTACAATTCCAGGGTAAATCAATTAGAGGCTGTTCGTCCTCTCTGCTGCTGCTTATTCTTGCCTCCTACCTTACAGGACAAGCATGATGAAGACGACAACAGACGAAAATTGATAGAAGTTGCCAAAAACTGGCAAATCTGTTTAAGAAGAAAATTTCTTGAGGCGTTGTGGATCCCCGATATGGAAAAACCTGGATCTAACCATTTGCATTTTGAGTCACATGACTATACTAATCTTGCATTCTACATGTCTATTGACATCAGAGGTCAAATAGTCACGTGATATCAACAACAAACAAATTTCCAAAGTTGTTGTACTTAGAATTTGGACATATTATATAGGTCACTTAATGTTTGTAAATAAATATAATGCACACTTAATTATCAACATATTTAATCTGAGAACAACGACCAGAAACCTGTCGGTATCGCAGCAGGGCAGAGATAACCGTTTTAAAGCAGTACCGAGCACGTGTCAGTAATGTTTTTGTTGGTGTCACTTGACTACCACATTGACATGTGTTCTCTGCATAGTGAATCTGGTTTTCTTCAAGTTGCTGCAACATTTACAGAATTTCGGCCGTTTTTTTTCAGAAAAAATATTTTGATAAGTTTTTTTTTTCATTTTTATATAAAAATTACGCGCCTTTTATTTATTTGTTCCATTTGTTTTCATGCAGTAACACTAGAAATGGTCTATTGTTGACATCACGCGACTGTATGACCTCTGATGTCACTGACATGTTGGTTGCAAGAGTTGTGTAGTCACGCGACTAGGAATGCAAAGGGCCAGATCCAGGTAAAATTTCAGAAACGATGTACTTTCTTCTCGACTGTCAGCGGATTAAGGACATGACGAAATCTATGATCACAATTTCTAAGAAAATAAATCATATTCCTATCGATTTCATGCAGGTATCTCTTGATGAAAGGTCTTTCAAGTTTATTGGGCCGGCTAGTAAGCGGCTACCCCATGCCGACACCAAATGTTGTCGGCGAATTCCAACGTTTCGATAGGGAATTCTGACCCTACACCCCAACATAAATGTCCAAATATCAAAAATGTGGTGGCATGGTTCAGAGGAAACTCGGAATATAGTGTGCCTTGGAATGTATAGTACGTTTAGAAAACTATTTTTGAATATAAAGAATACTAGTCTTGATATTAAACTAAAATTATTTTATTTTGTACATGAATGAATTAGAGAATTAGTAAATAAATTTTCATTTTGCGTTAAACACATGGGTATTTTTTCTCTTCAGATACTCTGCTATTGAATAACTTAACGAAGTCTTCATTATCGACTTCCATCTTGTATCTCAGGTTAAAGTAATAGACTGACAATCACGTCGTTCCATTGGTTAATAAATGTTTGCTGTTCTTTTATATAATTTGCTTTGGCTGGATTACTTTCTTTTTCAAACAGTATGCGTTCTTGTTTCAATACATTCTAAATCCTTTGATGTTATGCAAGAATTAGCTTGAATGAGACGTTACATCTTATATACAATGACCGAGTTCTGCACTCAAATACTATGGAGGTCTATTACCGCCATAATTCTTTGCATGTATTTTCTGTTTTTCCTTGATGCATTATTGTAAATGACTGCTTGCAAGTGCTACTTTCATAATTCTATCCATGTATATTGTATTCTTCATTAGTGCAAACTGTTTGTGGCAGTTTGCAAGTGCTACTTTCCTTCTGCATTATTGTAAATGGCTGCTTGCAAGTGCTACATTCTTAATTCTATCCATGTATATTGTATTCTTCATTGGTGCAAACTGTAAAGGGCTAGTTGCAAGTGCTTAGATCTACTCTCCTTCTACGTCATTGTATCTTGCTTTTTGCTAAACGCTGAATTCGTTCTGTAATTTGTCGAATGGCAAATGTTATGTCAGTTATTACAAGTTTTATATTCTGTTGATAAACGTGCCATATTACAAATTACACCATTCCAACTCCTGATTTCATTTAGATTTGGCCTTGCGACAATCTAATTTTGTCAGTATCGTCTTTCTTGTCCAACTCGTATCGCCATCTGTTGTCATAATGGGATACTACAGTATTAGCATGGCTTCATGACAACAGATGGCGCTCTAAATTTCCATATTTTTTCCTCAATGAAATAATGAATGCTCCTCACGGGAAGTTAGATTGCTTTACGGCACTAATTTTGTTTGGCTAGCAGCATATACAGCACAGGGGCTCGTATCGTTGCTTACAATCGACCAGTTATACATGTACTATATAATAAATACAAGGGAGGACACTTCATTCCTTTCTCGCGCAACCCATTTAAGAATAAACGCTGTTATTTCAAGCCACATTTCGCGTAGCGTAATAAATTTGGTACCGATATTTAGCTCAGGCATTCGACTGTGTATCCCTTCAAAAGTTTGACTAAATATCATACCTTTAAGGAATGCCAAATCATTTTCCCACGGTACCGCTCGACATGTACCTGATCGCACCCGCTTAATATTCAAGAATAACGCGCTGAATGGAATACTGCACTCTCATTGGCCAACCGAAAATGACGTACGCGCCTATTTATAAGTTATTCCGGGAGATTTAAATGGCTCAATTGTCCAGAAGAAGCAGACCAAAAAAAAAACACATGACGGAATCACACATTGTTTCATGGTAAGAATGATCAAAATGTGAAGATCATCTTTTGCTTTAAATTTATTAAACAATAAACATCATAACTGTTTGCAAATATATATATATATATATATATATATATATATATATATATATATATATATATATATATATATATATATATAATCCTCATGAAAGTGATATATGATTGTTGTCATAAATATCTGTCAATAATAGAAAATGTAAATAAAAGAAAACCTCTCCATTTCTGAAAAATCTCTGCAGCTTGCCTAAAGCACCCTTTCAGACTTGAGATTTAAAGCATGCATTGATACATGTATCATTGTATATGAAAATTCATCATGAGAATACCCTTCCTTTCCTCTAAATACAGTGACATGCATCAGTTTAGTCCTAATCATTTCTGTTATAAATTATGTGAATGTTTTCAGCATTTGTTTGCAGAATGCAACAAAAATATCCATGCATTCTGAAACAGATACTGCAGTGTTGGGCTTCAATATATCATTAACTAATTATATGAGAACATTTACAACATGTATTTTACAGATTTCTAAGATTGTAATTATTTGGTACCAAATGTAGGGTGGTTAATCTGTTTGAGAAATTTAGCATTTCCTATATGTATTCCAGCTTGACTGGGGCAGTGTTAGAAATGCTTTCCTACTAACTGCATGTCTAAAATGTTAGGATTTTAAGCATAATATCTTTACATTGTTTATAAATTATTCCCTTAGTACACTAGATTGCCAAAGTTCAATTGTCACTGAGGCATTTCATGAGGGTCTTGGGTGCATGATCACAACTCAATCTCTGTTTTGAAGAAAATATATTATTATAGTTTTTTTTTTAAAGATTACACAGGGGGAGAAGATACTGTCACAGCCCATGTACCATTCTGTCAATCCATCATTCTATTAATAAATGTACTGAATATCCTCTAACACTGCTGAATATAATGGCATGACACTATCGAATATGATTGATGTTCATCAGAAATGTTCATAAAAGTTTTAGAATTTGATATTATCTCTTATGTGGAGAAAAGTGGATAAGACACTGTTTTTCAGTATCTTCAAATTTGTATGCATCATAATTGAGAGCCATTATATTACCTATATAATGGATTTTAGGATAAATCCATTGGACCATGAACAATGTGCAAATACATTTTTCTCCTACATTCATAATGTTGCAAGTTCTAATTAACTCCATACTGTAAGATACTGAATGCATGTAGGTCATAAATATAACACTGATCCAAACACTATATACATATTTCCATAGCATGAAGTTACTCCCACTGAGATAGCTGGGAAGCACAGGGATTGGCAATTATGAGAAATATTGAAAATTCTAGTGCACTTATTGGTAGTACTGGAACTAATAAATAATGACATTGCCAATATTATTCCTTTATGACGTCGCCTGAAAGTCTACAGTCTGGACATATCCATTCCTCCTCCTGAAGCTCCTGTTCATCTCTGAGCAAACCAATGCACTTATAATGATGCCATGTATGACACATGTCGTAACAAACACTATCAACTATACAGTCCTCCTGACATCTTCCACATGGCCACTTAGCTGTCTTTGATCGTTTCCCTTTTCCCTTTCCCATCTTTTTCTTTACTGCTTTCCTTTTTACTAGTTTATCCAGGCTTCCTTGCGGTTCGGAGGTGGAAGAATCATCTGATCTGTCTTTCCTCAATTGGCTTTGCTTAGAGCTTACTTGTGCTTCTGAAGAAGACGCTTTTACTTTACTGTCTCTTCTCATTTGAATTTGCTTCCTGTGTGCTTCTTCCTTCCCAGTCTTAACTTTTCTCTTGAATTCTCGTCTAAACTGTGCTGATGACATTAACAAATACTTACTACCTCCTCTTTTAACTTCTGAACTTGTACAGAGAAATATTGTTGGTTCAGTGTCTCATTTAGCAGAACCCTTGATGTTACAAAGTTATAAAAGCTTTTGCCATACAAATTTACAATTTGTACTGTTTCAAGTTTTCTGATGACTTTGTCTAACTCTTGGAAGAAATGAAAGGTTTTATCACTTACACAGCACAGACCACTCCTTACATTTTGCTTTCTCTGTATCTCAATCATGGAAACCTTATCTTCTGATGTTTCCATTAGGTCACTTTCATATTGGATGAGTGTATCTAACATTGTTGCTTGGTAGTACAACTGGTTCACATAATCTCTGGAATTATTGCTGTACAAGTTTTTTCTCACAGCACTTCTTTTTCTATGTCTGAGTGATGCAACACACCAACCTGCTATATATCTCAATTTTGCTCTTCCACTGCTTGTATCTTCAAAGACTTTTCCTTCTTTCTGTGACTGTTCTATTGCTTTTGCTTTTAATGGATCAGAGATATCAGCCACAAGTTTTGCTCTCAGCTTCATTAATATCTTAAAAGCAACTTTATAATGGATACATCTGAGATCTGCACAAAAAAGCTGCCTTACATAACTTCTGTACTCTTCTGTACTGATAAACTTTGTGACTGCAGCTTAAAATGAAGTCAATGTTTGGTTCCTGATGTTACCTTCTGACACAGTGTCTTGAAATAAGCATTTGAGCTTGAAGTAAATATTTCTGGCAAAAGACTCAGAGACATGCTTGTTGGCTTTAATACCATGTATTTCTGTATTCAAGTCATTCTGTTCCTGAGGACGTGGGATCTTATAAGTAATCATATCTAGCAGTTCATCTATATTTATTGCTGCAGGCATTGGACTATCAGAAGTTTGTTTGAAAGTACTTTCAAGTATATCCATTGTTTTTATCACCTCTTCATCTTCATCACTGTCATTTTCAATATCTTTCTCTTCCACATCATCTGTATCATCACTGTTGTCAGCATCTCTGGTACACTCCTGTTTATTCTCAGGACAGTTTGAATGGTCTACAGAAATAAGCTTACTACAGCATGTTTCATCAACTGGACAAAATCGAGACTCATAAAATTTCTTAATAAACTGAGGTTGACTTCTGACTAGACAGAATCTGAAGTTCTTCACTCTCAGTCCCTTCGTTGATTTTGCCCTGCCAACAGCCACCCCAATTTGTCCAGGCATTGTCATGTTTCTGCAATCAATTTCAAGTCTATCTATTGTCATTCCTTGTGCTTTATGCACTGTTAATGCAAATGCAAGCTGAAGAGGCAACTGTTTCCTACAGGCAATAGTTTTTCCTTCCTCGGGTTTATAGACTGTAAAAATGTATCATTGTATTTCAGTTGTCTTATCAAATCTATGAAACTTCACTGTAGCACTGTCCTTATGCATCTCAACAACAATTCCTTTGAGTCCATTTACAAGTTCATCTGACAAATTCACATTCAGAATTATAGGAGCTCCTACTTTAAGGTACAAATGCTTCACAGTTCGACAAGACAATAATGCTGCTGTATCACCTTCATTTGCACTGTGATATACCTTGACTTCACCTGGATAAAAGAAGAAAAGTTTTGACATACACACACTTTGATATTATGTACATACTTTAAAGAATGTTTTACTGTATCTGAAAAGACATTTTCCACTTACACTATATGAAGACTGAAATGTATATAAATATATATTTAATAACAGTGTTATGTACAAGTCATGCTTAAAATTTTTTGGAAAACATGCCTAACTTTTATCCATAACTATAATTTGTAACTGTATACAATTAGTTTACATACAATTGGATGTCAGGGTTGCTTTTATTTACAATTAGAGTGGTTTTTCCATTAGAATTACTGACATGTCAAGTATGCATTTTCTTTTTAGAATATTATCAGGTGATTGTGTTTATATATAGGTAGTTCGTTAAATGGTAAACACCAACTCATTCTTTTCTAATAATCAGTATATAAAGGAATTTATTTTAATAATCCGATTTTACAGTTGTGTTGTTCTAATCAAATAATATAATCAAAGAGGAATTATTTATCAGAAATATTCATTGGAATTATTCAAGTGATCCATTATTTTTGGGGTAATACACAATTTTTGGATGTATGTCCACTTATTTAAAGATATTCTGGTTTATATCACTCATGTATGTCAGGACATTCTTCTTACTGTAGGTTGATAGAAAGACTCCAAGAAGATCAAGAGGGGACTATAATATTTAGTGACCTAATGAAAGACTGTAAAGGTGTAACATCAAAGGCACTTTCAACACTTTTATTAAAACTTTTCCCTCATATAAAGAAGGTCAAATGACGCAATTCAGGCAAGAAGGAAGTATTTTATGAGGGACTTTCTTACATCTCAAAAGAGAATTATCCGAATGATGTGAAGATAACTTTTGATAAACTAAGAACCTGTATTCCTAGAGATGTGACAATTCTACCCTCAATGAAAGATTTGATAACTGATGTCGTATCTTCAGTTAATGTCAATGGCAGCATTACGATGAAAACAATCAATATATCAGAAACAAGGTGGACACTTACTGTAAGAAACAAAACTGTTGACCTGAGTAAATTAGGTATTAGCAATGAATTTTCATGTACACAAAGATGTCTGCAGAGGATCATAGACATTGTCAAGAAGATGTCTGTATGCAGTGGTGTGTCAAAACTGGACTCCTCTATACCGGAAACTTCACTGACAGTAACTGAAAAGGTGAAACAGCACAATTCAGATAATTATATATGGGTGCTGCATTTCAGATTTTGTCATCAGATTGTTCCGTGGGGATTAACCAAATATTGTCGACGCTGTCAGAGTCACAGCACACTGAAAGAGCCAAGCACACATGATAATGACAAAGGGGAGACAGATGAACAAAGTGATGAAGATAGCAAAGACCTTGAGAAATGTTTAAAACAGTGCTTTCCCAATGCACCTGAGGATATGAAACTTTTACTTAAGTCTCAATCTGCTGCTCTAAAGGCAAATATTCCAAATGGAAGATGATGGAATAAGAGAGTGATTAGCATTTGCCTGGCACTATGGGTAAGGAGCCCACGAACATACCAGGATATAGTAGACAGTACCATGATGATCCTTCCAACAGGTCGGCATTTAAGAAGGTACAAAAACAGAGTTCCACAAGAAGCAGGACCACAGGATGAAGTTTTTCTGTGGATGTACCAGGCTGCAAAAGATGCAAATGTTCCTGAAGAGGGATGGGCTAGTGGTTTGATTCATGATGAAACAAAAATTCAACAGGATCTTGTACTGGATATGAGAGGTGGCAAACCTCATTTAGTTGGATGGGTTGACACTGGGGATGAAGGCAATGATCTGAGAACTGTAGAACAGGGAAAAAAGTTGAACAAAAGCTAGCAACATCAGTAATACCAGTGTATCCCCCAGGGGTGTACAATTGAGGGTACAAAAAACCCCAGGTGTCAAAACTGGGGGTCAAATAAAAAATGTGGGGGTCAAAAATGTACTGAGAAATTTTCATACGACTTTTTCAGCTTGAAATAGGATACTGCAACTTGCACAACATACTCTTTCTCTCTCTCTCTCTGTTTTTCTCTAAACATACAAATACACCAACATGCACAATTAACAAACAAATGCATTGTCCATTCAAAGAATAATTTTATAAACTCACTTTTTATTTTAAAGTTGTACTTTTAACAGTCTCCTCAACAATATTATAGCCCAACACATTACATATAAGCCAATACAAAAAGCCAAATAAATCTTTTTAACCAAATGGGAGTTAATTTACTGCCTTTCATCAAATGTGTACTATCAAAGGTTTCATTGTACTTTGTCCTAGAACACATTTATCCAAATATCAAGGAGGATACTGACTCATCTTCTTTCTAATAAGTTACACTTGAACTTTAAGATCTTTCTTTTATTACAGTAAAAGTTAAAAACCAACAAAATCTGCAATGACCCGCTGACTTTGTAATCCAAATAACGCATTTGTCTCTGCAAGTTTACTGATTTCTATGTTGTGGAATAATGTCTTAGGTTATAATGTGTTCTCCAGATATCTTATGGCGAACCAGGGCCTATTTTTTAAAATTCTAAATTCCTGTCAGGAAAGGATTATTCACTTTTGCAGTCTTTGCAATCACACGATCAGAAGTCACACTGGTAATCAAAATGAATATTCCAGTCAAGGGAATAATTTTCTCCATTTTTCATTAAAGTCAGATCCACAGTTACTCTTTTGTGTTCTGCTTCGTTCACTTTCTTCGCTAATGCTTTTTAGTGCATGACGTTTTAATCTGGCGATCACTTTCTAGTGCAATGAGCTTTGATGTTAAATATCTAGAACAGTTTGCTGAGCTTGATGGAAATCGCGAGAAGCTCGCGATATTAGGGGAAGCTACTCCGTCATAACATTGCCTATGCTAGTCTGGTTCATTGTTTTATATGTTCCCTGCATTGCACTTTGCTATATGAATAGGAGCGCAAGGCAGGGAGGAAACAAAGCGGGGAACCAGTCAATGCCTATATGCGAAGTATATACAATGCCATCCATCGTCCAATGCATTGGGTATTAAATAAATCCTGATCATATTATGAAAATCCTTTGCGTCAAAAAAACGCACGGTAACAAAATGTGTGCGTCAATTTTCTCCAGCGTGCGTCCCTGACGCACAAATGTGTGTAAAGGGAAACACTGTAATATAGATATATTTCTTGGGATACACTGGCTTCAGATTCCCAGTTTATCATTATCCAACATGTAGGGTGAAAGCTTCTGAACTGCACATCATGATATGGGATGTCATTGCTAGGTTGCAGGATTGGGGATTTTCTGTAGTTTACATCTTACAGGATGGTGGTGAAGAAAACAGGCAATTTATAAAATCTCATTTCAATAGGAATCCATTAGACAGTAAATACATGGCTGTAAACTTAGTGACTCCAACTAAATCAGTTGCAATGTCCCAGGACTTTTCGCATAATATGAAAAAAATCAGAAATGGTGTAATGAAAAGTGGTGACATAAAGGGTCTTCATACAAGGAAGCTGAAACTGAATGGAAAGTACATTTTGTGGAAACACTGGATCAGTGCAGTTCACTGGGATTGGGAGGTCCACAGCAGACCAATACATCATAAAGTTTCAGATGCTCACTTGTACCCAAATTCAGCAGAGAAGATGCGAAATCATCTGGCAGAAGAAATGTTGGATTCTAATGCTCTGTTCCTGATGAAGAGTTATCAGGCAAGCTTACCGGATGGATCACACCTTAACAGTACAATAGAACTGCTAGAAAATACCAGTTTATAGTGATATCTAGCACTGGGGCATCACACCGCAGACATGTAGTACATATTAAGTCTCACCCAGTCGCATTATCCTGACACCAGGTTGACTAGTCCTAACACTGATCTCTTAATGCAGAGCGCTGAGTGAGAAAGATGTAAGTACCATTTTTATAAGTCTTTGGTATGACTCAGTCAGGGTTCGAACCAGCAACCTACCACTTCTGAGGCAGATGCTCTATCCACTAGGCCACTGGAGCAGTCAAGACTGATGTAGAAAACATTTTCAAGAAATTATTCTTGATGCTACAGTGATAGTATAACAGCAGTGGCCTGACTTTAATTGAGAACTTAACGAAGAATTTAGTGTTACTCAGACCTGATTTCAGTGGCATATGGAAAGTTGGAGTCCATAAATAGATATAGAGAAAAGCATATTTACGGAACAGTCCATGTATGGCAGCAGTCTTTCCAAAAAGTTGAAATTTATGACGGGGACGATAAAAAGTTACTACGAGCAATTGACATTGCAAGTTAATAAGGGATCTGCATTTACCTTCCATGTCCAGTAAACTGTCTGAGTTGCACTTTTTCAACATCATAATTTAGGGCAAACAATTTGATGGGCTGATCACCAGGTGGTAGTGGATGTTCCAATCTTTGTAGCAGACTTTCTGTGTCTTTAGATAACGGTACACCCTCACTTAGTTCATGTACAGCTTTGATTAAGTCTCCTGTAAGGTGTTTAGAAAACAAGTATGTGTGAACTCTGTATTTTGTTTGTTTATTTATTTCACAAATATTTTGTTTATTTATTTCACAGGCAAATTTAAACATGTCACCTGTGTAAAAATAGCAATGTGAAAATTTTGCTGCAAATGTATTTAGAAAAGGTTGTGTTTGTATGCATGTGTTCCCATGCTTAACTGCTCTGACCTTCATCCCAAAGTCCCAAGTTTGAACCTACTGCCTCTTGAGCAGGTCCTTAAAGGATAAAGAGCTGGATGTGTGACTTCATCTTGGCATGCCCATATATATGTGTGTGTGTGTGTGTGTGTGTGTGTGTGTGTGTGTGTGATCTTAACAGTTATTAAGATATTATGGGGGGTAGAATAAGAATGTAACCCCTTGGTCAATTTCATTGCATGCATACATTTGTTCTCAATGATCAGTCATTTTATATACGGTAACATAGTGTGAATCTCAATAGTTTATAAGTTCTGACATAAGGGATATGATCCTTGGGTATAGACACTGACCTATTCGTACAAGTCATCTGCATGTTTTTATTTGTCTCTAAATGGCCATAAATTCTATATATGGTTATATGATGTGGATTTCATTGTCATGATGAGGTTTGTATAATAAGCATTATATATGACACCTCTTATGCAAATCTGTACTAACCCATTTTGATCATATCTGTAACCAACTACATAAATCATAATATGTGTGAATGTTTATGCATATATATTAATTTGCATCCATCCCCTCTCTCTGTCTCTCTCACACTCACACACATGTATAAGTTCTCTTCTGAACTGTGTCTGAGTTGTGGATATCTTGGTGTAAGACACTGAATTCCTGGTGTGAAAATCAGAGAAAGTAAAAGTATGGTATGAAATAAAGATGAAATTACTGATAAAAACTTGTGTTGTCTATTCCAAGTATCTTTAAACAGGAGTGTGCATATAAATTCTTTTTTATAGTTTATTGTTACCAATGTGTTCAAAGAAAAATGGTATTGTCACTGGTGATAAACTGATAATATCATTCCTATGGATGGTATCTCAAAGAAAAACCGAGTGATCATGACTATTCATTGACTGCCCAACATGATGCAAAATGTTACAAATTTAGGGATTTCAGGACTACATGTATTACTGTCTGAGAACTTAGTATGTTTAGGTAGCTCCTCTCTCTGTCTCTGTCTGTCTGTCTGTCTGTCTGTCTCTCTATGTGTGTGTGTGTGTGTGTGTATGTGTGTGTGTTTAACTTTTTACACATATACATCCAAATATTGGTGAAAATGATAGAAAGACAGAAATAAAAGATTTTCAAAGAGAAGGAAGATTGTTTTGTTTTATCTTTTCGTCTTTTTTCACACGAGGTCTATTGTTATTAAAATATAATGTTTAAATTACCTTCTGTTTGTCTGTGTACTTGTGACAGTCTGTGTACTTGTGACAGTCTGTGTACTTGTGACAGAACATAATGATGTGGAATCAGGCTGTGAATCTTTTCATAAATGAGTTCTCCTCTATCATGGTACACATCATCTGGCACAGGCTTCAGTTGAAAGAAATCACCAGAAACAATGATCTGAATGACACCAAATGGGAAATTGCTTTCAATTACTGTTCTGAACACCTTCTCTATTTGCAGAAAGAATTTCAGAGATAGCATGGAGATTTCATCAATAAAAAGCGTGTCAACATTCATAAATTCTTCTTTTAATATCTATCATATCATCATCATTTTTAATCTTATCTATCAAAAAATCATCGGGGAAACGACCGTCCTGAATGCCCGAAAACTTGTGTATTGTCATTCCGTGCAACTGAGAGGCAGCTATACCTGTACTGGCTGTCAAGTAAACTGTTTTTCCCATTTCTTTCAGTCTTTTGCTAAAATTGTTAACTAGGAAGCTTTTACCAATGCCAGCCTGCCCTAATATCATGATATTGTGACCTGAAATTGCGGCGTGTACGATATCTTCCATCATGCAAACGCGTGCCAGCATCAGCAACACTACGATCCCAGTGAAAACACCCGCCATATGTCAATTTATTTCAGCCAATCAAAAAATTAAAATTAAAAATCTAAGCCATCATGCGTTATATTCGGTTGGCCAATGAGAGTGCAGTATTCCATTCAGCGCGTTATTCTTGAATGTTAAGCGAGCTAAATATCGGTACCAAATTTATTACGCTACGCGAAATGTGGCTTGAAATAACAGCGTTTATTCTTAAATAGGTTGCGCGAGAAAGGAGAGAAGTGTCCTGCCTTGTATTTATTATATAGTACATGTATGACCGGTCGATTGTAAGCAACGATGCGAGCCCCTGTGTGAAGAATACAATATATTGCAAGCAGCCATTTACAATAATGCAGAAGGAAAGTAGCATTTGTAAACTGTCACATACAGTTTGCACCAATGAAGAATACAATATACATGGATAGAATTATGAAAGTAGCACTTGCAAGCAGTCATGTACGATAATGCATCGAGGAAAAATAGAAAATACATGCATACATTTATGGCGGTAATCCCCTTCCATAAAATACGGGTTCACACTAAAAATGACCACGAAAAGTCACACAGTTAGATATTACCCAGTATTCTTACAAATCTAAAGCAGTAATCAATGTGATAACGACATTTTATGCTCTGTATATTTTATTGTATACGGTGATGTCATGTCTTCTCGCCCAAAGATTAATCACGGGAAATAACAACGTGAAGGTGCGCTAATGATACGATTGGACAAAATATGTATGAGTTTCTTGCATGTGACCGATATACTAGTATGTGGCCTAATCATACCACTAGTTTAATTCGAAGTTGACCTTCATTTGACCGTTGACATAAGCCTAAGAATCGTATGTATATGTATGGTGTGTGGGTTCCAAAGCGGTAGGGCTATGATCCATATACCGTATAGGCATAGAAAGGTAAAATTATTCCGATCATGGATTGTCGCGGGGAAGGTCAAAATAGACTTGCATTTTGTGGAAATTTTGTCCATGCAACTAAAGAGGTACCTTTGGTTATTCTAGAGAAATTTTGTCTTGGAGTTGTGGATGGCAAGGTAATGTAGATACATTGTGTTGCTTTTATGTTGTATTGATTTTCCAGGGACTTTTACTTACATGCACGTATGAATTCCTTGATTGTCGTATATTGTTAATGGTTGAGAGAGAGAGAGAGAGAGAGAGAGAGAGAGAGATTGAGATGTGTAAACAGGAAATCTTTTATAAACGGAACTCAAATTATATGTTTGGATACATGAATATACGAAACAAGGCAATTTTTAGTACCTCAAAATTTCTCAACAAAATTATCGAATAGATTTGTTCCTGTAGTCGACCGCTCCGGTGGCCTAGTGGTTAGAGCGTCCGCCTCGGATGCGGGAGGTCGTCGGTTCGATCCCCGGCCGAGTCATACCAAAGACTTACAAAAATGGTACTAACAGCTGCCTCGCTTGGCGCTCAGCATTAAGAGGTTAGTGTTAGGACTGGTCGGTCCGGTGTCAGGATAATGTGAATGGGTGGGACTTCATGCTACATGTCTGCGGCATGATGCCCCAGTGCTAGACATCACTATAAACTGCCACATTGCAGACATCGTAGCGATATGACTGAAAAATTGTTAAAGCTACGTTAAAAATCAAAATCACAACACACACACATCCTGTAGTCGAGTAGTGGAGTGTAAAAATCATGTTACTTGCATGGTTATGCTAACATACCGGGTTTCCCAAACTGTGTCTAAACATCTGCAGTCCAAACATGAAAAGGTTGCATGATAATGTGCTTTCCCACAACCTCTTACGTAAGTAAGGACTGCTAGGTGATACTCGCATTTTCTTAATTCGAGTGGAGACAATCATTTAAGACACTTATTGCAAAATGTATATTAAAGAAAACGTGTTGTGCATTGTATGTTTAGGACATGTATTGTACTGTGTGTAATTAGAAAACATGTACATACTATGTTTAGAACATATATAGTGTACATTTAGAAAACGTGTTATATATTGTATATTTAAGACATGTACAATGTATAATTAGAAAATGTGTTGTACGTTGTATATTTTTATTTGTACAGTGTTTATTTAGACAACGTGTTGTACGTGATATATTTAGGAAACGTGTTGTGCATTGTATATTTAGGACATGTATTGTACAGTGTATATCAAACATCACATGATTAGACAATAAACGTCACATATTCCAACAAATCATATATGTTTTGATTCAGATCGTTTTCTTTGAGAAGATGGAGACACTCGAGGCCAGATTAGAAGAATTCTTGATACCAAAGGAAAATGTGACCAATCTAAAGGAAGGGTAATTTACAGGAAATCCCAATTCCATTTTCATTTCTGTTTGGACAAAGTGGTCTCTCTAGATTTCTATGTGATTCTCCGAATATTGGGGGAAATAATTAGAACTTTTATGAAAGGACAACTTTAGAGACTTGCACGTTGGCCTAAACTTGGTTATGTTTCTTTACGAATTAACATTATTTAATGAGTTAGTTTTACGACTGTTCCTATCATGAATGCGGTGACCCATAAGAATACATAAATAGGTTGTTGAACTTGTTGTGGTAGGGTTTAAGGCCATTTTCAGCACATGATAGGCTATACATGGCAGAAAGTATTAGTGGTGGAGGAAGAACGCGGGAAAACGCCGGAAAGAACCACCGACCCACGAGAAGCCACTGGCAAGCTGTCTCACATACCCGCATTGGCCGAACCCGAGACTCAAACCCACGCAGAGGTGAGATGGCAGCAATTCGTATTGGTGAGTACTTTAGACCACTCAGCCACTCGGGGCCCCCACATAAATAGGTATTGGAATTGAAAATTAACGTGGTTGACACCTTTAAATTAATTGTTTGATAATCTAGGGGATTACACTTGGCACATCCAATAATAGATTGAACTCACAGTGAAGTAGAAATGTAATCATGAGCGAGAAATGTGTAATGTGCGAAAATTACGTCTATAATGTAACTGAATATTATGAAGGAAAAAAATGCACTCGTTCCTGGAGTAGTCCAGTGACGTATTCCAAATAGTTGTTTACTGGATGAAAGGTAGATTATCAGGAGACCGATTTCTCACAAAATCAATGTCTCTGAAATTAAACATATGGATAAAATTTTGATATCTCTATAATCAACCATTAACCGCTCCGGTGGCGTAGTGGTTAGAGCGTCCGCCTTGGATGCGGGAGGTCGTGGGTTCGATCCCCGGCCGAGTCATACCAAAGACTTACAAAAATGGTACTAACAGCAGCTGCCTCGCTTGGCGCTCAGCATTAAGAGGTTAGTGTTAGGACTGGTCGGCCTGGTGTCAGAATAATGTGACTGGGTGGGACATCATGCTACATGTCTGCGGCATGATGCCCCAGTGCTAGACATCACTATAAACTGTCACACTGCAGACACCGTAGCGATATGACTGAAAAAATTTTAAAACTACGTTAAAAATCCAAACCACCCCCCCCACACACACACAATCAATCAAACATTTATCGCACGAACCAACCAACCAGTTATACAAAACGACCAAGTGGTAGAGTGGTAAAACAGTGCTCCTAAATTAAAACACACGTTGACCCATTTATGCCAGTGTTTGCTTTTAAACATATTTTATTGTCAACAATAGCGTTACAGTGATAAAGGAAAATAAAAGATTTGTTTCAACCCTATTAACTCTACTTCGCATGTGGTACTGAAATATCAGTCATTTTGGGCACAGTCATAAAGCTGAATAATGAAACATGACTGTTTTGATTGAGTAGTTAATAGATAAACGGACGCTCCTTTTATAATTACTAACTTAGTCATTCATCTAAGTGGCAGTTTTTTAAAAATATAAAAATGCCAATGCACGTGCCAGCTTAGAGAAAAAGAGCGACGCAGAGTGACCACGTGGATTATTACAACATTCTTTTCATTTAAAACATAGCCAGAACTAAGTAATAAAATCAACATTTAAATTTGGTTGGTTAGATGGATATGTGATTTTAAGAGGGCGCTTTTAACCTATCTCTGCTTAATCATATGTAGGAAACTGGAGAATAGTTTTTTCCCCCATGCCAAATGAAGGCATGCAGCCGACTTGGGCTTGCGATGGCATTGTACACATGAACCCAGATCTCTATTTTAAAAACAAAACCAGCCAAACAAGAGGCATAGATCACTTTAATGATATCATCTACCAAGCCTATAAAATATTCTAATAACACAGCCAATAAAAATGAAAACCAACCAATGGTAGGAGTTAACAAGAATGGGGCCCGATTAACAGAGTTAATTTTATGTTTCAAAAAAATAATTCCGTGTTTTTGCATTATCCATTCGGAGATCTAAATCAATAACTAAAATCACGCAACGTGAAGAAAATCAGTACGTGTGGTCGTGCTCATAACAACAGCAATACGTATTCCGACGTTTTTAGGCTCGAATAAACAGTAACACAGAAAGAGTGAAAACAACAACCTTTTTAAAATTTAACAAATAATTTATTTTCCTGGCAAAATTCTATAAAAATAAAAAACAATATGAACTTACGGTTTTATAGAATCAAATCCAAAAAGGATTCAAAAATAGTCCGATAATAAAACTTTAGTAGTCCTAATAACAAAATGTTCTACTGATTTCACGTTCGAATCTCGACGAAGAATCCAAGATGGAAGACGATGACATATGCTACAATCTGTATTGTTGAAGTCTACAATTCCTTGTAGAAATACAAATAATGACACTCCAGTGTTGGAAATCCAAATTAAATTTGTAAGCAATGTCTTTCCAAGATTTCTGTGTGAGCACTCCTCAAAATATTTCCAGAGAAAAAAGAATTAATCCATTTTGAAATCCAACTGATCTGAAGAAAATTATAACTCAGAATCTGGCTACAACAAAATAACCTGACAGCAGTGTAAAAAGCCCAAAACTGAGAAATCTCTCTCTCTCTCTACAATCTCTATTAAAACTAACAAATGCGCAGTAATGGAAAAACCGGATATGCGAAATCGAAAGGGAGAGGTCGTGTTTATGTCACGTATTCCAAAAATGACCCTGATGAAAACCAATCATTTTAAAATAAAATAGAACTTGTTTACGAAAGTTGCTGCAAATCCTGAAACAAGGTCAGGATTTAGATAAACACCTGGTGTTTACAAAAAAAAAAAAAAAAAAATTATGCAGGTCAACTGATTTTCTGGAAAAATATCATCTCCATGAATAAATTTACATTATAATAGCATATAATACAATAAAAAATTTAAAATTGACATACAATTAAATTAAAATAAATATGAATTAAATCAGATATATGTAACAGGTGACAGAAACAACAACCACAATAACGAGACCTATCTTTATAGGACATGGATTTCTCCAGTCAAAATGCTTCAGCTACGTCCGAAGGAACATTACAAAAACGGGTTACATGTAGATTGTCCAAATTTCAAAGCATTAAGAAATTAAGTCTATCACAAATATATACACAAAGCGTTTTATATCAATTTCCTTCGACAAATATTACCTGAACATTGTAATGTTCTTTATGAAACATATATCAAACAGGATGACTTTGTAAACAGTATATTCTAGGAAAAACAAACCGTATCGTACTGACAGACAAAGTAACAGTGACCTAATTGTTCGACAGTGTAGTACTTTACATGAAGCATATACATATCAAAGTACGTAATTCTACAGGCAGTAGTGTCTGAGAAACTGAGATAAATTTTAATTATGAAGCATGTCACTGAGTGTGAAGCATCGGTAACGGTAACCTAAATCTGTCCAACACTTTAATACTCTAAATGATACGTATTCATAACGAGTTATTTGCATTTAAATATCGTAAAACTTAAATGTCATATTTTAGGAAAATAAAGTCTGCGATAAAGTACCATTCAAATTATCTTATTAAACAAATCCAATTGGTTGTTTGGTTTATTAAACCAAAAATTGCGGTTTTAAATAGCTACCTCCTACTCCACGAAGAAAAGACAAGTGACTTTCGGTAAATGTAAGTGGAGTTACTTTCTGAACGTTACGTCGTTGGTACCACTCTTTACTAAGTACTTTATCCTTCTTATCTCAACCTATACTATTATATTTTAACGTTACGTCGTTGATACCACTCTTTACTAAGTACTTTACCCTTCTTATCTCAACCTATACTATTATACTTTAACGTTACGTCATTGGCACCACTCTTTACTACGTATTTTACCCTTCTTATCTCAACCTATACTATTATATTTTAACGTTACGTCGTTGATACCACTCTTTACTAAGTACTTTACCCTTCTTATCTCAACCTATACTATTATACTTTAACGTTACGTCGTTGGTACCACTCTTTACTAAGTACTTTACCCTTCTTATCTCAACCTATACTATTACATTTTAACGTTACGTCATTGGTACCACTCTTTACTAAGTACTTTACCCTTCTTATCTCAACCTATACTATTATATTTTAACGTTACGTCGTTGATACCACTCTTTACTAAGTACTTTACCCTTCTTATCTCAACCTATACTATTATATTTTAACGTTACGTCGTTGATACCACTCTTTACTAAGTACTTTACCCTTCTTATCTCAACCTATACTATTACATTTTAACGTTACGTCATTGGTACCACTCTTTACTAAGTACTTTACCCTTCTTATCTCAACCTATGCTATTACATTTTAACGTTACGTCGTTGATACCACTCTTTACTAAGTACTTTACCCTTCTTATCTCAACCTATACTATTATACTTTAACGTTACGTCGTTGATACCACTCTTTACTAAGTACTTTACCCTTCTTATCTCAACCTATACTATTATACTTTAATGTCAACTTACTTGCAGGACATCAAATGCAAATAGAACGCTATGAACTTACATACTTTAAAATCTGGGCATACATTCAACCTTTGCCATTTAGTCCTTTGCATTGAAATACACGGTTTGGAAAAAAATGGTTGGTCATTTTGGCCAATTAGGCGACAAAAAGAAGTTTTGAAAATATATCGATGCAACACTTACTTGTTTTGTTGTGTTAAACCCATTTTATTGTCGTTTTGTTAAGCAGTAACTTAACACGAAATTTGTCTGCACAACAGAGTCGTTCTCTGTTATTTTCTAGTGAATAAACACACACAGACACAGATAGATAGATAGTAGTAGTAGTAATCGACAAGAGATTGTCGTATGTTATTACATCTATTTATCTAGGTCGTTCATTGCTATCAGTTTGCTGTCTAGAAGCTGAGTCTATCTCATTAAAATTTTGTAATTCTCTATACTTGGTATTTTCTCACTCTTTGAAAATGCATTTTACACTAGCATACAAAGGAGAGCATGTTTGCTCTAGTTTGTAATATTTGTTTTGGGCTTAGTAAGAAAAATGTATTTTATGCAGATCGGTAATATCCTTCTTAGGCGACCGCTCCGGTGGCCTAGTGGTTGGAGCGTCCGCCTCGGATGCGGTTGGTCATGGGTTCGATCCCCGGCCGAGTCATACCAAAGTCTTACAACAATGATACTAATAGCTGCCTTGTTAGGCGCTCAGCATTAAGAAGTTGGTGTTAGGACCGGTCGTCCTGGTGTCAGGATAATGTGACTGGGTGGGACATCTTGCTACATGCCTGTGGCATGATGCCCCAGTGCTCGACATCACTATAAACTGCCACACTGCAGACATCATAGCGATATGACTGAAAAATTGTTAAAGCTACATTAAAAATCCAGATCACACACACACACACACACACCTTCTTATACAACTTTTTAGTAGCGTGCTTCGGAATGTGTAGTACGTCTAGAAAACTATATTTGAATATAAAGGATATTATTCTTTATATTAAAGTAAAACTATTTTATTTTGTACATGAATGAAATGGAGAATTAGAATATACATTTTCATTTTGCGTTAAACACAATTTTTCCCTCTTCAGATTCTCTGATATTACGAAGTCTCCATTATCGACTTTCATCTCGTACATCAAGTTAATGTGATTGCCTGACAATCACGTCGTTCCATTGGTCAATAAATGTTTGCTGTTTTTTTAAATATAATTTGCTTTGGCTAGATTAGTTTTTTTTCTTCTCAAACAGTGTACGTTCTTGTTTCAATACATTCTAAACCCTTCTTTGATGTTATGCAAGAGTTAGCTTGAATGAGACGTTACATGTTATATACAATGACCGAGTTCTGCACTCAAATACGGGTTCACACTGAAAATGACCACGAGTAAGTACACATTTAGACATTACCCAGCATTCTTACAAATCGTAAGTAGTAATCAATATGTTAACGACATTTTATGCTCTGTATATTTTATAGTATGCGGTAAATTTATATAAAAATTCTTGCATGTTCTTAAAAATATTTTTAAGATCAAACAAATACTCCAGCATATCCATGTTTGGTACATACTGGGTATCATGCAAAATAAATCTAGACTGAAAAATATGATCTTTGATTTTAAATGCGGATGTCTGTTGAGTCAGTATATATTTATACGTGTTTACTGACATGGTTAGTTTAAGACGCAATTAAAGTTTTCGTTTTACATTACGATCATCTGAAAATGACAGAATGAGGACATACATACATACATACATACATACGTACTTGATTATATTACTAATTATTTAAAAACTTGTTTAGGCCAGCAACGATTCAATCTAATCTGAAATCTCCATGTGCCATAAAGAAATTCAGTTTACACGAGTAAATTCTAATATAAAATGACATGCCAATTTAAATATCTAGGGAAAAATTACCGATGTCAGGCAGGATGCAGAAATGGGAATTTACCCTCCAAAGGTTCTCGACAACCTGGCACATATATAGCTACGATAATTTGGCCTCGACTGAAATCTGAATAGGCCGAGAAAGAATGTAGGGGTTACTGAGTTACTAGTTTGAATACTTGGATTGTACGAAATGCTCTCCAAATCACTTATACATAGCACAATTCACGCCTTTCTCAAACCCCATTCCCCTCCCCGCCTCCAAACAAAATGAAGAAAGTTAACAAGATTTCTCCTTACTTCCTGAGTCGATTAGAATAACTGAATCGATCATACTGGACTGGTGACCTTTATTGCAGCAATAATATACCATGATTAAACGTTGCATTTTGGCACCAATGATGTCACCCACGTTCGCCAGAATTAAACGAAAACGTACGATTTAGCCGTGGATAAAGAACCGTGTAATAAAACAAATGTGATACAGACTATGTAAGTTACATAATATCTTGAAGTAATAAAATATGAACAGTCCAGGCAGCTCGTATAATATAGGTTTTATCTACACTTCGTTTTATCTTTAATGCAACTCAGAGGAGGTTACATTTAAGAGAAGTGCACGCTCCTTTTACTCGCCACAATACATATTTGTAGTCATTACTTACTGTAAAGGGGCCCAGGCGGCCGAGTGGTCTAAGGCACTCGCCCTTACAGATTACAGATGTCTCATCTCTGCATAGATACGAGTCTCAGGCTCAGCCAACATTTGTATATGAGAAAGTTTTGCTTCCATTGGGTCATTGGTTCTTCCGTGGATTTTTCTGGGTTCTTCCTCCGCCGTGTATAGCCTATCATGTGCTGGAAAATGCCATTAAACCCACAACAAAAACCCCTATTTACCATTAAAAAAATGACCTAAACATAAACTTTAAGTCTTGACACCGGACATACTTATGAGCAAATGTCATTAATCGATCGGCCGGAATGGTTTTGCAATCTAGCTCCAAACCCGACAGATCATAACAGATTAACCTGAATATCTCTAGATCAATTATTTACTTAAAAAGCAACAACCCAACCAATCTTTATGATAAATTTAAGTCTTGGCAGATGTAATATACTGCGTAAAAGGTTTATTTGATACTTTAGACAGATCGATAGATACATACATACGTACGTATATATATATATATATATATATATATATATATATATATATATATATATATATATATATATATATATGTAGTCTATAGTCTATTCAGTTAGCTAGCTATGATACAACTGATATTTTCCCCCCAGGCAATTCATACTTCCTGGCTTCGTAGATACCCATATACATGCATCCCAATACCCTAATGCTGGAAAGGGCCTTGACCTTCAGCTCCTAGACTGGTTAGAGAAATACACGTTTCCAACGGAGGCTCGTTACAAGGATCTGACTTTTGCCAACAACGCCTACGACATAGTCGTGGTAAGCCCTCGGGGTTCTTTACTACAGCTTTTGTTCAGGTCTCTAATTTCAAATCAGAGCAACGCATATCAGATCAGTCTAAGATGAAAGGTGTATTTCCATAATTCTGAGAACACTAATTTCAAGTTAAACCTCCTTATTTTGTATACTTAAGAGCAGTCTTAAAGAAAATAACGGCCGCCATTGCATATCAGCTGCATAGCCAGGGAAATGATAGAAATTATTTATTAACATAGATAAGTGTATTCTCACCCAAATCTGATTACAGTTGGATCTCCTCGGACCAATGTTATTGGAAGATCTTACCGTCCCTATCAGGAGTCATATTATAATGACCTTATGGTCAATAACCCTGAAGCTTTCAAGATTCAGAATGTCATTCTAGGTATTCAACAACATATTGTCAATCGGTGTAGGTTTCCCCGTAAACCAAATAACAAGGGCTAAAGCCGATGAAAAGACTTTCCAAATGGTCAGTATACTTCTATGTTATGTAAGTAATTGGTTCACGAGCTGTAATCAGATCATAACCTCTTATGTCAGCCTCTTTCTATATATAACGTAGGTTTTTGGAGATCTGATTTAATCAAACTGTCTTGGCACGTACTTATCTCAATAATTCATAATTTAATATACAAATTACGTAATTAGTTCGTGAAAAGAGGTGGTTTACTCTCTTTTTATTTCCTAATTGGCTTTTTGACATGAATGATAATGACTAGTTTTAAACAGGTGTCCTTCATCAGTTCATCAAGAAATATAGATCATAATGTGTTTAAATACATTTGGCATCCCTTTAAAAATATATCCCATATAATTCAGATAATGATGACGGGTTTTAATTTAATTAGCGACGGTGGGTATATTTTCCGAAAACCGAAATTGTAACAAATCGAAAGTAGGGTTCTTACCCGTACAAAGTTGATGATTTAAACGTTGTTTCAAAGCTGGCCGGCGTAGAACAGGAAGAAGAATCCCAGTTATCTCCCTTATTTCGGCACAACCAGTAAAAAAAAAATTCGACCGTTAATTTAGATAACCTAATTCAAATCCCTATTAATTCGTCAACCTTTGTGTCAACTGTCCAAGAAATACCTATGCGCATTGCATTATTCAATGTCCAGTCAGTAGGACCACCGGAAAAGCACACAGAAATAGTTAATTTTATCGACGACCAAAATGTTGACATATTTTTCCTGATAGAAACATGGCTAAAAACATCAGGCGATGAGCCCAAGTGTGCGGATCTAACACCCACTGGTTACTCCATCAAGTCGTTCCCCCGTAATTCTCGCGGAGGTGGAATTGCTGTCATCACAAAGAACTCCATGATAAAACGTCTTAACTACACCACAACATTCAATTTCGACCACACATCGTTTGAACTAGTCCAAACCACACTCACACTGGAGCAAAGGTCAGTCCATTTTTTTCTGCCTATACTGCCCTCCTCCTAGTAGAAAAAACAAGCTGGCTGACTCTCTCTTTTTGGAGCAGTTTCCGAATTTCTTGGACCTTGGAAATTCGATAGGTGGCAACCTGATTATTCTTGGAGATTTCAACTTTCACTTTGACTGTCCCGGAAACTCAGATACATCAAAACTCATAGATTCCATTAATGTTTTCATCCTCTAACAGTCAGTTAACCAATCCACCAATAAACATGGTCACATTTTAGACTGGATTCTTCATAGACCTGATGATAACATTCTACGGTCCTCCCTGGTATCCCATGACCTTGCATCAGATCCCCTCTGCATTATATGCCATCTGGACGTATCAGTCCCTAACCCTCCACCTTTATCTGCTACTAAGAGAAACCTCCGTATGATAAATAGAACCAAACTACTAATGCACGATATCCAAGCTAACATAACAACTTGCTTACCTCCTACCGCAGAACAACTCGATAACTGTCTGCGTTCATTGCTTGACAAACATGCCCGAGCTACCAAGTGCAGAGTATCAATTCAAAAGTGTTCTCCATGGTATAGCAGTGTTAGGGACCAGCTTCGCACTGCTAAAAGAGACCGCCGTAAAGCTGAGAGGCTCTGGCTTTCCATCAGACTCACTATTCATAAGCAAATCTATGAAGCCGCTAAGAAGAATGTCACAGATATAGTCCATGCAACGAAATCAGCCCACTACACTACTAAGATCATGGAAAGTTCCAGCTGCAAAGAGCTCTTCGAGATTACTAACAAGCTAATGTCAAGAAACAAATCAACACCACTTCCAACTACCTTATCTCCAGTCGACCTTCCGGACATGTTTGCAAATTTCTTCCATGACAAAGTACAAACCATTAGAGATAAGCTTGACACCACAATTTCAATTGACTCGTCGTCACCATACAGTTGGAATACAGAATTTGAGCGGCAACCATTAGCAGCATTTGAACCTGTCTCTATGGATTTCGTACGTACAATCCTGATGAAGAGTGCACCAAAGTCATGTGAACTTGATCCAATTCCAACATCACTGTTGCTTGAGTGCTTAGATCCAGTATTGCCTTCACTAACTGATGTTATTAATACCTCTCTCTCATCCGGGGAATTCCTATCATTTTTCAAAACTGCCTTTGTAAAACCTCTGCTGAAGAAACCAACACTAGACCATAACGATTTAAAGAACTACCGCCCAGTTTCGAATCTCCCATTCATATAAAAAATCTTAGGAAAGGTTGTTCTATCCCAACTTGTATCTCACCTAAATTCAAACAGTCTTTTAAGCAATGTACAATCTGCATATCGCCCTTGCCACAATACTGAAACTACTCTTCTAAAAGTAGTTAATGACATTCTCTCTGCGTTGGATAGCGGAAAGATTACAGCCCTCTCCCTCCTTGATTTGTCTGCAGCATTTGACACAATAGACCATGATATATTACTTCACCGTCTCCAGCATGTATTTGGCATTCATGATACAGCCTTACTGTGGTTCAAGTCCTACTTGGTCAACAGGACACAAATTGTATCTGCAAATGGAATACAGTTAATCTATTTGTGATGTTCCACAGGGGTCTGTTCTTGGACCTGTTCTCTTCATTCTGTACACTCAGTCGCTCTCAAGTGTCATAGATCATCATCCAGTGTCTCACCAATTGTACGCTGATGACACCCAAATATACAAATCTAGCCACCCAACTTAAGTTGATGCTACCATCCGAGGTGTAGAGAGGTGCATTACTGATGTGAAATCATGGATGATATGTAACAAGCTGCAGATGAATGATGATAAAACTGAGGCCATTCTGATCACAACACAAAGACTTTCTCATTCACATCCTTTACCTCAAACAATAAATATCAGCAACACCAACATTAAATTCACACAATCAGTACGAAACCTAGGTGTTACTCTGGACAGTACTCTCACATTGCACCAACATGTTATGAACATATCCAAAGCTACATATCTTGAGCTGAGACGCATCAGCTCAATTCGCAAATATCTTTCAGTTGATGCCACTAAAACACTTGTGTGTTCATTAGTACTTTCAAGACTGGACTATTGTAACTCAATTCTGTCTGGTTCATCTCAATATCTACTCCAGAAACTTCAAAAAATTCAAAACACAGCTGCTCGGATCATACTTATAGTACCACGATCAGAGCACACCTCCCCGCTGCTCTGTACCCTACACTGGCTATCCATTTGATCCAGAATCAAACATAAAATTTGTTCTCTGTGCTACTTTTCACTGTCGGACTCTAGTCCAACATGCCTACCCGATCTCACCCATGTGTGCACACCAGCAAGATACTTACGCTCCTCTTCTGACAATCGTATACTCATTATTCCCACTATGAAAACAAAGTCATATGGACAGCGTTCTTTTGCATACCAGAGCCCAGCAACGTGGAATGAATTGCCTACTGAACTTAGACACAAAGACAGTGATCACATTCAAGAGGGCTCTCAAAACTCACTTATTTCGACTGCAAGAACAAACTTAAAAACCTAATAATGTTTCCTAACTGAAATATTCTCAGCATGTTTTTTATTTTTTAATGTTTTTCTGATTTCATTGTGTTTGTTTTTGTAATAATATTATTATATGTTTTTTATCTTATAGGTGTTGTTTAATGTTAAAGTCCTCATTATTAGTATTATTATTAATATTATTATTATTATTATTAAAGGAGTCCTTATTGGGGGTCACTGACCCTCTTCACAGACAATGACTCTAGCAGCTAAATTTAAAAATGGGGTTTGGGGAGGTGGAGAAATTACCATTTTGGTGTAATCTTTGAAATTTGTTTAACAAATATGATGAAGTTTCAACAGAAAAATAATTATGATAAGTATTATGTAATTGCGATGTTTTTATCAAGCTATACAACCAACAAGTTCAGTTAGTTTCCCTTGATGTTTGTCTTTGACAAGAGAGGTTTTGACTAGTTTTATAGAAAAGATCATACATACCTAATCGATATTTACTCAAATATTAAAAGTTTCATTTGTATTAAATAAATAGAAAGGATGCAGCCAAGGGTCTTCAAGGGTTACCTCCTTCTCTTTAGGACACACTTTACTAATCATAAGGAAGAACTGTAAACCAGTCTAGAAATGGGTGAACAAATAATAGAGTATATACGGGTTTGGTGGTCCATAATTGGTTAATAATGAAAATGGAAATTTTTGGTAATAATATCTTTTGAGAGCTTATCCTATCTGTAATTTAAAAAAAAATATAGACAAAATTCTATTGATGCAATTTTAGTATTTTTACAGGCTTGACTTAGGAGTACTCATTAATGAAAGTAGCACCCGATTTATTGGTGCAGAATCAATAACATGTGTTTCATGCACATGTAGATTAAGAAAATGCTGCGGGTCATATGGTGTTCTCCACACAGAAGCTTGCACCAAGGGTAGTTGTGCATGGAGAAATATAAGTCTGATCATCAGCACCCAGAAATTTTAAGTTATTGAATTTTGAATATGATAGTGTTTCCATATGTTTACTATGGCAGTTGAATTAGTACCGTGACTCCTTTAAACGGACAGTAATTAAGTTAGATTATCTTGTAACTCGTGTCACAATATTTGTAGGCATGATGTACAGAATTACACATTTGACAAACACGTGAATATATCTTATAGAATAAACGAATTAGCATACCAGATCTGATAGACTTTAAGTAAAGGTGATGTCTACTTACTTGAAACCTTGTGCTAATTATGTTTACTTTCTAGGACAGAGTGATACAAAATGGGACAACGACTGCCTGTTATTTCGCCACAATACACACCGACGCAACACTTCTTCTGTGTGACATCATTCGTAAGTACTTGTCTGAACAACAAAATGTTTCAAACAATTGTACATCCCTCCCGCGCACTCCATACATCCACTACTTTTAAACTGTGACGCCTCTTAGACAATTTAATAATTCATTTTTTACTCTGAAAAAATGCATATTATTTTCACCCTGACAACCATTTTAGATTACAGGTAATCGGTTTAATTTACTGTCGTTAATTTATTGTCTTGATATTTTTACAATACAGTATCGAGGCGATATGTGGAATAAACCTGATACATATATAAGTTCATAAATGAAACGCCGGAAATCAGATTTTAAACCGCTTAAGGATTTTTGTTTAAATAATATATAAATGCTGTCGAAGTTTTACAAACAGTAAATGTCAAACCATTCCTTTCCTATATTAGTGCAAGTTTTACACCTACTTAGAAAGAAGAAAAAACTATTGACTTCCACTGACAAGGACTGCCTTTTATTTCGTTGCAATGCACACAATACGAAAACAGATCTCTAGTCTATCCAATTTATTTCTAAATAGATATGTTGCCTAAACAATATGATTCTAAACAGTTTACAAAATGAAATGAGGAATACGAAATATCTTCGATGATAGCATACTTATTTATATATATATATATATATATATATATATATATATATATATATATATATATATATATATATATATATATATATTGACATTTGGGTCTTTACACACAGACAAGACTGGTCAACGAGCACTGGTTGGAAAGGTGAATATGAACAGGAATTCCCCTGACTTCTACAGAGAAAACGCAGAAGAATCCATACAGGAAACAGAACGGTAAATGAAGGAATAAGTGAATGAATCCAAGTGATAGATAGATAAATAGATATTATCTTTTTTTTGTAAACTCAATTTGAAATTCTTTTGAATTTCAACTTAAACAGATAAACAGTAAAAATTAACAAAAGAACATTATATTATATTAATCGAATTAGCATGAATTATATAAACATCTAAGGAGCAATACGTTTTGACTATATTAGTTTATTTCCTGTAAATGGGTATTTTATGTGATATCTTTCAGATTTCATATTATGTAATAAAAAACGGTGTTTTTAATCAAAGAAATGCTGGTTTTAGCCCATGTTTTATTGTTTCCTAACTTTGTAACTTGCCTTTCCTGTTCTTCTTTTTCCAGCTATATAGAAAGTGTCCTGGAAAAGAAGGTACTACAATCAAGTTTTATACAGAAACACATTGTATTAGTAAGGACTTATTATGGGAAGGAACTGGAGGGTATTGTCATTTTTTTAATGATCAAGGATTTCATGTTCGTAATAAATAAACTCGTCATTATGTGGAGAAAGGAGAAAATTTTTGTTTTATAAGCAAATAATCAGAGACATGTCGGCAAAATGTTGGATGCATCCTCATAACTGCGTCTGTCGGTATGTGCGTACTTACATGTCCTTGCGAAAATTGGCATGTCTCGCGTCTGTATCTGGTCTCTTTTAGTTGTATGTGATTTTTCGAAGTTTTAATTTCTTCCTCTTGAATTTTTTTAAAATCAGACAGCCTGTTTTACTTCTGAAGTGAGCATCTGGTAGCCAAAAACGGATGTTTTCCTGAAAATGAAATCCATATAGCGATCAATGAAATCCATATAGCGATCAATGAAATCCATATAGCGATCAATGAAATCCATATAGCGATCAATGAAATCCATATAGCGATCAATGAAATCCATATAGCGATCAATGAAATCCATATAGCGATCAACGAAAATTACATACACTATATATTACCTTTGATTTATTATATATTTCTATATATAGAACCTTACTGAGGAATATTGGACGACACAGTTACTTGTGTTTATCCCAATGATTAGAGTTAACAGAGCTCTTCGTTAGGGGGGAAACAACTTGCATCAATGAAGACACTTCACACAAAAACCGAGAGGAAGGCGTGTTACACATTTAAATGAAAAAGGGAATATAGACAAAAGAGATTTAATCGATGAGGCAAAAACAGCAACAAAAAAGATGAAAACTGTTTGAAAATGAGTCAACAAATTATCTATATTGTGTTTCGTTTTGAAAATAATAAAATTGTATTTGCAAATTTGGCGGAGTACCAAATTATTTGGACCTGAATCGAGGCTATGGATAAAAAACGGAAGACCAGGTACTGAAATATATATCAAAGGTTATGTACCAGTGGTAATGTACCAACGGTAATGTACCAAAGGTTACGTACCAAAGGTTATGCATCCAAGTAATGCTAGGCTTCGAGATGGTGGTAAAGGGAATCTGTCATGAAAATATTGTAGCGGAATACCGAAAAACAAATAATAATAATAATAATAATAATAATAATAATAATAATAATAATAATAATATAAATGCATGTAATAAGTTAACGAATACTTACGTATGTAAATATTGTCGTAAATACCTGCATACGAGTCATAATCTGACACCTAAATGATTTTTTTTAAAAGACTGCATTTGGAATATCTCGTTTCACCACAAGTTCTTTGTTGCTGCATTTAGTGACGTTCCCTGACGTATGCATTCTGTGTCGTCTACCGTGAGTCACACTCTATCGGTAGCATCTCAAGGGACTATGCTGAATGTACCACTTAAATATTGGTGGTTGGCGAGTTGATTTTATTGCGAATTTGACTTCTGTGGTGTTTTATTCTTTTTCTAAAAACAGCTGGTTCACCAATATATCGGATGACACATTCTGCATGTCAGGATATATAATACATTTATTGGCTCTACATCTTAATTTATTGATAGTGAAGCAAACTCATGCAGCCGAACATCGGAACTATTTCATCTCGGCATAAGCTTGCAAATATACGGCACATGACTTTGTGTTTGTGTGCACTAACATGTGCAAACTCGACCGAAGATACTGGTTGTAACGTATGATGATAAAGCATGACTCACAAATATTTTTACAGTTCTAAAAGAAATAAAAGTTCTGAAATATTTAGTAGTTGCTTCATTTATTTGTAGTATCCACTGATAACGCCAGTAATCACCCCTCGATTCAGCGTTTCTTGTGACAGCAAACTACTTAAGCAGTTGGGAGACTTGGCGAAAAAATACAAGGTGCCTATACAGGTAGGTAGACTTTTTTTCATACACACAAAACACACATATGCGTGTGCACAGCATGATTAATGTGGCTTAATTTTGTAATGAACATCAGTGTGTGTGTGTGTGTGTGTGTGTGTGTGTGTGTGTGTGTGTGTGCAGGGAGAGAGACAGACCTATAGGTAATTCTCTAGCTAAGTAGACAGAGAGATAGTTCAATATATAGTTAGACGCTATTATTATATGCTCATTTGTTTTCTCCGTTAACATTGCATTGTCAGAATCGGTCAGTATTGTACGATACTGAACTCGCGCTCAACTTCATATTGCACTCATAAAGAAAATACTTTCTATTCTAAACAAACAATTGACGCAGACGCTAGCACTTTTTATTTCTAAACAAATCATGTATACTCTCGTACCTGGCGGTTTACATTTTTGGTTGATCAGATTTGTTTCTGAATGAACTAAAGCAGATGATTCGTGGATTGCCACATAGCAGCTGCTTTGCTACATTCCGCGTTACCTTTTGATGCAATGTTTCGGATTTAGGCGGGCGATAGACGCCAGATTTCATAAAATTGCTGGGTTCCTACAAATAACATGCAAGTGACAAGGCATAAACTGTCTTTTTTAGCTGATAATAAGAATGGCATAAAATATACTTACAGTTTTACAACCTGAATTTCCTCAAAAAGTATTCTCTTAGCTCTGCAAATCCGAATTACATGAGCCATGTCATGGGTTCTCAAGCTTGATTACACATTTCAAATTTGTATTGTAATTTCGACTTTATTCCAAGTGAAATTACATCCTCCTTACTGCACTAAAAATGGAATAAAAATTATATTCTATAGCGTCCTTTTGATAATTGCAATTGAAAGACTTCATATTTTCCCCATATTATGATTTTAACATTCAATGACAGAACAGAAACACACTTGCAGATGTCAACACGCTGCTCCGTCGCCGCTTAAATCCGATGTACTTCATGTAGAATTGGTATAGATACAACCAGTGCATAATCACAGATTTTTGTAGAAACGACAACAGTACCAAAATCTATTCATTCCAGATCAAATGGAAAAGTTGTTGCAATGCGCATTTATTCACAATATGACTTCAAATTTAAATTTGAAGTAGACCAAAACGCAATTTTCTTTCGAACCTTATGTCTAGCGCGCGACTAAATTCAAATTTATCTGGGCGGAATTATGTGCGCATTAATAATGTTGTTGTTGTTGTGTAATGATGAATTTGCGCGTGTGTATTTAGTTTGGAATACGGCATACATTCAGTTACTTTGTTTCTTGTAGTGTATTTTTGTTGGTATAATTAAGCCTTAGGTAGAATAAGAAAATGAGCATATAAATAAAAGGTTATTGCATTTGTATGGGCAAAATATGAACTCGTTTTATTGGATGGATATACTGCACTCCCAAGATCGTATTTTCCCATACAAATGCAGTAACCTATAGTTATTGGTCATACTTTATTCTTGAAAAAAATAATATTTGCATTATTATTATTATTATTATTATTATTATTATTTCAGACGCACATAAGTGAGAATAAAAGGGAAGTTGAACTTGTACATGAACTTTTTCCGGAAAGCAAAAACTACACCGACACCTACTATACTGCCGGACTTCTAACAAACAGAGTAAGTTCTTTACACTATATGTATAATGCGCATGTGTTGATGCGTACTGCTTGTGTACTTTAAAGTACAAATTAGTACATTAATTGATCGTTCGGAGAGAAAGGAGCGCATCATAACTCGTCGTTAAGGATTTAATTAAATATATAATCCTAGTTTTATTATTTTTTCCAGACACTAATATATGATCCTATTTGTTTATCTTAAACACAAAATGTCTTTGTTTTCCTATACTCATAGAGCTGACCACTCTGGTAGCCTAGTGCTTAGAGTGTCCGCCTCGGATGCGGGAGGTCGCAACTTTGAACACCGGCAGAGTCATACCAAAGGCTTATAAAAATGGTACTACCAGCTGCCTCGCTTGGCGCTTAGCATTAAGAGGTTAGTGTTAGGACTGGTCGGCCTGGTGTCAGTATTCAAGAAACTGGTTTAAAGAGAGGCTATGGACTTGAATTGTTGGCAATATTCACGAAACTGTAAAATATACATAGCGTATTGTATAATCATATTTTGAATCACTTGTTTTAAGATATGTTTTTAAATTGTTTTGAAAGGCGAGAGGAACGAGGACGAGGACGACAACAAGAACTTGGATTGTATTCTTAACTTTGCTCTCCCTCTCTCTGTCTCTCGCGCACACACACACACACACACACCCACACCCACACACGCACAGACACACTACATACTTATATATACTTATCTGTTTCAGACTGTTTTGGCGCATGGCGTATTCTTATCCTTAGAAGAACTTTCTTTGATCAAAGCCATGGGAACTTCGTTGTCGCACTGTCCCAATTCGAATATTTCGTAAGTCTCTATTGTCACAGCTCTGATTCTTTCACTTCAGCTTAATTCATATAATTTGCATCATCTCTGACTCTTTCGCTCGACCTTAATTCATGTAATTTTCCCTATATTTGACTTAATCACATGACCTTAGTTCATGTAATTTTCCTCATCACTGACTCTTTCACGTGACATTTGTTCATCTCATTTTCCATATCTCTAACCTTTCACGTAGCTTTATGTCATATCATCTCTAAGGTAAACAAAACCTCAGCTTTTGATTGAAAGCCTTTGATAGCATTGGCAAGAATATCAATTCCATAACAAACTGAAAGCCTTTGATAGCAATGGCAAGAATATCAATTCCATAACAAACTGAAAGCCTTTGATAGTAATGGCAAGAATATAAATTCCATAACAAACTGAAAGCCTTTGATAGTAATGGCAAGAATATCAATTCCATAACAAACTGAAAGCCTTTGATAGCAATGGCAAGAATATCAGTTCCATAACAAACTGATAGCCTTCGATAACAATGGCAAGAATTTCAAAACTCAAAACGGAAAACCTTTGATAGCAATGGCAAAAATATCAATTCCATAACCAACTGAAAGCCTTTAATAGTAATGGCAAGAATATCAATTGCATAACAAACTGAAAGCCTTTGATAGTAATGGCAAGAATACCAATTCCATAACAAACTGAAAGCCTTCGATAGCAATGGCAAGACTATCAATTCCATAACAAACTGAAAGCCTTTGATAGCAATGGCAAGACTATCAATTCCATAACAAACTGAAAGCCTTCGATAGCAATGGCAAGACTATCAATTCCATAAAAAACTGAAAGCCTTTGATAACAATGGCAAGAATTTCAATTTCATAATAAACTGAAGGCATTTGATAGCAATGGCAAAAATATCAATTCCATAACAAACTGAAAGCCTTTGATAGCAATGGCAAGAATATCAAATCCATAACAAACTGAAAGCCTTTGATAACAATGGCAAGAATATCAATTCCATAACAAACTGAAAGCTTTGATAACAATGGCAAGAATTTCAATTCCATAATAAACTGAAAGAATTTGATAGCAATGGCAAGAATATCAATTCCATAACAAACTGAAAGCCTTTGATAGCAGTGACAAGAATATCAATTCCATAACAAATTCCCTATGAAATCGCAGCGGGAGCATCTTAAATTGGTATTGTGTGTCTGTTCGTCTGTCTGTGTCGTTCTTGCCTGGTAGTATTATTTTGCCATGTAAAGATTCGCGCAATTTTTAATTATAAATACCGGTAGTTAGGAGGTTGGGGAACTGGTACTTGTCCGTGACTGCAATAGAAGCATGCGAGTTCTGCAATCAAATAGAGAGAGAGAGAGAGAGAGAGAGAGAGAGAGAGAGACTCGATGGTCTAGTGGTTAGAGTGGTCGCTGGTTCGAACCCCGGCCAAGTCATATCAAAGACTTATAAAAATGGTTCTAACAGCTGCCTCGCTAGGCGCTCAGCATTAAGGAGTTTGTGTTAGGACTGGTCGGCCTGGTGTCAGGATCATATGAATGGGCGGGACATGATGCTACATGTCTGCAGCAGTACGCCCCAGTGCTAGACATCACTATAAACTGCCACCCTGCAGACATCGTAGCGATATGACTGAAAAACTGTTACAACTACGTTGACAATCCAAAACCCACACACTCACACACATAATAATACTGCATACTATATTTGCCGTGTAAGGGTCTCTACGTTTCGCAAATACTTGTGCACTATACATTAACATAACATGCAACAAAAATATCGTACCAGAATTACCAACACAAAAATTGTAATCAGTCATATTACTTTGATCATTTGAGTGCAACGTTAATTAAGTGAAAAATAATTGCAATTTGAGAAAAAAATCCCCATTACTTTAGATCTGAACTAGAAAGTATTTTTTCTCACTTTGCTACTGTCTTTTTAAGCTAAATAAACACATATATTGTTTACATACTAACCACGTGGAAGAACATTCCCATGAGCATAGGGAAGGACAAAAGGACGAGTTAAAGGCAATAAAGCATAACATCGAAGACATCCGAATGTACTTCGCTGCAGTGTTACACGGTTTCATTGAATATCTGCTATTTGATAAATATAATATTACATTTTGTACGCATTTGAAATTGCGAGTGCAGCTCAGTCATAAATTCTAGTTGCAATGGTGTTTAATGTAGGATTCGATGAGTATTTGAAAAGTTCTTACTATTTGTATAGCTGTTTTGTTTCTTTCATCCTATCAATAAATCTAATGCCGATTGAAAGCCAAAATACCTCTCTAAAACTATCTGCAGTTGCACGTGCAGCAAACCGCACACCAGAAGAGAAATGTGTTTGACCTAACATAGGGAAATGACAGTGATGTAAAAATGTCGGAGAAGGCGAACCGCTGAAGTTAAGAGAATTACTAAGGGTACGAAAAAGATGAGTATCGGTACAAGGGAAACTAACATTGGGCAAACATCTTGGAATGATGAGAATCAGGGTCCAGCGGAAATTCTATGTCGAAATGCCCACAGATTTAACATGTGAGTTGGTGTCGGGGGTATAATGATAATGTGTGATATCACCCATTCCTTATGGGTTTTGGCTATCGTAATCTATGAGATGATCGACCACGGTGTTATTGGCTAGATGGAGTAAGCAATACATTAGAATATGAAATTAATGAATGGAATAACAGAGATCTGAGCAGAGATATAGAATAGAATAACATTAGGCCCAGTATTTGAAATGTAACAATTTTATTAATTACATTAGCAAAATGAAATTGAATATGACATGTGACTGACTACCTTTCTCTTAGAAAGAGAGTTAAAACATTTATGCGAAATTCAATTAGCCGTTATGTTATACTGATAGAAGAAATTTCATCATATATTCGAATGACTGATCGAACTGAAATTGCGGGCATGTCAGCATCGCCTGGTGCTTCCTATCTTTTCCAAATCCCAGTGGTGATAGGTCGGCCTTGCCGTATTTCATCATCATCATCATCATCATCTTCTTCTTCTTCTTCTTCTCTCTCTCTCTCTCTCTCTCTCTCTCTCTCTCGCCTCTTCGGGTCACCAACTGCCATTTCTTTAGACTGTATTCTTTTCGACCGTGCAATACATTATGAAGCTATTTTCGCTTCAAATATAAAATATAATACCCAACCTAAATACGTGTCGGGTTTTTCCTCTTCCTTTGATCAACAATATTCATACTCTTTACGTCAGATATCTTCTATCGTAATTCAACAGAACTAAGCTATGGTCAGTTTGCAACATAATACACACACACACGCACAAACATGTTAATGTGAATTTATAACTTTTCCAGCCGCTCATTGCATTCTTAATTGGAACTACGACATAATTAGAACTCTCGGGTAACCAGTACTATCCCGCGGTAGCTAAAAAGTACCAGCTGAGCTATGCATGTCGATACACACTCCTAATGTTTACAACCTCGATTCCCGGTTTGAAAGAATTCACAACTTAATTACACAACGAATCAATGGACTTCACTCCTTATCATAACTACGTTACTTTACTAATTAGCGATAAATTGACATACGTTTCCTGACATAGAAAAATCAATTCTCAGCATACATTATATAAATCATTTAAGAGATACAATTTACTTCTCACCAGCAATGCATGAAACCTTTATGATACATGATTTCCATTACATACAAAACAACTATATCCGAACTCATTCATATAATGAATGAGTCGTACATATAACATTTGAATTTGCAAACAATTACTTTTGAACTCAAAGAAAAACATTGATTTATCATTTTAAATGGATAATTCAACGAATAATTACAAACTTATATCAATGGACATATATTGTATGCAATTGAGACAAACCTTATGCGTTATCGAGGCTCGCACACTTTTTATGAAGCCGAACCTCTCTCTTTTCGTATCCCTCACTTTCCAACTCGCCTCCCCTAGACAATCTAACGAAAAATAATTATTATTTTCCGGAGCTTAAATTCTGGTTTACCTCAGAACTTAGACTGACTACTTTCTCCGGGAGAATTTCTTAAAAGCCTGAACTCCGTCTGGGAAAACATAATCTCGTTTAGATTAGCCAATCAGAATTACTTTTTCTTTACCCGCCAGCAATTGTATAACTCCCATTGAAGTCAGTATAATCCTCTATTCCGCCGTATTAATAACTTTGCTGGAAAATATCATTTTTTAACACTTATTCAAATCGCCAAACTTCCTAAAATATTTCTTGATTTGTCTCAACAGTTGCCATTTTCCGCTATTGAACTTGCGTTGACACTGACGTCTTCCATGTCTCTGACCATTATCTAACGGACCCTAATTAAAAGTCAGTTCATTCCCCAAACAGAGCCAGTTCCATACCTTGCAGTCAGCAAAAGATTGAGAGTCCAGCCCATACATAAAACCTAATGGTTACATGTCACGCTGATTGCGACAGAATGGACAGTTAATTTATTTCTACGAACGTTTGCACCATTACAGTGGGAGTCTGGGCACAAGGGGAATTTAACAATAATCTGTCTGACTAACAGTCTGACACTGATTAAAAGAATATGAGAGAACGGTAATGTTAAAAGAAATGTACATAGGTTCAACGGCGCTTTCGTAATGTTAAAACTATACAGGTTCAACATTAATAAGGCGCCTGCGGTACAAGCGGAAATGTATTGTTAAAATTGAATGTGACATTTCCCTTTGTATATACAAATGGTTTTTTGATCTTCAGTAAAACATGGCATCTGGATATAAGGGAACATGTGATGTTAAAACAACACTGATTAACCACCACATCATTTTCACTGATCATTACACTGTTATCTACTCTACTGACCAGCACCCGCACATCCTAACAGACGAAAAGCAAAGGAGTACAATTACACACAAGCATACTATCACCCCTGAGAAAGGTAGGAAAGTTCACACAGGCATACCTACTATCCAATACGCCGCCTAAATGATCAGTATCCACACTTATTAACTAACGGAAAGGGTAGGTGTACTCACAAATGCACACACTGCCATCCATGGGTGGGGTAAGAATGCTCACACAAAAACATAGCATCACCCATAAAAAGGGTATATGGTCTCACACACTATAGACTCAAACAAATTATCACACTATCATCACAAGAGATAATAATGGAGCGTGGATTTAAGTTTAAGCTGTGAAAGACACGTATAACATTTAAAAAAATTCCAATCATTATCAATACTTGAGTATTATCTCTGTTTCTAAAAACAACAGGGTCGTTGGATTTTATCCCGGATGTCGTATGTTATCAATACCCAGGGTAACTGCATCTTCCATACCAGGTTCGACATTAGGGGTACATCTGGACATGTTAGTTGCCGGAGACTGACATCCTAAAATAGTCACATCTGCCTCCGTTTCCCAATCGTATGTTATGGGGACTGAAAATTCCTCCCTCTGTTCTTCTCGTCTCTGCTTTCTTCTACTTCACCATCTCTGTATCAACCGCTACTGTACCGTCTCCCATCGTTGAGTGAGGAGTTGAGAATGTTGTTCCCAGGAGGTGCTGTACTCTGTTAAACAAGCACATAGCTTCACTTAAGTTGCCTATTTTTGCTGGTTCTCTCTCATTTTCCTCGACGAGTACATGCTGAATATCAAGACCGATGGATGTACCACTTTATATTCTTTAACCACGGACGTGAAGTAAATATTCTTGAATGTGTAGATACGGACATGAATAAAACATCCTATTAAAAACAAATTCAAAGTTGGACAGTTAAAGAAAGTAAAGAAGTCAAAAGCAAAGTTTGTTAAGAAAAATTGACCAAGAATAATAATACCAGCTAACTCAATTATAAACAAGTAAAGATTTGGTCCAGTCCCTCCCTCTCCATGAAGAACTGATAAATACAAAAGAAAAGCCACGTTTAACAAGAACGTTTTTACAATTTTAAGAGAAGACCAAGAGTTTCTTCCATCAAGTACAGTGTCATTTTGCCATCTATTTATACTACGTTTCTGAGCTGAAGAAAACAGATATCCATAGTGATCAATAAACATTTATTTTATTGTATCGTTTCATGAAAAATCATATTGAAGACAGTACATATTTTAATGAGAATCCGACACTATGTTGATGACAGAAAATGCATATACAACATTATCCACACACCAACGAATCTAAAGAAATGAAAAAGGTCATTCAATGCTTCAGGGCGTCTTCAAACTGAACTAATTAAATGTACCTCAACACTCTCTTGTTCTGAGACGCGCGTAAATTCTTGCTTCTTCAATGTTGATTTTGTACTCGTTAGCATTTGCCATCAATGTCAGCAGTACATCCACACCTGTCGTGCAACCACATGGCCATGTGTAGCGATCCATCATTTCGAAATTTCGTCTTTGATTGATCTTGCTTTTTTGGGAGGAGGGGTTGTAAATACATTATTGTGAGGATCATCTTTTCTGTCAACTCTGTGCCGGTTACATTCATGGTGTGCCGGTCTCCACACCAATGATGCAACGATAAGTGAGTTCTTGACTTCCTTTCCGTACATCATGAGGTTCTCAAGGTCAGCTCGGTAAAGTGAAGTATCCATGCTCATGCTGAACAGTTTGTTCTTCAAGTACAAATTCACTTCGCTGAACAAAAACAAAAGAACAGGCAGTTGTTGAGGGAAGCCACTCTGACATTAACGCATGTACTGGATTTGTCGCTTTTGAGCTCTTTGACTTTCAGGTTCAAGTAACTGTTAATCTGATCAGTGTTATCTTTGATTTTTCTTTTGATATCATGCTCGATAGGAGGAGAGGCGATGTAATTTTGCACAGAATGAAATTCTATCTATTGTGGTTATTGCATCGTTGGACAGAGGGTTGTGCTATTCCACTGTTCACTAATAGATAACTAATACAGAACTAATACAGAACTTATGTTGTAGAGCGTATTGATATACAGACCTTTCTAAACACCGCTCATATAACATAGTAATACTTTCACCTGTTTTTTCTTTCTTCACTTTTAGAATAAAAAGTGGACTTTTAGACGTACGAGAACTATTGGACCTTGGTATTAAACTCGGACTGGGAACAGGTAAGTACGTTTGTTGATTAAAATAATATTATTTACAAGCGTGAACAAAGTGTTATGACCTTCTTCGTTCGTCTATCTCTATGTCTGTTTATAATTCTAGCTATTGTAATTTCTGTTGCGATTAGTCCTCACACAAGATCTCTGTTCAGATTCCGTATTCAGACCTGAAAAACTATTGTAAGCAACGAGTGTACCTATTGCGGATAACGCACGCAAATATAAAGGCAAGGCTTGTAAACCATCTAACTTTCATAAGCTGCTCGGGTTTAAACCGATGGGTGATACTTCCTCTAACCTGACAGATTAATTCTCTTATGATAATTGTATGAAAAGGATGGGACATTTTAACTCTTGGTAAGAGTTCACATTTAAAGTTAACATCGCACTTCGTACACCTATTTGTTCTTTTACTTAAGTTGCTATTTCACGAAATACTGAACGACAGGTGCATCATCAGAAGCATGTTTTAAATAATTTAAAATAGAATTCATTTTTCTAATATTCAAAGTGAAAGATTTTAAAATACATTAAGTTGTTAATGAATTCCTAACAATCCTCATTATTATATCACATATAACAGTTCCAAGTAATCCTAATACGTTCCAAAGGTATTTTGAATGATAACTGTTCCAAAGGTATTCTGAATAAAGCCTGTATTGTACTTACATATCCAAATGATTTTGAACAAATGTTAACGCACTGCAGTTACAACATATAATATATTTAATAAATACATCCACTCAATGTATCTCTTCCTAGAGTATTAATATGAAGAATAAATAAGTCCGCACAATGATTCGCATAATATAGTAAGCTAACACGCTATTGCTTGAAATTGCAACTCAAGACTTAAGTGAATCATTTTACGCATTTCGAAATCAATCATTTTAGTCAACAAGGGTCATGTAGTTTCTTCTAGCTAATCAGGAGCTAGGTCGGTCTGATCCTTTTACAAGTTCCAATGTCCTTGTTGGATAACGTAATGTTTACTTACACTGATATAGTAAATCGACCTTGGAATTTTATGAATAAAATCGTACATCACACTTTACGCGACAATCTATCTATAGAATATTAGCATTAAAATGTCATTAACTAAATGACCCTTACTAAAATCAGTATTATGAAAATAATATTAATAATATGGACACACATAGCAGGTGCCACGCGCACCAATTGACAGGTAAATTATCACAGCGTTTAGCTCTTTACACACACTCCAAGTTCATAGGATGCTCGCCGCGCTATACCTGTATGTATTGACTGGTCCATTTAGTCTTAAAGATTTAGAACCAGTGGAAGCAATGGAAATATTAGAAATACGGTCCTTATAACCACTCTACATGTGTAGCTTGTTCCGGTTGCCAGTCTACGCATGTATGTCAGACGTGCACTGCGTGGATCGAATGTCAGTGAGCTGCAGTACTAGGGTTGCTAAAGGGGAAGGCGCAGAAGCGCACCTTGATTAATGAAGACTCATCAGTATACTCAACACAGTTCATCAACCACAAATTGATCCAAACTATAACGGTCAGTGACAGCTCCGACTCTTCCCTCACCGAAGAATCAATAGGTCTGTTATTACTTGGGTTCGGCGCTCAGTAACCTTCATCACTTGCCATTGAGCACGATCAAGATAAGAAAAACAAAAAAAACAAACGACATAAGTTACTGTACTTCAAACGTAGGGACAGGCTACGTATATAAAAAAAATCTCGTACCTTGTCCTAACCTAATGCACTAGAAAACGTCATGCCAACTATGATGTCACTGTTCCGTCTCGACCGGTCTCAACCATATGTTCTGATCGCAACGAGTCAATACCACATTCGACCGTCCATTGTTAGTCACCAGAAGTTTGCCGAAGCCAAGCCTTATAGGCACTCGTGTGGATCGGTCTAACCGGCGTAGTGCTATAAGACACTCACTGAAAAGGATTGTCAGCTTCTGTAACCAAGGGATGGCGCTTCACTTTGTTCTCAAGTCTATGCTACTAACTGGGGGCCTTTATTTATCCCTCTTTTAGAAGTCATCGTATCTCACCACCACAGCCTATTGTACATTGAAACACAAGACAGAACGCCTTTATCGACTATATTGGAGCGAGATCAAGATTAAACAAGTCTAAGTAGATATTATCGCGAAAATCAACTGTGTGGACCGGGTTTTTGTATCAAATATCCTCTAATTTATCTTAACAAAAATAACGGCACAATATATATCATGCAATATAAAAATGGTACTGTACGTATAAAACGAAATTTGTCTTAGATAGTAACAAGCCGCTTTCACAGTCGATCTAGCCATTTAAACCAAACGACGGGAGGTCTTTGTTTAATTTACCTACTTTACGCCACTAAACCCACTCATGGATCAGCCACAGGTTATTCATTGCTGCTTCTGGTACCCTGTTTAGTGCCCCAATACACAAAGGATGTGGATTCCCTGTCTTCTTATGATTTTGGAACGTTTGCGAAGTGATTGTATCCCCAGTCAGGTAGATTTTTGAGCATGGTGGTGGGCTGCACCATCTTTATCAGTTTCATCCCAGATTTTACTGAATCCGTCATCGTCACCCTGTTCACCTAGAGACGACGAAGTATACTCCGTCGTCTTGGCTAGATCTCACTAAAAAGAGGACACTGTCTTCCGAGCGTCATTCGTGGATAAATATCATATATCCAGCTCCAAAATGAAAAATTTGACAAGGTTATGGGTAATGCAATTATCCCCCGTTCCGTCGCTATCAGACTCGGGCTGTATGAGATCAGTAACGAAGCCGATAATGCCTATTATATTTAATTATGGGCCTGCTTTCGTTTATCAACATGCTTCATGCAGTCTGCCAACAATGCAACGGCGTCGACAAGTTTGCTATATTCCATTCCGAATACAAATATTATGAGACTAGCTGTCACAGAAGAATCAACTAATATAAGCAGACTGGTTGCTTCATCCTTCGGTTTTCACTAGTGTATGTGCCCACTAGGATCAGCCACTGGTGGATCTATTGGCGTGAAGGAAAGTGCAAATCTCCGAACCATGATTTCGTCAGTCCCGGATCCGAGGGTCTCAGTCAAAGCTTTTCCCATTCGCTCACCCTTCAACAAACCTGTTTTTGAACATAATACAAAAAGCAAGAGAATATGAGCGCCGTCTCATCCTGTTTTGTCGCTCACAAACGGGAAAAAGTTCTGGCTCAACTACACCTCATCAATCTAGAGACGGAAATGTTCAGGAAAATAGAGATATTTCATCATCTGCTCGAGCAACCTCGACATCAGGCCTTCCATCCCAATCTAGAGTTGTTGAAACTGCTCGTCCTTAAGAACAATTCTCTCATCAAGTGGTGGAGAGAAGCTCTCCAGAGAGACGACTGTCTACTTGACGCGTACGAGTGAAATGAAGAATTTTCGTAGAATCGTGTGAGCGTAAACACATTGTGCAATTGAACGCATCAATACTACAATGAGCCAAAGCACAAAAAGCTTTGGCTCATTGACAAGAAACAGTTAGGGGCCAATCATAAAAAGCTAACGTTTCACGATATCCGACATTTCGAGTTCACAAGTCCAAAGGCGTTAGATTTATGCCCAGAGTGGATCAATATCATTCATGACGGCCCCTGCTTTCATTGCCAAGAACAGGCTCCCGTTCAAAGGGAATCAGACTTTTGTAGTGAAATCTCTTCAACTTAGTGGCTGTCTACAAGATCAAGTGTAAGCTCTAAAGTGGAACTTTTGAACGTCGGAGCCGGTGCTTTGAGTTAGATCACGCCTTTTCTTAGCCCTCACAGAGTAAAACGATTACACACCAGCACCGACACTTTGGGTTATTCATCCGGCAAATTGGGAAATTAATTCCTAACAGATCAAATGAATTTGCTACGCATTTCCACTCAAAGTTACGGCAGTTGCCAAGAGCAGAAACTGTTCACTAACGTACATTATCCATGCCGTCGGACGGTGACTATGGTCACTTTATTCAGCATTAAAATTAAATATTTCACCTCAAATGGTTAAGCTCAAACTGGCGAGACCTGTTTGCTGTGGCAATGTAGGTTAAGATTCCGCGGGTGGCTCGACAGTTTCATAAAGACCCGGCTTCACGACGTCCGTTGTATTTTTGGAAGGGACAAAATCTCTTTCGAAGTTGCTCATTATCACATGGAGTATTTTCTTCTGTCGACGTATTTAGAAGCTGTCGCACATACCTTAGTGGACAAGAGATGGCATCCCTGGGGTAAGGGGATGCAACCCCCTCCACCTCTTGCCTATTCTTCTAAGGTATTATGACGGGGTAACCTATCTGAAGAATAAACCATTTTTTTCCCTAGTAAAATACGTTTTCTTGATAATGCTTACTCGTTCACAATATACACACACCTACCCAACCTCTCCGCAGTTACATCCATACAGAGAGCGTATCTTCCACACTTTTAGTAACTGCAGTATTCATGTGAATTGGCGCCAATCCCTGTATCAAGAGGAGATCACTCTGTAAAATTGCCACATATGTGGGCAGATAACCTTTAGATCTTTAACTAAAATGTTAGTCTGGGAGGGTTGGATTTGCGAGGTACTTGTAGTTCACCTAAGTTATTATGTTCGGGTAAATATTATTGAAGAAACATGTTTTTAGTAGAGAAAACTGGTTTTAAATAATACAAGAAAAAGGCTCACTTGTTCGATACAGTAAACATGTAGTTAAAGTTAATAAACAAAGGAATAAACATAGATTTCTTCTATTATTTAAAGAAAGAAATAATCAATACACAACGAATTTAGAGATAGTTGCGTAAATTATGAAATATTCAGTAAATTAAGATGAGATCATTCAAAATTTAAACCAACAACTATATAACGTATGCTAAAGTCTGACCTTTTAAACGTGCTTTGTAAATGTTCTTTTAATATGCAGCGTTTTATACAACGTGTTGAATTTTCGATCAATTATGTTTTATTATTCATACAATTGTTGCTTTATTTTGTAATAATAGTATTGAGTACATAACTAGACAAATAACACAACATCGATGGTACGTCATATAAATCACGCGGTCCATGTGTATTTGCAAATGGTTGGGAATAATGTACAATGACCTGACAGTATTTATGTGTTTTTTGCAAATGTTTTTGTGCATCGCATCTTTTGCTAGTTTCTGTAAAGTATCCATGACTTCGTGATTTATTCGAAAAGTCTTTTGCATTTTCTAATTTGTGTCATATAACATTCGCAATTGTCCTCATAATCTGACTTTTGGGAATTTACCGATGTGGTGTATTCCAAAGTAGTTGCTGCTGGCGGGGGCGGGTCTAAATAGCGTTTCTGTCAAATATGATCTCTGCTGCTCAATGTGCACGAGATGGCGCGTGAAATGATTGCATATAAACCTTCATGACGAGCTGAGCTCATTCGTTTTTCACTTTACCAATCAATAAGGATTACAAATATTACAATTCTTATGTAGCTGAATATCAATAGTAAACAGACTAAAATACAAACACCACAAACAACATAATATACTCTTCCATTTGATATTATCATCAATTCGTGATTGAATAGTACCATAGTTGTAGAATAATATAGATGTTGTGTGAATTAGAAGATTTTTTGCTAGAATGTATCAAAATCAATAGTTTGACAAATTTCTAATGAGCTGAAATAATAATTAAGTCTAGTAATCTGACATTATGATAACCTAAAAAGTTTTACAGTTTCGAGATTTATAAGCCTTCTCCAGCTCGTTCTGTCATAGCTAACCATTTTATTGCCATTCTGCCTGATAATGTTTTAACTTCTTCCTGAGGTCAAACATGAAAAGTATATCAAAGCTAACTCAATAACTAAAAAGACGGAGAGAGAAAATGAAGATAATATCAGTGTTGCTTTGTCATGTAAGTTGAGTACCGTTTCTTTTTGTAGATGTCTCGGGTGGGTATAGCACTTCTATGCTGGACGCAATGCGCAGCGCGATTCATGTCTCCAGGACTCTTGGAATTCAGAACGGCGATTCGTATAGAGAAATCGGCCACAACGAAGCATTCATGATGGCGACACTCGGAGGAGGCGAAGGCAAGCATTTAATTTTTGTCTTAATAATTTTGTCATCATGGAAGTTATGTCTGCTGCATATAACACAGATCTAATGGCACGTACGTGTAGCGTACATAAGAAAACATTTCTGTCAACAAAACATGGACTGGCCGTGAAATGGGGGTGATCAGCTCGATATAGATTCTAATACTGCACTATTCAGCGCACAGGTTTCACGTGAATAATGCGCTTTGACTGATATATATATATATATTTTTATTTGTAATATTTAACATTAATTTGTGACAATTTCAACTGTGTTGTAAAACAAAATTAATACTTTTATGAATGATTTTGTTATATACAACAGTAGCATGCTGTTAATATCCTTAAATCTGTAACATGATTTTTGGGGAATTTTTGCAATTTTCCTTACTGTCGGAAGCTACCGAAGTTTCTGTACAGTAAAAAAGGACCGTGGTATGTACCACCGAAAAAAAATACCGTGGTAAACTGGTATACCAGTAACAACCATGTACCTCTGCTGCATAATGCACGAGCAAATAGTAATGCTTATATTTTGTTTGCTATTACAATCTCATATTTTGGATGAGTTTAGTCTTTGTAGTTTTTAAACAGCATAAACTAGACAGTAGGATTGTTGTTTTTTTTGCTTTTTTTTTTTTTTTTTTTTTTTTTGTTTCTTTGTTTGCTTATGAAATATATGCAAATAATAGTTCATTTCAGACATTCTACAGCTTTGGAGATTGTTAAGTTAGAAGGCCACAAGGCCACTTTTAATACTTGTTGGAGATTAGAAAAACTGCAGAAATTATTTCAAGGTCAAAGGTCAGGGTTAAATCGTGCTCGATAATATTGCCAAATGATTAACCACTATTTATAGGACACACTCCTTGTAGATTTCCTGCTTAAATGTTATGCTATCTGGTTTGAGTTTTAGACATGCCAAATGAAATTGATTGCAAGATCAATATTTTACAAGTAGATCCATTCCTAAGAATAAATACACCTAATGTTATGTTCCTTAGTGTACTGGCATGCCTAAAAGTCATTTGGAAAATCATAGTTTACCACCAGCGTACTAACGGAGCAGGGGGCAGACGGGGCGGTTTCCCTTGGCGCCAGAGGTCTTGGGGCGCCAAAACCACGAGCGCAAGAGGTCTCTTGAGGCGCCAAAACCTTATGGGCTTTCATAGTCGCACCGGACGCCATTTACCATCAGTATGTCACTGATTAAAAAAGAATACGGCATATTTGTACACTTGTAATCGTCACGTTTTGTGGATTGTGTCTTGAAAGACGTATGAATGCGTCTCGGTGGTCCCATTTTCGATAATGGAATTCAATCTAAAAAGCAATGGGTTGGTCTTATATTCTTAATTTGTAATCTAAAACTCAGGCAATATCTATAAGTCGGAACATTTTTACATTCCTCAAATGTACATTGAGTACACTTATAATGACAAACATTGAACGTTCATTTTAGTTTTCATTACTGCATTTCTTCTACTAGAAAGTTCAGTTTCAAATATCTATCTGTACTCCAGTTATCAAATCTGATTTAGATTGTTTTAGCTGGTACTTGAATTTAGTACTATAATTCTTTCGAAGAATGTAGGATTTATGTGAAGGGACGTAACTCATATTTTGTCTCACTGTGAATTTGCAGATGGGTCATCTTATGGTCGAATTGGGATTCAAGTAACACATATAAGAACGAAAATACTGTAGACTTTGCCACAAACAATAGATAAACTGGCATAAGGAAATAAAAGGATTGAATAATCACCTGAACCTTTTTTTGTTAAATTTTTATATTGGTTTATTTTTATGCTCTAGCTCTTGGTTTAGAAGACAAAGTTGGCAATTTTGAGGTTGGGAAGGAATTTGATGCAGTGCTAATAGATGCCAAAGTTGTTGGATCACCATTAGATGTATTTAAAGAAGATACATTTGAGGATATGGTGGAAAAATTCATGTACTTAGGTATGTCTACGTATGATGATGACGATGACGATGATGCTTGTTATTATTATTATTATTATTAAAGGCAAATCATGCTAAACTGCAAAATATTTTTTGCCATATGATCAGAGAGACGCAGCATATTTGTTTCAGGAATGTACATCTGTGTGTGAGAAATTTGTGTAAATGCTAACACAAACTATGTCACCTAAAGTTCTATCTGATTTAGGACATTGATTATATTTAATATGTCATTGATATGTGTTTTAGAAATTGATCTTACAGACAACACCGGAAAACAGCGAAAGATCAAAATGCATCGTCCAAATCTTATATTTTCCAATTTTACAACACACAGAATACACAATGTGCACGAACATATATTTAATCGAAAATTGACATCGAAAAGAAATATGAACATTTGAATCAGTGATGATTGTGGCTCATAAATTGTGCATGTTCTTGAAGGACTCACGGTACTAATTAAGTTCCCATAGTAAACCTATGCAAACACCACGATTTTTTTGAGTGCTTATGATCAAGCATATATTTATCAGTATAGATAAAACCTGGATGTCAGCTTCTTTGTTGAGGAAAGGATATGAGCCGTGGCATTTTCTGGACCTGCATGTGTTTGAAAAATGTGCTTTCAATTCCGCACCAAAGAGTCAGGTGCTAATTTCAGTAATGAGTGTTCCAAAGTCAAGACTGTTAAAGGACTGAAATTCAATCAATAAAACAATGTCACTATTTTTTTCACTTACAGCTAGGGTAAGCTCTCAAAAGAGTTTTTTTCCTAAAATATAACTTACAGTATTAACCAATCCTGGTCAGCCAAACCCATATATACTATATAGTTCACCCATTTCCAGCCTGGTTTCCATTTTTCCATATTATTAGTACCGTGTGTCCTGAATGCATTTAGATTGTTTAACGTTGACTTCATTTGCGTTGTTAAACGTTGACTTCATTTGCATGCATTGTTAAACGTTGACTTCATTTGCAATGTTAAACGCTGACTTCATTTGCAATGTTAAACGTTAGCTTCATTTGCTTGGGTTCCTCCTGTAATGCCTCCATGACCAGCTCATCCAGTAGCCGCCTGGCATACTCCAGATGCATCTGAAGTTCTATCAATTTTGCAATTCTGCTATTTTTTTTCTAAAAGTTGATGATTCAACGATGTGTAGCCAGACTGACGAACGCTTCCCTTTATATTTGTGAAGCGCAGACACACAACGTTTTGTTTTTGTTGACGGGGAGTTATGGCAATCTTTTATCGTCTGAGATTGCGTCCCCGTCTGGCGGCAGGCTTTCCCATAGGAAAAGGTCTGCTTCTTCGGAAAGAGAAGGAGAACTCTTTCTTGTCTACATGGCAGTCAACAAATCCTCTGTATGGTTCCTGCTGTTGCTGCTGTTCATTCTGCTTTCTGTGCTTTTGAAGTCTGTACTTCTCCGTCCACTCTTCTTGTTCTTTCTTGATTTCCTCTCTGAAGAGCTCTTCTATCAGGTCATCGGTCACTTGCAACATTCTGGCATTCTCTGTCTCTTTAGGCTTCGGTATCAGGTTTTGCCTGACACGATATAAATTCACGTAAGCTTCATTCAGCTTGGCTAGTCTTGAACACATCTTCATTGGAAGATGAGTCAACAATATATGGTCAGACTTGATACTGCCTTGCTTTATATGGCTCAAGCGCGGACGCGATAGGAAACACCCCTATGGTTTCGTTGGGTATGAACATTATTAGAGTTAATCGTCGGGAAAGGGATATAGAGAAGTCAAAGACCATGTATATTGATACAATTTTAATACCAAACGACAGACACAATTGTTTACAAAATTCAACATTTTTATTAAAATAACTAACAACCAACAATTAACAATAAAACAAGCAAACATATTATTTTTGACAAGGTTTACAACATTGCAAAGTGAAGTGAAATTTCCACGAATGCAAGTCATTAGGTGGGCCATTGAAGTACACTAAGTTTCCTAGCTAAAGACAAAATATAGCCATAACGGTCATAAAACCATCGATCTACTTTGTCATCGTTTCTAGAAGGAAGAGTAACGATCAAAATAAGTCACTAAATGTTCTAAAGAATATCAAGACTGCGTCGATGAAGAAAATACACACAATATTGTCCACCACCATGGAATCTGTGCCTTCTAATTTCACATTATTGAATCGTGTCGTCTGGGCATTTCTTCTCATAAAGTCGACGATATCGTCTTCCAAAGCAGGCCATACGAATCAAAATACTCCACAGAACGATCACGGGTAAAGTAGACGGCTATGCATTTGGTTCCTGGGAGATGACTGTCGTCCGTGTTGATGACATAAGCTTGATGGTCGTGAAGTTTGCGATGAGGCAGTTCATCTTTAGCACACACGACAGGATTCCAAGAAGAGATATACGAACTGTTGTTCAAAAGGTAATAAAGTTCCCAGGTATCTATTTTTTGTGTTGTTGTTTTTTCTTGCTTTGTTTAACAGGTAATGATAAAGCATCAATTCAGTCCGAACATTTTGCTTAAAAACCTCTGACAAGTAACCGTTTCTTCTATTCGTCTCCGCACCCTGAGCCAAGAGATCTTCGATGTGATGGATCTCTAGAGCAGTCAGTGGAGAAGAGGAATGATCACGCTAGTCTTTATACCACTGATGCAGCACTGCTTCTTCTGAAGTCAGATTCTCGTCCAAGTTTTCTTCTTGACTCAGCATCAGACATTTATCGTGTTGAATTTGGGACGATCCTTTTGACATCCATAGCAATCTTTCTTGATCAATTCCTTAATTGTATCCGCCAGGTGTTAGGCAAAACAAGAGACTAAAAGTTATTCTTGTTCTGGCCATTTGGGCTTCCGTTGCTTCTAATAGTCTAGAATGACTTCTCTCAAACTGTTGATTTCTATCGTAATTATCAAATTCGGCATACAGGATGACGTTCACTGTCACTTTCAGTTGTGCTTTAAACTGAAGTTCCACACGAATCTGGCCGGATTTTATAGGATGGAGATTTCCCTCGTCGCTGCCTTGGTTTGGAGTGAAATCAAAAGCCCACAAAGCATACGTAATGCAGAGCCTGGTGTTGGTCCCTAACTGTCCGATGGCTTCGTACAGGGACAAGTGCGATCTCGAGTAATTTTTCTTGTCAAAGTCAGGTTCGAAGGGTCTGGTACACAGTATATTGCCATAGCGACTGACTTCGATCTTGGACACGTCGGAGTGATTAAACTCGAAGAGAATTTCCTCGTAGGCTCCATTGATGGATGAATTCTTGACGATGCAAATTAATAAACGTTTGTGTAACTGTCCTTGCAACAGATGATCTTCAATCATGGATGGCTGTCCAGCGGGTATGGTGAAAGTTTTAACTTCTACGCGTCGTATCGGATACTTGGCAGTCGTTCTGCTCAAAGTGTGACTGATTTCGTTTCCCACTTTAGGTAACACTTCCACGCGTCGCACGTAATGTCTGGCTTCTTGGATGATGGTTTTGTAATTGGTAACAGCAGCTTCAAACATCAAGTGGAAAGCGGTACTTCTGCGACTCAGTCTCAGACAGACATCCACGCCGTTCAGCAAATACTTCTCTTGCAACCACATGTCTAAATGCAAACGATCCATCAGTTCTAAACTACTGCTTGCTTTTCTTTTCTTTTTGCGGTCTTTAAACTCATTATTGTGGTCATCAAGGCTTTTAAACTTGCCTAGTGTGTCAGGTTTCCATACCACCCAGGCATCCATATGAGTGTTCTTGGTCTCTTTTCAGTACGTCATTAGATTTTCCAGGTACGCTCGATAAGGGTTCCTATCCATGCTACTACTGATAAATTTGTTATTCAAGTACAATTCCACTGAGCTGAACAAAGAATGCATGAAATTGTTGATGGAGCTACTTTGTCATCGTCTTCTAGTTTGGTATCATCCGTATCGTTCACTTTGACTTTCAAGTACAAGTAGCTGATATTCAGATCGATGTAATCATCGGGCCGTCCTTTGATTTCAAATTCAGTGAATTTTTGTTCAGGAGCAAACAATACACTGATGTCCATCGCTTGACATGCGTCCGTTTATCTTTTTTGACTGAAAATGTTGGAATAAATCCTCTGTTTTGGTTGCTCCTCTTTTTCTTTGGACGACTGCGTCTTTTCATGGGTAGACGTCGATGCTTAGATGTTTAAATATTTTTTTCGGATGACGAGACTCCATTTTTTTTCCTTTTAGGACAGTAGAACAACGATGGTGATAACGGTGTGTCTTTGGGGGGACATCTTTGGGCGTTCAGGGGCTCAAAATAACTGATCCCCATCCTGTACCGCAGGTCTATTTTATACTGGAAAGCGTCGCCACTGATTGTCTTTACGTCATATCAACTTGATGATATATCGGTAAATTCTTCCTTGGAACAATCCATTAAACTCTGTAACATGCGCGGTCTCTCTTTGACTTTGATTTTTGGGGCAGGTACTTTGTGATTGCAGCTAAAGAGGAGGAGGGTGTCATCACTGGAGGAGACGTTCTTGGAGACGCGGGTTTCTATTGCTTCATCAAATGAGGCAGAACGGGCGTCAAATCGGGTTTGGCTGGCATCACCAGCAACGGAGAAGTGGAAGAACCTGAGGCTACAGGAGACGCGGTCACCGTCGCTGTAGGTCGTGACCTTTTGCGGAAACAAGCTGTTTTATGTGGTCTTTTATGTGGGATTTTCTTTTTCTTTTTCTGTGGGCTTTTCTTTTTATGTGGCTGTGACCAGGTCTTGACACCACTGCTCTTTATCTTCTGGGTCCGATTGTTTTTTTTGGGGGGAGTGGCTTTTTTCTTGGGGAGAACTTTGGGGAATTGGGTCCCATTTTAAGAGGGATCGAATGATGATAAATCCTAGAGAACCGCTACCTTACAGGTTTCAAAATGCTTTGTTTTTTGGCTTGAGCGTCGATGGGAGATCAACAGGTTGCGTCAAGGCTACTTTGTTTTTCTCAAAAAAGCGTTTGGTTTGATGAAGAATGTGAATGATGTCTTGCAGTAATTGACGTGCTGTCAACACAAGCCATCGTAGGACTTCTTTGAGACTGGCTTCTAAGACACGAGCACATATTTTTGGATTGTTTTCGTGAGTAAATTGGCGTGTGGGGTTTGAGTGGCATCGTCGTACGAATGAGTCATCCAAGGCGTTCCTAACTGTTTGGCTAAGACTTACATTTGCAATTTATCTCTAGGGCTTTTAAACAAGACCACATAATGAGCATTGACACTGATGGTGCGATGGGCTTTAATTTGTTGAAACAAACTTTTGAGTGATTGAAATGACACTGGAATTACGATGATGCCCTTTGCGCGTAAACCACAGTTTAATTTCTTCTTCGTCTTTTCCTAACATGTCGTCGAAGATCACCAGATGGGTATGACTGTGGTCAGACACGATACCGTCATTTTCACCAGGAATGCCTTCCACAACCACGATGGAATCGCTTAGACTTTCTAACCAGAGACTGTTCTCCGATTGCCATACTTTGTAACACCATACGGTCCATTGAGGTGGACGATCGAACAAATGATGTTTATGTTTGATCAAACATTTGACAAATTTGGTTTTGCCTGAACCGCTAGGTCCAGTATTAACATGTTTAACGGATGGCGAAGGTACAAGGCTTCCCAACTGGCACGATCTAAGTTTTCGTCGATGACTTTGAAAGTAGAGGAAGAGGGAGCAGAGACAGCAGAGGTTGCCATTGTAGAGAATGTTACTTTTTACACGAATACAGACAATACAAGAATTTTTATACTTTTTCAGGACACGTTTATTGTTGTTTCTTAAAAATGGAACAACACGAAAGACAAAAATACATAAAGCCAAATGGTTAAGTACAGCGATTTAATACACATTAAAGCGATCAAAGTGGAATAGAAACAAATGACTGTACAACACGTTTTTGGTAACAAAGGTGTCCTAGGGACAGTATGTAATGGTCTTACAGTCTTTACATTGGGTACAGTCACACCGCTGTCCTTCCAGAATGGCCTTTTGAGAATGTCCATCACAATTCTGTCCCGAAGGGAGTGGTTGTCCTCGGTGACGGGTTCTTTTGACACTGTCACTAACACAGGTTTAAATTGTGCTTTTTCACTGAATGTTTGAATGTAGGATCACAACTCTTGGGCATAATTGGCCACTTATTTGGTCCAAGCCTCTAAACCCAAACTTTTCCAGTCACGTACATATGTCCAGTTGTTGTTGTTGTTGTGGGGTTTAACGCCATTTTTCAGCACACGATAGGCTATGCATGGCGGCCAGTATTAATGCTGGAGGAAGAACCCGGGAAAACCCCGGGAAGAACCACCGACCCACGAGAAGCTACTGGCAAGCTTTCTCACATACCCACACATTTGTCCAGTGAGGATCTAAGTCACAAGCTACACACATCGTCGTCCACATTTTCAGTTGCTAAAAGTTGACGAATCTTTTTTTCCCGTAGAGGTCGAGAAGTATCTAGATGAAAGCGCAGACTTTTAACAGAATGAATCTCTCGTGGATATTTAAAGGGACTGCTTTCATGTTTTATTTGGTGGTAGGTACTGTTCGTGAAGAGTCTACAAGGAATTGGCTGTAAACGAAATCCCAGAAAGGAAGTCACTAAGACATACACCACACGTCGACCCCAATTCGTGGGACATTGTTCTCTTAATAAGTGTTGATAATCTTCCAGAGTTTGTATGCTCTCATTCATTGCTTACCTTCCACGGAATCTGTTGTATCACAGCTGATAAAGGTGGTGGCATGGTAGGACGTTTTTATACGCTCTTTTTCAGAAGCAATAAATGTACTTTCTGCACAGAGATGATCGTACTCGAGTGGAAAATCTAAATGGTTCAGTCAATAACATGCACATCACACGCCATTCAGAAGTTGCTTCTTGAACTAAGGTTACGTTGTGTAAAAGAGTTTGGTAATCCTCTAACTATTTCGGAATTCGTTGCAGTATGTCTACGTCGTAGTAAAATAAAATCACTAACAATCCAACCATTCTTGTCCGTGAGTAGTTGATCAATGTCTGACCACTGGAACAGTTTCATCTGAATAAGTCCTCTTATATCATTCAGGTACCATTGATTTAAACATCGGTTACATAACGGATGCAATTGTTCTTTGCGTTGAACTTTGACCAATTCAACTCAAGAGGCAAACCACGAATGTTCTCTTGTAACGTTTCCATGATCATGTCAGTCATATTTATACCCATGTTGGGGTCACTTCTAATTGTCCTTATTTTATTTAAAATCTTCTCCTAGCGGAAAAGTAATGGACATACTGAGTAATTTCTGTCCACTGCTATTCAGGGTAACGGTCAAGAATGGTAGTAAAATCTTCTCAATAAACATACATCGGTCTAAAGTGGAATAATAGGATGAACTTGATCCAGAACAATATGACAAGTTGGTTGACTTTTGTCAATTTCCTCTTGTGAATGTCTCGACACAAAAGTTCCTCAGTCACCAAATGAGATTTTGCTCTGGCAAGTCCCTACCAAACTTTCTTGTAAATCTTCTCTTACAATTCGTTTGGTAATCCTTGTTGAATATTATTTTATAAATTGGGTTTAAATACTTGTCTAGTTGCTGTCATAGATTTAACTCCTAGCCAAGCTGGTTTCTTAAACGACATGGCATACCACTTGAATTACTAGGGTCCCACTAACGGTAGGTAGTGACAATGCGGAGGCCATCGAGCATGTTCCAGGTAAGCCGATTCTTTCTGCTTCCACTAGCAAGTAACACACCGCAACGGAGGCACTTGACTTTATCCCCATTGTCCAAGTACAAAAATCCGGCTTAACCTCATTCTTCAGGGGTAGTTCCTTCCAGATATTTAGGCCACTTTCCTTGGAACGTTTGAAAACGACTTTCAATGTCGTAGTATTCAAGCAAACGCACAGGGAACAAATATTCGTCTTTCACATGCTCATTTCGATGTGGGTACGGTGAAATCCGCAGGAGTTTGCTCAGGGTTGGATGACGTCCGTAGGGTGGTAGACGCATGGTCTCGCGTGGAGGTTGACACCCACCATGAAAACCAGTAAAGAGTCTACGATAACGAGAAGCATCTCTTTCGTATCCGTCAGGTTTGACACGCACATCATCACTTTCCCTGGTAGGTACAGTAGTAGTGGTACTAGTGGTCATAGCAAAATTGCCGTGCTGTGGTACTGAATCGCTGAGGTCACAGTGTACGGCATCCATGCATTCGCAAGGTACAGCATCGCACTCCGCTTGAGAATCCCGAACTTGAATGATGTCTGTTTAAAAGTATTCATCCTTGTAGCTTGGTCTTTGTAGTTACAATGAACTTTCGGCCTTGGACGTTGACCTTTATAATACTATTCATAATGAAGTCTCGAGCTTGTACATAGTTCCTTTTTATGCCCTGTTTTGGAAGTCTTCCTGGACAACGGTACTGCGATCTCTAAGGTAGCGTCATACCCGTACCGTTGTGTGATGGGTGGAAAGGCCATATAAAGGTTGTGTGGATAGTATATTTGGGGTTTGTTTTTCCTCCTTCCCGTGTGTGGATAATATATTTTGGGGTTTGGTTTTTCTCCTTCCCGTATGTGGATAGTAGATTTGGGATCTCCTTGTTGTTTCCTCTTCCCCTGTGTGGATAGTATATTTGTTTTTTTTTTCTTTTCCCCTGTGTGGATAATATATTTGGAGTTGTGTTTTTTTCTCCTTCACCTATGTGGATAGTATATTTTAGGGTTTGTATTTTCCTCTTCCGCTGTGTGGATAGTATTTTTGTGGCTTGTTTTTTCCTCTTCTCGTGTATGGATAGTATATATTTTTTTTCCTCTTCCCCTGTGTGGATAGTATATTTGGGGTTTGTTTTTTCCTCTTCCCGTGTGTCGATAGTATATTTGGGGTTTGTTTTTCCTCCTTCCCGTGTGTGGATAGTATATTTTGGGTTTTTTTTTTTCTCCTTCCCGTTTGTGGATAGTAGATTTGGGGTTTGTATGCGTGCGCGTACGTTGTGTGGATAGTAGATTTTCTTTTTTTTCGTCAGGTGTGTGGATTTGTGTTTGTTTTTTTTCTCTTCCCGTGTGTGGATAGTATATTTGGGTTGTGTTTGCGCCATTCAACAACTAACTTCATTAAAAAGATGCAGAAGTTACAAGACATTCGAGACAATTTGTGGATGATAGAGGAAATGTTAACAAAACAAAGCGATGGTTTTTATTATTATTATTATTATTATTATTATTAAAGTCCCCATCGAGTTAAGATGGAGATAAACACCTTGAGAAAGTGTAAGGATATGTTAACATATATCATTAAACAAGAAAAGGAGAAGGGGGATGAAGAGAACAAAAAGAGGATGAGAGAATGCAATAATAAAATAGAAAAGGAAGAATACAATAAAAGGTAGAAAGAGGAGGAGAAGGAAAAACAAGAGGACAAAATGATAAAAGAAGAAGACAACAGCGATAACAAAAATAAGAAGATGAGGAAAAGAAGAAACTAGAAGATGAAGAAGAAAGCCAAAGACTCTTTTCAGTGCCACTCCATTGCCTCGAAAAGATTTGTTTTCTTATATATGAGGGGCCCTAAGTGGCTCTCCGTTACGGATCACTGCCATCTCACCTCTGTCTGCGTGGGTTCGAGTCTCGGATTCAGCCAATGTGGGTATGCGAGAAAGCTTGCCAGTAGCTTCTGGTTGGTCGGTGGTTCTTTCTAGGGTTTTCCCGGGTTCTTCCTCCACCATTAATACTGGCCGCCATGTATAGCCTATCGTGTGCTGAAAAATGGCGTTAAACCCCACAACAACAACAACAACAAGAAGAATATTATATATGTGTTTACTTAAGATATCACGTATTCAGATCAGCCGCTTGCCACATTGTTGCCAATGTCTAGTACCGTGATGTCACCTCACCTGTTCCATTTTACCCTTGTCGCTAGACAGTCCCAATACTTTTATGTCGCTCTATAGTCCCACCCATGTTAAATTTCCCCGTGTTAAATTTCCCTTGTCGCCAAACGTTCCCACGACCTTTTTGACTGGGATTTCCATTGTCGCCAAAGTATCCCCCTTTACCACTAAGGCAGCTGTTGGTACCCTTTTTATAAGTCTTTTGTATGACTCGACTGGGGTTCAAACCAGCGCCCTCACACATCCGAGGCGTCGCTCTAAACACGTAGGCAACAGGAGTGGTCGCTTAGAATATAGAGTCAAAAAGGTGGTCCTATATGACAATATCTGAAAATTACTATCCCTGACAGAAATACCGCTTAGGCGACAGAGGCAGGGAGGTCAATCTGTCCAGAAATGATAACACTTTAAGATTAGCAGCCCATGTTGAAAAGCGTTTCAGTTTATTGAAATCGGATTATAATCACTTGATTTCAATTACTTACTAAGATTATATTCTGATGTGGATAGTAAACGTGTTCATCAAACATTTGACAAAATATTATCATAAATGAATGTCATCGATATTTGTACATACTATTTCAGGTGATGATAGAAATATTGTGGCTGTCTTCGTTGCTGGAAGGCTTGTGTGTGACAAGCGTCGGCCTGAAAGTGCTGTGGAATAACGACCTCATGTCAAGGTTATTACAAGAGTTGCCAGCATCTTTCTATGTCTACAGACACTTTTGTTAACGTATCCACTCTTTATAAACTGTATACTAGAGATTCGGTTAAAACGGTTTGATGGATGACAGGAAGTAATTCTTCTATTTTGTATGGATAGAAAGAAGAGGCAAATAGATTTTTGTTTTAAACGTATTTCATTCAGCAAGGAAGGCGATAAATAACAGAAAATGTCTGAATTCGTACAGAAAAACACAAATGTAAATATATTTAGGGTTCTGGCATCTAAACTCTTAAAAAAGCAAGCAGACCATCGCATCTACCTATCAATAAATGTATATATTATCCTAAACTCACCATATATAAACATGTACATTTGACTTAAGACATCAGGTGATAGACTGAATTGTATTGGCCTTTTTGATAACAAACAAATAAATTCATATTTATTTAATTTTCACCTTTTTATTTATAGAATATTTTATGGGCAATAAAATTGTATCGACAGTTCTGTACTTTTACGTAAGATTTAGGATGGACGTCCGTAAAGTCTCAATATCAGTCTGTCCAAAGCGACCAGGTCCCAATGATAAGTCAACTACATCATAGACATTTCCGACAGAGATACCAAATATTTTTTTTTTTATGGGGGGGGGGGGTCCAAGTCAAGTATTCCTTGAATATAAATAAGTCTGGCTTATATAATTGATATTTTGATTCTAACTATATTCATTAGATTACAGGGAATTACCATTGTAAACATTCTGTGTATAAAAATGTGAAATACGATATGCAATGCAATAGTTATTTACAATGTTTACATGTACAGTATATATTCTAAGGATACGGTTTACTACAGGCGTACCAATAATGCCATCAACTTTTATTTAAACTTTTTGAGTCCTTTTTTATTTATATTTTTCTGTTATATCTTATTCCAATAATTTACTATATATATTCGGGACCGGATCATGTCATGTGTTGAGGGTGGGGTCCAAACTTTCAAACGGGCCCTGACTTTCCTCTAAAGGACACCAAAGCAAAAGTCTATGTTTTTTTTTACTCAAAGCATGCACAATACCTAAAAGGCATACTCAGTAATAAAATGATTGTCAAATTAAAATGGCAAGTGACTGTACCTTCGTGTGTGTGTTCGTCTCTATTAGCCTCAGGAGGGTCCGACAATCCCTGACCCCACCCTCCCGATCCGACTCTAATGTTGGTTTATTGTCGAAAATTTTTTTCGTCCACGGGATTGATAATTCATTTGTCCTTTTTTCTTATTTGCTTCCCAATAGTGACAGTTAATACCTAAAACAGATTTTCCATTATCTAGTTTTGTCAAGAATGTAGATGCCTCTTTCGGAAACTCCAAATAACAAAAACAGATCAAATTATGAAACATGTTCCACGTGGTATTGCTTGAACCTTATGATACAATTTTAAAATCGACCAAGAAATGATCATTATTAAATTGAAGCATTTTATACCATGGTGAATTGTATCTTATACCGTAGCAAATCGTATCATAAATTGAACTTAACAATGTATATACATGTACACAAAACATGCTATATGTTCTTACTGATGTTACGTAGTAACCGAGATTATTTTATTGTCCAAAAATCAAGGCATTTGTTAGCCCATTAAAACGTTTAAAACTGATGCCAAAATGCCAATATTTTTCACAATTTCGACAAAGAAGGAATGATTTTATTCATAAAAGATGAGAAATGTCTGTTGCTTTATTATCTCAGATTCAATTTATTCAAGTATTTTATTTTAAAAATATTCTAATAATGTTTTTTTTTCTTCAAATGCTTATTTCGTGTCTGCGTTCACTGGCAATGTTCATCTTCTGCTGTACACTTGACTCTATTTTTAGACGTGGGTATTGTTGGAAAAGTAGTTCTCCTCACTGTTCGTACTGAAATAAATGCAATTAATTTTGATCACGCGGTAACATTCTGCCGGAATTAACTGAATCTAGTGTATATAGTTTATAAGGGTGATATGGTACTGTTATGTTTTGAGTGTAACATATCTGTTTCTGTTTATTTTGTGAATGCAAAGAGTGCTGAATAAATTACAGTTTCATTTAAAACGCTATAAATTAATTTCGTCTTTGTAAGGCTGCTGTGACAACAGGTGCATATGTTGTGATGGCCTAACTGAAGACCCAAAAAGAAGAGGGGTTTGAGACATAACTTTGTGTAGGGGATATTTTGCCTTTGAGTACAAACATAGGGCATACTAATTTACTTGTGTTATTTGCCAAGTATTATGCTAATGTTTTAGAAATTGAACTCCAGTAAACAATTAGGTTAAATATTGGCACAGAGGTGCTTTAACTGCTTTTTTTTTCCGAACTATCAATTTAAACTCAATGCCATACCTGTTTACATTATCTCATTAAAAATAAATTCAAAACGAAAATTAAATACTTTTATGATTGAAAAGTTCATTAGACCATAAACAAATGCACAGATAAAAAACATAGAAATAAAAATGACAATTATCCAATATTACTAACAAATTAGAGAAATCTAAATCACGAAAGGAAGGGCACTATACATGTATATAATGTCCAAATTATGTGAATTCAAATTCTGTCATTGAAAGACAATTGACATAATTTAGTGATCACTTAAAAAAATCCGACACTTAAGGATTTTGGAAGAAAGCTTCATCTGTGAAGACCGGAGTACTACCCCCTCTATGAAACAGGAATCTGATTACAGTAGTTCGCCCCCACCCACCATTTTTCATGAAACAGAAGTGCTAGTACCTCAAACATAGCGAGCGATGAAAATTGCTGAATTTACGCAAATAAAATAGTTCTTTGACTGAAAATAGTGTCAATATTGTGTGGTTGATTATTTTCATAATTTCAATACTATTTCACTAGGTGTGTTGAAATACTTTGCATAGCGATAGGTTTTCATTTACTAAAACATTATTTATTGGTCATGATCACCATATTGAGATACCGCGAAGTGTCGAATTTTGAATTGTGTTGAACCTTAAAGTTGAATGCGTTAAGTATTAAAATGTTATCCCATTTAAGCCAGAAAAGTCTTTGTGAAGGGTCACTTTGACCTTTCTTCTTTTCTCCCACCTTCCGTGTTAGTGTTAAAACTTTAAGGGATAAATTTTTTGACTGAGTGAGATTTGACCAAAAGCATTGCTACGATGACCTGAGAATGTAAACATTTGAGCTACCAACCATAACCTCTTGATAGGAACCCTTGTCAAATTATCATTTTCAAAGTGAAATGATATAACCCGTAGTTCACAGGTTCTATGCTGTCTAAATCTGGTGGAAGAAATTATTATCTTGGGGAAAATTTAGGAACCACTGCCCATGATTGGGCAGAATAAATTAAGGCGTACACTTTACAAGCAATGTGAATTTAAAGTGACGACCTTACTCGGAATTCTTTAGTCTTAATTTCCTGAGAGAGGAGTAGTTTTGACACGGGGGAAGCCTAAAGAGAATAGCGCTTTCTTCGATAAACAAGAAAGGGACCAGATGGCGGTCTTGTGAGAAAAGACAGGGTTTAGTGCTAGGACGCAACGCTCTGCAAGAGAGCAACATTTAGGTACGCAATTTTAATTTCCCACGTAATTGCAGGTGATGCAAATCGGTCGCGGACATTGAGCTCTTTTCACCACTCGTTATTATGATGGAACAAATCCAAATTGGACACTATTCAATTTGTTGAAATAATTTAAATTGAATTTGAATTGCCGTTATTAATTTGTTTTGATTAAATTTGTTATTTTTCTTGTCTAAGGGGGCTCCTATTGTTTTATTTCTTCCCAATATTCTTGCTCGGTTCTCTGTGTTAAAATTCTATTCCTTTTCACTCCCACCGGGCTATAACATCGAGGGAGCTCATCCTCTAGATAACGCCAGCCAAATCCAATTAACCACCCCTCTTACTAAGAAGGCGACGTTACAGATACATTAATCTGTTTGCACACACACACACACACACACACACACACACACACACACACACAGCCAGGAGAAAGAAACTGGTCCAAACGGCATCGACTTTGCGAGAAGCGGTGAGACACAAAAGAATTGAGCAAGAGGCATCTGTGATCAGGAGGTACCGAACATGTGATTTTGTTAGAAAAGACAATGCAATGGACAGCTAGACTGGAACAGGGACATAAGAGAAAATTTGCCAAGTATCAGCACTCCTCCATAAGAATTCGAAAGGATAATGTTTCCGTGATACGGCTTTTAGGAATTATGTATTTTGGTATTTAATTCAGTGACGAATGGTAACAGTAAAGGACCGCTTTAAGTGAATTGCAGTCAGGTTATACTATTTCATGTAGGATTTAAGAATGTCTTGTTACTTGGTCTGATGGCCTCTGTCATTACCACTCTACAAAGCCCTACATATGATAGCCCTTTCTCATTAACACTCTACAAAACCCTGAATAGGCCTAAATACGATAGCCTTTTTTCATTAACACTCCACAAAGCCCTGAATAGGGCTAAATATGATATCCCTTTCTTATTAACACTCCACAAAACCCTGAATAGGCTTAAATATGATAGCCCTTTCTCAGTAACCCTCCACAAAGCCTTAACAGGTCTAAATTTGAAAGCTCTTTCTCATTAACACTCCACAAAGCCCTGAATAGGCTTAAATATGATAGACCTTTCTCAGTAACAATCCACAAAACCCTGAATATGCGTAAATATGATAGCCCTTTCTCATTAACACTCCACAAAGCCCTTAATATGTCTAAATATGATATCCCTTTCTCATTAACACTCCACAAAGCCCTTAATATGTCTAAATATGATAGCCCTTTCTCATTAACACTCCACAAAGCACTTAATAGGTCTAAATATGATAGCCCTTTCTCATTAACACTCCACAAAGCCCTTAATATGCCTAAATATAATAGCCCTTTCTCATTAACACTCCACAAAGCCCCTGCACAGATCTAGATTAGTATTTATATGCTAAGTAGCACAAATTAAAGTGATATTTAGAATAGTTATGTGATGAGAAATAAAGAGTAGCAATACGATTCTTTGTGATGCTACAAATTCAATTATTTTTTTGAAATAAACACAAATTGCATGAACTAAATGAAATAGTATCGTCCCAGACTCAATAGTGCTATTAACATAAAATCTTTATAAAGTTTGAAAGTGATAGTTTTGACACAAAATGGCATGAGAGCAGCAACTCTCTAGAAATTAACGAAAACACGCAGACAGTGAAACAGGGAAAGAAAACTGATGAATTTGTCTTTCGTGTCCAAGGTAAAGAAAATTAACGCGATAATGGCTTTTGAAATAGTTATGGTTTTGAAGACCGTTGTAATTTTAAGATTTTGTTGTTTTATTTTTTAAATAGTACTTTTTGCTGAATCATATTTATGGTAGTCGAGCCGACCAATCAAATTCAGATTCAACTTCTTCCATTGTGTATTGCTTGCATGAACTATCCGAATCAGAATAGTTTGTTTTTAACCAAAACTTCAATGTAAACGAACATGTCCAGTTGTATCCAGATATGTACATGTCCAAACGTATCCAGCTATCAAGGACAAATTCAAAATTAATACACGGCAAAAATTCTCTTTAAAATTCGGCACCTCTAGTAGTGAAATATAGAATTTTTAAAATGGGGAAAATATAAATACTGTGCAAAGATATTTAATGTTCACAAATAAAACTCAGACTAAATACCGATACATGTGAGAATAACTCCGCCTTTGACGACCCTTTAAACTTGTGTCCTTGGGCTATGATGAGATATCCAACTTTTGACAGTACATGATACAAACTCACTCAAATAAATATAATTATTTTACATAAGAAATGAAGAAACCAAGACACTTGATTAATTCAAACAAAATAATGTATACATAAAATAATGATTTCATTGTCACACATACCTTTGCCTACAATTATAAAATAATGCATAGTGTTCATATAAGATACTTTTGCTGAAGATGACTGGTTCTATGTAGTCTTCAACTTCTACCTAATACTTTACCACAATATTGACTAACTACCTCTGTTACAGTAAATATTTTTGGGTAAAGTATATGCATGTTATCGTATGTACTTCCTTAAAAGTCGAATTCAACTGCAAACGACATAAACCCTGATCTGCTGTTCCATAATGTGCTGGCGGATAAGGGTCTATGATTTTTTTTTTTTTTGTTGATTACTCGTAACAAACTGCGTACACCTAGATGCGTAAGTGCATTATGAGACGGAAGATGAGGGTCTATGCAATTTCCAGTTTGACTTGACTTATAAGCGTGAATATATGGTAATATGATTTGCAAGCCAGGAGAAAGTATAGCATCAACGTTCCTCAGTACCAAACCAACAAGTCACTTACATAGGCATGCCTGTATTGACAGTACAATAGAGATACAACTCTTGAAGGTTCAAACTATTTCGATCATACAATATCTCATACTTATTTATTCCAAAATTAACGCATAACATTCCACGTGATTTTATTGTACAAAATAATGAAACAACATCAGAATTATCGGAATTGTACTTTTAATGGTTCTCTCTAGGCTTATTGCTTCCGAACTTTTTATTCGTGTTTCCGGCGAGTGGCTATAATGGCTGTGATACGTTAAGATCCTTTTTGGTGTCTTCCAAACTAAACAATGCCAAAATTGTTGCAATGATGTATAAATTATGTCCAGTTCTCCAAGCCTGACTAAAATATAGATAATACACCTTCAACATTTAGGTCATACATTTCAGAACTGAAGAAGATATAGTAAAATGTGAAAAGCGTCAAAAAGGAATATTACTGTTATGGAAACGAAACTGGATCAGTTCAAGTGTTTGCGGGGGAAGGGGGTGTCCAAAATTTAAAAAAGAGCCTTGACTTTCCTCGAAATGAACCAAAGCTAAAGCCTATGTGTCTATTTATTCAAAGTGTGCATAATATAAAATAAACGTGCACAAGAATAAAGGATGGTCAAATTTCAAATGACAAGTGATTGCACGTTTATGTGTGTGTACGTTTCTTTAGCGGGGTGGGTGGGCGGGGTTCATGAATTCCAGGACACCCTACCACACACCCCCACCGGCCCTGGAAAGTGCTGTATAACACGCTGGACACATCAAAATACAGCTGTAATAATTAAAATGAGTGAAAACTATTATGAAGAAAGGTGCAGCTGATAACAGTTATGGAAAATGATGTAATATGCTGCTGATCCTTGAATTATTGAGTGAATATAAACAGGTATATCAATTCCATGCAGGTGCAATTGTTGGTTGTATATCTGTTCGTGCATCCACATGATGCACAATCCTTGCACAACTCAGGATTTGGAGCGACGATATAGTCTGGTACTTGTTGAATGTGCAAGTCGGGGTCGGATGTCTGAACTTCGTTCTGTGCTTGGAATCCACCAACAGCTATGAGTGTGTTTTGTGTGTAGGATCATTTGTGGTTAGATGGCTGGAGAGAAACCGTGCTATGTCTGCCTTGTTAGCAGGCACGGACAGAAAGTCAGTCCAGTTGTTGGGAACTGGCACAGACCTATTAACTACTACCCTCCTGACCATGCACCATTTTCTATCAAGGGTAGCTTCTGTGGACAGGGCACACCTTAGTCATCACATCGGCTGAAATGGCTTGGTTGTCAGTCCTTAAACCGTCATTTGTATTTGCAAGGGCAACTGGCACAGTCTTCAGCTCATCTTGTAATATCTTGTGTAGATCCACATTCATACCAACCTGGCTAACAGTGATGAGGCGCTGAAGTATATTCCTGTCTGCCTTCATAACAACCTGGCAAGCAGTGATGAGGCGCTGAAATATATTCCTGTCTGCCTTCACACCAAGCTGGCAAACAGTGATGAAGCATGGAAGTATATTCTTGTCTGCCTTCATACCAACCTGGCAAACAGTGATGAGGTGCTAAGGTGTATTCCTGTCTGCCTTCATAATGCATTCCTTTCCCTCGGCATCTCTTTTGGCTGCATTGAAGGATGAAAAGGTCTGTGTCAGTGAATTTTGTAGGGGATCTTTTAGCTTTATGGGTGTATGCCCATCATTAGAGACAACGAGTCTTTGCTTCACAAAAGTGTTCAGCTGTACCTAGCCGAATTCCTTAGCATTCTTAAGAGATTACTGGATATTACCAATATCGCTACCGATGTATTTGCAGTTTCTGGAGAACATCACAGGACATGTCCGGTGCAGAGCCTTTAAAAATGTTACACAAATTGAGGCGACAACCATTCTTTCAGATGTGCTTAAAAACCTACTTTTCCATTCCCATTATTAATAGATGGCATCATTTGGTGGAGATGCGCCAGGGGTAGGCATTGAGTCAAGAGGATATTGTATCAACAGTTTTGTTGCTTTAGTGATTCGTGTTGTTCGATGGCCAAAACACAGCTTATTATGATTTTTTAAAAAGATACAGCGCAGTTTTTATAGGTGCCATGCTTAATAATAATAATAATAATAATAATAATAATGAGGACTTTGTATAGCGCCTAATCTTTAGAAGCTCTAAGCGCTTTACAACATTAGACAACACCTATAAGATAAAAAACATAATAATATTATTACAAAAACAAACACCATGACATTAGAAAAACATTGAAAAATAAAAACATGCTGAGAATATTTCAGGTAGGAAACATTATTAGGATTTTAAGTTTGTTCTTGCAGTCGAAATAAGTGAGTTTTGAGAGCCCTCTTGAAGGTGATCACTGTGTCATTGTGTCTAAGTTCAGTGGGTAATTCATTCCACGTTGCTGGGCCCTGGTATGCAAAAGAACGCTGTCCATATGACTTTGTTTTCATAATGGGAATAATGAGCATACGATTGTCAGAAGAGGAGCGTAAGTATCTTGCTGGTGTGGACACATGGGTGAGATCGGATAGGTATGTTGGACTAGAGTCCGACAGTGAAACGTAGCACAGAGACCAAATTTTGTGTTTGATTCTGGATCGAATGGATAGCCAGTATAGGGTACAGAGCAGAGGGGAAGGTGTGCTCTGATCGTGGTACTCTAAGTATGATCCGAGCAGCTGTGTTTTGAACTTTTTGAAGTTTCTGGATAGATATTGAGATGAACCAGACAGAACTGGGTTAAAATAGTCCAGTCTTGAAAGTACTAATAAACACACAAGTGTTTTAGTGGCATCACCTGAAAGATATTTGCGAATTAAGCTGATGCGTCTCAGCTCAAGATATGTAGCCTTGCGTATGTCCATGACATGTTGGTACAATGTGAGGGTACTGTCCAGAGTAACAGCTAGGTTTCGTACTGATATTTATTGTTTGAGGTAAAGTATGTGAATGAGAAAGTCTTTGTGCTGTGATCAGAATGGCCTCAGTTTTATCATCATTCATCTGCAGCTTGTTACATGTCATCCATGATTTCACATCAGAAATGCACCTCTCTACACCTTGGATGGTAGCATTAACTTCAGCTGGGTGGCTAGATTTGTATATTTGGGTGTCATCAGCGTACAATTGGTGAGACACTGGATGATGATCTATGACACTTGAGAGCGACTGAGTTTACAGAATGAAGAGAACAGGTCCAAGAACAGACCCCTGTGGAACACCACAACATAGATCAACTGGGCTGGAGTGTATTCCATTTGCAGATACAATTTGTGTCCTGTTGACCAAGCAGGACTTGAACCACAATAAGGCTGTATCATGAATGCCAAACACATGCTGGAGACGGTGAATTAATATATCATGGTCTATTGTGTCAAATGCTGTAGACAAATCAAGGAGGGTGAGGACTGTAATCTTTCCGCTATCCAACGCAGAGAGAATGTCTTTAACTACTTTTAGAAGAGTAGTTTCAGTACTGTGGCAAGGGCGATATGCAGATTGTACATTGCTAAAAAGACTGTTTGAATTTAGATGAGATACAAGCTGGGATAGAACAACCTTTTCTAAGATTTTTTATATGAATAGGAGATTAGAAACTGGACGGTAGTTCTTTAAATTGTCATGGTCTAGTGTTGGTTTCTTCAGCAGAGGCTTTACAAATGGCAGTTTTGAAGAATGATGGGAATTCCCCGGATGAGAGAGAGGTATTAATAACATCAGTTAGTGAAGGCAATACTGGATCTAAGCACTCAAGCAGCAGTGATGTTGGAATTGGATCAAGTTCACATGACTTTGGTGCACTCTTCATCAGGATTGTACGTACGAAATCCATAGAGACACGTTCAAATGCTGCTAATGGTTGCCGCTCAAATTCTGTATCACAACTGTATGGTGACGACGAGTCAATTGAAATTGTGGTGTCAAGCTTATGTCTAATGGTCTGTACTTTGTCACGGAAGAAATTTGCAAACATGTCCGGAAGGTCAACTGGAGAGAAGGTAGTTGGAAGTGGTGTTGATTTGTTCCTTGACATTAGCTTGTTAGTAATCTCGAAGAGCTCTTTGCAGCTGGAACTTTCCATGATTACCAAATGAACAATATTTCTCTTTCGGGTGTGGTGTTCCCTTCAAGGCCAAACAGTTGAATACTTTGGCATCGTTACCTACGGGGCTTCTGTAACGAATTAAATGGGGATTAATTCACGGACTAGCATAAGTATCATGGCCTAAACAACTTCCAAGACAAGATATATATTTATGCCATGCTTCTTGGGACTTAGTACATACTATTTTGTTATGGGACTTACAACCGTATTAGCATGGTACGTTGAATATATCAAACAGAACGAACTGATTAAAACGACTTTGCATATTTTACGTTTTACAAGGCGTAGTTCAATACCAGAATCGGGGCAGAGCGACGCAACGAAGGCCAGATAGAGGTGGACTGGAAAGACATCGTGTTTAACACAAACCTAAACACGCCGGCGAAAAGCATGATGGTGCTGGTATTGTTCTGCAAGGATCCACCAGGGAGCACATATTTCACACAAGATAATGAGCATTTCTACACGCCTTAGTTAGCAACATGACGGTGATCATTGAGGTTGGTCCAGGTTGCAGTGTAAGCAGGTTTTAAAAGCAATGGCGAGAGAGTCTATCAAGGACGCAAAACTGCAGTAATTTGATATTGGCGCCTTCTAGATGAACTGATTTGCTCTCTTTATCGACATGAGTCGACGAAAGACCAGACATTCCATGGGTCAGGAAGGCACGTCGAAATTTTGATGGGTACAAAGTTCGCGACAACATACTTTAGCCCGAGAGGTTACTGAAAGAGCATGACAGATCTAAAAAAGTTGTAAGTAGTCGTAGATTGTTTTCTTGAACCTTACATACATTGATTAAAGGCACAGTCGGAGAAGAATGGCTTCCCAGCAGTTTTGGCTTCGATTCCCTCCAGGTGGGTCAAGTCCACGTGCTTAAAAGAGATATAGTCGGTTGCAGCCCACAAAACCTCGTTGGAAATGTTTGAAGCATGTTGATAAAGCTGATGCTCGTGTATCTTAGCGTGTGCGCCTGATGGTGCGGATTCTGCGGCTAAAAGCTTTTGTCGTTTGTAATGACAGCGGGGCCCTGTTATAACTGAGCAGTACATCGGTCTCGTTGCTGGTGGCTTCGATTCCCTCCAGGTGGGTCAGGTCCACGTGTTTAATAAAGATATAGTCGATTGCAGCCCACAAAACCTCGTTGGAAATGTTTGAAGCGTGTTGATAAAGCTGATGATCGTGTATCTTAGCATGTGCGCCTGATGGTGCGGATTCTGCGGCTAAAAGCTTTCGTCGTTTGTAATGACAGCGGGGCCCTGTTATAACTGAGCAGTACATTGGTCTCGTTGCTGGTGCGCATCATATAGTCCAACTTCCTTGTGTCAGGGACCAGCCGGCAACCAGATCCTTATCGGCTTCTTGGCAATCAAAGCAGTAGGAAATAACTTTTTTTGCAGTCGGTTGACGAATCGAGAGGTGCTTTTCGAATCCCAACTGGTCATCATCAAAAAGTGTCCAGTGGACTGCCACTGGGGTCATCATTTTGTACCAGTGGAGGCTTCTCTGGTGACTTTGGCTTCCGGTTTCGCTTGATTATATTCTTGGTTTCTGTAGCACTGGCCATCCGTCAGTAGTAGCTGCTCCACGATCTTGGGATCCTTTGCTTATTGCCTTTCCACCGCCGATGACCTACACGGCAGCCGTGGCCATCGGGATGATCTTCCAGACAACACCGTCGTAGAACTCTAACCTTCGCGTTCCCACAAAGTGTAAGGTCGATGGTCAGGCGTTTCCATTGTGATAAATGAGAGCCACTGCCCTCCACATTTAGCACCCACTCTCGATTATTAGAGAGGTTGAGGCCAAAATAAGTGATATCCGTATATCTGGCCTCCTCATGGAAATTGACACTCAAGAGATTTCATACAAAATGGAAACGAAACTATAAATTCAGGTCAGGCAACAGTGTTCATCGACAATATGGGTTCCAGACCATTAAGCCCGGTTACGGATAATTACCGTACTCAAAGAAGATACTCGTTGAATATCCTGCTTTTTTATATGCGACAGTTTTACTTGTAAAGACATTGCATAGGCGATATGAAAACAAACGAAATTGCTCTAGGTGCCAGGAAACTGGTCATGCACCAAGGTATTGCCCAAATCCCATAACTAAACCATCATACGCCAATCATTCGTCAGCAAGTTTATCAAGGCGAATACCGAACAGGAAATATTAGAGATTGATATGTAAGAGGGTGAATTGACAAGCAATGGAAATGGGTAAGTGAGGAGACAAAATGAAACTCCAAACCAAGAAAGATTCAAGATATAATAAGACAGCCCGCAATAAGTGCAGTAAGTATAGAACCAATGCTGGTAGACACCCCAAGGGGTGGGGGGTGGTGGAACAAACATATGACATTCAAGCACTAATTGTGCTTGACGAGGCGGGTGACAAATCTGCTGCTGAAGTAAAGCAGAAGGACTAAGTCCAACAGAGATAGAAAAAAAACTGCTCCTGCTGAACAAATACTACATTCTGCAGGATATGTCACCATATATAGAAAATTCATCCTCAGACGAGGAAAGACTCGACCGAGTGTGAAATAACGATTGAAGATGTGTCAGCAGAATTAATAGGGATGAATCTCTTGACGTCAACTCCTATCCACAAAGACAGAAAACGGAAATAGTCAAACTCTTGAGAATGGGTGCAAGAGTGATACAGCCCGCGAGAAAGTAAAGCCTAAAAAAACAGATACCTCCCCCACCATATCAATCCTTTGCTTTATTAAGCATAGAGCAGCAGGGAAAAGAACAGGGGCAGGCAAATGATGACAAAAACATGAGCATGGAAACGAACATTACGAAGACAGAACATGGATGACACGGAAACGATAAACAAAGACGACAGACAAGACCATACTAATGAACATGGGACAATTTTTACGTATGTGGAACGCTCGACAGATAGTTCTGATAGATGAGACACAGAGGAGTCAGATCTGAGTAACAAAGACTGTCACGGCCGGTTGCGGCTGAGTCACAAATATAAATTGGATTTAGACAAAACATAAGCAGATACGGTAATATATAGCAAAACTTTGCGCGACTACACCCAATAACCATAGAAACAGAAGGACCGAACTTACTTATGGCTAGCATAAATGTTAATGATATAAGCGAGGGTAAAATTGATCAAATTAATATTAAAAAAACGACACTATGACCTAATACTGCTCCAAGAAACACATAATATGAATAATGAAATGAAAATTCTAATTGAAGAAGGACTAAAAGCAGTAGTATTAACTAATGACAACAGGGGGTGAGTAAAGTAGGAGTTGCAATTATTATAGAATTATCAAACACCCCAATGCAGTGGGACTCGATGGAAGTCGGGGACTTCTTCAGAGGAAGGTTACTCTGTGTCAAAATTAACGACTGGCATATTTTATACAAAAATAATGGTGCACATTCAAAACTTCACAATGGAAAATTTTCTAATATGAGATTTGAACTGAGTAGAAGATGAAATATACAGAAAAACTGATTCAACAGTCAATGCCAGTTTACTAAATAAGATTATGAAAAATCTCACAAAGAAAAATAAACTGACTGACGGTTATAGGAAACAAACTTTTATGTGAAGAGAATATACTTACATTATGGAGATAACCAGGTCAACAGACAAATTTTCCATATCCGACAATGGGATGGCATATGTATAAAACGTAAAAGAATCATTTGTAACGTTTCAGACCATACATTGATAGTTTGAAATCTGACTATGGAAAATAGCGGGGGAAAAAAAAGGGGGGGGGGGGGCGGCACGTGGAAGCCGAACAGTAACATCTTAATATAGGATATGAAGAAATAATGAAGCGGACTTGAACAACTTTATGGAAAAGTAGCATCGAAACATAAGGAAAGAATGGGAGGAATTCAAATTCAAGATTTAAAAACAATAACACAAATATATTTCAGGATAAGAAAGGAAAAAGAAACCGAATGAAAATAAAGGGGAACTTGCGAGAATAAGCACCTCGGAAAACGACAAAAGAAAACGGAAAGCGAGAAAACTTTTGACAGACTTGAACATGACTACCAAGATGGAGTATTAGAAAAAGTTGGTTTCAGGCACGATTTCCAAAAATGGACCAAAATACTGTACATTCAAATCTTTCCGAGAGTACGTGTAAATGGAGCGAAAACTCAAGAATTCGATACAGAACGGTCAGTGAGGCAATGCTGCCCACCGTCCATGCTATTATACATAACAGCTACAGAAGTACTGAGCTCCAAAATAAGAAACAATACAAATATCACAAGTATTTCGGATACCGAATTCGAAACAGGAACTAAAAATGCTCCAACATGATAACGACTGTACAAATTTTATAACCGATTCAAACTCCTTTAATCATTTACAAAAGGGAATTTGAAAATTTGGGAAAACTTCAAGGTTCAGGAGTAATCATGACAAAACAGAAAGCTTACTAATAAAAAACTGGCGAGGATATCACCCGGGACTTACCCACATCTAATTAAAGAGACGGTTAAAGCCTTAGGTATTACCTTTGGCAAAGATACAGCAGTAGAAAACTACAAAAATATGAAGAAAAAAATAAAAGATAGAAGAGAACATAACAATCTGGGCACTTACGCCACTTAGCATTATCGAGCGAACCCATGTGGCATATATATATATATATAGAGAGAGAGAGAGAGAGAGAGAGAGAGAGAGAGAGAGAGAGAGAGAGAATAAATGGCCGAACACAGTAGATAAGCTACTTATCAATTGTTTATAGAATGATACACTTCCACTATCTGCCTACTGAATACATGAAGGAGTAAAGAAGAGGGAGGGATAAATATACAGAACATGAGATGTAAAAAAATATCACGAATATTTTAAACTATGTTAGAAGTCTAAATGAAAACCCAATTTAGCATTGGAAGATATGTATATATAAAATATTATTACATAAATTAATTATTAATGAAATACAGGGATAACAGTAAAATTTGGGTGGGAAAGGATGATAAAAAAATATATGACATATCGTATAAACATCTTCATTCTGCCTATTACCTGTCCATTTATAAGCCTGGTGTTGTTATGGCGATACCGTTTGATCACGTGACTAGTGTTGCCGGCATGCACTCCAATACTCAGTAATTCAGTTTCACTTTCAATTTCAACAAGGTATAAGTGACGGAGGCTAGGCCAACTCTTCGCGATGACCAGTTCAGTAGATACAAGGCCGGACAACGCAACTTTACCAAACTACAATAAACCACTGCGGGTGAAATGGGACCAGAAATGTTGCAAGGAACACAAGGAAAAGGTTTGTAGAACCATTTATGTTGACACTAAACACTGGTCAGACACTCAGGGTGAAATTAGGGTGAAACGATTTTATTTACTTAGTCTGCCCAAAAATAGATTGTAAACCTATGTAGCTATGAACACCCGTTGGAGTGACCAGAGAGAATAGTGTCGTGGGGGCATCAGACAATGTTGGCACGCTGATAATGTTTAAAGGATCTAGTCATGCTATGCACGATGTAAGGGTGTTAAAGCGTTAATCAATCACATAAACAAAATGAAAATGAACGTGACAGTTGAATGATACACTTTCTCTTAGAAACAGAATTACAAAATTTATAAGATATGAAATTACGTGTTCTGTTATACAGATAAAACAAATTTTTATCATGAAATCGAGTGAATGACCGGACTCGTTTGTTCAGCATACCTGGGTTGCCTCCAGTCCTTCCAAATTCATTGTTGGTGACAGGTCGGAGTTCCTTTTTCCTCCTCTCTATATCACTCCAGCCCCTTTGAGTCACCAACCATAGCTTGGTTGTCTGCTGAATTTTGCCACTGCGTGGTGCATATATGGATCTATTTTCCCCTTTAAAATAAATACATAAATATGCAACCTAAATATTTGTCAGGGTTTTTATTTATTTTCTTCTGGGGTCGAACAATAATCCCCATCCTTGTTACGCCACATATCATATTATCGTAATTCAACACAACAAAGGCTAATACATCGTCTTATCGTAATTCAACAAAACTAATACTTATATGCATCAGTTTGTGACGTGAAGCTGATACACAACCTTATTACCATTAAATTAATGTCATTCCTGCATTTCTAAATGACTATGACATAATGCAGACACAATAAACTGTCCTACGTCTACCTGTGTAGTAAGTATGTTTTCTTATTTTATACATTATTATTTTATTATTTATACTTATTACTATCAAATGCATATAGTTTACATCAATTTTCATACTTTACATAGTATGGCAGTCATGCTGTTGGTGTAACTGTAATTTGTCCAACTTTTCTGTGTGGAGATAATGGACTAACTGGAATAGGTGTCGGTCAGCATATGCAGAATGAATTAATGGACTTCACGTCTTGTCCTAACTACATTACTTGATAACAAGTAATTCATTGACATAACATTTACAGATATATTAAAGTCAGTTCATAGAATACATGATTGATATAATTTAAGACAGATAAATCCACACAATTCTCACAGTCAGTATCATATGTAACACTTGAAACTCGTAGACTACATGATTCCTATTACATAGGAGTAAATTCAAACAATTCTCTCAAATTCATATCAAGGTAATATTGTATGACATTCTTGAAATACATGAGTCATATTACATTCAAGACAAATGAATGCAGACAATCAACTTTGAACTCAAGGAAACTTGATGTATGAAATTAAAATGAATACATGCAACAAATATTTATAAATTTATTTAAATGAAAATGGACTGACTAATTTTGTGAGAGAAATTACTTAAAGCATTGAATTTCGTCTGGGAAACACCCCATCCCCCACATCTAGCTTAACCAATCAGGATTAACTTTATCTAATACACCCATTGAAGTTAGAATAATTCTCTATATTCCACCTTTATTATTAATTATTTCTGGAAAGACTCAGTTTATGACAATTATTTCAAATGGCCCAAAATTGTCTGTGGACTGTCTCTGTGTCGTCGTTTCCCGCCACTTAACCCCAAGTTATCATCATTTCTCTCTCTGCCACTGACTGTTTTCTCAGCAGATTCAAATTAAAGATCAGTTGTGCTCCCAAACATGAGCATTACATTCATCTCAGACAAGAGATTAATCATGGGCCTAGCCCATACATCAAAGTTAATTGTTACCTGTCAAGCTGACTGCGACAAGATTGATTCATGTATGTGTTGCAATAACATTTTTCTTCAGAATTCACTGTGCAAGATATGGCTACGTTTATTACTACAATACTTTCTAAATGATTTCAACAGGACTGGAAATATTTTTTCTGTCGAGATGGAACATATTATTTAAAAAGTATAAATGTAGATTTAAGTTATTCTTACCAAGATTTGGGTGTGTGTGGGGGGGAATATTTCTACAAAAGCAGCATGCATTTAAGAATAACAAAAATGGCATAAAGAGTTATGGGTACAGTTCCTGCAGCAGACGAAACTGCCACGGCACTAATTTTTTAAATACTGTCTAAGTCTAGAAAAAATGTTATAATGCCATAAGTTGTAGAACTGGCTTTGAGGAGTAAGCAATCAAAGTGTGAAAGCAAGTCAGGTACAACCATGTTACTTTGTTTTAGTGACTTTTAGCTGGTCAGATATGACATGAATTTTTAAATTGTGTAAATACAGTACAAAACTGAGTGAATAAGCTGACAACGATATGTCATGATATTCCAGTGACTCCACACACTTAAGCTTATCCTAGGGGAGTAATTGTATCTATCTATTTAGAGATTCCTTCTTGGATTATTCAAATAATACACTGGAAAATTTCTTCACATTGCAAATCATTGCATTGGAAAATGGTGCCAATTTTCATTGATCAAATTGTAATTGGGAGAAAAAGTATATGTATCACATCATCTCCTGCATGTCACATTGATCACATTCAATTAGCAATCAGGATTTTTCCCTTTCTGCTCATTGGATGCACAAATCTAAGAGAAAATCAAAGTATGCATTGGTAGGTCTGGGTCTGTCAGAAAATAAAAGTATGCATTGGTAGGTCTGGGTCATTCAGAAGTGGGGTAATAGTAATCAGTAATTATAATCATCTCCAGATCAAAGTCTAACATATGGAGCAATTTTAATCAGTAATCAAAATCATCTCCAATATTTGGGAGTATCAGACCTTGGGTAATTGTAATCAGTACCCAAAGTCATCTCCAGATCTGCATAATTGTAATCAGTAATCATAGCCATCTCCATATCTGGGTCTGATAGCCTTGGGGTGATTATAATCAGTAATGATAACCATCTACAGATATGGGTCTGTTAGTCTTGGGGTAATTGTAATCAACAATTATAATCATCTCCTGATCTGGGTCTGTCAGTCCTGGAGTAATTGTAATCAGTAATCATGATCACTGCCTGATCTGGGTTTGTCAGTCCCGGAGTAATTGTAATCAGTAATCATGATCACTGCCTGATCTGGGTCTGTCAGTCCTGGAGTAATTGTAATCAGTAATCATGATCATCACCTGATCTGGGTCTGTCAGTCCTGGAGTAATTGTAATCAGTAATCATGATCATTGCCTGATCTGGGTTTGTCAGTCTTGGGGTATTTGTAATCAGTAATCATATAACCATCTGACAGTCTTCGGGTAATTATAATCATTAGTCATAATCATCTACAGATCTGGTTCTGTCAGTCTTGGGGTAATTTTAATTAGTAATCATATGGGGGCGCTCACCAGTTATTATGTACTTTTGAGAGAGTGGCGTATGTAAGGTGAAGCTGTTTGCATCTAAAACATGCACAGTGGAGAGAATGTTGGCATACTTCTATGCTAAACTATTGTAATGTGGATGATATTTCTTTGGATATTATACTTTTGGAAATTGTACATGATCTAAGCATACTGCTAACTAAAATGACTGCTCACTTGTGCTAAAAAATCAGCCTGAATTAGTCTAACTTACACTATCCATAGCAGCTATTAAAATAGGGAAAATGAATTTTGCCAGACTAGACAATACCAGATTCTGAAAGTGCAATGAATGAATTACAAATATATAAAATGTAAAAAAGCTATCAGCTCATTTTTATACAATTTACCTCTGAAGTTCAGGAAGTGAAAATGACCAAGTGGAGCTTGCACTTTTTTGAAAGGTGCGCATCTGCAGTAAGGCCAAGCTGTATATGCTATAACCCATATTACACCCATCAATCATACACCTAAATAAAGGGAATTAAGGGTTTTTTGAATTTTACCTAAGATATACAAGGTCTTTTTTAAATAGCCAGTATAACCAGTGAGGAAAGCTGGGGAAATTCTTTTTCTTTAAAATTCTAACCCTGTGCAAAATACAAAACTGTAGAGCACCACCATAATCATCTCCGGATCTGGGTCTGTTGGCCTTGGGGTTATGATAATCAATAATGATAACCATCTACAGATTTGGGTCTGTTAGTCTTGGGGTGATTATAATCAGTAATCATTATCATCTCCTGATCTGGGTTTGTCAGTCTTGGGGCAATTATTATCAGGAATCATAATCATCTACAGATATGGGTCTGTTAGTCTTGGAGTAATTGTAATCAACAAATCTGGGTCTGTTAGCCTTGGGGTAATTATAGTCAGTAATGATAACCATCTACAGATTTGGGTCTGTTAGTCTTGGGGTGATTATAATCAGTAATCATTATCATCTCCTGATCTGGGTTTGTCAGTCTTGGGGCAATTATTATCAGGAATCATAATCATCTATAGATATGGGTCTGTTAGTCTTGGAGTAATTGTTAAATCAGCAATGATAACCATCTACAGACCTGGGTCTGTCAGTCTTGGGGTAATTGTAATCAGTAGTTATAATCATCTACAAATCTGGGTCAGTTAGCCTTGGGGTAATTATAGTCAGTAATGATAACCATCTACAAATCTGGGTCAGTCAGATCTGCAGTAATTGTAATCAGTAGCCAAAGTCATCTACAGATCTGGCTCTTTTAAACAAGGAATAATTGTAATTGGTAATTATAATCATCTCTTAATATGGGTATGTCAGATCCTGGGGTAATTGTAATCAGTAATCATAATCATTGGTAATTAATTATCTAAGTATTTGAAGTAGTCACAAGTAATAATCACAATTTTTAACAAGTAATAATTTAAGTTATTGCTGTGAAAGTAATAATCCTGTAATTAAGATTAGTTTTTGTTGCAGCATGACATCACTTTCGTGAACAAACTTCTTTCAAAACCAAAAGACATGCATGTGTGGCAAGTAATTCATTATATTTTGTTATTTTTGGCAATTTAGACACAACTTATATAACTTCAGTTTTGCAGTTGGCCTCATTTGCCACCTTTTATTTCATTATGTAATATGGTTCAACAGGATATAAAATGCTCATGATGATCACAGATTCAAGTCCTAATATTTACACAGGATATAAAATGCTCATGATGATCACAGATTCAAGTCCAAATATTTACACAGAAAAAATAATTAAACCTGTATTTACAGTTGAATATGAGCAAAGAAAAAATACATTTTGTTCTGGCAACCTGACCTTCCCAATTTATTGGCTGACCCTATAACTTTCATCACTAACCATACCTCATTTTTCACATCTGATCTGGTAACTTTAGACTGGATACTGTGACATGAGTTAACATGAGCTGGTTAAAAAAGAAGTAACAAAAGCAAAACTTAACACTAACCTTCCTGTCCTTTTTTTGTTCACACTTTTACAAGAACCACACATATTTTTTCCTTTTGTCCTAAGAAAGAAAATCACCTTTGCTTTGAATGGGGGATAATACAAACTTTTATTTTAGACTCAGTGATATAGATGTGGAATCAAAAGATGTTTTGTCTGTCAGTATTTTTTTGGTGTCACATTAAAATGTATAAGATACAGAAATATATATGAATAAATAATATAATAGAATCAAATGTAATTGATAAATGTAATTGATAAAATTACATTATGTAATCAATTACCTTTTACCATTTTAACCTGAGCCAGGATTGAGTATAAGCAGTTCTGTGTAGGGGGCACCTGTTTTATTGCTGACTACAGTAATAGAAAATTTCAAAGTGTGCTTGAAATTACATTATAAATTATGCCATGCCCTTTACAGACATTTCAGCAATGGGTCAACCTCATATTGAATTGCTATTTAACTCATTTTTGCGTTGGATTTGATAAATTAAAATCACAGTGATTGACTTCGTAGCTCGAGGTGTAACATTTCTAAATTTTCCTTAATTTTTTGTGAATTTTCTGAATGACTAAGAAACAAGAGAATAAAGCTGATTCTTGACAATATAAATAATTCAATAGCCTAAGTTGTTGCTTTGTTTATTTAGATCCCTTGTTACTCGCATTATAGCAATTATCTTGGCAAATTGCATCCAATGTTTTAAAGATTCTTTTGGGAATTTACATGAAAAATGGACAGTTATTGGCAATGTAAATGGGGCTGACATTTTGGCCCCAAACAGGCTCAGAGAAATCCCTAACATTGAGAAAAGTGAGAGTACTACTTGGGGAACAGTTTGATGAGATCATTTAAGTTCGCTGTGAATGACATTGAAACTAAGAAGATTAAATGAACATGAACACCGTAACGTGTTTTGAAAATTATGGATGCACAATGGGATATGAATGGTCAATAATTTCCAAAAGTCCTGCTGCTTCATGAAGGAGGGACTCAACCTTGAGTAAATTGTTTTAATGGCCCTGGATTACATACAACATGACTAGCTACTGTATCATACTGCAGCTGCTACCCTGTACTTGTGACACATTTGAAGTTTGTAAAATAATACACAATCATAGGCCATTGTTTCAGAAGATACAAAGTTTCATGTACTATTAAACTTCATATTGACTGACACAAATCAAAGGTCCATAAGAGAGGTTCACAAGTTCATGCAACTTCAACAAAACAGAGGTATACAATTGCTACATTATGTGATTTAATGCAAACTTGTGAAATTACAATTGATTCTTAAGATTGAATTCATATTTCACAATAGTTATAAAGCCATGAAGCTTATAAGTCAATTACACATTGCATGAATGACTTGTCAATCAAAGGACATTCATGCATTTTGTGGAAATGATTTTTAAATGTCTTGACTTCATGATCCCTATAAATTACAAAAACTATATTTTGGCCATTGTTTATAAACTCTGTCAAAGTACATTGAAAATACAATTTCATCTGCTTGACATCAAGACAGTGCTGCATCATGAGTAATTCTTAATCACATGACATGTCAGTCAATGAAATAAAACAGCTCTATAATTTATGACAGCAATGTAATTTTTAAAATAGTTTTGAATACCATCATATAACTTGTGTATAAGGGGCCCCGAGTGGCCGAGTGGTCTAAAGCGCTGTCCGTTACGGATCACTGCCATCTCACCTCTGTCTGCGCAGGTTCGAGTCTCAGATTCAGCCAATGTGGGTATGTGAGAAAGCTTGCCAGTAGTTTCTCGTGGGTCGGTGGTTCTTTCCAAGGTTTTCCCGGGTTCTTCCTCCACCATTAATACTGGCCGCCATGTATAGTCTATCGTGTGCTGAAAAATGGCATTAAACCCCACAACAACAACAACAACAACAACAACTTGTGTATAACATGAGCCCAGCTACAAACAGTGCAGTACCATGGGTACCATGAACAATGCAGTATTTCTCAGTGTGTGTAATTTGTCATCTAAAACCTGTAACTAGAGTGGGATGATTAAGCTTACACTATAGCTGATACTGTGAAAGACATCATGCTGACATTGGAGGGCCCATTAATAAAAATAAGAAGTGTTGATGCTGAAACCTACAATTATTTTCTAGCTACGCTACTTATTAGGCAGAGAAACTTTGCCCAGGATGACAATACCTGGGCAAGATATTAATCAGAGAGGACCAGTAAACATAAAACACACTTACTCAACAAACAAGAATATATTTAGTGGACTTGAGAAATGACATATAGACAGACAGAAAACAAGTGCACTTATGAAAATCATAGCATATAATTCATTCCTTGAAAGGAATATATATTTACACATTCACATAAACAACTAAAATGTGACATTTGGTTTTTTCTTTTTTGGATTTTCTTTTTAAATCTGAAATTTTTCTGAAAGTTGGATTTTGCAGAATCACAAATTCATTTCACCACCATGTTGGCATATATGACAGGTGTCAAAGATGTGATTAATGGATCATTAATAGAAATATTTTTGTTACTATTAATTTGTGACAGATACAACTGCTTTGTAAATCAAAAGATAATTTTAAAATCTGTTTCTGATGAATAACGAGAACACCTGTTGATATCATCAAAGTCATAACAAGATTCTTTTAGAATTTCCATACATTCCTTACTGATGTAAACTACTGACATAATGGTACAGTGAAAAAGTACCATGGTACATACCACTGGAAACAGTATAATGGTAAATGGCATACTGGTAATACCATGTACCTCTAGGAAACAACACAGATCTAGACCTGCAGGATGTATGTGGTGCTAAATTACAAAGAAATTGTGCCAAAAAGATGCATGAAAAATCATATTACTTACAATTGCATTCTCATTAAATCCATTTTATTTTTTAGAAAATGTCTACCTTTTCAAATTTAGAGGGATATACCACCCATCCCCACCCACAACCTTTCAGTTCTAGAACAACCTTTGGATTTGTCATTGCTTAATGTACCTACAGATCAGTTTGTTTCACTTATGATCACTTCAAACACGGTGGACCCTACTTGCTAGTACAATATGGGATGACAGATTAGGATCCCTTGGTTTTTAGCTTGCTTGACTTGGATAAGCAATTAGTCAATATGGCATTATTATCTGACAAAATAATTCTATTGCTCAGATCAATATTACATTATTAAAGTGGTCCAACAATATAAAGTGTCTCATTATAACATCCAAATTGCATGTTTACAGTGGTCCCACAGTATGAAATTGTCTCATTATAACATTCATATTACATGATTAGTGGTCTCACAGTATGAAAGTGTCTCATTATAACATCCATATTACATGATTAGTGGTCTCGCAGTATGAAAGTGTCTCATAATAACATCCATAATTAGTGGTCTCGCAGTATGAAGTGTCTCAATATAACAAAAATGTATTCCAATAACACATTGCTCTCTCAAATCAATGAAACACTGCACTGAAGATTAGTTTTGGTCAATTTACATCATTAAGAATTTTTTTCTTATGGTGTGATAATTTATTTATTTTGATTATTTATGTGCTTCAGTTGAGAGAGGTGAAACCCATGGTGGATACCAGAGCTCCTGCCACTTACATGCATGTTCATTTAAAGTTGAAAAAACTGAAGGTAAGAATGTAAAAAATAGCCTCATGAAACCTAACTGAACAGGACACTGCTCACTGTGCATGTTGTATTTCCATTTATGAGTGTTTTTAAATACAAAGTTTACTTGTAAGTACAGAAGTGACAATTCTTTGTCTTTGAGTGTCCATTATTCTCAGTTGTTAGATTTCAGTGTAAAGTCCTTATTGATGAACATTTTCAAGTTCCATCCAAAACTAAAGCCATGGACCCCAAATTCTGCACACAATAGTTATTTGAACAGGAAGAATTCAGGCATAGTGACTTGCTAGAACACAGGATAGTCATATGAACATAAAGAATTAATGGATAAAGAGAGACTAATTACTAAACAGCATAGTCATTTGAACATAAAGAATTAATGCATAAAGGGAAACTAATTACAACACAGCATAGTCATTTGAACATAAAGAATTAATGCATAAAGTGAGACTAATTACTACACAGCATAGTCATTTGAACATAAAGAATTAATGCATAAAGTGAGACTAATTACTACACAGCAGTCATTTGAACATAAAGAATTAATGTATAAAGAGAGACTAATTACAACACAGCATAGTCATTTGAACATAAAGAATTAATCCATGAAGAGAGACTAATTACAACACAGCATAGTCATATGAACATAAAGAATTAATGCATAAAGAGAGACTAATTACTACACAGTATAGTCATATGAACATAAAGAATTAATGCATAAAGAGAGACTAATTACAACACAGCATAGTCATATGAACATAAAGAATTAATGCATAAAGGGAAACTAATTACTTAACAGTATAGTCCTATGAACATAAAGAATTAATGCATAGAGACTAATTACAACACAGTATAGTCATATAAACATAAAGAATTAATCCATGAAGAGAGACTAATTACTACACAGTATAGTCATATGAACATAAATAATTCATGCATAAAGGGAGATTGATTACTACACATCATAGTCGATGAACAGGAATAATTGGTGCATAAAGGGAGACTAATTACTACACAGCATAGTCATTTGAACATAAAGAATTAATGCATAAAGGGAGATTGATTACTACACAGCATAGACAATGAACAGGAATAATTGGTGCATAAAGGGAGACTAATTGCTACACAGCATGGTCATTTGAACATAAAGAATTAATGCATAAAGAAAGACTTTTGTAATTTGATTTTATTGAGACTTCAGTATATATATTTGATATCAGTTGTAGAACAAATGTTACAGTTAATATTAAGTACATTTAATAGCTTAGACAATGTAAATGGTGCTTTAAGAGATGGAATACACTTTAGAAAGAAAGACAAGAAATAATCACAATTTAAACATCACAAAGCTAGAGTCACATTACAGTACCATACATCCCACAAGATGAGTATCAGTTTATACACAATAAAGCTAGTGTCACACTACATTATTTTCCTGGGACAAGTAGCAATTTTAAATTATTTAACTCCCTCAATTTTCTGTTCTATAATAAACCCTGAATGTCTATTTACACATGTATATTGGGCATAAAGTTGTATGCAACATAAAATTCCTAGATCTATAATTGCTGTCACAATTTGCAGGCAGCTCGGGGTTTACATAGTTAAGTTGAAGTTTCAAATAAAATTGGTAGAGTAGATGTGATGGCAAATCTGGGTCTGTGCCGTTAACATGGACAGTGTGAATGCATTGGCATATCTGGGTCTATGGTTTTAACATGGACAGTGTGAATGCACTGACAGATCTGGGTCTATGCAGTGTGTACATGGACAGTGCAGATGTGATGGCAGATCTGGGTCTGTGCAGTGTTTACATGGACAGTGTAGATGTGATGGCAGATCTGGGTCTGTGCAGTGTGTACATGGACAGTGTAGATGTGATGGCAGATCTGGGTCTATGCAGTGTTTACATGGATAGTGTAGATGTGATGGCAGATCTGGGTGTGTGCAGTGCTTACATGGACAGTGTGAATGCATTGACAGATCTGGGTCTATGCAGTGTGTACATGGACAGTGCAGATGTGATGGCAGATCTGGGTCTGTGCAGTGTTTACATGGACAGTGTAGATGTGATGGCAGATCTGGGTCTGTGCAGTGTGTACATGGACAGTGTAGATGTGATGGCAGATCTGGGTCTATGCAGTGTGTACATGGACAGTGCAGATGTGATGGCAGATCTGGGTCTGTGCAGTGTTTACATGGACAGTGTAGATGTGATGGCAGATCTGGGTCTATGCAGTGTTTACATGGACAGTGTAGATGTGATGGCAGATCTGGGTCTGTGCAGTGTGTACATGGACAGTGTAGATGTGATGGCAGATCTGGGTCTATGCAGTGTTTACATGGACAGTGTAGATATGATGGCAGATCTGGGTCTGTGCAGTGTTTACATGGATATTGTAGATGTGATGGCAGATCTGGGTCTATGCAAGTGTTTACGTGGACAGTGTAGATGTGATGGCAGTTCTGGGTCTATGCAGTGTGTACATGGACAGTGTAGATGTGATGGCAGATCTGGGTCTGTGCAGCGTATACATGGACAGTGTAGATGTGATGGCAGATCTGGGTCTGTGCAGTGTGTACATGGACAGTGTAGATGTGATGGCAGATCTGGGTCTGTGCAGTGTGTACATGGACAGTATATATGTGATGGCAGACCTGGGTCTGTGCAGTGTTTACATGGACAGTGCAGATGTGATGGCAAATCTGGGTCTGTGTAGTGTTTACATGGACAGTGCAGATGTGATGGCAGATCTGGGTCTGTGCAGTGTGTACATGGACAGTATATATGTGATGGCAGATCTGGGTCTGTGCAGTGTTTACATGGACAGTGCAGATGTGATGGCAGATCTGGGTCTGTGCAGTGTTTACATGGACAGTGTAGATGTGATGGCAGATTTGGGTCAATGCAGTGTTTACATGGACAGTGTTGGTGTGATGGCAGATCTGAATTTACACTGTTCACCTCAAGATAATGTTATACTTAAGTAAATATGATGTACTGTTGTCCCCCACTACAAAGTTCCTCAGAATAATGTTATACACTAGAAAATATAATATACATTGGCCCCCATAATGAAAAGCCTCTTTACAATGTTCTACAAAATCAAATATCAAACATGATATGCAGTTGTTCCTCACTATAAATTACCCGAGTAACGTTATATATGATATACAGTACCCCCATTATAAATTACCTGAGCAATGTATTACACATGATATACAGTGGTCCCTCATGATGAAGTGCATCATTATAATATAGTCCTTAGTTTTACAGAATAGTCCATAAAACTGGGATTAGCCAGTGAAAATTTTAAAGTAACAGAGGTAGGGGATGCAAAATTATCTGGTTGCTTGATCAGATCTAGGCAGGTAAATTACTCAGTTAATGGTGTTTATGGAATGCCATGCATACAGTCATGAATCCCATTGTACTAGCAGACTTGTATTATTCAATATAATGCATATCAGTAAAATGTAACCTGACCTTGCATATATCCTGATAAACTTTCATGGCTCCCATGAAACAATGATATGAGAACCACTTCATTTATCACACTATATGTTCTTTTTCTAATCTTGTTATAAGGGAAAAGGTTATTTTGATGTAATTCTACATGTACTTATAATGAAAAGAAATATAAAGTAATTTCTATTTTTTGGGTCTCCTGCCATAGTAATATTATTGTCACAAGATAAACTGGCATGAGGGATGATACCCCCTGCTTAATTTTACAAAATGTTTAAAATCTGTATGTATTTATACATTATCACTTTCAGGTAATCCACAGGAATTTGGAATTCTATCAATCCTCACTCACCCTGCTGACTTTTGACCTCTGAGATCACACCTGTTAAAGATATAACATGTTGATCTCATTCATTATTGAGCCCATCTATAAAATAATATAAAATTATATATATATATATATATATATATATATATATATATATATATATATATATATATATATATATACATATAAAGTTTGATCAAATTCATATAAAAAATATGGCTTTCAGAGTGGTAATAAGCTGAACCAATCAGATTTAAGATCATTCCATTAATATGCATGCATCTCACTCATGATCAAACTTGTACAAGGGCATATATTCCAAGTTTAATAAAAATTGTATTGGAAATATGGCCTCCAGAATGATAACAACTCAGCCAGTCAAATGTAAGACCACCTCTTTGGTATGGTGAATCTATCTCATCAGAGATCTTGATGATATACACATATATTCCAAGTTTGAACAAAATTAAATCAGAATTATGGCCTCCAGAATGATAACAGGATCAGGTGTATGATCATCACAATCATTCATTTGAATGGATCTCACTCATTATCTAACTCATCCATGGATCTGACTCATTATCAAACTTATCTATGGATCTCATTCATTATCAAACTTATCTGTGGATCTCACTCATTATCAAACTCATTCATGGGTCTCACTCTTTATCTAATTTCATCCATGGATCTCACTCATTATCTAACTCATCCATGGATCTCACTCATTACCTAATACATTGATCTCATTCATTATCCTAACTTGGCTCTCACCCTTTGTCTAACTCATCCATTGATCTCACTCTTTATCTAATTTCATCCATGGATCTCACTCATTATTAAACTCATTCATGGATCTCACTCTTTATCTACTTTCATCCAAGGATCTCACTCATTATCTAACTCATCCATGGATCTCACTCATTATCTAATACATTGATCTCATTCATTATCCTAACTTGGTTCTCACCCTTTGTCTAACTCATCCATTGATCTCACTCATTATCAGACTCGTCCATGAATCTCACTCATTATCTAACTCTTCAAAGATTTTGATGACACAAGCTTATATAACAGTGTGATGAAAATCAGATCAGAAATGTTACTTCCCAAGGGGTAGCAAGTTCAGTCAGTCAAATGCAATATCTCCCCATTATCAAGAGTAGTCCTTTCTCATTACTGAGCTTGTAGGAGATCATAATAATTTTAGCATACATTCCAAGTTTGATCAAAGTCAGAGGAGAAATATTCCCTCCAGAATGGTAACAAGCTCAGTCAATCCTATGTAAGATTACATCATTGATATGCATGGATCTTGGTCATTACTGAATCCATCCAAGATCTTGATGATATAAGCCAGTATTGCAATAAAACACAAAATTACACAAGGAAACAAAGGAAGAAAGAAACAAAATTGCAACCCCTCATTGGTCTTTCCAGGGCTATGCCAAAAATAAAATAAAAAAACAAGTGAAAACCAATTATATTGTATACATTTATAGACCCAGTAAGTCAGATAATATAAGTATTAGTTAAATGGATACAAGATATTTAATTAAAACATATTTCTTTGTCATTTTAGCTGGAAGAAGAGAGACTGGCAACATTAGAAAGACACAACAGAATTCTACTGGAGAAAATATCATATGTTAAGAGAACAAGAAGTGGAGAGAACAATAGCAATAAAAATACAGAATTTAAAAGGTCTGTCATTTATCTGTTTTTATTTTATAATATACAGTAAATCAGTCATCTGTAAAAAATTTCAGCTACTCATTTACCATGGTAAACTGCAAGTGTTCATCAAAGATATTCTATTTAGTAGGATCTATGTTATGGATCAGATTTCAGTATTTAAGTTCCCCAGAATCCCATAATACCTATATATATATATATATATATATATATATATATATATATATATATATATATATATATATATATATATATATATGCATTTGTATGGGAAAATATGAATGAGTTTTTTCGGATGTAAATACTGCATGACCTTGGGAGTGCAGTATATTCATCCGACATAACGAGTTCATATTTTCCCTATACAAATGCAGTAACCATTTTATTATATGCTAATTTTTTAAAATTCTACCTAATGCTTAATTATATTAACAAAATACACAACAAGAAACAAAATAACTGAATGTATGCCATACTCCAAACTAAATACACAAGCGCAGATTCATCATTACACAATAACAACATTATTACTGCGCACATAATTCCACCCAGATAAATTTGAACTTAGTCGTGCACTCAACATAACTTTCAAAAGAAAATGGCACATCTAGTTAAAATTGAAATTTGGAGTAATATTGTGAATGAATGCACATTGCAACAACTTTTCCGTTTGACCTAGAATGAATAGAGTTTGATATTTTGTTTTAATTCTTTGAAATTCTGTGATTATGGACTGGATTTATATGTGACAGTTCCACATGAAATACATTGGATTGAAGAAGCGAGGGAGAAGCATGTCGACATCTGCAAATGTGTTTCAGTTTCTGTCATTGAATGTTTGAAATCATAATGTGGGAAAAAGAAGAAGTCTTTCAATTGCAAGCATCAAAAAGACGCTATGGAATTTAATGCTTATTTCATTTTGAGTGCAGTAAGGAGGATGTAATTGCACTTATCATCAAAATTACAGTACAATTTCGAAATGTGTAATCAAGATTGAGAACCTATGACATGGCTAATGTATTTCGGATTTGCAGAACTAAGAAAGCACATTTTGAGGAAATTCAGGATGTAAAACTGTAAGTGTATTTTTTGCCATTCTTATCACCAGCTAAAGAAGACAGTTTATGTCTTGACACTTGTATGTTATTTGTAAGGACCCTTTCTTGCATCTGAATGTGCCAAAGCAACTGGTATGTGGCAATCTACAAAACAATGCTTTACTTCATTCAGAAACAAATTTAAACAACCACAGCATAAAACTCCTACTATGCGAGTGTACATGATTTGTTTACAAATCAAAAGTGCTGGCATCTGCGTCCATTGTTTGTTTACAATAGAAAGTAGTTCCTTTATGCATGTGAATGGAAAATGAAGGTGTGCAATATTGTAAAATACCGAACGATTCTGACAATGTAAAGTTAACGGAGAAAAAAAAATGAGCATATAATATATATATATATATATATATATATATATATATATATATATATATATATATATATATATATATATATATATATATATATATATATAATGTGTATGGAATTGTGTGCATTTGTGTCAGCCATGATGCATAACAACACATTCTTTCAGGTATACAAAGACTTACAAAAATGGTACTAACAGCTGCCTCGCTTGGTGCTCAGCATTAAGAGGTTAGTGTTAGGACTGGTCAGCCTGGTGTCAGGATAATGTGACTGGGTGGGGGACATCACACTACATGTCTGCAGCATGATGCTCCAGTGCTAGACATCGCTATAAACTGCCACACTGCAGACATTGTAGCAATATGACTGAAAAATTGTTAAAGCTATGTTAAAATCCTAACCACACACACACACTCCTTCAGGTATAAAATTTACATATACATATGTTTGTCATTTGAAAAAAAGAATTTTCCCGTCAAATAGAATGCAGTTTTTTTCAAGGGATTATCAAAAATGTTATCAAAAATACAATAATTAAATGTACAAAAAGCAACAGCATTTTGACCTTAGAAATTCCTACATGAGACAACAATTTATTTTTATAATGATTTTTAATTGTCTGAAACGATGTTTTTTTGCATCATCTTTTGTGTGTATATGTTTGTCTGGTTGAAACTGATGTAAATTGGTATAAAATGATGATGTAATAGTATGTAGCTGACAGATTTACAGATTTACAAAGTGAGGTTAAAATCAAATCAAATCATTTTCTACTACATATAATGATCCACACTATAAAATGCACCAGAACAGCACCATCCTTCAAATAAAATGGATCTCACTTATGCAGTATATTTCCCACATCATTATAGTGAGAAACTAACGAGAAAAGCTTTCCATATCCATACAGCTGATACCAATTGGAGATTTAAAGCCTACCATATCCATACAGTTTATTACCAATTTGAAACTTCAAGTCTTCGATATCCATAAAGTTGATACCAATCTAAGATTGCCAGCTTTCCATATCCATACAGTTAAAACCAGTTAGAGATTTAAAGCCTTCCATATCCATACAATTGATACCAATCTGAGATTTAAATCCTTCCATATCAATACAGTTTATACCAATCTGAGATTGCAAGCCTTCCATATCAATACAGTTTATACCAATGTGAGATTTAAAGCCTTCCATATAAATAGAGTTGATACCAATCTAAGATTGCAAGCCTTCCATATCCATACAGTTGATACCAATCTGAGATTGCAAGCCTTCCATATCAATACAGTTGATACCAGTCTGAGATTGCAAGCCTTCCATATCAATACAGTTTATACCAATGTGAGATTTAAAGCCTTCCATATCCATACAGTTAATACCAATCTGAGATTGCAAGCCTTCCATATCAATACAGTTGATACCAATCTGAGATTTAAAACCTTCCATATCAATACAGTTTATACTAATCTGAGATTTAAAGCCTTTCATATCTATACAGTTTATACCAATCTGAGATTTAAAGCCTTCCATATCCATACAGTTGATACCAATCTGAGATTGCAAGCCTTCCATATCAATACAGTTTATACCAATGTGAGATTTAAAGCCTTCCATATCCATACAGTTGATACCAATCTGAGATTGCAAGCCTTCAATATCAATACAGTTTATACCAATCTGAGATTTAAAGCCTTCCATATCTATACAGTTTATACCAATCTGAGATTTAAAGCCTTCCATATCAACACAGTTTATACCAGTCTGAGACTTCAAGTCTTTGATATCCATACAGTTGATACCAATCTAAGATTGCTAGCTTTCCATATCCATACATTTGATACCAATTGGAGAATTAAAGCCTTCTATATCCATACAGTTGATACCAATCTAAGATTGCTAGCTTTCCATATCCATACATTTGATACCAATTGGAGATTTAAAGCCTTCCATATCTATACAGTTGATACCAATCTGAGATTGCAAGCCTTCCATATCAATACAGTTTATACCAATGTGAGATTTAAAGCCTTTCATATCCATACAGTTGATACCAATCTAAGATTGCTAGCTTTCCATATCCATACATTTGATACCAATTGGAGAATTAAAGCCTTCTATATCCATACAGTTGATACCAATCTGAGATTGCAAGCCTTCCATATCAACACAGTTTATACCAGTCTGAGACTTCAAGTCTTTGATATCCATACAGTTGATACCAATCTAAGATTGCTAGCTTTCCATATCCATACATTTGATACCAATTGGAGAATTAAAGCCTTCTATATCCATACAGTTGATACCACTCTGAGATTTCAAGCCTTCTTTATCCATACAGTTTATTACCAGTCTGACATTTAAAGCCTTCTATATTCATACAGTTCATACATGTCTGCCATCAAATATTCACTGTTATAGACATCCTGATAAAAATGAAGGCCATTCAGATTTGTATCAGTGATGCTAATCTGCCATTTTAAAAATGGTCCCATTGAAATTAAGGAAGAATTAAAACACATTTAAAACAACTGTTCCCCAATTGCTGTTGGGTCAATTTTCATGAAGTCTTAACAGGGATCATACCACTATAAACCATTTAAGGCCATTGTAAACCAGTCAATTGTCCCTTACTGACGTGGGTTTCTGCTTCTTCTTTTTCTTGTACATACATGTAGATATAAAAGTGCAACTTATATAAATACGTCTTCATATTTGTTTATAGAAAATGTAATGTCCAGCTGAATAATGGTAATCAAAGTTTAATCCATAATATAAAACATTTATTCCTTTATTTTAAAAATATTGTCCAAGTTAAAGAGCAATATAATTTTCATTGGTAACTTGGTTTGGGTTGTTCCATGATATTACCTACTTATATATTTATAGTTTATTAAAATTTGAAAATAACCAAATAAAATAAAATGTTCTCTTTGCAGTTTAAATAGAGAGAAACGACAACGTTATTTAAGTAGGGTAACAGAAGAGAATCTAGCCATGTTGTATAGAGTTATTGATTGTAAGCCAGTGTACAACCATAAAAAGTGGCAGCAAGAGTGGAAAAAGAATCAGAGATTCATGGAAAGCATTTCCCATTTCCCTAAGGTAAAAATACTATTTATTCTTTCCATTCCAATCCTAGGCAACAAGTTGGCAAGTTCTGACATGAAAATATGAAAGAGTTTAATGTTGTTTTTACTGAGTTTATCATGGTATAAACTGTCAGTTGCCAAATCTCAAAGCAAATAATGCCAGAAAGGCAATATGTAAGCTTTGTGAGCTGTGTAAGGGGCTGTCCATTTAGTTGATCATGTTTCAGCTAGTTTATTTCAACTTGCTGCATATGCCAGAAAATATTTTTTGACCTAGAAATTGATGTCAGCCATAATGACATCTGTTGTTTTTTGTAAATTTATGTAAGTGCAAATTATATCCTGGATATTTCATGGTTATAATAGCAATTATAGGTTATTAAGTAAATTTAGAAAATTATTTAAAAGAAAATGTGTCGGCTGCAAAGATAATTTTATTTGTGCATGGCTGTTTTTTTTCTCTAGTCTTCTTGGTTTAAACCAATTAGCTTCAATGTTCTAAGGTGGCGTGTCCAGTAAGATTCCTTTTCTTTCCTGATTTCAGAATTCCAATTCGGGTTGTGAGCAATTTCAATAAGTGTTATATCACTGAAAGTGTGGCCAGGGGAGGAGAGCTGTTCTGTATTCTGTACAGCTTCTTTGTCATCCGATCAGATCATTGAACTTCAAGGTTGATCCTTTTGTACAGCTTTTGAGTTTCTCTGACATACTGAAGGCTACAGATCTTACATGTGATGAGATAAATTACATTCTCTGTTTTGTATGTTTTGTTTGGAACATGGATGTTTAGTTTTTCTTTAGTCACTGTGCTAGAAAATGTCCTAGTCTCTATCATATGTTGACAGGTTTTTGCACCTTTTATCACCACAGGGGCCAGATTGACTAGGATGGTCTTGATTAGTGATTGGCGTTAGCTTTAGTAGGCTACTACAGGTTTGTTTGGGAGGATTAACTTTAGTACATCCGACGATTCCACGATGGGCCAGTGTTTCCTGATGATTTTACCTACTTTGGGGTTGTCTGGATGGTAGGTCAGGATAAATGGTATCCTATCAGCCTTTTCCTTCTTTCCATATTTTAGTAGGTCATCGATGTTTGTTTATTTAGCCCATTGGGTTGCTTCTGTAATCAGGTTTTGTTCATAGCCTCAGTAAATTAAATGTTTAGATAGCTCTTCAGACCTTTTTAGGAATGTATCATTGTCGGAGCAAATTCTGTGTATCTTCAGTGCCTGGCTATATGGGGTGTTCCTAATGCAGTGTTGTTTGCCTTTGATATGAAATCAGCCTTGAGATGGAGACTTCTGCCATGAATTTTATTGAAGGATGGAAGTTGTTTGCCTTTGATATGAAATCATCTTAGTCCAATTCCTGGAGCTTGTCCTAAAACTAAATAACTTTAAATTTAATGAAGAAAACTAACTCCAAATCAATGGAACTGCATGCAGTGGGTACAAAAATGGCCTCTTTGTATGCTAATATATTTATGGGAAAACTGGAGGGTTAAATTTTAGCATCAGTTGAAGTTACACCATACCAGTGGGTATGCTTTATCGATGATATATTTTGTTTCTCCTTGAAAACTATGTATGTTATTTTCCCAAAAGATGCATATTATCAGATGTAGTAACTTGTACCTTGCAATACCTATTGTACAGACGGATTTGTGTCCAGGAAAACAAAGCATAGAGCAAATCATGTGCATTAAATGTTTGAGAAGCTTATTTTTGAGGCTGACATGGTTTTGAGGGCGAATAAACTTGAGAGAAAAAGTCAAGAATGATTTATTATATATTCATCTAAGCTTTCTCATCCTAAGGTAGAAGTTTGGATTGTTACTCTTTGAGCGGGACATCTAAAACCACTATCCAAATATTTAACACGAGAGTCAGAAAATGTAAGAGAACAGAAAGACTAAAGTTATCGTTGTATTTTGTCTCCTCTTTTTGTATACCTAATTATTATTACCTGCTTCCAATATTTATAACTGCTAATTTCCACCAGTGGCAGACAGACAAGATCGAAACTGTAAATCATATGTCTGCATTCAGGTCATGTGATTCTGTCTTAGTAGGTGATGTCTGAGTGAGCTTATTCATATGTGAATTAAAGTCAATAAATGAAGTAATTACTAGCTTATATCAGGATCATACATTATAATTTATATATAGTCATATATGAACAAACAAACAATAAATATAACATATCTGTTGCTCTTTTATCAAATATCACACTTGGAAACTTCTTGTAATATATTAGAAACATCTTACAGTGGAACAATCAGATTTTATTGGACAATGCCATACACCTGTGACAAGTTTTGGGTGACATTTGGGTGACATCATGATATGACCGCTTCATCTTTAAAGTGCTTTAAGCTTAAGCTGCCACTTTTAAATATGATGAAAGCTCTCATTCGTACACCTTTTTGCGTTTAAAGTCTCTAGTAGTCGTACACCAGATGACTGTGCCCTCATGGCCCATGAAGAGACTTGCCTACAGACAATCGTGGACAGGTTCTCGAAAGCCTCCAGTCTGTTTGGACTCACAGTTAGCTTGGGAAAGACAGAAGTCCTTTTCCAGCCCGCCCCAAACACTGTCCCATCACAACCCTGCATCAGGTGACACGCAGCTGAAGAATGTGGATTGTTTCAAATACCTTGGCAGCACAATATCCAGTGATGGTTCCTGGACAATGATCACTGCGAGGATCCAAAAAGCCAACCAAGCACTCGGACGACTCCTGACCAAGATCTTGTAGTACAAGGACATATGCCTGTCAACAAAGATGAAAGTGTACAATACAGTTGTCCTCACATCTCTCTTGTATGGCTGTGAGACTTGGACTGTCTACCGAATGCATATCAGTCAGCTGGAACAATTCCACCAGTGCTCCCTGAGATCCATCATGCAGATCAAGTGGCAGGACTGAATCACCAACCAGGAAGTCCTTGGTAGAGCCAACACAACAAGCATCAAAGCCAAACTAATCCAGGCCCAGATTCATTGGACTGGCCATGCCATCTGCATGGATCAAAACAAAACCCCAAAGCAGCTGTTCTTTGGCGAGCTAGCCCAGGACAACCGAAACCAAGGCCACCCTCACAAGAGGTAGAAAGTTAATCTCATGACTCACTTGAAAAATTTCGCTGTTCATCAGATAATAAACTGTAATCGATCAGCATTATATCTGAACAAAATGGGTAATCATTATGCTTATTATGACACTCAAAAGGATGGCAAATGTAAACTTCTGTGAGATAACTAACATCGTCGTGTGTTACGATTTTATCAGTTTCTTTAAGAAACTGTTCTTTGCTGATCCAACTAAACGGACCATATGGCATAGAGTCGGACATTCCAGAGTCATATAAATTATTGTCATCTAGATACGCTATACAACTTGATGGAACTGTACTATCATAGTCGGGTAGATATTTATTATTAGCTTGGGTATATTTTTTGTTATGACGCTTATTCCGCCTTGGATTCCATGTTCTATAGAGTTGAACATATCTGGGTCTGTTAACAGTTCTAGTTTTATTTTACTGTGCTTGAGTAATGGATACCAGCTTAGTCCGGATGCCGAATAGTATCAAGCTCGGTTGAGTCCGTAGTTATCAGCGCTGACAACTCTGACATTTTCAAATATATCTGCGAGCAACAGAACGTATGTGATAAGATATAAATCATGATGATCTCCTAAGTTTTTACACCCAAATCGATCGAACATAAGCGTAATTATCATCACTAACACTTTCAAGATTGAACCTAGAATAAAACTAATCATTGTCAGGTAGACACATTACATTAAATTAATCCTAATTATCAAGATACCTGTAGGAAAAGATACCTTTTCGTGTCAGCAGGCTTGATCTATCACCGAAATGTTCAATCAAATTATTAAGTTTACTGCAGCCTTTTTCTAGCTCGTCTAGCGATGCTGCCATAAACTACAGACTATCAATAAATCTTAACTTGCCTAGTATGAGTGACTTGTACTTTTCAATGTTATTTGGGATGTACTTTAATTTATTGTTGTTATTAATTCTTAGGCGGTTTATTGTATCTTTATTATTGAATACTTGAACTATGAGATGAGAATCATATCCTCTGAAAATGTGAAAGACAACAGGAACGAAGTTCAGTGCGGTATATTTTAAATTCCATTTATCATGTGATGGACCACGATACTTTCGAGTAATATGGCAGTGATCTTTTAATCTATCTTGAGGCAAAAGCACCCCCTCGCAAATATAGCATATTTATGTTATATTAAATCAGCTTCTTGTTTTACTGTTAGTGGTTTCATTTTTTATGTCCTAGCGAGTAACATCGTAATAGCATTTGTCTCGTCGATAAGGTTCCTTAGCAACCAGACAAAAGAATTCGCTCAACGATAAATCTTTACTGGTTTTGATAAAGATTTATCAACAGCACAAACGACCTCATACGCTGCTCCGCAAGGAATATGCTCTTTTATTTTTCTTGTCGAAGATTTATCAGGATTTTTTTTTCTGTTCCTTGCACTGGAAATACATTATATTCGAAATCTGCGTGTACTATTAAAGGCACTTGCATATTTTGACTGTAACTTGTAAATTGTAATATTTTTCATCTTTGCCAGGCATAGATATTTTCCGTACATTGGAGCAGTATTGGAGATGTTTATCAAGTACATGTTAAGATTTACATCCGTGCAAACACCTGACACAGAAATATTTCTTTTCTTATGCTTGTTATACTGACCTCTGACTAGCCCGTTAAATATTTTATCCACGCATAATGATCTTTATAAAATAGTAAATTTACTGTTTGTTGTGATGCAAGATCGCTGATGTATCTGGGATATATATTTTGTTTATCATCGATACTAAATACATTAATACCGCCTGTTAAAAGCTGCTTATTTTACTTTTTGAATCAGATATTCAGAAACAGGGAAGACAATCCGCAATGAAATATATTTTATAGTGTGGAACAGTAGCTCTGTTATTTTATCAAATTTACAGCCAGAACCAGATGTAGTGTACTCATCTATTTTCTTCGATATCACCTGAAATATATTATCTGACAGCGATATCAAACCTGTCTTTATTAGAATTCGGCTAGATTTTGATGTAATATAAGGATTGTCAAATTTCTTGTGTTGCTTAGCAGCAGGGTGATCTGACGTAGGAGTCTGATTGACATACCTATCCTTGGCTTTCTGTTGGGATTTCAAAAGATGTACATAGCTTAGCAAGCTTAACGTAGAACTACACTATTATTGTCAAGCCCTCATGCGTGGCAAGCTGGGATTTAATTGTTGGCTGAAGCAGATGATATAAGTGTGGCAGAGAAATTTACTAGAAAACGTTTATCATTAAGTAACCTGAAGTGTTATCAAAATCAGCAAATGCGGTTGCGATTTTTATGGGCTGATATCTTTCTGTTGAGAATAGACTTTTCTTTGCAATGTAGCAGCAGGGAAGTTTAACAGACCATCGTGAACAGACAAAATAAAGCTTCCTACGCGAACTTTCTCCGTAGAAGCCTCAGATTTCACTTTTACGGCCTTCTACGGAAGCTAATTTTCGTGCATTTCAGACCGGATGCATCGGTTGGTCGCGCCGGTGTGTTAGTAAATATAGCGTCCAGGACAGGAAAAATAAATTACCGGGATAGTATTTTTGTGTTAGTTTTTTTTTGTTGTCTTTGGGGGCTGCTTTTACGTCGCATTAAAATAATATACTTGAAAATAATATGAGTCGGAAAACTAGCACAGTTGGAGAGCCTCATTCTGCTAGATTAGCGCGAGAGCAATTAGCGTCACTAAAGAAACTTATCCCGGCAAAAGAATTATATAAGAAAAAAGTTCGTGAGCACGAAGATACGCAATATGGAATTACCGAGATATCGTCGAAATGGCTAAAGCTAGTCACCGAAACAGTCGAGAGAGTCGCATATGGTGACAAAAAAGGAACTCAGGAAACTCGGAATTGTTCCCATGACGAGAGATATTGAGACACATACTCGAGTGGTGCCAGATAGACTGGATCAAATTCACCAAGCACAAGTACAAGCACAAGCGCGGCAAGAACAATTGCAGCAAGCACAAGCACAAGAACGAGAGTTGCAAGAACAATTATTACAAAAAGAAGAAGAATTATTGGAAAAAGAGGAGGAAGAAGAGGAGGAGAAAGATCCTATCGGTAAATTAATGGAATATTTTACCCCTGGAGGCTGGGCCGCGTTAGAAATTGAACTTGATAAAAAGGATGATATCAATGAAATTGGTGAATTTGCGGAAGATTCTTTCACCGATAGAGGAATAAAATATTTAACGAAGGAGGGACTAAAAAAAATTAGTGGGCGAGATAAATGGTATAAAACGATATATCGGGCTAAATTTGGAATATCCAGGATAAACACCAATGAGGCGAGGTATATTAAATTTCGGATATCTGCGCGTAACAGAAAGGATCCTAGGATGAAAAAAATAAAGATAGATACATCTTCAGGATTTTCTCCTAAAGTAAAAGAAAAATTACCGGAAACAACATCCAAAGTTGAAAAACCTGAATTTCATATTAGTAGTTATTTTACCGAAGATGCTCTTGAAAAACTCAAAGACGAGGATAAATTAGTCGATATTGCCGCAAATTATGATAAAAAGAACGAATATTTAATAAAAGAACTTCACAAAAAAAAAAATATCGACAAATTAAAATGGATCGATTGGGTGTATTTTGCAACAAAACCCTACCCTCACGAATCAGATTCTAAATATATAGAATATTTAGAAAAAGTAAAACGAAGAGAGAAAGAAATAGAAGAAGAAAGAATAAAACAAAAAGAAGAAGAGGAGGAAGATGTATTGTCGGAGTGGTTTAGTGAGCCATCAACACCATCAGAACCAAAGACAGGAAGAGGATATACCGTTTGCCCTGACAGCGTCGTTAACGATGTGTCTCGCCTCGAAATATTAATCGGAGGAAAACGAGCCGGAAATAATTCTCATGAAATAATCAACGAAGCCTCAGATATTTGTCAACGATTATTCCGCGGTGGCGTCATCGACTCCTACATTTACAAGGAGCTCATTGATGAACTCATCGATTAAAACAACATAATTGAAATAACATGATTGTTCACAAACATCAGCGCAGACCTAGACAGGTCCGCATAGTTAACTCTCGATTGCCTGTATACAAATATATTCACGGCAATGGACTTGGCGACATCGTCAAAAGTTTCGTTACGCGGATAGTCCCTAAAATAGGACCCGCAGCTAAGCAAATCGCATCAAAGGCAATAGGAAAGATTGGCGAAACTGTCATCTCTGGTATTGGTAATCTGGCAACTAAAGGATTCGATTTTGTCAGAGGTAGAATATCAAATTTAACGCGTAAAAAACAACCCGTCAAATTACCTAGCACCAGTGAAATGCCCCCCGAAATCAGTAAAGCTATAAACGACGCAGCAAATAAAAAAATAAATGATCTAGCACAGGAAGTTGCTAACACAAATCTAGCACAGGAAGTCGCGAATACAAGTTTTATTTCAGGTAGCGGTCTTCGTTTTAGATGAAATTCTTATTGATAAATGTTCGCACAAGTGTCAAACGAAGTGTTCGACATGGACGAGCCTGTAGGTAGAGACACATCCGTGCGTGATTTCCAGTATTTTTCGTACGACGCAGTGATACCAAATGCGATTGGTCGTATTGAAATTCAAGTTCACGATACAACGAGATATTTTCTTCCATCTGAGGCGTATATCGAAGTTGTTGGTAAAATTGTGAGGACAAATGATACCAACTATGATGCAAATTTTAATGTTGGGTTCGTCAACAACGGTATCATGGCGTTATTCAAGAGCGCCACTTACATGATCGACGGAAGAGAAATCGAATCGATCACGAACAACGTTGATATAGCAACGACGATTATAGGCCTAGCTAGATACTCGGATGATTTTACCAGGTCAGCCGGTCCTAGTATGATGTTTGCCAAAGATAACTCCAATTTCGCTGATCCTTCCCCGTATGAAATCAGACAACCTAACAATCGCGCTGTTCCTCCCGTTGCTGCCGCCATCGAAAACTTGGTAGTTGGCCCCAATATCGATTACAACCTTGGATTTGCCACGCGGAAAGCTATGTTAAAAGGAAATGAACGAAAATTCTCCTGTGCAATTCCGCTATCTCACATTTTTGGATTTTGCAGGCATTTCAGGAAAGTTATATACGGAGCAAAACACACGGTCGTTTTTATTCGAGACACCGAAGGTAATACCAGAGCCATCTGGCGAGACGTAATCGCGGATGATGTTAATATCGGTAAGGTGGTCCTTGACAAATTTACCTTGTGGATGCCAGCGATAGTCCCATCGATACTTGAGGAGGAAAAATTATTGTCATTCATGAATCAAGGCGGAAAGTCCGTTATGTCCTGGCTGACAACCATGACCGACTCCTTCGACGTTAATATTAACGGAATATTTACCTGGCGAATTGCGTCACAGCAAGGCGTCTCGGCACCTAGACATATCTTTGTTGCTCTTCAATCTGCAGATAGATACGAACAAACTCTCAGTCACATGATATTCGATAATTTCGCAGCAACAAACGTATCACTGAGAATAAACGGCCAACAAGAACCATCAGAGGAAATATCGATTGATTTTGAAAATTACTCGACGGCACGCGCATATCATCGCTTGCTAAGTTTTATGGGTCGCGATCAAAATATCGATACCGGATTGCAAATATCACAGCTAGATTTTAATACTCGCTATCCTATCTACTACTTTTCCCTGGAACATCTCGATTTGGTAAAACAATCCGTTGTCGATATCCATTTCAAGGCCAGAATTAACACAGGTGGACCAGCAAGGGCATTCGCGGTGATTCTCAGCGATAGAACAATGATCTTGGAAGGCATCAGCGGTAGAATGAGAATCATCGATGCTCCTGTTGAGAAAATGTGACAAAATCGAAGATTTCTAAATTTAGATTAAACGATTATTAATATGCCATACGAACACGTCAGCGTAACTCTGACCCCGGGTCAGATGAAAAAACTCCAAACAGCAACAGCAAAGCGATGCGGTACGAAATTAACCCTGAAAAATGATCAAATTCAGGGCGGACCTAACAAACTGTCGCTAACTAAAAATCAGCGTGAACGATTCACCAAAGCAAAATCAGCGAATTCCGGCGTTCATGTGAATCTTAGTATAGGTGCCATCAGAGACATGGTCAAAACGGGCGGAATTTTCCCTCTGCTAGCCGCTATTCCCGCGTTAATAGCAGGTGCAAAAGCGTTAGGGTTAGGTGCGGTTGGAGCCGCAGGTGCTAAATTAGCGCATAAAGTAATGGGAGGGCGATACGGTAAAAAAAAGGGAAGCGGCCTCTATCTAAGACGACCTCCCATGTACGGATCCGGCCTTTATCTAAGACGACCCCCGTACGGATCCGGTCTGAAATTAGCCTACCAGCCTCAAATTTAGATTTATTCAACGAAGCAAAGAATAAAAAAATTAAATTTTTCAGAGGCGTATTTATGCGGGATCAACTACCAGAAAAACCAAACCCTACCGAGACAGGAATAATAAATCTCGATTCAAATACCGGCCCTGGCACACATTGGGTCGCCTACGCGATTAATCCTCGCGAAGTTGTTTACTTTGACTCATACGGACTAGCACCTTCAAAGGAATTTATCAATTACGTGTCAAAGTTAAATATTCCAATTTGGTATTCGACACTTCCGACGCAGACGTTAATGGATCCACCGATATGCGGTCCTGAATCAATTAACGTCCTCGATGCAATTTCAAAATCATCCGATCCGTATCACAAGATCGTATTTAAATACGCCGTAGATAAATATCATGGTTGATATTTACGGTAGATTTATCTACAGGAAGAAGGAAGCAGAAGTGACTGACGTCGATCTATCAAAGTTCGCCACAAGGGATGATATTAACAATCTTCTATCGCTGTCAGAAGTGGATCCTGGCGAAGTTGCTATTTTTCAGAGCCGCGAAGGGAGATTACAAACAAGCAACGTCAAAATAACTGATATAATCAAGCGAGACGAATATAACGATCGCATTAATCAATTTACTAGCCTGTCAGATTCGGTATCAAAATCCATCGCTGATATCGCCGATATTATAGCGAAGTTACCCTTGAAGGCCAATATCGCTGATGTGGGAAAAAAAGACAACGAGCTATCAGCAATGTTGCTTCTGGAGGCTGATAAAGCATCACACGACGAACTTCAGGACAGATTGACAAAGAGACTTAGCAGGCTAAATAACGATCTTAAAAAACTCGACGATAATTTAGCTAAATTTAGTAAAAAAATCGAGGAAGATATAAAAACATCCAGCGATACTTCCTCCGCCGCAAACGAACTAGCAAAGAAAAAAGCCGATCAAGCATCGCACGATGATCTCAACGAGAGAGTAAGAAAAATCAACGAGGATATTACTAATATTCTCGCCGATATTACCGAAATAAATATCGTAATGAGTCAGAAAAGCGATAAAACATCGCACGATGATATCAACAAGGAAATAAAAAGAATTAACGAGAATATTGACAACATTGACAGGGATCTTAACATAGTGCATGGATTGGCGCTTCAAAAAGTCGATACATCGGTGTACGACGGAGAAATTAGAGATTTAAGAGCGAAACTTCTTGACGCAACTACAAAAATTAGCGATATTAACACAAAAATATCATCAATGAATCTTGGAAGATTAGCGCGTATTTCGATACCAGCGGAAGTAGAAACAGAAAATATTCCTTGCCATGTGCCATTTGTGTTAAGGACATATAATTTTACTTGGACACCCTTGAGTAATGGATTTCTTTTCATCGCGCCAATTACTGGCGTATATCGAGTATATATTATCTCGGAGATAAAATTTAAGGCACAACCAAGACAGAATCGTAAAATCCATGAATTTTATCCTGGATTTTTTATTATTTCACTAAGTGAAGATAGCGATACATTAGTCGAACTAGAACCACCAGATAGAACCACCACAGGACCAATCCCCTATTTTGTAATTTTCGAATATTTATCGGTATGGACCACAGTTGGTCAACCCAAACCATTTGCAAATGATAAATCCGTACCAACTACAATTGTTGAGATAGGTAATGTCAAACCGACTGGATAATTGTTGAGATAACTAACTAATAAATGACAGCATCGGACTACCGATACAATCAGGCGCGTTTATGGCCGGATTCGCTAAAAAAGCTCCTCGACGAGTATCAGGTAAAAATAAAAAAATATCAACGCAGATTAATTGCCATCGATGTCGCCGTGTACGCGGTAAGTGCAATAATTGCCGGTGCAGGTATAATCTTATCCGCGGTGACAACAATCGCGCCGATCGCAGCAACGATAATAATCTCGTCGACAACGACAATCGCCGGTGTTCTCAATATCATCGCGAAAAAAATATCCTCGTGCACGAATGAAAAATTGTCTCTATACACGAGTAAACTATCCCAGGTCAACGAAGCGTATTCGAAATTATCGTCGTTGCTTTCTGAGAGTCTCAACGACGGCGTTATATCCGATCTAGAATTTTCTGTGATGGTAAATATCTACTCCGAGATTGAACAAATGAATATCAATAATGTCCGAACTAACTCAAATCGTGACAAACACGACACCACCGATAACGACGCTGATATCGGCAAGCTCAACCAGGCCGGAATTTAGTATCGATTTTCCAATACCAATTAGCGTCAAGGAAATTGCGCTGTCACAGTTACGCGTCTATAATAGCTGGCCCAATGTTAGATCGAAATCATTTGGTAGATTATCATCGAATAATTCGCTTGTTTTTGTCAATAAAAACCGCCCCGATAAAACTCCCGATTGGATCGTCGTTGGCATACCAACAGGCAGTTACGAAATTGAGCAACTAGATAAGGAACTTACCAGTAGAATATCGAATATAACTGGCGATGCTAATCCAGGAATAAAAATATCCTCGCACGATCCAACGTTGTCGTCGATAATCGAGGTAAAATCGCCATATATCGTTGATATTTACCAGTCATCGATTAGGACAGTTCTAGGTTGGCTCTGGCAAAACCAGAAAAATCTGATTTTATTATTCCAGGTTGGCACGAAGAAGCTCCTCCAGAGCTACCGGAGCCAAAAAAATCAGATTTTACCACCGACGAAGGATGGTACGGAGATATCAAACACAAGCCTCTGATCCACAGCGCCATCAACCTCATGAATAACCACAAATTTAACCTGGTAATGTTCGCTTTTACTTTTAGGGACGAAAGAATTCTCTCGTGGTTGCCTCTTCCTAAAATTCCCCCCGGCGTGAAAATCTTCGACGCTACCAATATTAACAGGACAATATTTCCCATAGACGGTATCTTGGTAAGAAAAACCCTCGACGAATTTATTCAAGAACATAAATTACAATTAAATTTATTGCGGGAATCCTTTCATGAATGCATCTTAAATAAATCAGGTTCATGTAGCGAAATTATCGGACGCGTGAAGATTTTAAATCAACTCGCGAATGATGTTGAATATTATCATGGTATGTTCATTCGGGCGATAATCGACGATATATCAATTGCCGATTATGTTCTTCCTATTAGCAAATTCGAGTTGATCAAAAATTCAGGAGAAAAACAAAAATTCATGAGAGTATTTGGATTAACGGAGGAAACGCTACCAAATTTCAAATTTCCCGATTATGATGTTGATAAAATGAGAAAATCCGTCGTTGATACCATCGATGATTTATTTCCGAAATTACATGCCGCGTGGACTAAAAAAAATACAATCAGAATCGATTCTCAAACACAATAATGATCCTGCCGGGCAAGGGCGGCATATCTCGCCAGGTATCGTTAACATAACGGAGCTTATCGCGATTTATCTTCACGCGGACGTCGTTGAAGGTAGCTACAACGTGGATTCGTCTGTGTCAGAGTAGGCACAGCAGGGATTTATCTTATATTCGTTTTCACCTAGCGCCTCTCCGGGTTTTTTGATAATAAAAGAACCAGTGAATCCGTTTTATCTGCGATGTCACGATCGATTATTATCGAGGATAAATTTCAAACTAACGGATCAAAATGGACATTTGCTTGATATACGCGGAGAAACACTAAGTATTAATTTGTTAGTGAGATCGTGAAAATCGAAGATTTTTTAATCTGTCCGCCAGAAAAAAACGGGCCAAAAAATAAATAAAAACCAGTAGATTTTTCAAAATTAATAGATTTTTTTAATTTTGATGGGGTAAATACCCGTCAAATTGAGCAATTTATATAATTTTATGTTTTTGATGGGGTAAATACCCATCAAATTGAGCAATTTATATAATTTTATGTTTTTGATGGGGTAAATACCCGTCAAAATTAAGAAAATTGTACAATTTCAGTAAAATATTAAAAAAAAAAAAAAAAATTTGTTTTTTTTTTGTGATAAAATCTTCAGAATCTTCAAGAATCGGAAGATTCCTTAATTCTGCTTTCATCGACAAGCTTTTTCAACTGCCTGACGCGTGAGCTTGTAATTTTTCTCGACTCATACTCGTCGGACAAACTCGACCTAACTTTTTCTACCAGCGTCGATAATTTAACAAAATTCTCGATTTGATCATCGCTGACAGTCGCAAGCGATTGGTACATGGCAATCTGGATTTTCTTTATAAACTTGTATTCAGATGGCAGTGTGTATCTGTATTCGAGTTTTCCCTGAACAATCGTCTCAAATTCGGACCGGATTTTACCTGTGTCCAAATCCGAAGATAAGTTTACATTTTTATTTTTTAAATCTTCGATGGCTTCGATGATGTTATTTACGTTTTCCTCGTTCATTATACAAATTTGTAATATTCAATTAATTTTCAAAAATCTTCGACTTTACTTTCTGAGTCTGAAATTATCGGAATATAGTAAAACTCGATCCACGCGTTAAATTCATAGAAAAACGTCGCGTTGATTATTTTTTCTGCCGCATATCGTACCGAGGGAGAATTAATACCGAAATACCTTGCGGCGGCATTCATCGACGTAAATATAAGTTCATCGTTTGTTTTTTTATTTATCGATTTAACCCCCTTAGCTGATCGTACACCACCGGTATTGCCGGATATGCAATTTTCACTCTGAGATACCGCGCGAAGATTGAATAGTTTGTTGTTAATTTTATTTCCATCGATATGGTCGATGACAAGGCCGTCCTTGGTAGGTCCGTTGTAACATTCGAATACAAACTTGTGATTGAAATATTTTGCGGATCTTCTTTTATTATTTTTGTTGACGGTAAATCTGAGATAGCCAAATTTATTAACATTACCGACATTATTCTTCGTTTTGATATGCCTAACGACACCATCGGACGACGCCTCATATCCATCGATGGTTGGATGAGATTTGAACTCGCATGTAATCGTTGATTTTGGATTCATATATGATAATCTATTTGTCTAAATCGTTATTGGCTTGAAATCAATTAATATAATCTTCTTCGCAGGTTATCACCGACGAGGATCTTTTTTCGTAATATCGTCGCAACTCTCGATAATTTTTTCCTCCACAAGCCAAACACAATCGAGTCTTTCCTCGAGTGCCAACTTGACAAACTAAACACCGCTGCGGTCCTTTGCTACCACGCCGAATCGCGTGTATGTGAGCGCCGCAATAATCGCCTCTACAGGATTTGTCACAGAATTTTGTTGAGCCGATCAATATCCATTTGCATTGATTCATTATAATTTAAACATTTGTCTAAAATATAATAATGGATGCATTTGATCTTGATGAGGCAGAATATATTATACCTGAAGTTGACCGAGCGAAGAGAGAATTTTTCGACGATGGAGCTGTTCACACTTGGTCAACCTGGAAAACGAACTCTGTCGATGCTACGATGAATCTGGAGCGAGCTAAGAAAATAATCGAGCACATAAAAACCGAGCATAAAGAAGAGCGATTTATCTTTGGAATAAAATTTATCGCACAAATGCCCGATGATACCTGGATTATTCGCGATAAACGAGATCCAGTGCGCGGCGGTAAGAAAAACGTTATTCTCGATAATAACTCTAAGCCTGGATTGTTATTGGGAATCGATGGCCCTTATTACGCCAGGGCATATCCATCTAGTGCAGTTGTTTATGGAATTTATCGGCTAAATAACAATCCGGACGTGAAAAATCTACCTGCGATGAAAGAATCACCGATGATAAACTGCGTGGCCGAGCGCGTAATCGAACACATGAAAAACGCTCGACGTGGATCTGGTTTGACCCAGTTGAGGCTGAATAAAATTAACGCGTGGGCGAAGACCGTCGCTGATGGTGCATCGGTGGACGATGTAGCTGCGTTGAGCAAAAAACTTAAATTTCCTATTACCGTGAAAACGTTATCGGGAGAAATATTATACTCGTCGCCGTATAGATCTCGAGGAGCGCCAATCGAGATTGTCGATCACAATTCCCACGCGTGGTCGCAATCGGTAATGATATTTCCACGGGATCGTATTGTTAAATTTTATCCCGTGGAATTTTCCACGGCGGATGTTGAGAATAATAATTCCGATGCTATGTTCAGATTTATCAAAAAATTAAGCGCATCTGATCCAATATCGACATGGTTATTCTCGAGCGATGAAAGATACGATCAATTTATTTTGCCATGCGGTGATATTTACCGGGGGGAAATATTACACGAGTCGATGAAAAATCTCGCGGTGAAATATTCGTCGAATCCCGATCAGTTACTAACGAATTGCTTTACAATTCCGTCTGTGGCCGCTCATGCCGCTAGAGAGAAAAACTCGTGGAAACCCACAAGGAACGAATTTCTCGCTGATATTCAATTTAGTTGTATCGAATACGGCCATGGCGGATTGTGGAATACCAAGTACAATTTCGAAGATATGATCTCCGTTGACATGAGCGCGTGTTATCCTGGAAGTTTTCTTGGATATGGCGATTGTGCAGATTATTTTGCTAAATTCGGCCATCCTACCAGCGAGATGACAAGAGTAGCGATTAACGGACCATTGCCTGATTTTGCCATGACCGGATTCGCTTGTGTTACTTCGTTCGAGTTTGCTGAAAATTTGCATAAAATTTGTTATATTTGGTTCGGAAGGCATTTCTCCCAGCGCCGTTGGGTTCCTACGGTGTTGTTAAGATATATGCTGGATTCGTCGATGTTAGTGTCGTTGACAGTGAGCGAGGCGATTATATCGTATAGGAAACAAACTAATGTGTGGTTGCCGACGGATTGTGACAACGCGAAAGATATTGGAAGAAAAATAATTGGTAAATTTACTCAAGGTGGATCCGTTGATCATAAACACCGACACGCTAGGTTGTTTATCAACGATGCGGAGATGGATTTTATGATCGCCGATACGGTATCGCGAGGAATATTCTGCAACAGAGAGAATATTATCATTGATGGAGCGAAGTTAGGTACCGTAATTAGCTACCTTGACGGAGAATCGGCGCAATATACGCATTTGCGGTCGTCGATGCTCGCTTATGTTAGTATAAATTTTGCTGTCGATGATAAATAAATTTTCTGATATCGCGGTAAGAGTCGCAACGGATTCATTTTATATCGATAAAAAATACCAGTGTAGGCTGGAAAATTTAATTACCGACGGTAGTTCATGGGGAACTTGGAGGATAAAAAATGAAGATATCCTAGATTATTGCGAAGACGCCGATGTCGAAGATTGCGATAAATTTCATCGAGATAAATTTGAAGAATCTTCTGTGGCCGCATCTGCATTTGACCCAATTTCACGCGGCAAATTCGTTTACCTAAATGGGCCTGGTGGTAGCGGTAAAACAACGCGAGCAATAAACTTATTTGCAAACTCCGATATGATTGTGTTGACTCCGACTCACAGATTAGCGCGAGAAATAAAGCAGCGCGGAGTTAATTCGTGCACGTATCACAGTTATTTCAAGTACAGCGGTGGATCATGGGATTCGGCTCGTATGGGAAATAAATATATCAACAAGATTATAATATTTGATGAGATTTGCACGGTGAATTTAGATATATTAAAATCGATCTTGACTTGGCTGGAAGGGAAAAATACCGCTGTGATAATGTGCGGAGATCACGGTCAACCTGATCCGATTGATGGCGAATCTCCTCACGAATGGCTCAGAAACTTCGTTGACTATTATGAGGAAATCGATGCCGATTATAGATCGACAGATATTTTACTGACCGAATTCAAAAAATTAATTCGACTACAACCGAATAAGATTCAGTGTGACGTCATGAGGAGAATAATCGACGAGACTCCGATGAGCGATTTTCTAAATTTGTGGCGTCCCGATCATTTGATCGTTGCTAGTAGGAAAATTATTCGTGATATTATTCAGGAAATGTTATTCAAGCTGCATTGTGAGAAATTTCCAACGTTACAGGTACCGTTATGCTATAGGCCCGCCAATACCAGGAAACAAAATATTAATATTATTTTACCATGCGGAAAGGAAAAGATTTTGGTCTTGAACGATATTATCTTTGTTGATATTAATCTCGTTAATGACGCGATAAACGCAGAAAAATCGCCATGGAAACTAGGATACGCAACAACGATACACTCGTCGCAGGGATTGACCGTCGATGGTCAAGTTTGGATCGTCGATGATAGAATTTCCTGGTCAAATTTAGTGTATTTAGCCGTGTCGAGAGTAAGAAAATTATCCCAGCTAGGACGAATTCGAGTAAATCACATTAGTGACGCTGGCGGTAGTTGAGTATCTTCGGGGATTATTTGCAATTCTTCCTTGGTAAATCCGCGTTGAGGCGCTAACGAATCCAGAATATAAATAGCTGGTCTTCGTGACGATCTTGTTACGGCGGATATTTTGTGTGTTGTAACGCTCCAGGTTGGGTCGGTTGCTCTTTTTCTGCCTCCTTCGGCCTCGCCTTCTTTATATAAATATCTGACTGTGACGCTACCTAGTACAGGCTGAATTGTGGAATCTCGCTTTAGGGGTATATTCGATTTTGTAATTGCAATTGCGGGTTTCATTGCTATTGTTCGAGTTACTTCGTTATTTAGCGCGTTAATCACATGAGGCAATCTTGATACCCAATCGTGAGATCGATTATCTTGAATAAACTCGCGTGCGTACTGGTATCCGAATAATCTTTCTGCGAGCGTTTTGTTGAATCTTTCAACGATAGCTTGATTACGATGAACACCTACTATACCGCGACGAATTTTCACGTTGTTCTTTTTCATCAATGAAGTAACCGCGCCGAGGAATTCTCGACCTGGATCAACCTGGAGAAGATTCGGCCATGTCAACGGAGATCGAGAATAAATTTCGCTAAATGCCTTGGCAATTTCTGTTGCTGTTTTATTCGATAACGGCTCGGCTTCTTTATACCTGCTGGCGATATCAACGACTGTCAAAACGTATTTGTATGTGACTCCGTCAACGGTATCGTAAGGAAGAAACATAAGATCCGCTTGATGGACCTCATTAGGGACACTGACAGTGAAACTCGCGTATGGTATTTTTTTAGGCGGAGGAAGATATATTTGTCAAATTGCCTGTTTTGGTAACCACGATTCAGCGACGGATTGTTTTACTTTAGCGGCTTTAGCGAGTTTGGCAATTGCTGATTTTCCTCGCCAAAATCCTCGCGGAGAATAATATATTTGTTCCATATTATTTACCAGCACCGAATACTAATTTACCTTTCATCGAGCCTTTTACCAGCCAAGTTGCCAATTTCTCTTTGAAATTTTTATTAGGAATCGCGTCTAGTGCGTGAATTAGCCTGATATCAGCGAGATGCCTTTGTTGTAAATCCCCGCTGCGATACGCAAGATCGTGATAGTAACAAGCGCTATCGATGGCGTTTACCGGATTTTCGCCTTGCCTTGGTTGGTTATTATCGTCGAGTCTGATATCGAGCCTTGTTCCGGGTCCACAATAATTATATCCTGGTAGATGCTTTTCTCCGGGATATTTTGCCCAGGGGGTCCCAGGTAAATTTGACAAGGAGGCGGCAATGTCTCCTCCGGTTCTTCTAGTTTTTTTTTTTACAAATCTGAACTTGCGTGTCTTGCAAACTTCGCATTCTCCTGCAATTGCGTTTCTGTTATTGCGTGTAACGATTTCGGTTGGATTTAACGTAGCTGTGTGAGTGCGACACTTAACACAATATAAATCCATGTATTCTAGTAACATGAATGTAATTGATTTTTCAGCCACGAAGCGACGCGAGCAAATAAAACACAACGCGGTATTGCCAAATTCGATTAGAATGATAATAATTGGCCCATCCGGATCTGGTAAGACACAATTGTTATTGAATTTGATAATGCGATGGCTAAAATGGGACAAATTGTATTTGGTTGCACCGTCCGTTGACGATCAACGATGTTATCAAGTGCTAAAAGAATTTAGCGACAATACCGACGAAGGCACAATCGAATTCATCACAGATATCAATGAAGCTCCATCCGTGGAAAATTTGGACGGTGATGTTAATAATCTTGTTGTTTTCGATGATGTTATGCTAGATAAACAAACTAACCCGGCTAGGATATTCTCGCGTGGCAGACACAAGAATACCGATGTTATTTACGTGACGCAGAGATATACGCAGATTCCCAAGGTGATTAGGGACAATTGCAATATTTTGTCGGTGTTCAACGGCGTAGACACGCACACGTTGAGAAATATTCATCAGACCTGGTGCAACGGCGACATGGACATAAATAAATTTAAAAATTTCTTCAGCCGCGCTCAGGCAACGCCGCACGGGTTTATTACGATCAATCTTCATGATCCACGCAGTCGGTATCGAATTGGTCTTGATCAAATTTATTCATGAAAAAGCAGCCCCGGAGACAACAAAAAAATTAACACAAAAAAATCTCCCTAAATTTTATTTTTCCTGTCCTGGACGCTATATTTACTAACACACCGGCGCGACCAACCGATGCATCCGGTCTGAAATGCACGAAAATTAGCTTCCGTAGAAGGCCGTAAAAGTGAAATCTGAGGCTTCTACGGAGAAAGTTCGCGTAGGAAGCTTTATTTTGTCTGTTCACGATGGTCTGTTAAACTTCCCTGCTGCTCAATGTCGGCAAGTTTCAAAATTCTATATGTACTGTTTTATATTTCTTTAATTGAGTGTGCTGTTAAATTTGTCAATTAACGAAACGAAATTGCTGCTATATAGTGAGCAGAATTATGCTTATTGGACTCTTACCAACATTTAAACGAACAGGGGATATTCTGCGTTTACGAGGAGTACAACTGTTATGCAGGAAATATGATAGGAGTGGTGATTTATTTTAAAAATAAGGCTTTGTTTGGGATTCGAACTCCGGCTGGTTATCGGATAAAAGCGAAAGGTGCTGATGGTACCGAATATACTGAAATGTTAATCAAGGACCTTAATTATTCGCTGTTTTGTGAGGAGATTCAAGACAGAATGCGAGTCTATCAGGTGAATAAGAGTATTACTGACAATAACATCGCCAACTTGTCTTTGCGAAAATAGTTTCAGCCACATCCTAGTTAAAATTTATACGGAGCCAGCGACAGAATTGTTATCAGACATTTGTTTTAAAAAGTTGTTGGAAATATCGATAAGTTTTGTTATCTTACTGTGATGATTGGTAGAACTAATACTAATCGGATTAATTATTGGTTTCACATGTTAGTAATTGAAGTTTTAAACGGTTCGATGCCTAGTTATTGACCACCTTAAAAACATCAGAACATATAACCGAATTGAGAATTTAGGCCTTGTAAAACAGAAAGAAAATACACGAGGTAATGCTGGAAATCCTAACAGTTTTAAAAATCTAAGACCGGTAGTATCAACTAACTCTGAAACTAACGAAGAAATGTCCTTTCCTTCTATTACATGTACTCAAGGTTAGAAAAATTTGTTGCTGATGGAGTCTATAAATCTACCACGTCGAAACGACATGATATAAAATTATCTTTCGATACAAATCACCTGCTATTTAAAATATTTGCTACCTCGCTATTTGTCAAACAGAAATTGAGATATTTAAATTGTTGTTTTTTTTCGTATTTGACTAGGATCTTTTCGTATTCCAGCATGTGATCAAGTTATATGCTGCTTAACAAAATCAAATTATTTTTACCTCGTTCTGCTTCAAAGCGCTTTACCACGTTAACATAACCATGAAAAATATTTTTACAGCCTCTTCCAGCTGAAAGGGAATTGAAATATTGGCTCGAATAACAAATCTGTCAATTATTTGATAATTAAAATAACATTGCAGTTTATTCACATATTAAATTTCTGAATATTTCTTTGATTCTCCCTTGTCAAACAACAGTGAGCCCATTTCATAATAGTGTCCCTATCATATCGAACAAATATTGTTTTATATTTCTCAAGTTCTGGTACATCAGAATCTGTCAGTAGCACATCAAACGCCGAGCAAGGATCGTATTCAACGAGAAAATTTAAATACTTTTTTCTGTTTTTTGATCACTCATAAACAGCTTGACAGCGTCAAATAATATTTTAGCTCGGACGAGTCTTCTTATTTCCTCCGGCATTTTATTACAGTAATTTAGATAAAAATCTTGTGTATAATATGTCTCAAACAAATTTCTTGTTTGCGAAAAGACTCAGATTTTTTGTGATGTTGATCGCGATACAGTGCATCAGAATTCTTCGAATTCCAATAATATTCATGTAAAACATCTCAAATTTGATTTAGAAACATTTGTATTCCCTGTCGTTGATGATAAATTGGCTGATGAGTCGGGTATAGTATAAGAAGGTGAACAAGTTTATTTAGCATCAAAATTATTGTGTAATGTAAACATCACCTGTCTAACAAGATTAAAAAGTTTAATTTTACTGTCTCTGAGCGTCAGATATTTGGGAGTTGGCAAAGCTGTTTATGAATCGTGGACAGTTAGAAGCTTATAGCTGTCGGAAAAATATAAAATTTGATATTCTGTTTGTTAAGATTTTTAACTTGACGGGAGAGCGTGCACTAACAACAGCACTAAGACACTATTTGATATTGTTGTGCAGGCCAGTGAAATCTAAGTCTGTCCATTTGAAATACGAAAATATTTACAACGACTGGATTGAATCGTTGGATCGCTAGTGATGTCATAAAAGATATTTGATTTCACTAGTTGGTATCCAACTACTAAAACTATCACCGGAACCTCTCCATTAACCAGCTTTGTTTTACCTTTTCTTGTTATCACTCACTTGATAATGATTGTATCCTGTTCTGTCCGCTGTAGCTCCTGTTCATAGAAACTTCCAATAATTTCTTCTCCTAATCAATCGTTCAGCATATACGTCACAGGTATTGTTGTTAAACTTTTATCCAGAACGAATAATGTCTCGGAACAGTTAGGAGTGAACCTTTTCTCAAAAGTTTTCTTCACTAGTGAAATTTTAACTCTATCACTCATGCTAAACTTATTTCTTCGCTACATATTCTCATTTGCTAACACTGAATCGTCGAAAGCTTCATTTGGTGACATTCCAAGTGTTGTATGTTTAGTGTTTTTTTAATCCGACACAATCTTTGGCAGATCATCAATATACCTGTTAGTGATGTTGTCTTTAAGTTGCTTGTAAATCTTTTTCTTAGTGTGCGATTCAATCTTTCGACGAGGACACTTTTTTCCTTCATTTCCGGTGATGTATTTGGTGATGGTATTTTATTCCATAAACTGCTCGAATTGTTTATTAAAAATTTTGGCTCCGTCATTTGTCCATACCTTATTCAGTTTTCTTTCTATGCTGACAATAATACTTCGCATCGCATCAATTATGGTTTTCCCTATTTTATCTGTAACAGGTACACTAAACGCGTATTTACTATACATAGCAACTACATTCATCAGGTTCCTTTTATTGTCATTGTACATAGCAATTGTGACATATCGGCTAAATATACTGCACATATATTATGAACTGAGTTTGCGACAACTTTTCGTCGAGGAAATATTTTTAGGTCATATGCAAGAGCAATCTGCAATCCATCGTCATAAAGTACATTTTTACTGAGTCCGAGTTTATATTTTGCTCCAATTATACCTTGTACTAGCATATTATCAATTCGCTCTTTTATTCCCTTCGGTATCATATCGCTTAGCTCATGAAGCATAATACGGTCGTAACCAGATTTATCGTTTTTGTTGTCACAGTGACATTTGTCATGGCGCATTGCAATTTCATCGACCTGATTGTACGGCTCCTCCTCCGGGATATGTTTGTCATTTCCATCAAGCTGCTTATCGAGCGAATTCCCAGGTCTAATGTACCTGTGAAATGGCAGGGTCCACCCACCTTTGGGTTTCTGTAATTTACCAATTAACTTGTGAATATCTAAGCCGGATCCGATTACAGCTCGTTGATTACAACAATGGCAATAAGTTACAATTTTATCCTTCTCTATCCACAGATCATGGTCAGGTTTACATGTACAGGCTTTACCTAGCATTTTGGTCATAATTTAATCGTCGACCAAAATAGAAATTCTTGGCATTTCCTGATCTCCAGGTACTAGTGAGTCACGTTTGAGAAACATATTCTTTTTACTACCCCAAGTAGCAAAAAACACTTTTCAGCATTGGTTGGTTATTTTTAGTAGTTTCTGTGGTGGGGCTCTCGGAGCCCACGTTTGTATTTTCTGTTTTATTTCTGCACTTCAAGCAATAAGTGGTATTTTTTATATTTGCTTGTTACATAAAATTGCAATTTTTCGTTTTCCGAGCTTGGTTTAGGTGTAAATTGTAATATAAATTTGAGAAAACCACCGCTTTGCACTCTATGCTTGCATTCCGGACATTTTTTTGGTAAACATAACACGGTAATATCCACAAGCTGCAGTTCTAACTGGTTGTAGTTGATTAGTCGAATACTTGATTTTGTTTATACTTTTGGGATGATAGCACGTACTGTTTGATAATATCACCCGGTGGTAGCCTAAACGAATCAAAATAGTTGTTTTTTTACAGCGCTACCCAATGAGTGACAGATCCATCGTTGAATTTTTGGATATTTAAAACACATCTTCTCCCTCCATGTTGAAGTGATAACTTATCTTTAGAAAATACTCCTTGACATCCGTTGATATCTTTCAGTTTATCTACAATCTCAAAGTTGTTTAGTGGATTGATCTCAGACGATCTACCTCCTTGTACCGGGTAGCATTAGTCCCCCACGTCCTATTCCCAGCAGACCGAGAAGTAGACTTCCCGCTATTCCTGCTAGCAACTGACCTATGAATCCACCTTGGACTGCTTTCCAGTTCGTCTTTTTATAGTTGTTTTACGTTTCTTTGCTGTTTTACTTTTCTGAACACTTCGTGTTTTAGGCATTAGTTATTTATAACTGTTCCACAAAAGTGAAATGCTTAGTATTTTACACTAACTGTTTGAGACCGTCACCGAAAACAGCTTATTTCGTTTCTCCGGACATGGCCCCGAGTCAGCAGCTATCCCTAGTGTGCCTAATACTGCCAGTAATTTATGGAGTACAGTTTGTGCAGTAGTTGCCAGTGCAGGTCCCAGTCAACCAGCATGGATCCCTTGCGATTTGGACTTTGCAGTAACTTCGGCTGTTGATACACTTACAATAAAAGTTTTTTTCAGTCGTATATTATTGAGTTGCCGTTTTGTCAGCATTAGTTTTGTAGGAAGTGAATCGCTTTGGGATTTTATTCTGAAATCTATCTTCAGCGAAACAGACTGTCGTTTAATAAAAGCTTGTGTTAGTTTTGTACTTTTCTCCGGCGATAAATTCACTTCATGTACAATGTATTTCATTTTTGTGTTTATTTTACTTGTCTTTTTATATAAAAAATATTGTACTGCAGTCATTCCGCTGCTTGTTAGGGGATCAATACATTCCGCCTGCTTCTCTGATAAAATTGTAAAGTGCAAAGCACCTGGTAGTCAGTCTAACCAGAAAATCAATACATTCCACGACTTGTCCGATAAAGTTTTACCACCCACATTCAAACTTGGAAGGTCTTCTGCACTTGGTAGAATCTATCGTTAAGTATCTGTCAGATACAATTAAGGCGTGTGCATAATACACATTTTCTGGAGCAACTGGAGCCTGTCAAAGTGTCTATGTGACTTCAGTGTCAGAATTCGACCCGATAACTCGTTCACTTATGAAATTTGAGATCCGCTATCAACATCTTGATATTTTTGCATAGCTTCCAGAAGGTACATATACGCACGAGATATGTTTGTCAGCTAATGTTGCAGCATGAGCTGTAAAGTTACATTCGATCACTCTTTCTGGATACCGCTTAGAATTAATTCTAACAAATATTTGCCTAACATCAGGAATATCAAATACAGAATTGTTTTGAAGCTGGCTTCCACGTCTATTCTGTTGTTGGAACACAGCAAAATATATGCCTTAGTAACTGCTCACTTGGTGATGTTGTTATCCGTCATGTGTTATTGATCGAATTCGGGATTGCGGTTTGATAAACTTTGTTCTGTATAAAGATGTATTTTTTTATGATGAATGTGGTTAGCATAGTTTCAGATTATATTGCAGGTTTGCACATTCCCTCGGCCTGCGGTCTGGATCCGACCGCGAACGTGGTCTGTCAGACCTCAGGGCAATTTTAAGCAACACATAAATCTGGCCCGTGTATAGTAATTATATTAACGAAATTAGTGTTTGCGGCCCTCTAGTTGTCTTAGAAAATGCAATCTGGCCCTTTGCCGAAAAAATTGTGCACCCATGTTCTATTGATTTATCTATCGAAAGAACTACACGTGGCATCAACAAGATTAGCTGGGACCACTAACACCAATAGCATTGATCAGAAGACAATCGCTTTGATCAGCTCGGTCAAGTATAACTGTATGTTTTATACCACAAAATACCATTTTTTTAGTAACTGTAAAATCCAAGTATTGTGCCAAGCGGAAGATCATGGTGATCTGGTGTAAATTATCTGTGAAAGCTCGTCGTTTTACATAAACTTCGTTATACTCTCCATTTCTAATATTTATTATATTATCATGTTTACTATGCTAACATTGCAGTTCCATCAGCTGCACCAACTGGTGCAGTCATTGTAAGAAAATTACAATCTGCTGTCAGAGAAGTCCTTGTTGAATCTGCATCTGCGTCTGCAGCTGGTGCAGTAATTTCAAGAGATAAAACATTTGTGATGAGAAGGTTCGAGTAAAGCTAGATCAGCATCAGCATCAACGACAGATCCTTTTTCTTTAAGATAATTAATTTCTTTTGAAATAACATCTCAACTCCAGTATCTTTTATCCACATGATATTCATTGCAATAGATCTCGAGTAATGGTCGCTGAACGAAACTATGTTAAGAATAGTACTTGCAATTGGTAGGTGCATATAAATATCTTCCACGGTTGGATTAGCTAGTTTATTTCTGGCACTTCTAAACAAACTCCAACCGTTATTAACAAATATAACTTGTGTACCAGCTGGTATTACTGCACCAGCTGCTGTTCTTACACTTCCACGTACTTTACGTACGGCTTTGTGTTGTAGCAAAAACACGTCCTCGTCTCTTGTATTAAAAGTTTGAATGTCACTTGTGACACGTTCGTTTGAGTTTTGTCGAGATATTCAACATATTTAAATTCTGTTGTCGAGTCATTTGTTGGTATTTCCTCGGTCAGATCAAGGTAATTTTTAACAGATGTTCTTTATCTGTTATTGTTAGACAAAACTTAGAACGCCGCAATATATAGTCGAGTGCTAGAACTATGAGGTCTAGTTTTAGGCTGAGGTGGGAAAGCTTTTGATACGTCTAACGCGATAGGCGCTATTTTTTGTGATTCCAGGTACAGTTCCAATTATTGTAGAGAACATATTTCTATTTACACAAAACTATCTGATAAAAATGACTTTGTTGAGCTCACTTTAGTTACTTAACTGTAGTGAGCAGAGCTCACCGACCTCTGGTGCAGATGAAATGTTACAATTTCGTCATTGAGATTTAGCTGCCGGCCGGATAGCTCAGTCATTGCATCATGATAAAAGGTATTTGATTTTCAACATTAACGGGATAGTAGATTATCTGTGTTGGATTTACTTGCATTAATGAACCAGGTGGTACGTCAGGAGAAAACTTTCAATAAATTGACCTTTACGACTATGTGCTGTATACGACGAGGTGGCAGTATAGCAGATTATTAGGCTAGAATTTACTTCTGTTATATCAAAGGGTGACTTGCCATCGTATAAATTCGAAGCTCTTTGCGATTCAGAACGGTATTGTTTCGAGGAAAACTTAATAAAGGCCCGAAACTATTTATGGTACTGAAATCAACAAAAAAATTTGTTTTTCAAAGTAATTGTGGCACGCAGTGTGTTATAGTTGGGAATGAGCTTAAAAGTATCTAATAACTTTATTGCTTTATTTAGATCTGTAACGGTATAAGTGCCTTGTGGTATCTTAGAATCCAAGCCCGGCCAACTGGCTGGATTGATTGAAATGTAAAATCATTCAAATTAGTTCTGGTATTTGCCATAGCGTGCCAAGCAGTAGCTGGTACTAGGTCTATTTCATATTGCGTCGGGGACGTTTGCGTTCCTGCGTCGAGCTCGATTAGTGGATTATAAATAACAGAAACGTTTCCACTGTCCGCCAAAGTCTGTGATGACTCAAGCAGCAATATAGTTGATAATATTCCTATTTGCTCTGATAAATACGGCTGAATTGCAAGCAGTTTGTGCTTTGCTGTTAGCGAATCAGATCGTTGTATAAAATATAATATTCGTCCGATGTTAGATAACCGTTTGATCTGAGAGTATTTAAAATTTCAACAATTTCGTTGTCGATTTCTGTGCTCGTATTTCTTGCTTCCTTGATGCTATTAATACCATCAAACAGCAACCTTTTTCAGCGGTCCAGCTAAAGATTTTAATTTCACTACCTTCTACTTCAGGTTTTTCTTCTGGAAGACGTTTAGCACGCTTTTTACCAGTGTTATCAAATACCGTATAGAATATCCATTTGCAAGAAAATTGTTTATTTCTATTTTTACATATATCTGATTTAATTAATATTTATTTTAATATTATTGTTTGTCAGCTTTAAAAATTTATTTATATTGTACTTGCTTTTATAATATAATCTTGTTTACGTGATTTAGAAATATTTTCTGAAAATCTGTCTGACCTAACTCTAATTTTAAACACCTAATATTGACCTGGTTCCCGACCTTAATTCAAAACTAGTAAAAGTCACGTGAACAATTTAATTTATTTTTATTGTGGGAATAATAAGGGTGATATCGAGGCTGTATTGAATACGTGACCCTAGGCTTGTTAATAGTTAATGTGAAGTAAACAATTTCTTTTATTTTATTCTTTGAGTAAAATGATTGGTTTTCGTCAGGGCCATGCTGAGAGTACGTGATGTAAACATGATCATGTGAACGTCCTACGGGCACCCATTCTGCGCCTGAAAATTTCTGTGTAACCATTGTTTTAGAGAAATAATCTCAGTCTGGGCTCAAAGCACTTCGTGTCAAGGTGTTCTTTTTTGTGTCAGTCTTAAGTTATTTTAATGTTTATTCGAATTATTTGGATTCTAAAAATTAATTCGTTTTTCTGGAAATCTGGAAATATTTTGATTGCTCATACAGAATTTTTGAACAAAGACACTTCTTAAAATTTTATTTCGATTTCCAACACCGGAGTGTTATTTCTTGTCTTTATGCAAGGAACTGTAGATAACAGTATAGTACAGGATACAGCATACGTCACCGCCTTCCGTCCTGGAGTCTTCGTCGGGATTTGAACTTGAATTCACACAAATATTTCATTATTAGGACTTTCAAAATTTTATTCGTGGATTTTACTTGGATTATTCTTGGATTTGATTCTTGAAACCGCAATTTTTGTTAAAGCTTGTTGTTTTTACTCTTTCTTGTGTTACTGTTTTTTCGAGCCTAAACACATACCATACAAATTGGGGGAAACTCAGGGAAAATTTTGAATTTTGGCTAGAATATTTCAGAAAACTTTGTTTTTTTGAAATTTGAAATCCCCATGTTTTTTAAATCTTTAGTGGATTCGACAAGCTTTTTCTAAAATGTCATCAAAACTGGAAATCTTTCTTTCAAATCCTACCCAGGAACAACGAGATCTTTTCAGGAAAGATGAATTGATTAATCTTGCCAGAAAATACGATCTTTCGGAGGTAAAGGCTTCCTTAATGAAACAAGTAATAAGAATTATTTTGGTTCAGTATTTGGTAAAAAAGAATGTTTTGGATAAAAGTGCTTTGGTTTCGATCAGTAAGTCAGTATCAGACTCTGACATAAAAGTAAACGAATTAGAATTAAAGTCCAGGATGGAATTGGAGTTGAGGAAGCAGGAACTTCAGAAAGATAAAAAGAATACAAAAGCAAATGCAGTTGCAATTGGAGAAGGAAAAAGAACAAATGAAATTGAGGAAAGAAAAAGAACAAATGTTATTTCAAAAGGAATAAAAAAAGTTACAGTTTGAGAAAGAGAGACAGGAGAGAGAGAGAGAGAAAGAAAAACAGATGCAAATGCAGTTAGATAGGAATGAACAAGAGATAGAAAGACAAATGCAGTTAGAAAAAGAACAAAGATAGTTACAGAAAGAGCAAATGCATTTACAGTTGGAGAAAGAGAAGCAAGAGAAAACAATCTAGATTTTGAATCAAAATACGGTGTCCATAGTCTGTAGCAATATTGAAATTTCAGCTACGAGGTACAATAAATTATTATTTCGGACAAATATTTGCATTTGATTTAGAAGGATTGAATGATAATTTAAGATGGAATACGCTGTATATAACATCGATATTTTATGTTGTGCTTCTCGTCAATTTACAACTGATCCTGTAGAAATCACAAAAATATATGCACTCGATAACCTAGTATAATTCTGGCGTGCTAGCAAGCCGCGAATTTAATTTGATCATAATATATAATGTATATTGATCCTCCATCGATCAGAGTCGCAAAAGAATTTTATAATTTTATACTAAACCAGAAAACGGAGGTGGAAGATGCCACGTTAAAGATGAAACAATTCTTTTCCGAGGTAAGCATATGACGATTATGCCTGACAATGAAAAATACGGCACATATTTTAAAAACAGAAATAAGACAAAATTGTCTCTGGTTCGCACAGAAAATTCAGATTATTTTAGTACGCTTACCTGGGTTATTGTGGATTGTGTTATAAGACAAGATGGCCGCTATCGCTTAACCAGCTTGAAGCAGCTGTTCCGTTTTTTAGTGCCGTTTTCATGATATTAGAGCTTGTTGCCTATTTTCATCTACGTTATTGTGTTCATTATGTATTGGTTGTTAAATTCGTATGTGTTTCTTCATCTCCTTGTTTTGGAAATGAGAACAATTAGACTTTTTCTCAGCTATCTTGCTCCACTGTTTTTGAACAAACCGCCATCACGTGATACTCGCCAGTCAACCCGTTTATGCTACGATGGACCCTGATTAATTGCTTTAAATGATCACTCCTTGGCTCTCCACACTACATTGTGCTCTAGACTAAACGAACTGGGACTCCATTCATCATTACCTAAATATAAACAGAAGCGAAAAAAAGAAACGTTGTTTCAAAGCTGGCCGGCGTAGAACAGGAAGAAGAATTCAAGTTATCTCCCTTATTTCGGCTCAACAATTTAAAAAAAGTTCGACCGTTAATTTAGATCATCATCATCATCATCATCATCAGTCTCATGACCTAGTGTGGTCGTTGAGGCACTGTGCTGCTGAACATCTGACCAGTTCCCTCCACTTGTCTCGATCATGTGCCAATGCCAACTCCGCAAAACTTTTCCTGGTCCATTCTGTGATGTTGTCAGTCCACTTTTTTCTGTGTCTACCTCTCCTTCTGCCACCCTGGACGCTGCCCATTCTTACGAGTTTTAAATTATTTTGTCGAATATAGATGAAATCGTTCCATTGGAAATTTATAAGGGTTATTGATTTGGGGGAAAAAAATCTTACATAATTCGCTTATATATTACATACTTCTTTTACAATCAATTTTTGTTTCTGTGTCATTAAAACCCTTTTTACAAGCAAATCTGTTCTTCAAATATGACGACAAATCTTGGATTACTTCTAACATTCTAGACGCGTTAGCAGACGTTGTAAGAATGAAATGCTTTAAACTTCGCGTCAACTGCTAAGACATGTTTATTATATATTTCATAATGAAATGAAGAAATATATCAATGGGAGAAAAATGATACTGTAAACTGGCGACAACTTTTATCGCCACAGTGTTGTTATCGCCAGAGTTATCACCGTTTTGAAAGGCTTTCTCGTTCTATTTAGATAGTATATCGGCTCTTATGCATGTTTTCACGACTTGTTCATGCATATTTAGGCCTAATTGTTCTCTCTCTCTCTCTTCCCCAACGTCTCTACATCAGGTGAATAAATCTTAAAATGCTCGAAGACCCTTTACCCACACGTATACATTTAAGTAATCAACGAAAAGGTGCCGTCAAGAATGCATACAAATGAACCCCACAGAACAAAAACATGTCTTAAGTATTGACCTTTTTAGAATTTGCTTTCCACATGAATCTTGCAAAAAATTGTCAGTGACTGGACTTGCGCATGACCTGTTGCTAACTATTCTATGACACAGATAAATATGTTATAACTCTACGACAAAATAAACGGTAAACAATACATAGAGTAATAAAACTTTACCTAGCGATTTTAACTACAATCACAGTCATGTCTGGAAACAATGGAGAAATCAAACATTAGATGATGTCCATTGCAAATCTAAATTACCGAAACGGACTGCAAGCCTGCCAACACAAAATTTAAGTCTGAATGCAAACAATAAAAATAGCTGAAAAAATCTCATAATCATTAACTCTGTTGTTTAATGATGTTACGACCTGAAGTCTGTTGGAGTACTGCTATTAACTCTGTTGTTTAATGATGTTACGACCTGAAGTCTGTTGGAGTACTGCCATGTTGATATAGTACTTTCATTCCAGCATTGTTCACTGCGTCAATCCCGCAGAAATGGTGCTAACTAAAATTAAAGTCTCTTTATTTTAGCATGAAAACATTCATTAATGTGACACATACACAGTTTGAAGCATTAGGTACTGAAAGTAATTTGCGAAAATTTGCTGTCCTAAAATTATTGCAACATCATTTTACCCATATAGTAATGGAGCCCATAATCGCACTGACACAAAATGGAGAAACAAGGCCATGCAACTCGAGGATTCTGCCTATATATATAATAAAAAGATAAAAGGAACCATTGCACGAGTAAAGTGGAAACAATGTATTGTCACGAGTCACGAAGATTTCAACTTCACTCATGAAGCATTTTCCTTCTAACCACTCAAAACACGTGGATCACAGTATCATATTCAGACGTGATAACAGCCACGTGTACTATTTCAGAAATGTTTCCATTTCGAAGCTAAATTCCGAGGAAAATGCACATCCGCGAAAACACCTACTCAAACCAAGCAAACAAAACTAACAGCAACGTAAAAAATGATCACCTTGAAAGCTCACGGCGTTCTCAGATTGACAAAAGAAATGATAGTGCACTGTCAACGGAAATTCATTTTATCAAGGACACAAGTTTTTACCAGTCTAACTCGTGTTTTTTCTGCGCAAACCATTTTCCTTCCTTCAGTCAGTCACCTTGTCATTTAACCTAAGAATCTCTAGGCTGTTTCATTCCTTCGGTCAGTCACCTTGTCATTTAACCTAAGAATCTCTAGGCTGTTTCCTTCCTTCAGTTAGTCACCTTGTCATTTAACCTAAGAATCTCTAGGCTGTTTCCTTCCTTCAGTCAGTCGCCTTGTCATTTAACCTAAGAATCTCTAGGCTGTTTCCTTCCTTCAGTCAGTCACCTTGTCATTTAATCTAAAGAATCTCTAGGCTTTTTCCTTGCTTCAAATGCTAGCCAGTCACAAAGTTTATTTATGGTCTGTGATCAAGAATTTAGTTATTTTGCAGGATCCAACACAGACGGATGGATAGAACATTTGCTCCATTATCTAGAAAGTGGTTCTTTTGTATGAACCAAAATAAATGGATGGACAAACATTATATTTCCTCAAGGTCCGTGACTTAGAACTTAGTCTTTTTGCTGGAACCCAAACAGATGGACGGAAAAAACGTTAGATTTGCTCCAGGTCCATGATCTATAAATAAGGCCTTTTGCAGGAACCAACACAGACAGACGGACAGAACATTTGCTCAAGGTCAGTTATCTAGAATTGAGTTCTTTTGCAGGAACCAAAACAGACGGGCTGACAGAACATAAATGATCAAGGTCCGTAGTCTAGAAGTTAGTTCCTTTGCAGGAACTAGCATAAATGGACGGACACTCAGAGAGTAGTACATGCGCAATAGGAATCTAGTACATGCGCCATTTAGGTATATCTGTAGAACGTAGAGCTGTCAAGGGTCATTAAAATATTATCCCTGAGATGGAGTCCAACTTCCTAGTCTGGGACATGGAGGTCAGGTGGAGTAATGCTTTCCATTTGGTACTCTCCTTCCATTTGAAACGCCTGTTCTGGAGTTTACTTCATTTTTCAAGTAATTAGCAACATGTACCAGAAAAAAATAGTTTTAAGACTTTAAACTGCAGATCCTGAATTGCATTTTATAGCGATTGCTGGCACGAAAAGCCTCCACTTCCGTAAGCAGAAGTCGATAGTCTCTCCGCGTTACGAGCGTATTTAACAGAAACTGCTTTCAAGATAGCGCTCTCGCTTCCCTTGAAACGCTACTGCAATCACAAATTCAAATCAGCAAATTTCATGCAGAAACGCTAGTTCTTTTGTTCTCATTCTTCAACGGAGTCACAAAAAGCATCAGAAATACAGAAATTTTAAGGCTTTTGCCAGTCACTTTATTATTGTTATTGTCAACTTTTTATCTTTCTGTCGCCAAATTCAATGCAAAAATGACACAAACGACAACTCGAAGAGATATTTACCCAGGAATGAAACGGATTGTGCAGTTAGTGATGACATTTAGTACGTCACCGGTGGGCAGCTTTTGCGGTGAATTTCGGAAATAAAGTTTTGCTTGCTTCTGCTGTTCTTTACCTTTTGCAAATGTGGTAGCTGACAAAATCGTATTTCAAATGTTTCAATTTTTTAACAAACTATTATTGTACTTATTTCCACGATCTATAATGAGGCCTTTTTACCAAAGATATGCATCGTAAAATAAAAAATGTTCGTGGCACAGGATAGAAAGAGCAAAGTGACGGAGTGGAAGACATCGCCATAAATTCACGCGATATCAGAATCAAAATGACAAGCCCTCATTGTTTATCAGTGGTTTTCCAGGTCTGACCCTGTTGTCACAAGACAGTCTGAACAAAAAATAGAACGCTTGCTCTGAACTGTACGAATCTAGATTTAAAGCTTTATTTGGAGTGCGGTTACACTCATGTAAATTTCGGAATCATCATAACGTGCACATGCATACCTCACTTAAAGGATGGTGCTATTTTTTATTAACGATTTTTAGTAATGGGGTTTGGAGTTCATTATATGTGCTCAGACGGTTTGATGATTATGGGGTCAAGAGAACACCATGAAACATAGGATTCCGTGACTGAGCATGAGATTTTGTTTTGTGAAATCGCAAACAGTTACTTTTGAAAGCTCACGTCTTATTGGTTGATAGTAAAAACGCAATCTCAAGTTTAATGACCGATAATCTCCAGGCAATATATGTTTCTTGTTTCAATCAAAAATACTCGATTCGCAGAACGAGACAAGTTGGTATAATCGCAGTTATTCTTTTGGAGGTAGGACATTTGGCAAAAATGAACTTGAGAAGTTACGCGAATAATATAACCTCATACTGAAATATTGAAAACTGCATTCGAATAAAATACATACACTTTTAATTTAATTTGACATGAAATTCTTCCAATTTTGGAATTATATGAATTTTAAAAAATCGTCGAATTTTTATTGAGTCCAACTTTTCCCTACTTTGCTACAAGTAATGATACATAATCGAGTCCTTGTGGAGTCAATAACGCCTTTAAGAAGTAATCACTTTGGGTACATGGGCAGTTAAAAATGGCACAATATACCCCTGCTTTCATTGTAGCTTTCCCTCGACAACCTACTGATGTCACAAGTTGATATATGACTTTTCCTTAAACAGCCTTCTATCGCATTTTCCTAAGAATTCGCAAAACATACCAAATTAACAAATTTCAAAGGTTGCATCGGTAGATGTAGCGCTCATTTTTAACTTATTAAATTTTGGTTCAAAATTTAGGGCATTATTTTTTCAGCGACAAGTTAAACAAAGCTAACCCAGGGGCCAAAGGATCTGTGCATCAGGTAGCCTTGTTTACCATATATGGAGTGCAGTCTGATACTCGCGGATCTTTGTCTTGCGTGAGATAGAAAATGTATAGGGTTGTTCCGATTGTACAAACTGTTAAAAATGTATACCTGCAGCAAGCAGTGTCTCAAAAAATCACCAGCGCGACCAGAAGTTGTTCTGCATAGATGTATCGTCACAATATATTCGGTTGCACTCCCTCCTAGGATTTCTGTACTTCATATTACGATTTTCTAAACATGACTTAAAATTACATGGCATATTACCCAGTACCTCATAGTTACATATTACCCAGTACCTCATAGTTACATATTACCCAGTACCTCATAGTCACAAATCCAGTTTTCTGTGTCATTTGTATGTGTGGGTCTCTTTTGTACCATTAACTTTTGTGTCGAAATGTGTATGTAATGTACGTTTAGGGTTGTCACTGTAATATGAAATTCAATAATTTCGTAAGAATATATATTTAAACATTCTGATTAAATACAACATGCTTAAGAGAAAACCTGTACAAACTACATATAAATACAGTGTGTGATAAATTTAACAAAATATATAAACAAAATATCCCACCAAAACAAAAAAGCAACAAAAAAAAAAAAGAATAAAAAAAAAAAATCACCAAGACGATCATGGCCTGCATGTCAAGCCCACTTTCAAAGCATCGGTAAAAAGAAAATTGAGATCCTAACCACACCATCAACAGGGGACAGCGATGAGTGACGCATAATGAATCGTCTCGTTATAATTATTTAACTGATGTATGCACAAAATCCATTAAGGGGTTTATAAAATAAAGGAAATTTTTAAAAAGCTAAAATTTAACGCACAATTTACGTCTTCTTGACCCCAGTATTAAAGGGACAACATCGGGTTTTGCGGAATTAATTAAATCTACTGCAAAAGGATTCGTTCCAAGAATGAAAATCCACTATGAGGTTTATAAAATATAAACAAATGAAAAAGATTTTTAAAAAATCGGAAACTCTACTATTTGATTCTGACACTGACCTCGAAATCAGAGTGAAAGACATGCACTAAGTGGAAGACGTCACTAACCGAATGTCTTAGTTGCGTGGATATTCATCTGAAGAATCAACAAAATATGAGGCTTTGACCTTGACCCTTGAGCGTGTGTATAATGCATTGCCTTATCTTCTTAACGACTACTGCCAAGTATGGTGAAACACTAACAAGGTGTTCAGGCAACATTAGCAAATGGAACGAGCTTTAAAACTCCACGCAAAGTTCTTGTAAATAGAACTTTGACCCAAAATGTTAAAGGGACGTGTGGGTATATCGTGGAGTGAGTTGTCTAAGATGTACAACGATTTTTACTATGTGTGACAATCATCTATCAGATGGTTTAGGAATGATATACAAATGAAAACCTTAAATCAAAACTTTAACAAACTATTGACGAATTATTTGAAACTGATTGTTATTCCGCCATTTTCAGTAAAGTGGACACCACGAAAAGTGAACATTGGGATTAACAATTTAAAAAATTATTAGCCTGCAAACCAAGCGACGAGTTTTTCATCTTGTTGGTAAGCCTTGTTTTGAAGTTTTCACTCAGTGTATAATCGGAACATCGCTGGGCTATTTTCGTCAAATCAACAAAGAACCTCGGAAGTACTTGTATGAATACACATAAATTAGATAGATTTGGTGATTCGCCTCGGGTGGACTGTACCACATATGATGCCGCCTCGATAGGAATGACGACTATGTTCAGTTTATGACTCTTTCGTCGCCAGACTGTGCCATGTGGATAAAAGTTATTCAAAATAATGTGCTCAATGGCGGCGAATTACATCAAGGTTTCTTTCTTGAATTAAAGGAAAGTGCTGAAAGTATTCCGATCGTCAGCTGTTTACATTTTTTATCAGATCACATTGCCTTGCTAATGGACTCACGCGAGAGTCTGGTTGAACGAGATAGAATTAACTCCGTGACATATGCCAAACTATTAGCAGGGGGGGGCGAATCGGACATTTGTCTGAATCGTCATTTGGCTTAATTGATACTTTCTGCACTCAGCGGATCTGGTGTCGTCAGCGCCTGGTAAAAAAAAAACGACGTCGTCGTCGGGGGGATCGTCCAAACGTCATTTGGTTTAATTAATACCTTCTGCGTGCCGATCCCAGCGTCGTCAGCGTCCGGTAAAAAAGCGCGACGACCGCGTCGATGTCATCGCCCCCCCCCCTGCTGCTAAGTGGCTATTTACAATTTAACCGAATATTTGGTCGAGTCCGATACGATATCGTGTCCGAGGGTCATGTAAATTTATCGTTACAAATCCATGTGGGGTCGACTGAGCATGACTAAAAAAGTTTCGAAAAACATTAAAGTCCATGTCACCGCCGCACCATGTCTGCCAAATATTTCGTAGCGTGTGTGTATCAACGCCGTTGAATACAGCAAGAATATTACAGTTATCTCTGATTACTTTTGGAATCTGAGTGTATCGTTGAGTGACATATATCACGTCAGTGTTTTTATGCCTGCCTCTGGAAAATATCCTAGCTGGGTTTTTTTGATTGTCTAACATAACATCATCGTACACGACTAGATTGTTAACGTCGCCATCAATATCATCGATACCTGGTGCATCATTGATATCTGTAATAAACTCAATAACATTTTTTTTAGCGATCGCTGATGCATTCTCGTTGAAATCTTTCAACACCTCGTAGCATCGTTGATCATCTACGCTAGGGGCGATTAAATACAACTTATCCCACTTCATCCATCTCATTATTAAATTAAGTAACAATTGCGTCTTGCCGGATCCAGATGGTCCGATGATAATCATCCGGATCGAGTTTGGTAACGCTGCAACATGCTTAACTGGTTCTCTTGTTTTAGTCGCTGAAAAGTCAATTATATTCATATCTCTATACATAAATTATGGATCTATATTGTGTAAAGTGTAGAGTGCGTACTGGCACAAATGATATGACAACCGTTACAACAAGAAATAACAGATCGGCGCTTACTGGCAAGTGTGTACAATGCGGTATAAAGAAATTTAGATTTATTTCTATTAGACCCGGAGATGTTTTAAAAAAAAGCGAGGAGGTGATATTGCAGCCAAGTTATCAAAACTCCCCGGAACCCCGTGGGCAAAGTATCCAGGAGAAAAACACCTCCCAGGATATAACTACTGTGGCCCCGGAACACGATTAGATATCAGACTCGATGATCAAAATCAGCCCAAACCCGGTGAGTATCCAATAAACGCTATCGATAAGGCGTGTCATGCTCATGATGTTGCTTACTACAAAAGTAGCGATCTGCAACAGCGTCATATCGCGGACGTAAAATTAATTCACGCGTTAAATGCTATTCCTGATAAATCCTTCAAAGAAAAATTGGCTTCATGGTTGGTAAAATCGGCTATGAAAGGTAAATTAATGATTGGAAGCGGAGCTTCTCGCGCTGGTAATTGAAAACGCTAGCGTTTATAATAACAACATGGAATCCATCTATTATTCTCCGAGAGGATACTGGAAGGGGAAGGCCGCAATTGGTAAGCTTGCAAGCGCTGCAAAAGTGAAAAAGGCCACTGCGGCTAATTGGTTATCCAAACAGGCTATATGGCAAATCTATCTACCACCGCCTAAACAAATCAACTTCTCGCGCTTTGATGTCAGCGTACCTAATGAAGTTCATCAGGCTGATATACTATTTCTGCCGCATGACAACGGTTACAAATACACACTAACCGTAGTTGATGTTGCGAGTCGATACAAACAAGCGGAGCCGTTAAAAACAAAGTCAGCAACTGAAGTGGCTGATGCGTTTGAGCGGATTTATCGAAGAGGTCCTCTGCGCTGGCCAAATCTATTACAAGTTGATCCTGGTAGTGAATTTCGCGGCGCAGTTTTATCAACGCTGAAACATCATAGCGTCGCGGTACGACGAGGTCATACTGCGCTACATAGTGATCAGGCAATTGTTGAACGATTCAATCGGACTCTTGCTGAACGGTTATTTGGATATCAATACGCGAAGGAATTCATCCAAGAAAAACGATCTCGTGAATGGGTCAAAAGGTTGCCAGGCGTAATTGCAGCGTTAAATAACGAGATTACCCGAGCAATCAACATGAAGCCCAGCGACGCGATTAAAAAAAATATATACCCGGAAGATCAAAAATAGATAGCGTTTCCAAGCCGATTCTTGGCGATGTCACCGTGAGATATCTGTATGAACCAGGAGAGCTTGAAGGCGGTAAAAAAAGAGCTACTGATCCTATTTGGAGTGTTACCACACATAACATATCAACGATAACACGATCAACTGGTAGACCACCGATCTATAGACTGGATTCAACTGCCCCACAGCGGGGGTTTACACGCGAGCAACTACAGGTGATACCTGACGATACTCAATTACCCCCGCGTGGTCTTAGCTAGCGCCGTTGCGTCTATTACACTCAAGACATGTCAACCTCACATTGTTTTTGACATGACCGAGACTGTTATCGATCCTGTCCACGGTAAATTGGCGAGTGTCTTTATCCGAATAACGCCAACGCGTTACGCAATTACAACTCGCGCAGTGATTATTCTGTTGTTGTCGTAACGCAATTATTAATTCGGCATCAATATCAAAACGCCGCTGTTTTTTTTATCCTGTTGGCGGTAACCCGAGAGTTTTCTATCGATGACGCTTGCATCGATGATGTCGTTGGTGACTTTGTCGGTGACTTTGTCGCCGGCTTCGTCGGTGGCTTCGTCAATAACAATTCTTCGAAGCTGATTTATCCTCCGTACTCGGGACACTGCAAGATAGACTAGATTTGACCATTCGATGCGATTATCAACCATCCAAACAATTGTATCCGTGATAGTCAGTCCCTGCGAGGAATGTATTGTTGTTGCGTATCCTAGCGTCCACGGGGATTTGTCAGCGCGTAGCGCGTCCTCGACGACGCTGATATCAACGAGCACGATGTCATTCAGCACGAGAATTTGTTTTTTTGTCCCTGACGCTGTCGGGGCCGGGATTTCAACTTCAATGTTCTGCCGCCGTGTATCCGCGGGTCTATAACATAACGGCACTGGGCGCGTTGGAAACTTTTCCTTATGCAACGTAAACAACTTCCGCTGAAGTGTGTCTCTGACTATCTTTCTACTCGCTACAATCAAATCGTTTGGTCTCGATGTTTCCCAGAATTCATTTAACGGCGTTTCCGGAATCACCTCGCGGATTATTTCACACTGAATTCTATCCGGCTGTAATCTGATTAATTTTTTAACCTCGCGCAGTTGTTCATCAAGTGCTCGGTAATCAGTATCGGTTTCTTCATAATAGTCCACAAACCCGCTCAACCAATCATGCGGACCCTCGCCGACAAATGGTGGCGGTTGACCATGGTCGCCACACATGATCACCGCTGTATTCGCGAGCAACAACCAATCAAGAAACATTTGTAAAACGTCTAACGAAACAGTACATATCTCATCCCAGATGATAACCTCAGGAATAAATTTTTCACCCATTCGATCAGGAGTCCACTCACCACCGCTGTATCGAAAAAAGCTGTGATAAGTAACGGCGTCAACATTTCGTTGTTTTATCTCTCGCGCTAGTCTATGGGTCGGTGTAAGCACGATTATACTTGCCCGCGTTCGAAATAATTCAATTGCCCGAGTCGTCTTTCCTGACCCGCCACAGCCGCTTAAATAAACCGTTTTGTGTCTACAAATTGGATCAGAACACGGTGGTGCATTAGACCATTCTGACAATTTATCACCGCGTAGGTAATTGTTTTCAACGGTGACATCTGCTGACGGGGAATAATCGCGTCGTATTTCATTTTTAATTCTCCATGTACCCCAACTCTCGTCCGGACTAGTAAACCCGGCTACGTTTTCCTTGTACTTTACGTCAACATAAAACGAATCAACGGCTACTCTAACCGCGGTGTCGGGAAATTTATTTATCATCGAGAATAAATTTATGCAAGCATAACCCAACATAGACGCCCTCAAATGCGGGTATGCCGGGCTGTCTCCATCGCTGTAGGTAACAACTGTACCCAACCTTGTTCCATTGGACAAGAAAGCTGTTTCGCAGTTCACGTATCTATTTTTCGCCACTGCGTCCTTGATTACGAAATCATATTCTGCGTCATCTATAATCAGCCGTGAGCAATATCGTTTATAGTCGCAGTTTTTTCCACCTTGTGTGAACTTACCAATTATTCTTCTACCGAGATCTTTTGCCTCGCGGTTTCGTTGGTTGAATATCCTCCTGGACCATTCGACGATATATTCCTCGTCGGCATCAATGTGTTTTCTGGATTCGTCAATTATGCTATCTAGACGCTCCGGTTCTGGTAACCAGACTTCAGTCTGCGCCCGGTATGATATAATCGCGTCACTGACAATCAACGAAATTAGCATGCTACAATCAATCATATACCGTAGCAGCGCTATTGGCAACCACTTTTTTTCAGCCATGTGTCTACCGATCCAAATATAGCAACAGCGATGAAGTCCTGCTGCGAATTCAAATGATACTATGCGAGCGAATCCGGTTAAATCAAAATCAGGCAGTGGTCCATTAATAGCAACACGAGTCATTTCATGTCTGGGGTGTCCAAATCGTTTGAAATACTCAGCGGCGGATCCATACCCGAGAAAACTCGCTGGATAACAGGCAACCATATCAACGGAAATCATAGCGTCGCGGCTGTATTCAGTGTTCCATAGTCCACCGTGATAATATTCCAAACAACTGGATTGTACATCCGGTAGAAATTCCTTGCGCGTTGGGCTCCACGCATTTTTCTTTGCTGCAACATGAGCCGCAACCGATGGAATCGTAAAACAATTTGTTAGCAGTTGTTCATCATACTCTTCAAATTCCATGGCGGTTTTTTTCATCTTGTTGTGAAACGCTTCAGTGCGGTATAATTCACCGTTTGGTCTTACAAACTGATCAAAGGTATCCGTATCGTTTTCAGCGCTGCGAAGTAACCACACTGATACAGGGTCGTTTTTACACAAATAAGCGATAGCATCAAATAGTTTCCTCTCCGCGAGAAAACCGTCCCCTCCCAGGAATTCCCCCGGGATATACTTTACCGTTCTATCCCGTGGAAACACTGTGATCGCGGGCGTCCACGCGTGTTCGTTATGATCAATAATTTTAATTGGGGCTCCCTTTGATTTATACTTCGATTCGTGTAATACTTCACCGGTTATCGTTGTAACGGTTATTGGAAATCTCAGCGACGTTTCTAATCTCGCTATGTCGCTGATGGTTGCTCCTCGCTCGCGCACTGTCTCCTCCCACCGGTTGATTTTGCTACGTCGTAAATCAGTCAACTTGTTTCCTCGACATGCATTTGTAAAATGCTCTATTATTCGTTCTGCTACACAATTTATCCCCGTTGACTGTTTCATCGGCGCTAGTTTTCCGATATCAGGTTTCTTATTTAACGGGTATATTCCATAAACAACTGCTGTTTCAGGATACGCTCGTTCATAGTATGGTCTGTCAATTCCGGTTAACAGCCCCGGCTTGGAGTCGCGGCTAACAATGACTGTTTTCTTGTCGCTGAGAACTGGTTCAAATTTATCACGTATGATCCAATAACCTGATTCCACCCGGACAATGAATTTTACTCTAAAGAAATACTTGCTGGAGCCAAGTTGTGATATTATCGTTGCTGCTCGGTTGTCGTTCATGGTAGCATCAACAACACCATCAATTCGAAATGTTGACCAACTATGAGATGCGCCATCACGCTTGAATTCATTGATACAATCGCGTATTTTACTCAACAGGGTTCTATCGTTTATTAACGCTTTTGGTGCGTCCTTGAGGACTCTATCGAGATTGAACTTAATATTTTTCCAGGGCTTAATTGCTGCTAATCTCTCGAACTCATCCATATAATTAAAACAAGTATTTAAATGAAAGAATATAGTATAATGAATAAATGCAAATGGTTGATGATTGGGTCGACAACCCCGTGCAATAAATCATGTAGAGGTGAATTCTGCGGGTATCATTTACAAAGCGTTCGTAATGGTTCTCTTGGCCCCCTCCCGTGCTTGGTTTGCCACGTTGGTGTAAGAGGAAAATCGCAGTTGTGTATTAATTGTGGCGGAAAGCGATACAGAGAGTTAAAACGCTATTATGACAAACGAATAAAAAACGCCGTCATTGACCCCACCGCTGACTTCGTCATTAAAACCCCCCAAGACTACGTTGAAAGGTTTATAATTAAACCAAATAATGAATTAGACAAGTAGTATTATTATACAAATGGACCAGGAGTTCAGACCTCACCCTGTGCTCGTTAATTACGAGGCATCTCGCGACGGTGTTGTTAGAAATTGTAGACTGAAGAAACCGGTTGGCACCGTAAATAATCAGGGGTATTTGATGTTTGGTGCCGGAAAGAAGAAGTATTATGTTCACAGGATGGTATTTGAAGTATTCAACGGATTAATCGAGAATGGGCTTGTGATTGATCATATTAATAATAATAAGACTGATAACTCTCTTATAAACTTGCAAGCTATCTCGCAAAGTCAAAATACCAAAAAAGGCGAAACTGGTAAATACTCAAAGAAAGCAAAACCCGTAAAGTCATTTGATACAACAACTCACGAGGAAAAAATATTTCAGTCGATGAATGAGGCAGGAAAATATTTTGACATTTGTATCGCCTCAATACGAAAAGTAGCAGAACGAGTATATCAAACAGCGATCTCAAAAAGGACCGGACACAGAATTCGATTTTCGTACACAAATATCAGCGAGTGACAAGGTCACCGGCGCCCATGGCGCTGACGAAGTCGCCATGACAGTGCGAACGCTACACCGAAAGAAAACGAATTATTCTACGGTTTTATCGAATGTTAACACACTGCCTAGAGTTCATTTTTTTATATTTAAAAACAAGATGTTTTATAAGAATAATGAATATCGAAGACATCAATAATATATTAGCCGAGATTTCAAAATTAAAAAATCAAGGAATTGAATTATCTGATGGTCTCGACAGCGAAAAAATATTATCCGATTATGAGATTATTAACGAACAATCGAAACGGGGGCGTTTTACCCTGGCCCGCGAGTACTTTTTTATAAAACGATTACAACATACGATTAATGAAAACTTGTACCACAATGACGCAAATGCATTCATTGGACTATTCACTGCCGTTGAAATAATACGAAAAAAACTCGGACGTGTTTATGAACGACGCCGGGAGATTTCTAGTAAGATCAAAAACATTAGAAGGATTATAGACGAAAACTCCGTGGAGCCCCCGATGGCGCACTCGGCGGGAAATTAGAAATTGCGGAGCAATTGCAATAATGGTAGGTGAATCACTTACTACTCGGCTAGCCAGAGAGCGGCTAGCGGCGCTTAAAAAGTTCATACCGTTACGAGACAGGGTCCGAGAACAACTTCAAACGCGGCAGCAACTACAAACTGATTTTACTGTTGGAAGTGAACAACTCTTTGCTCCGATAACGAGTGCAACCAAAGACGTGAAAACAGCGATATACGGGGATATTCCCGACGAAGAAAGAAAGAAAAAGGCGTCACTGCTTGGCGTACTTGAAAAGATAGCGGCTCAGACCGAACAAACGAAGAGGTCTTTGAGGCCACCACCACTCGCTATAATGGACCCACAAGAACCTTATGTTACAATGGCCGACGAAGAAGAACTAGGTGCTACCGCAAGAGAACCAGAAGAAGAAATACCGGAAGAAATACCGGAAGAAATACCGGAAGAAAAAGAGAAAGGGGGAATATACCCCGTAATGTACTCAAGAAGAGCACAATAGATCAAATTAGAGGCTTCAGCAGCAGGGAAGAATTAGTTGATTTTACTGCCTCTAATTTTGCTAAGAGCATACGAGATAAGGAGCATATCAATAGCGGTTACGAGAAAAATATAAAGACGTTAAAGGATTGGACAAGAATAGTGTATTTAGCGAGTAAACATGAAAATGCATTACCACATCGTGGTGATCCCGATTACGACGCATTCCACAAGGAAGTTGAAAAAAGGGTAAAACTAAAAAAAGGAAAAGGATACTCTGTTGGTAAAGAATCCTACGGCGTTACCTGTCCTAATAGTGTTCTCAGTGATATATCACGGCTAGAGGTACTAATCGGAGGAAAACGAGCCGGAAATAACTCTCCGGAAATAATCAATGAGGCCGCTGATATTTGCAAGCGGTTATTTACGGGCGGTATAATGGACATTAGTGCGTATCGAACGCTCATAGACGAGTTAGTGGATGATTAAAAAAATTATAAAATTGTCGTTTTTGTTAATTTTTGTTAATTTTTGGTCGTTTTTGGTCGTTTTTGGTCGTTTTTTTGTCGTTTTTGGTCGGTTTTTACGGGTGAAAACCCCAGAAAATCATTTAGAGAAAATCGATGTTTTTGCTGAAAAATCGAAAAAAAACGACTATAGGCAACAAAAAACGACCAAAAATGACTAAAAATCAAGAAAAAACCAGAAAAAAACCCGATTTTTATCGAGGGCAAAAACCCAAGGAAATTTTGACAAAATTTATTCCGGTTTTTCCACACGGCGGTGGGAAGGGGGGGGGGGTGGTGATCAATCACTAATTGGAAAACCGGTGTTTTTATAATAAAGATGATCATACATTACAACCACGATAAACCAGTACTCGTCTACGTGGTAAACTCGCGATTGCCTGTTTACCGCGCGTACTATGGAGATGGTCTCGGTAGCACCATTGCGGGGTTATTTACAAGAATGGCTCCAAAAGTAGCGCCGTTAGCCAAACAATTAGGAATGAAGGCTATTGATGTTATTCGTGATAGGGGTATTAGTGCTATTGGAGATGTTGCCGGAAAGGCGTTTTCTGCAGCAAAGGACAAACTAATGTCGTTGGTGAGAAAAAGAAAACAGAAACCACCGGTGATGCCATCAACGACAGTGATGCCTGCAAATGTCAGTAAAGTAATAAATAACGCCGTGGAAGAAAAATTAGAGTCGTTGGCGGCTCAGTCATCCACCAACGCGCTCATGAACGCAATAGCGGGGGAGTGGTCTTAAACAGAATTCAAAGAATTTACGACGAAAAAATCGCAATTGAAAACATCAACATGATAAATAATAAAATGTTTGCGCGAACCGCTGATCCCGCGTTTGATATGGATGCCCCAGTGCGCAGGGACGATTCTGTCCGCGATTATCAATTTTATTCCTATCAACCACCACAAGCCGACCTACGATCGCGAATTGAACTTCAAGTCCAAGATACCAGAAAGTACTTTTTGCCGTGTGAAGCGTTTATCGAAATTGAGGGAGAACTCGTGACAAATGCTGCCGATAATACGCCATACGCAGATGACAATCGTGTTCGAGTTGGTTTCGTCAACAACGGTATCATGGCGTTATTTGAGAGCGCCAGATATCTTATTGACGGGCGAGAAATTGAATCAATAGAACGCGAGGTTGATGTTGCAACGACGATAATTGGGTTAGCGAGATACTCGGACGATTATACAAGATCGGCGGGCCCATCTATGATGTTCGCAAAGGATACCACTAATAACGCTGATCATCTTCAGTACGTTAACGTGCTAATAAAAGAAAATACCGCAGTTGACCAGGCTGAAGCAGCCAATCCAGATCGCAGAGCAAAACCAGGCGCTGAGTTCAATATTATGAAAAGTATTAACGATAATTACAATATGGGATTCGCAGCACGAGTAACAATGTTGCAAAGACCACGCCGACAGTTTTCATGCGCGATTCCACTCCATCACATATTTGGGTTTTGCAGAAATGTCAGAAAAGTTATCTATGGGGCTAAGCATACAATCGCGCTAACGCGAAGGGGCGATGATAACAATGCAATATGGCGTGCTGCTGGTGTCGCTGACGGTAAAGTCGTTTTAACTAAAATAGCATTGTGGATGCCGGTGTTGACTCCATCAGTTACCACGGAAGCACGATTGTTATCATTTATGGAACAGGGGGGGAAATCGTTGTTGACTTGGCTAGCGGTAACAACTGATGCTAAAGAGGATAACGTCGCCGATACGTTTACATGGCACTTGGCATCAAAACAGGGTGTTTCAGCCCCGCGTCATATATTTGTTGCGTTACAGAATAGGGAACGATTGGGTAATCAAGAACGCAGCCATATGATATTTGATCAATTAGGAGTCAGGGATGTTTCGCTGAGAATAAACGGACAACAGGAACCATCCGAGGATATACAGCTTAATTACGGCGACAACCATGTCGCACGTGTGTACCATCGATTGCTGTCATATATGGGTCGTGATCAAAACGTCGACACTGGTTTGCAAATATCACAATTTGATTTTAAAAACCTGTATCCGATTTATTATTTTTCATTGGAACATCTTGATTTAACGAGACAATCCGTCGTTGATATACACTTTAGAGCTCGTATAGCCCCGGGTGGTGTTAATTATAGAGCGGTTGCTGTCATTCTCAGCGATAAATCAATGCTGTTGGAAGGTGTTGGTGGACGAATGAGAATCATTGATGCACCAGTGGAAAACATGTAATTGAAAACACAAACGCGTTTACAATAAAATGTCGTATAGTGTCGTCAGTGTAGAGTTGACTGATGGTCAAGTCAAGAAATTACGATCAAAGTCCGCTAAACAATGCGGGGCCGCAATAACGCTGAAGCCGTCACAGATGGCGGGTGGTAATCATAAGATATCGTTGACGGCGCGTCAAATAAAACATTTCAATGATGCGATGAAGAATAAAAAGGGTGTTCAGATAGATTTCTCGGCCGCAGCGATTAAAAACATGGAAAAGACCGGTGGGATATTTCCGCTGTTAGCTGCGATTCCAGCGTTGATTGCCGCGGCCGCACCAGCAGTGGCTAAGGCGGCGGCGTTAGGGGCCGTTGGTACCGCGGCGGGGATGGCACTGAAGAAGGCAACCGGGAAAGGCTATAAAAAAAAACGATCCGTGGCCGGAAAGGGTCTAAGACTACCGGGAACCCCGTATTCATGGTATTCGGGAAAGGGTCTAAGACTACCGGGAACCGTTTAATGACTCCTATGTCTAATTTTGATTTAATAGACGCCGCAAACGCGCTAGCGATTAAAAACTTCAGAGGTGTTTTTATGAGGGATCAATTACCGGCGGCACCAAGGAATATTGAAACCGGCATAATTAACCTCGATGGGTCCTCCGGAGCGGGAACTCATTGGGTTGCGTACGCGATTGATCCGCGTGCGATCGTCTATTTTGATTCATACGGGTTAGCTCCGCCGAAAGAGTTCATGCGGTATATCCGGGCGTGTTCAGCCCCGGTTTTTTATTCCACGCTGCCAACACAGCGATTAAGTGACCCACCGATATGTGGCCGTGAGGTATTGAACGTACTCGCGGTGATTTCATCATCGCGGAAACCACCTCATGTGGTTGTAAACGAATACACTAGTGGGGTCGTAGAGGCCCGGCGGGTTAATTAAAAACACCGTTTTTTTTACAATAACGATGATTGATATTTGGGGACGACCGGTTTCGGCGCTGAAAAAATCCACGGAAACGCCCACCACCGATGACATAAAAAAACTAATTGAGGATGAAATCGCTGATACGTTGAATTTAACAAGTGTTGACCCAGGTGAAATAGTTGTATTTCAAGACCGCCAGGGTAAATTGAAATCCAGTAATGTGTCGCTGGATGACGTTTTAACACGACAGCGTGATGCCGCCGAGAACGCTATCGCGCTGTATACCAGCGACGGACGACTCAAACCGGGTGAACATCTGTCGACGGTGACGGATAGGGTAACATTAGTCCAAGACGGTTTTCCAAGGTTAGATAGATCGGTGACCGAACTCGACGCGCAGGTGAAAAAATCTGTCACCGAGGTGAAAAAATCTGTCACCGATATACAACTCACTACCGCTAGTTTTTTTGGGACCCCGACGGTAACCGAACCGAATCTTGCGGGGATAAAAACTACTATTTCGGAGTTTACAACGCTGTCGGGCCAATTTTACACGTTACGAAAAAATGTTAACAGGATCGATGACAACTTTGATAAATTCTTTGGTAAAAAAAATACCAAGCTGGATGAGATTACAACAACTATAAATGATATCACTGCGTATGGACAGGAAATAAAAACAATCAAAACTGATGTTGCAGCGAACAAAAGGAGTGTAGACGTGCATGAACGGGAAATAGAAATAATCGGCGCTAATGTTGCAACGATCATAAATAATGTAGACTCGCATGGACGGAAAATAGAAACAATTAAAACTGATGTTACAACGATCATAAATAATGTAGACTCGCATACACAGGAAATAGGAACAATCAAAACTGATATTGAAGCGAACAAAAAGGGTGTAGACGCGCATACACAGGAAATAGGAACAATCAAAACTGATATTGAAGCGAACAAAAAAAATATAGACGCGTATTGGCGGGGAATAGGAATAATCAAAACTGATGTTGCAGCGAACAAAAAAGGTATAGACGTGCATACATATGAAATAGGAACAATCAAACTTGATGTTGCAGCGAACAAAAAAAGCATGACCGAGAATACACGGGAAATAGAAACAATCAAAACTAATGTTGCAGCGAACAAGAATAATATAGACGCGAGTTGGCGGGAAATAGGAATAGTTACAACTGATGTTAAAGCGATTAAAGACGGACTACCGAGAGTAGTAGAGCAACTCGAAAAAATAAAAATCCCTCATGAGAACACCATCAACACAGTATACACGATTCGGCATGGATCATTTATCTGGACTCCTACGAATAATACAGTAAATATCACCGCAACTGTTAAGGGCATTTATCGATTGACACTGGTTTCAATGATGCAGTTTAATATATCATCGTCGAGTTCATTCGGGTTTAACAATACAATATCAACAATTATAGACAAGGACGCAACTGAACCGTTTACAATTTATGCCGTTGATAGAGTTTTAACCGGGGCAAACATCACATGGTATGTGGAATTCGTGGTGGATCTAAGTGAGTAATTGAAAACACTAGCTCTTTTAAAATAAAATGACCACCAGGGTAATTGAATCAGAGGTATCACCGACGTCACATCAATATCGATTCGATACCGCAAAAGAATTCTCCGCGAATTTGAAAACGCTTTCCGAACAATACCGCGCAAAAATAAAAAAATACCGCCGAAAAATAACCGCCATCGACGCGGTCGTGTACTCGGTGTCGGGTATAGTAGCCGGTACCGGTGTTATTTTATCCACGGTGACCACGATAGCCCCGATCGCTGTTCCAATCGCTATCTCCGCGATGACAACAATTGCTGGAGTCGCCAACGCAATCACTAAAAAGATATCATCGTGTTTTCAGAAAAAACTCAACGAGTATACAGTAAAACATCAAATAGTATCCGACGCGTACTCGAAATTATCCGGGTTGATCTCGTTGTCAATTGATAATTTGTTCATATCCGATGTTGAATTCTCCACGATGGTCCAGTTGTATAGCTCCGCGATGTCAAAAATCGAGGATTTTCAACTGGAAGCCGGAACCACTTTAATGGGCTCTGGTTGTTGAAATTAGACACTAAAAACAACGAATAATAATAATGTCGCTGAACCCCGAAGGGTTTCAATTACTTCAGCGGATCGCGGAGAACACCACTCCGGTACAAACAAGTATGATATCAGTGACATCAACGAAACCCGAATTCAGTGTGAACTTCCCATCACCGGTTCCAGTGAAGGAAATAGCGCTGGCAAAATTGCGAATATATCACAGTTGGCCTAATATCCGAGCGGACGCATTTAACGGACAACAACCTAATAACTCGCTGGTTTTTGCATGGACAAATAAGCCCGATGGGACCCCAGACTGGAAGGAGGTTACAATACCAACTGGGTCATACCAAATAGAACAAATCAATAAAGAATTTCAACGCAGGATAAAATCAATCACAGGAAAAGAATCAAAAATCGCTATTACGGTTCATGAACCGACGTTATCGTCGACGATTGAAATAAGCACACCGGGGTATATGGTTGATATTTATGGCAGTTCAATAAGAACCATACTAGGTTGGCCCAAGAATCCACCTCATGAAATCCCCGAGGACTTGCACACGAATGAGCAATCGTATCATGAGATTACCCCCCGGTATCGAACTGATTGGTCTATTATAAAAGGCGCGTTATTACCCAGTAGGTTTATATTTCAAGACAGGAATACCATGCAATGGCATTTTCCGTATAAGGAAACTCCTAAATTATCCGCCCTGGCCACAGTTGGTTTAAATGATATCACTGATGCGTTTGCCGAGATTAATCGTATTTGCCAATCACAACTAGAACAACTACGGGAAACAAAAGCACGAAAACACGTTGAGGTGTTAAATCAACTTATATCAGACATGGAATATATCAATGAACGAATCGTCGGGACAATATCCGCTAACAGCGATGATAATAAACAAAAATTCCTAACCGAGTATAATATCACAGAAGCCAATTTACCCGATTTCAAGTTTCCAGGATACAACGCGCCAAAACTAAGAAAATCTCTTAATGATTTTCTCGCCCCATCAACTATCCTCAGACACGATAACGGAGAGGATGGTAGGCATATTGCTCCATACAACGTAAATATTGCATCGGTGATAGCAATCAATCTAGTGTGTGATGTTATCGAAGGGAGTTACCAGGTGGATACCAAGCAATCAAATCAGGTTCAACAGGGGTATATCCTTTATTCATTTTCACCAACAGCCCCTCCGGGATTTTTAATCGTTGAGAGTCCGATTAATCCGGTCTATATGCGATGCCATAATCGGTTTTTAACAAGAATTAATTTTAAACTTACCGATCAGTCAAATAACCTAATTGATCTACAAGAGGAGGAGTTAGTGATCACTCTGTTTGTAAGATCATAGCAGCAGGGGGATGGGCGATGACATCGACGCGGTCGTCGCGCTTTTTTACCGGACGCTGACGACGCTGGGATCGGCGCGCAGAAGGTATTAATTAAACCAAATGACGTTTGGACGATCCCCCCGACGACGACGTCGTTTTTTTTTTACCAGGCGCTGACGACACCGGATCCGCTGAGTGCAGAAAGTATCAATTAAGCCAAATGACGATTCAGACAAATGTCCGATTCGCCCCCCCCCCCCCTGCTGCTCTATTCTCGTGAAACCGTCCATACAAACCATTTGACCCAAAGTCAGCTTTGCTATGAGTTGTTTCTTAACATTCTTTTGAGTCGACGTTTTCACGGGAAAAAGTTCTTAATCTAAAAATCAGAGTCCTAGATCTGCTTTCAAGTGTTAAGATTCACTTAGTTTCTTTTACTTTTTCCACAATCTTCCGAAAATATTAAAACCAGCTGTGGCATTTCGGTAAGATTGTTGCCGACATAAGCTTGTGGTGGCATTGACGTTTCTACAGATATCTGAGCGGGAAAAAAGGGGGAAGGGCAAATAGGGAAACATTTTATCTTGTATTTTATACTAACTGGCAAGTCAGTTCCAATCGGAAACTGTTCAAAATAGTAATCAACAACGCAAAAAGGGGCTTGAAATAGACCGTTTCAGATCCTTACGGCTGAGGCTGCAGTGGCGTTGGGATCTGCTTTTTCTCTCTCGTTCTGGTAACCTTCGAAATGCCCCTATCGAAATGCCCCTATATAAAATCAAAGACATGTCAGTGTACAGGTCTACATCTTTATTTTAAAACGGCGCAAAGTCTTCTGTGCCATGTGTTAAATGGAATCTCAAAACATGTCCATTTAAAAAACAAAATTTATGTCAAACATTGAATAAGAAAATTTACTTGGCATTTACTTACCTAAAAATGCTCTACCGTAGGTAATGAAAAAATTAAAATTTTCTTCGCTAAACTGGATGAGGTCACCACCTTCGAGTTGACACGCCTCTCGTGCGTCAGTATAATTAAGGCAGTGGTTTCTCTTTGCTTCATATCTGTAGCAGAAAGGTCGCTCATCGTTGCCAACATAACGAATGTAGTTCTTTGGACACGTATCTAGAATAAGCAAGCGACAGACAAGATGAAAAAAGGGCAAAATCTGGTTAGACAAATGAACTACAACGCAATGCTTCATTACTTAGAAGTCTGCTTAAATAATATACATCATAGCATTGTTTTCTATACTGTAATGCCTAACTCAGCAAACCACACTATTAGGCACTATTAAAAACTACATTCTTTATCCAATAGTAATACTAATAATAATAATGTAAAAACATGAAACAAAGTCAGAAAAACATGAGACAGTTCACTATGTTGTAATACCTTAATGGCATTGTGAATCGAGTTTTGCATACACAAACATTGTCCATTTAATGTGAAGATTATTTGATGCTAAACGTTGAGAAATATGATGTTAGTCCATACATTAGTGACTTAATCATCCGGTGGCTGTTTATTACAGAAACCGCGCAGATACATGATAGTGATGGAATCAATGTGCCCGGCCGAAGAATCACATTTCTCTTGTCAGACTTTTGTTGAACAATGAGTTAGAACTAATGTTACTGTTCATTATTGTAAGTTCTTGGTTGTGTAGAACTTGTTATTTTACTTTAATGTGCAAAATAGTATGCATTTGATTGGGACTATTTATAACCGTATTACGACTCATTGCATCATCAGTACTTTAAACTCTCGCTCGATTCTCATACTAATTCGCTTGTCCGTTTCGTTCATTTCTACTTAATCATAGGTATGAATATATAAATAAGATTAAAAGTAAAAGCGCACACCACGGACATTGAGAGGACAACTTAACTGCGTCTAAATTTTGTGTTCAGAGGGATTTTTTTCCATGCAGTTTGAAGAGTTGACTTGGTTACCGCCATGGTCAACCCTGATAAGGACAAACATTGATTGGCTAACTAAGGTCATATGACGTGAATAAGAGTATATAAATACGAGTGCAGACAGGGAATTGGCAGACAGCTGTCAGAGCAGCAAAGTATGAACATCTAAGTGGAAAAGAATTTCGGCCATGTATTCTAAAACCATCACTTACATATTTGTACATAACTAATCTTAACTTTGGCACTTTAAAATAAATAAAACTGAATCAAATTGTTGTGAGAAATTTTAATAGATTTATTACATATTGCTATTGAATTGAAATGTTTTATAATTATCATATAATTCTTTATAAAGCCGCTGTTATCTCCCACCACACTGCTCAAGTACACTAGTAGTAAAAAAAAATTCCACCAAGATCACGCTACCATGTCAGAATGTGTTACAGTCAATCTAATACATTTAGCTGTTAATAGACGCATGAATTTAATAATATAATTAATTTCACCATAATATGGTGTATTACAACGCTGTATTTTGGCATTTGGCATTTAGACACACAAGACTGTTCTATATTATCAGAAGCTGATATTGTTGTGACAAACACTGTGTTGATGTGACAAACACTGTGTTGATGTGACAAACACTGTGTTGTTGTGACAAACACTGTTGTTGTGACAAACACTGTGTTGTTGTGACAAACACTGTTGTTGTGACAAACACTGTGTTGATGTGACAGACACTGTGCTGATGTGACAGACACTGTGCTGATGTGACAGACACTGTGCTGACGTAAAGTCACTATGCGATATTGAAAGGCATGTTCTATCTCACCTTTATTATTTATAAAAAGCATTTTTAAGTCCTGATCTCTGGTCTTTTCGATATATATATAACACGGGGTGCTACAATAAGCTGTCTATTCATACATGGAATGATACGATATATATATATATATATATATATATATATATATATATATATATATATATATATATATATATATATAATAAACTGACTACGAACAGTGCAAAACCAGTATTTAGCTAGCCTAAGCGCTTTCGACTCAGTCTTTTTCAAAGGCAAATACAAAACATAGACAAGACAAACAAATAAAACAGACAAACCGTTGTCTTTGTAAAACTTTACATGACTGACTTGTTGCGGATGCTGAAAGATATTTTATAAAAGTTTTGCACTGTTCGTAGTCAGTTTATTACATTTATTTTAATCAATCCCTGACAAACGTGATCCCTTGCTGGATCCAGTGCACTTGAAAGGACCGTTATTTGCCATATGATTTGTATTATTTACATATATATCCTGAAAATAAAGGTGAGGCACACAGCAATGTACACTAAAATTTAAGTTGGATACAACAACAAATGCAGCCAAGAATTAAAGAAATGGCAGCCATCATATATCCCAGAGCATTCAAGCTATGTTGCAGCACCGTGCATGGGCATGTCTCTTCATGTTGGAGTGTATACAAGGTGCGAGATTTCGTAGGTTCCATACAAGTTCCCTAATCAAGGTCACAACATAAGAAATGGATCCACAAGAACATTCATCTCGTTATGTTAGTTAAAAATATGTATGCACTTGTGGGGTAAGTCTTCACAGTTTCCGTGTTACGATCAAGTGACAAGTTACATAATCTAGGGGCATGATACATGATGATGCTTATTACTGGATATATGTCTGATTTCGTGACGTGTCCTTCAACATCTATTTACCACGTTTACCTAATGACGTCAGACACAATTGCAGTGCTGATTACAGGAGAATCGAGCGGGATAGTTTTGTACTAGGCCGAAACAAACATTCCAATGTTTCGTTTTCAAAAATGAACTTACTGTAACGCTTTTACTCAATGCGTGCAAATAATTCCAAAAATCTTGTCATAACGCTCTCAACATGATAATCATTTTGCTGCGCGTACTGTAACCTGTGATTGGGTTCTCCGCCATTTTCTGATTTTCTGACGATTTCCACCTTTTTAGGCTTCAACTCCATGAAATATTTCAGGGACAAACTTATGTAGAGAAGTTACGAAAGGGAAACGGAACCGTTCTAGAAATCACATGGTACATTTACACTATTTAATGATAAACAAGAATGGGACCTCGAGCAAGCATTGAAGACTAATATCATTTATTCATTTTTGTCCATCCACAATCAATTCACATTGAATTGTTAAAACTCGGAATTCGTGCAAAGAACGCGTTTTGTCTAGACTACTGGGACTTTATCTGTGCATGGGTGGGGGATGTAAGATTGTACATTTATTGTCAGAGCGTGGGAATGGCAATGAATATTTCTCAGCAAATCGATCAACCAATCAGCATGTATCACCATTGGGCAAGTTATTCAGACACCGCGTACTTTTTCTGCGTATTTTACATTTTCTCTGTTAGATGGAGCTGATGGTTTTGTTACGTCACATTTTACAAAATCTCCCCTACCTTCATTGTCACATAAGTCGGACCCCGTCTTTTCATCATGCACGACGACCGCTCCGGTGGCCGGGTGGTTAGAGCGTCCGCCTCGGATGCGGAAGGTCGTGGGTTCGATTCCCGGTCGAGTCATACCAAAGACTAACAAAAATGTTACTAACAGCTACCTTACTTGGCGCTCAGCATTAAGAAGTTAGTGTTGGGACTGGTCGGCCTGGTGTCAGGATAATATAACTGTGTAGGACATCATGTTACATGTCCGCGGCATGATGCCCCAGTGCTAGACATGACTATAAACAGTACACTGCAGACATCGTAGCGACATGACTGAAAAATTGTTACAGCTACGTTAAAGAAAAATTTTAAAAAATCCATGCACGCCGCCATATATGGAATGCTAACCAAAGACTAGTGAAATTCGTTGTTCAAATGTAGGTTAGAGAAGTAGTGCTGTGAAAGATGTAAGATGGGTACATAGAAGATACACAGTCGGAAAGACAGTTCGCTTACTCTCTCTAGCTTCGGTCAGACCCTTTTTGATATATTCCAACTTCCAGTGGAGCTCGTGAATCTTCTCCATCAACTTTTCGACAAGATGTTGGTCATTCGCTTCATATTTACTAGAGATTGGCGTGGTCATCAACCACAGAAGCACTGCCCCCATGACTGTCGTCCACGTTAGTGGTGCCATTTTATACTGTAAACAGTTAAATAGAAACTTTTATTTGACAACGAAGCTATGGTACCGTAAAAATAGTATCGATGTGTTTCTTTCCTAGATTAAGGCACTATATGACTACATCTTTATGCCAGTGTCAAATGTTAAAGGCAACTTAGAGATGTAATTTTATGCCAGTATCGAATCTTAAACCTAATTTAGAGGTGTAATGTTATGCCAGTGTCAATTCTTAAAGGTAACTTAACGGTAGAGGTGCAATTCCGACTGTGGACATAATTCGTAAGACGTACATGCTCGATGTCACACACAAAGCTAGCCTAGTTCTGACGAATTGATTCGTTTTATAATCGGTTGGGCTTCAAGCTAGAGGTTTGGTTTTGTGGTGTTTAACGGTTATTTTTTTAGCATGGCGGCCAGTATATTTTGGTGGAGGAAGAAACCGGGAAGATCACTGGAAGAATCACCGACACAAGAGAAGATATTGATAAGCTTTCTCACCTACCCACGCTGGTCGAGCCCAAACTCGAACTCATGAGGGCTTGGGTGAGATGTGTCCAGGTAGGAAAAGCTGTATATAGATTTGGTTAATGGCGCATTTTTAAATGTACCATTCTATCCATATGACCTTGTCAGCTATTTGGAATCAGGTCACATTTAGTACTTCCAGTTCAGTACCCACGAATGTAGTTCTAGTCTATTTTTATAACATTTTTTCCTCTCTCATTTTGGTGGTGATAGAGTTTATTTATGCATTTTTGGTAGGGATTTAAAGGTAATTGTTTATTCTTGATAATATGAGCTCAGGGTATTGTTGTCTGTGTGTATTTTGGCGACAGTGCACAGTGAGTAATAAGGCCTTGGTGATGATCCAGAAGTGAAATACGTTTTGTTTACATGTTGCTCTGTTGACAGTCCAGCATCTCAAAAAAGAGCAGGTCAACCTTTGACGAGAACTTCACCATGAAGTCATCTCTGAAGGCATTTTGGATTAACATATGATTTGCATTGATTGTCACACAGTGGAAAGGTCAGTACTGAGAAACAAATGTAGAGAACATATAGTAAAATTAATTGTGTTCTATGTCTATGCGAGGTCGAATAGCCGGTGTAGTTTAAACATTTCAGCGCCATTTTAAATAAAGTTTTTGGGGGTTCGGTTTCATGTTCTAAAACTTAAATAAAGCCCCAGCCCACGCAATTCATTTATAGTTAATATACGTATATGCGAAATATATTGCATGTGTAGTTTTTATTTATATACAGTTCATAGTTCATGGAAATCGTTTCACCGTCAGCATGCATCCAGAAGCTTTCAATGAACTAGACTGTAATCACCTATATGTTTAGCTTGCCGTAAAGGAGCACGGAACTGCCTTGCACAAAATAAATTTAGAAGAAAGTGGCGGTGATATTTGAGATGTTTGGTCAAGGGACTTTTTTAAACGTGACGACAATAATATGTAGCATTTTTCTATGGTAATTTAGAAGCGGAAGTACTGTAACATAAGGATTAATTTAAGGACTACAAAAGGCATATGTTCCAATTAAACATATTTCAAGATACGTCAAACTTCCATATTTTTCAAATTTTTTCAGAATTTATTTTTCCTTACCTGTCAGTTTTGTTCCCAGACTGATGAGTTTACGTTTCATTCCCAATCATTCTAGAAAAATCCGTATAATGTGTTGACACAAACCAGAGTTTGTTTGTATATTGTTTCTGTCGTATTCTTGTCAAATCCCAGCTCATAAAATCTGCTCTAGTACTTCTTATTTTCCACCCTTAGCAGTTAGATTTACTTGGTGGGAGTAATAGACCCCGAGTATCCTTCGAGTGACAGCCACTATGTTCAATATGTCCACTATGTTCAATATCTCCACTAGTATAAAGAAGGCTTTTAGCTCCCATTTATTTGCATGTACAATACACATAATGTAAAATGAATCTATCACAATATAAGAATGTCATTACAAATATACAGCACCACTGAATAAAGGTATCGGTATTTAGTCTTACTTTCAACTGCTTTGGTCAGAAGCACTGTACAGAATGCACAAATCTATATAGGTCGCAGTGAATTTCATTAGTTGTACGTTGAGCAGTACTAACAATCATATCCAGATGCCAAGAGTCGTTACTCTAAAACGGAAAGTACCCGAGCAGTGACTTTAAAAGGCAAAATTCAATTCAAGTTTAAGAAGAGTTCAATATACATCCAAACAAACAACAAACAAACCCACAAAAAAAATGCAAAAACCCTGTTGCCCAGTTCACAACCACCGACTTCTTCAAATTAAAGTTAGAACAATCCTAGATATGTTTATAAAAGAGAGGATGCCATGAATTTGACTTATAAAACATTGTTTGACAATTTTCTCCAAAACTTGCCCCAAAGATCAACAAGAGGAAACGATTAAAAAGTTTGCGCATTTGCAAGAACCACATGGTTTAGACCCCAAAGTTTCAGTTAAATTATTGAAGAGCATGGTGGAGATGTGGTACGCCAAACACTGACTTCTCAAAATGCACAAGTGTTCGAAAAGTTTTAAGGAAATTCCCCCAAAATGAGAAAGAGAAAACAAAAACAAAGAAACTTACTGCGCATCTTCAAGAATTTAGTACGTTAGGCTGAAAAGTTGCGAAAAAATCTTTGCAAAAGTTTAGAAGAAGTAATAAAATAACTTCCAACACCTAGACCAGTGAAAACACCTCTAAAAACACCACTGAAAACACCACTGAAAACAAAACAGATTCAAGATAATAGATCAAAATTAGGATTAAAATAAAGTATTAACGTTGTGCCCATTCAAATGAAACAGTCGTTTCAAAAAAAATTCTAGCAACATGGAAGAGAAAAATTTGATAAACTCTTCAGTAACCCAATTTTTCAAAGCAATTACCTAAAAATAAGGCTAAGAAACCATACACTGTACTTACCAATGATCTATTTATCCTACAAAGTGTTACTACCAATTTTCGAGGCGCGGAGTGGAGACATCTTAAATCCATATCTTTTTTTTACAATTTGTCAACATTACCCCAAAAATGACCTATAGGCAAAATGTTAAACCTTATGCGTATTTACAAACATGTTGAGCCAAGAAGTTTAAATCAAATCGTTTAAGCAGTGACGAGCAGAAAACTTCTCCAAAAGCCCACTTATGGACAAAATAAGATTAGGCACAGGCAAAGTACAAACTTATTTGGCATTTATTCCAATATTCACAGACAGACAGCCGGACGGATAAACAGACTGACATTCGAACTTGGTCACAGTTTCCCAGGTCTTCACTTGAGTACAGAGATTGCAAGGGTATAGTACTTGTACTTGTCAAGTTGGGGCCCCGAGTGGCCGAGTGGTCTGAAGCGCTCACCGTTACGAATCACTGCCGTCTCACCACTGTCTGCCTGTGTGGCAGTAAAATGTAAAATAATTAATGTTCTTTTGTTGTAGTAATGACAGGAATGCATAGAAAATAATGCAACATTCATGTTCATAATCTGGTTATTTTGGTCGACAACGTTAAACATTGTAATTAATTTGAATGTTTGTTGACCAAGACCATTTTTCCTAAATTAGAGCACATATATCTTGTGTGTATGTGTGCGTGCGTCTGTGTGTGTGTGTGCGATTTGGATTTTTAACGTAGTTTTAACAAGTTTTCAGCCATATCGCTACGATGTCTGCAGTGTGGCAGTTTATAGTGATGTTGGGACGTCATGCCGCAGACATGTAGCATCATGTCCCACCCAGTCACATTAATCAGGCTGACAAGTCCTAACACTTAAGTTCTTAATGCTTAGCGCATAGCAAGGCGCCTGCTATTACCATTTTTACAAGTCTTTGGTACGACTCGGTCAGGGATCGAACCCGCGTCCTCCCGCACCCGAGGCGAACGCTCTAACCAATAGTCCACCGGAGCGTTAGAAAGATAAATTGATCGGCATAGTTGCAGTTTAATACACATTTTTACCCATTACACTGGTCAACAGTGAAATCATTACTGACTTGAAAAGGCCCTAATCTGTAGTATTTTGGTGTGCCGAACACGAATATAACCGTGAAAAATTTGTATTGGCTCTCGTTTTGAAGATATTCATATACCTCATTTTCTATGTTTCACTGTGTAAATTTCTCCAGTAGGACTGCAGCAACATCCGGAATAATGATGTAACATTGCATAATACCATCATGCTCACATCATCCACAGTTGATTGCATCATTTTCTGATGCAATGCAATACTAATGCCATGCGGCTGCTGAAGTAAGTTGACGTCAGCAGTGTACTATACATGTGTAGGCCTATTATACTAATGCCAGGTGGCTGCTGAAGCTGACGTAAGCAGTGTACTATATAAAGCCCAATCAGATAGGTACAGCATTTAAAATATTTTAGACGTTGTGCGAGACAGTTCAAGCTACTGTTACATAAAACTTATTATTTTATCCATTTACGTACAATAAAGAACAGTAATGCCTCGAAAGTGTGTTAATACCGCGGACAATTTTTGCTATATTTGTGGGGAAGTGACATTTGCCAACCAGAAGAAATTCTCAAGTGAAGAAGGCATATCATCTTTACTTCGGATGCAAGGTTGGTGACCAAGACAAGCCTTGGGCTCCGCATATATGCTGTGCTACATGTACAACACAGCTTTCACAGTGGTTGAATTGCAAAAGGTCATCAATGCCGTTTGCAGTCCCAATGGTGTGGAGAGAGCCAAGCAACCACCTAAATGACTGTTACTTCTGCTTGGTTCCTCCTCTTTCCGGCGGAATAACGAAGCGAAAGAAGTCGAGAATAGTCTACCCAAACATTCCGTCTGCATTGAGACCAGTTCCACATGGTGAGGGACTTCCTATTCCAGAACCTCCAGCAGAATATTCTCTTGATTCATCTGACGAAGACAAAGGTGAGTCGACCTGTTCTTCTCCTGGTCCATCAGCATGCAGTGATCCAGATTTTCACTGTGGTGCATCATCAACCCCACACAGAATAACACAGGAAGAACTAAATGACCTGATTCGTGATTTGGACTTATCAAAGAACAAGGCAGAATTGCTAGGATCAAGACTCCAACAATGGAATCTTCTAGAAGAAGATGTCACAATTACTGCATATCGAAAGCGCCACCAGCAATTGGAGCCTTTCTTCAGAAAGGAAAGTAATCTGATATTCTGTTCCGATATTGAGGGCCTCATGAATGCTTTAAAAATCACTCATGACCCACAAGAATGGAGACTATTTGTGGACTCTTCGAAACTGAGTCTCAAGGCTGTGCTTTTGCACAATGGAAACATTCTTCCATCTATTCCAGTAGCGTATGCTGTCCACATGAAAGAGACATACGATAACTTAAGGCAGCTACTGAATTCCATTGAGTATAACAAGTACAGCTGGCACCTCTGTGGTGATTTGAAGGTAGTTGCCCTTTTAATGGGACTGCAGCAAGGATATACAAAATACATGTGTTTCTTATGCGAGTGGGATAGCCGAGCAAGGGAAATGCACTACATGAGGAAGGAATGGACTCACAGGCAGAATGTAGCCATTGGAGAGAAGAATATCCAACACCCAGCTCTGGTTGAGGCTCAGAAAATCTTGCTACCACCCCTTCACATCAAACTAGGTTTGATGAAGAACTTCGTGAAAGCCATTGACCGGACTTTGCCAGCATTCCGATACCTGCATGAAAAATTCCCTCGACTCAGCGAAGCAAAGATTAAAGAGGGAGTTTTTGTGGGTCCTCAGATTCGAGAGCTTTTCAAAGATGACCGGTTCAACAACTTGCTGGAAGGTGACGCGAAACAAGCATGGAATGCTTTTTGCCTAGTTTCTACAAACTTCCTCGGAAATGTTAGGGCAGAAAACTACAAGGAACTAGTAGAAGACATGTTGATGAAGTATAAGAAACTTGGCTGCAATATGTCTCTAAAGATTCACTTCCTTCATTCCCATTTGGATTTCTTTCCTAGCAACTGTGGTATTGTTAGTGATGAACACGGCGAACGTTTTCATCAAGATATCGCAACAATGGAACAAAGATACCAGGGAAAATGGTCCACTACAATGCTGGCTGACTACTGCTGGACACTCCTCAGAGATGCTCCCGAACAGCTGTACAAGAGACAGGCGAAGAAATCTAAGATGTAGTCAATGACTTGATTTTTTATAGGTAGGCTATTACAGTTGACCTTTTACTATTGGAATGCATTTCGTTATGTAAACATTAATTTCTTGCAGATTACAAAAAAACTAGAGCCAATTTTGCAATTTGACTGTCATATTCGTGTTCAGCACATAAAAATTGATAAAAATTGACTAATTTTATTTCAGTAACATGACTTTTGTAAAAATTTGTTGTCCAGTGTTAGCAATTACCATAGTGTAATCTAGCTACTCAGGTCAGTTACAATCAATTGCAATATATAGTTTCTGATGTGCTCATTTTGAAGTCGCAAGGCCAAGATTACACGATGTAATGACAAAAAATGAATAGTACACCGTAACGAAGGCCAGTAAAGCGTGACATATGGGTCAAGGAAATCTTTCATAGCTGTGGGGGGGGGGTGTGTGTGTGTGTGTTTTTTGGATTTTTAACGTAGCTTTAATACTTCTTCAGTGATATCGCTACGATGTCTGCAGTGTGGTAGTTTATAGTGATGCCTATCACTGCGGAATCATGCCGCAAACATGTAGCATGATGTCCCACACAGTCACATTATCCTGACACCAGGCCGACCAGTCCTAACATTAACCTCTTAATGCTGAGCGCCAAGCGAGGCGCCATAGCGTTGGTTTAGTACACATCGAGATATACCCATTCACCTACTTTCATTACTAAATGCCGAATACAGTGTACAGAGTAATAAAATACTTCCAAACTAAATTCACACACATTACAAATAGTTGCATTGTTTTCAGTTAACCCATTGACTCCTCTTTACTTGGTTGTGCCATGAAACCCATCCAAAATGTTGCATTGGACATGGCAGAAAAAAAATGTCGATATACCACAAGGGTGCGGATATACAGATGATGAAGTATATAAATGCCAGTGCGACGCCACGTCAGGAGTAATACAGTAGCCCTAAATTAGATCTAAAAACAATAACGATTATCATCTTATCTATTTAAATAAATATATTGGAGGTATATGGTTTAAAAAAATACTTTTACTCACAAATTGATGCGCCACGAAATCACTGTGGGTCCCAAACACCAATGCTCGTGCTGCTTTCCTTCTCTTATAACTTTCACTATGGAACAGACAGCACGTGCATCACGATATGTAGTCTATGAATTGAGTTGTCTCACGCATGTGTAGTTAAAAAGTATTTAGTAATTGCATTCATCGTATGGGCATATATACTAACTGGATACCTTTATAATTGACAGTTCTGACCCCAATCCCAACAACAACAAAAAGAACAGAAAAAGACACGGGGAAATTCAGGAATATGAAATAAATACTGATTTAGTTTACATTGATCCTGTTGCTGCTTCAGTTGCTAATAATGACGACGATGACAATAGTGATAATACTAATTATAAGAATATTCTACCACTAAACAATATTACTATTAATAGTATTAGTGCTATAGTATTATTGACCAATCCAACAATAACAGATGCGTGCAGCAATAGCAAAATGATGACGAGAAGACGTCTGTGATAATGACGTCGACGAAGACAAAGATGACGAGGACGATGGTGGTGTTAACTACATCAACGCTGACAGCAATGGCGACAAGATACCGGCGTTGTGGTTTCAAATTGTACGACTCATATGTATTTTCATAAGTTAGGATGCAATATTGATTTCTACAAGGAAACCGCTCAGTGATCTCAATGTGCATTACTACAACTCTACATTGCACAAGATGTATCGAAAATTGGGTTCACATTGAGTGTTATTGCCTCGATTGACTCTTATGGTTTTAGGCTTGCTTGTCGTCGCGTGATATTGTCACAAATGTTGATACTTTAACTGGAAATAATGACGCTATCATTATTTTACATTATATAAGAAGTATTGTTGTTGTTGATCAGTTGCCAGTATGGAGTGTGATGTCTAATAAATTTAATATCGACAAGACAACTAGGTGATTCTATAGAGGGCTGGCTTTAAGACAATTTCCCTATTCCCAATAAATGGTGAGAAAAAGAATGCGATAAGGCAAACAATAATAAAAATTACTGGCTACGACGCTTAAGGTTCTTAAATACTGAAACTAAGTTTTATGGGGAACATAATTCAGCGTTTAAATAAATAATTGAACTCAAGGACAGATACACCAGATAATCCAAGATGAATAAATTAACTCAAGCGAGGGGAAACCCTCGACAATTTTGGCATATTTTGAAACGGGAAACGCATTGTTCTCAACATGAAGTGGAATATATCTCCCACAAAACTGGTATGAATACATTACATCTTTATTGAAGATGTGTGCCTGTGTGTGTTTGTGTTTATGTGTGTGTGTGTGTGTGTTCAATTTTTAAAATAGATTTAACAATTTTTCAGTCGTATAGCTACAATGTCTGCAGTGTAGCAGTTTTTAGTGATGTCTAGCACTGGGTCATCATGCCGCAGACATGTAGAATGATGTCTCACCCAGTCACATTATCCGGAAACCAAAAGGACCAGTCCTAACACTATTCACTTAATGCAAAGCCCCAAGCGAGGGAACTGCTAGCACCTTTTTTATAAGTCTTTGGTATAAGTGGACTGGGGTTCGAACGTGCGATCTCCTGCATTATAGGCGGATGCTCAAATCAATAAGCAACCGGGCCGATCCTTTATTGAAGATGTCCGTGTCCGAGTTAGAAGACTCTGCAAATATTGTTAGTGAAGAACTTCCTCACTTACACGTGGAAGACTTAAATGTTGGCTTGACTTCGCTTGCGAAGATTTAGGAAGGTGGATGTCCACGGTTTTATTGCACGCGTGCTGGTGGCTGACGAGCCCAATACGTGACAGATATGTCCATGCACAGTGGCTGCAGGAGATTGTCTGGGTTGTGGTGGGTGCTGCTGATGGTTCTTGGATTTTTCTTCGCCATCTTTTTTCTGTCAAGATGGCTCGTCTGTTTTGTTCAAAAGTGGCAGTGGCCGGGTGAACTGTACGGCTCCAACTTTCACTGTCAGCAACTTATGATGCCCATTGACGGTGATCGATGCCACAGGTGGCGAGGGTCTTTATCAAGGAGTCTTTATATCTCTTTCGAGATGCTCCTCTATCACGGTGGCCAGTGGACATCTCACCATACAGTGCGATCTTTGTCAGGTAATGATCCTCCATCCTGGACACGTGCCCACCCCAGCTTAGCTATATCTTCATGAGCGTGGCCTCAACGCTGGTGATCAAGGAGGCGAGGTGGCGGCTGTAGGTGATCAAGGATTCTCCAAGGAATCCCGAAAAAGTGAAAAGATTCTCCTAACCAATAGCTGTTTCTTGCTTTATTTTTTTTATATCTTAAGTCATATTATTTTATATATATCTGCGCAAACTGATGTTAAGATTCCCGTACATTTCTTGTGGAGTACATATTTTATAACAGGAACAAGATAAAAAAGAAATTAACTACATCAATTTTATCCCTTTAAAGTAGTCACCAATATTATTTGCAACGGCGGTCTTGAAGCTGTGCGGACTAGGTTCGAAATGATCACAACGGACCACCAAAATCTAATATCTATATCACTGAAGAACGATTGTGAAATATTCATAGAAAAATGCATGTTTTTCTTTTTAAAAATGTATTTTTAAATAATCTGCTTTAATTGTATTAAATCTGTTTCAAGCAAACTCCAAAAGTGTCTCCCCCTACCGATCACACCTTTGGCACCTCGCTAAGGCCGCTAGTACTATTTGAATAAAATGTATTTATATTTTGATCATCTAACCCATCCAGATTACTTTTCTGTTATAATTGTTATAAAGTTCTGCACAAGATTTTGTATTGATATATTGAGGAATGTTTAGATCAATTTAAAACTGAAGTGTGCACCTAGTTTCTGTGTTTGAAGACATGCCTATGTTCCAAAGCCTTTAGCAGGAGGGCAGATTGGGATTTAACTCTGAACATAGCATTAATGAGATTGACATGGGCACATTTCAGATTATCAGGTTCAGATTTGCAAAGATAGCGATAAACATAATATGCCGCTACTTCTGCATTATTGCTAGTTAGATATCCATATTGGCTATATGGTGCCTTACAATTAGGGAGTCTTCCCAACTCATATATCTTTCTGATCCTGTCAATTTGCTTGATATAATTCTCTTTCTGAAATCAGAAATACGACAAAATCTTGTGTTTCACATATCCGTTTTGGGACAAGTAGAGCACTTGATTTTGTTACGAGTCTGTGGTCTTAAAAATGTAACAGAAAAGAGTGAAGACAACAAGCTTTGTAAAATTTAACAGATAATTTATTTCCTTAGAATAAAAGTGAAAAGTAACCAAAAAAAAAAGAATTTACGGTTTTACTAATTAAATCCAAAACTAATCTAAGAATTTAAAAACACAAGTCCTATCAATGAAAAGCCCGAAGTGAATTACAGTTCAAATCTTGATGAAAATCCAAAATGGAAGGCGATGACGTCTGTAATAGTCAGAGTTGTACTGATGTGTCAACATTCTCTTGTTGAATCACAGAAAATACTATCCCAGTTTTTGAATTCTGTATAATTACCAGGGAACCGTAAAATAATCACTTGCAATTCAATAATTTGAAGGAAATAAAGATTCAGCTCAAACTGGACACAGCATAAAGCAACTTGACGTCTCAAGTGTTAAGGCATAACTGATTAATAATTTTTTTCATAACAGCAGTTATAAGACTAACTGAAACGCAAAACAGATTCCCGGATGAGGGTCAAGAGTTCATCCTTTTGGGGAAAAAAAGAAGTTTGTCAATTGAAGTATGCTTAACGTCACGTGGACCACGTATGACCTTGACTCAACTCAAAGATTCTTACTCAGAGACAGATATAAAAAAAAACGTTGTTTACTAAAACTGTCACTGAGTTTGGAATAAGGTCAGCAACTAGATACAATGTTCCATTATTAGTTGTTGACATCGAAAATAAAAATGAAACGTCCGTCAGGTTAAACAGAACTGAACTCTATTCTGGACAAGATCAAATTCAGTAAACAATATTACATTACATTAGCATGTAATGGTTATAAAAATGAATTCAAATCTAACAAACAAACAATTAAATTACATGTACATAACAACTTTTCTGATAGTTTACAGTTTTGGTATGAGAGTGTAATTGCAGTTCTTTGATACGGTAAAATGGAATTCTGGATCCTCCTTTTAGGAAGGAATATCGTACCTTACTGCTGTGTCCAGACACTGGAAAAGGTATCTTTCCAACTCCCAATGCTTTTTTCTATAGGAGGAAAACCTTCAACCCAGAAAAATATGACAATGATGCGTTCCAGGAGTTTGAAGTCCATTACGGACAAACCTGTTACTTATACAGCTCAAAGGTTTGTCCTTTTAGGATACAACAAACTTCATCAAGAATAAAACATATGATGAAAGCTAACAGCGCGTAAAAGGTGGCCATTTTATAGGCTGATAAGATACTATCGCATAAGATGTGCTTTCTCATATATTTAAGCTTTCCAATATCATTACTAACCCGTAAAAGTGTAGACGGACCAAGGAATTTAAGCAAAGAGAAAGGATCATGTAAGTCATGCTTCTAATATTTATCATAATTGTATCTAGCTATTGTTGTTAAAAGCTACAATGGAATATGAATGACGATGACATCACATCACCCGCTGCCATGTGATGAAACAGTGTTACCGTCAGCAATAAAGCTGCTTAAGCAATTTTCAGATGTATACACAAATTTCATGACGAAAACGTTAGAAAATTGTATAAATCAATGTCATGAGGCTTACAGGTAAAATATACTTCTATTAATTGGTTTCCTTATTACACTACTTGTGACGAAAGTAAATGCCAGGGTACATGACAATATCCATTTCTGCGGTTCGCGATAACCAATGAAAGAGTTTTTTCCATGTCATACCCATTTACATATGTGTTGTCTGGCTGAAATGTGAAGCGTTCCATAGGTAGTTTGAGTTCAATGACCAAATTTTAAGTTTCTGATGTTATACAGTACAACATACCTATCCGACCTCACCCATGTGTACACACCAGCAAGATACTTACGCCCCTCTTCTGACAATCGTATACTCATTATTCCCGCTATGAAAACAAAATCATATGGACAGCGTTCTTTTGCATACCAGGGCCCAGCAACGTGGAATGAATTGCCCACTGAACTTAGACACAAAGACACAGTGATCCCATTCAAGAGTGCTCTTCAAACTCATTTCGACTGCAAGAACAAACTTAAAGACCTAATAATGTTTCCTACCTTAAATATTCTCAGTATGTTTTTTTAATGTTTTCTAATTTCATGGTGTTTGTTTTTGTGATCATATCATTATATATGTTTTTTATGTTATAGGTGTTGTTTAATGTTGTAAAGCACTTAAAGCTTCTAAAGATTATGCGCTATACAAAGTCCTCATTATTATTATTATATGGTCAGCAGCTATCGTGACTGCTTGCTTCATATCGAACAAAATCCGTTCGTACCTTCCACTTCTAGCTTTGACCCGCGTGTCTTTTAACTGGCTCATAATATTATCACCGTCACATCTAAGAAATTGCACCAACTGGCAAATTCATACATTTCTGCATATTGACATCAGAATGATATAATTATAGCCATAATTACTGGAATTTGACAATTGAATTGATTATATCTATTCTGAGATAAACCTTTTCATTTCGAAGTTCTCTACTTTAATTTAAGGAGTAGTCTTATCAAAATATCTTTTGCAGGCCCAGCATAATAATAAATATATTGTTACACACTGCATTTTAATATTCGATAACTATAGCACTGCACCCTGGAAGACACTCTTTCACAACTTTTACAGCCCTCTTAAAAACAACTACGTTTACATTTCCCATATTTAACAATGCGAATGCTCGAATCAGGTATTCTACATAACATATTATTGATGCAATTTAACAGATTATCCATCCGTTACAATTATTTTGAATTGATTACATGTATAACCATGTGCACCTTGTGTAAAAGCGTCGTTCTTCAATCTTCACTATATTTTCTGCAATTTTTGTTTCAACTTTTTTGTGATATCTCATTATCCTACGGCCTTTCATACTTTCATCTAAGCAATGATTTTATATCAAAACCCGCTTTTACGTTAAACACAGGTATCAATCTGACGAGTCTGTCAACTACAGCGTTTCTGTGATGGGACTTCGTATACAGCAGTTCTGGTGTCTCATACTATACTGAAACTATCCCTATCGGTTTCACTTGCAGTACTGGTGTCTCATACTATATTGAAACTATCCCTATCGGTTGCAGTACTGGTGAGTTTCGTTGGAGGATTATTCATATTCTAGTTTAAATTATTTCTCAGTCAAGAAATTAACCGTACTTTCACTGATGTAATATTAGACATATTTGTAACTTTTACACGTTCCTTAAGTATGCTAGAACATTTTCTGCAGTGCCTTCAAAGCTGGCCCACTAAATATGACTCAAATATGTATAAAGATCTAGCTCTGTTCTAATTCACCTTACCGCTTCTCCATCAACCAGTTTGACACACCTGAGAATTACAGGCCAGATGCGAATTATCGAAAGACCTAATTAACTGCAAAACCCCTAGGCACTTAGACAACGAATCCTATCTTTTAGTTCAATTAGAAAGTAACTTTGAACGTCAATATCTAAGAATAAATATCAAGGACCAAATGATTTTTAAAAAAATGTATGGATGTAAGCTTATTGTCATAAGTACAATCATACATGACACAAATTATAACAAATATGACCAGAAGATAACAAACGATTACACAGCGCGCTTCTCTGAAGCGGTACGATTCCAAAAGAGTGAAAACCAACAAGTTTTATAAAATTCAACAAATAATTTATTTCCTTAGAATACAACGCGAAAATTTTAAAAGTACTTACAGTATTGCGTATTAAATCCCAAATAGTCCTAAATTTTATTTCACAAGTTCTAATGTATAAAATTCTAAATAAATTACCGTGGTGTTCCGAATAAATGACATATTTTCCTAAGTTGTGAACAAGATTAGGAATTACAAAGAGAAAAACTGTTGTCTTACGCTCAGATGCAAGTTCACATACTTAACTCCATTAATAATGATTTACAAATTTAATCTATAATCAAAGAGATATTAGATATGTATTATGTTGTTCACAAAAAAATGACAAATTCAGGTAGAGCCTTAAATCGATTTTGAACAGAGGTCATTTACAAAATAGACACACATAACACATAATCATGGAGAAAAGCCAACAAACGGTTAAAAATTAAATGTACATGACAGACGCTAACATTCACAATACTGCACAAAGGAAACTCACACTAAAGTGTTATCGTAGTCGAAATGTTGGTGTCTTTTATAGCAAAGATGGGTCTTTTGCAAAAATCAAATGAATAAAGCTAGCATAACAAATCACACACAACGAAAACTACCCCAACACATGCATGTATATATATATATATATATATATATATATATATATATATATATATATATATATATATATATATATATATATACGTGCATACATATGTATGCGCACATATTTATATATATAGATCTATATTACCATATATACAGAGAGGTTATTTGCTTGAAACGAGTGAATAACGGATATATTTCATCGAGTGGATGAAAAACTCAGTATTTTCACGAGTGGCGAAGCCACGAGTGAAAATACTAGAGTTTTTCACCCACGAGATGAAATGTATCCGTTATTCACTCGTTTCAAGCAAATATTCTTTTTATTTTATGCTCACGTAAGTTGGCTACCTAAAGTTTGTGACATAGTAAATTAGCAGATTTCTTACGGTAATGTCAGCTGTTTACCGTACATGTTCTGCTGTGCTATGTGTACCTGCGCACAAAATTAGTTCTACATCAGAGTGATAAAAATTAACTGATATTTCCAGACTAACAAACTACAAGTTTCAAGGATAACAGACAGGGATTATTAATAATGACAATGACATGTACATAAGTTAAAAGTAGTTCACTGACAGAAAATCAAAGGGAGGTAAGTATGTTCTGACCAAAAAAAGGAGTTCCTGTAGTGAAAAAATATTGTTGTTTTCACTGCAGTGAAATATCAATATTATTTTAATTAGAAAATCGAGTAATTCACTGCTTAGCATAAAACAAACACATATATTATACACATATATGCACGCATATATACATTATATACATATATATACACACTCCACACACACACACACACACACACACACACACACACACACACACACATATATATATATATATATATATATATATATATATATATATATATATATACACACACACATATATACGCATATATACGCACATATATATACACAGATATATACACATATTTATACACACACATATGTACACATATTTATACACGCACACACATATATATAGACATATATGTACACATACACATATATGTACACATATATAAGTATATACACATATATAGACACACACACACACACACATATATATATATATATATATATATATATATATATATATATATATATATACACACACACACACACACACACACACACACACACACACACACATATATATATATGGGCTCGTGTGTGCAGGCAAGGCGATGGGTGCCGTTTGCCTGCGGACCTGGATTCGAATTTCCGTAGAGTACGAATTAAAAATTCTTGAACTTGTTTTATTTGTATTAAAATATTAATTCTGCCTACTATTATCAAGCATTCTTCTAAAGGAATCAAGTGATAGCACCAACACCCACACCTCCTAACCAAAGAAGAGTAGGAATCCTAAAGCACATACTAACGTACTATCAGGCATGAAAAGGGACACACACACACACACACACACACACATACACACACACACGTGTTTAATGTCAAGGTGGGGTCTTTGTAAAAAAAAATAGCTGAAACTGAAGTCCCATGTGTCTGATTGTGATGTCTGCAAAATGCTGTCAAATGTTACAAAAACTGGCCTTCTGAGATTAGATACACTTTACTTTAAAGACACTATTTGTACTTTATGATATAGTTATTCCTCATAATCTTGACAGTAACCCTGGAAACTGAAAAACACGGAAGTCATTGATCAGGTGATAACTTCTCGTACCCGAAATTGGGGTCCGGAAACATGCACTTGAAATCTGGGGTCATGAAAGTACATCATAGTAGAATATAATAGAATAGATAAGTATCATTGCGAGGTGAGATGAAAGATATATTAATTGGCTTCTTTGTACATGCATGTCACTTTGACGAAAATATTTAATAATAATAATAATAATAATAATAATAATAATTACATCATCATTATTCGCATGATCATAGATCTGATATAATCATTATGGTTTATTTTATAATTTATAGGAAGATAAAATGATTCAAATTTTTATGCATAATATAGTGAATTCACGCTTGTTTTTACATAAAACAAAACAATGTATTTTATAAAAACAATTGTGAGGTAGAATGGTAACGTATGTGTTGTAGTGTAAATCATGGAAATATTTTAAAGTTCAAACAACTGTTTTGACGCCTTTATTTCAGACAAAACTGCATTGCATACAAGGAGTTTTCTTCTTACAAGATTCCATCTCCTTGGGGTCAGATAAATTTTCAACATCTGCAACGGCTTGTTTACTTTGTGTCAATTCCTTAGGTGCTGTCAACAGCCTGAGGTTTTACTTAGTCGCTCAATTTTCTCATTTTTATTTGTCTTTATCTTACGTCTCAGGTTTGAAACGTCAGATTTCAGAATGCCTATTTTTTTGTGGGAACGCGAAAGAGCCCAACGCTTGATCATCTGCAAACCATTTCCTGTGTTACTTTTAGTAATAAATGGTATCCTTACTATCAGGTGATCATTCAGCTCTTCATTCTTGGTACAATATCACTGTCATATCCACTAGTATGTTCACTTATGTTTTCGTTGCTATCTTCTCTTTCTTTTTTCTCAGCCGTGAAAGTCTGTTTCTTAATTTATTTTTCATATTTGTCTCCTCCTTTTTCTTCTTACTTACTTGTGACGAAGGCACATAATATTGCCTTTGCCTAGCTCTCTCTTTTTGGAGGAACTCTGGACCTTTAGTCTTCTGGCGTTCCCTGTAGACCTTTTGTATTTCCTTTCTTGTTTTGGCCATTCTAAAATAAACAAGTGTTATGTATATTTGCTTTAATTTATATATGATTTAATTGAAATTGTCTGTAAGTTTTAAAAACAATTATTACATGTTAAAGTAATGTAATTTGGTTTAATGGAATTTTGCATTTTCCAGAAATTAGTATGACCTAAATGTTATTTCGTAAACACCTAAAGCTGATCCAGTTCCTGACCTTGATTCAGAAACCACTGAGTCAAGTAAACAACTTTCTATTTTTATCTTATTCTTAGAGTAAAATGATTGGCTTTTTTAAGGCTATACTGGGAATACGTGACTTTAGATATAAACAGCCTCTATTTCGAAATTCTGGTTTTACCTGAATTGCGCATTAGTCATGTTTAATACCGATGTTTATAGAGAATTTAGTGAGTTTGGGCTTTAAAACATTTGATGTCAAGGTGTTCGGTTTGTTGTGACCAGTTTGGAGTTACATTTTAATTTTTATTCATATTATTTGGATTCTAAAAGAGTAATTCGTTTTCCTGGAAATATTTTAGTGCTCATACAAAATTCTTGGACCAAAACACTTCTTTGAATTTTATTCTGAATTCAAACACCGGAATATTATTGTACGTGGAGTAACAAAGACTGTAGACTCAACAGCACTATACTCAAATTTCTCTAGAACATTATATTATTAGGACTTCTAATTTTTAATTCTTGGATTATTCTTGAATTATTTTAGGAATATATTCTTAAAACCCTAAGTTCCATTTGTTTTCATTTTTACCTTGTTTCTTCCAAGGAAATAAATTTTTAATTCAATCTTCATTTTTATTTTTCATCTTTATCTCATAATTACACTAGCGACAGTAAGTTGCGATATTTTCAGATACAAGCTTTATTTATTGTTTGCATTCATTTTTTGGGAATGATAGACTTATATTGATATAGCAAAAAGGTATGCATTAAAGAAAGAAACGTATATAATAACTTAACGTGCCAGCGACGTTGATTTGTGCCTCATTAGTGAATTTAGGTCATCCAGCCATATACGGAAAACCCATCCAGCGGCATAAAACATAAAAACAATTAAAAAAGCTTAAACCGATACCTTAGCAAATTCTGATTGTTACATGGAATCCAAAGTCAAACGGGCATGCATACAGATCACAGATTAAATTGTCTTAGCTTTATTATGATTCAGTCCAAGAATGGACGAAATCCATAAAGAAGTTTGGGAAATATAAGCAAATGAAAAAGAAAAAAAAAAAAACATTAAACAAAACTATAAATCAAACATATTATACAAGATTTGTTAGAATTTAAAGTTAACAGTCAGATTTACTCCAGTCTAATTACATGAATATACTTGTAAAATTAATGAAGTGTAATAGTCGTCAAAAATTACGGTCTGCAATTACCTCCTCCATTTGAGTAAAGATCCTTTGCTGTTATGTGTGATGCCATTCAAGAACACGACAACCGTCACTAATCTATGTTGGGGTTTTCACAGAGACAATGAAATCCCAATCAAGGAACTACAGTAATTTCTCCCCACCCGGCAGGGCATCGTGCTGGAGACAAATATTGCAACTCCGCGATTGGGACATAGATTATTTTTCTCGCCCAATTCTTTAAATTAAATTAAAATAACGCTGCATTTTTAAATATAGTTAAACACATATTCATGAGGTACTATTAATACCTCCAACTTTATATAAAAGTCATCAGGTCTTGTACTCTTTTATGAAAATTATGAAAATATTAATCATTATCTAAGTAGAATCAGGCTAAATACACTGATCTTAGAAAATACGAAATAAATAAAGAAAAAGATAAAATTGTTATACGTTGAAGTATTACAAAGTGAGCAATTATAACAATATACTATGTTTATAAATACCGCACATTAATATAAATATATTAATGAGGGCAATGGGGTGACCTGTACAAGCATGAGCAAATAGTGTAACAATCCAGGGGTTTTACTTGTTCTTGACCGTGCGAGTCAAACCCTGGTGCGATTCCGCTAGAAGTCAGTCAGAAGTTTCACATAATTCCAAAGACTTCCAAACAACTACTGTTGTGAACTAGAAACCCCAACGTGTCCATTCTATAAATAATTATACTCTAATTAATACAAGACCACAGTTATCATAACTTCCCAATTGTCTATCAACCGCACATCTGCATCGTTTCTCTTCATTAACTTTCCGTAACGTACCGTCAGCATTTCGTGGCATTATGGTAACTCACTAACACTTCACTCACTGACGTTTGCTCCTAGTAAATGGCTAATTATTTTAGGTTGAGGAATATATTCTCAGTACCGACTTCCCATAATTAAACAAGTAATCACAAACATCTAAGAAATCTCTAAAACATAACGTTATAAACAAATGCGCATACTCCAAATTTATTACAATAAAAACATATTATTCTTGTATTATTACATTTAGTCGATGGCTGTCATATAAAAAAATACGTAATTAATATATTTTATAATATTAAATTTCAAATTTTATCGGTTCTAATTTGGAATATGTGCTATGGTATTCAACGGTACATATGTGCAGTACAATATTGGGTAAACAGTTATAAGTGTGTAGCACTGTGAGTAGAATTCTATTTCATTACGTTCTTGGACATATATTATTTTCTATCCTGGAAATAAGTCAAGTGTTACTATTTCTCACGTGCCCCCTACGGAATAGTTACCAATACCGGAGAAGGAAGGACAATTAAAAAATTAAAAAGCTTCGAGACCCCCATTCAGCAAAGCCGACGGTCTAGGTCTAAAAAGAATAAAAATAGTAAGGTGAAAGGTATAACAATTTGATAAACAATATCACGGTATTAAAAAAATACAGGAATTGTTTTCTTTCAATCATTACAAAGACCTATTCCAAATGCCAGTTATCACGCGAAATTAAAGGTGAGAGGGTTTCCTTCCCGTGTCCCTTCTACGTTACTCATCTGCGACTTCCGCCTTGCATCCGGATTCGGTACTTCCGGTACCCTTGTTTCCGTTCTCCGGCACTGCGCTTTCTTACAACCGCATATGCTCCTGGCACTGCGCCTTCACACAATTGCTTATTATCCCGGCCCTGCGCATTCCACAACTGCGTATTCTCCGTGCTCTCCACCTTCTCTTCTCTAACTAATCTTCTGGTGGCGCCTTATCACACACAGAAAGCTTCCTGTGGATTAGAAGGGTCGTACAATTTTGTCTCCTTGCTTCAAAACACGAGAATTAACACACTCTCACGGATCTTTCATCAGCAAAACGGCAATCAAATCATTAGGTCAACACATACACTCACATCTAAATGTTCCATACACGCTTGTTCTATTATTAAGACTATAACAACAACAAAAATAACACGACTTCTGATGTATACACACATATCCTTAATTCTCGATATAGTAAACTATAAACATCAACAAAATTCCTACTATATTTCCTACGTTACAAATTATAAAGACACATACAAATATAAAGTGCCTAATTATACGTACACAAGGCCAACATTGTATAACTCTGCATAATCCACACTATATATTCAAATGTAAACAAGTACAAATTCTAACACAAATCACTATTAAATTGAGTTATGCACCACGATGCAACATCCTAGCAGATCACACCATTCACTTCGACCCTATCATAATTACTACATACATTAATCGTGAATATTAATACGCTATATTACTAAATGAGATCATCATAACGCATAAATCTTACGACACCTAGTTAGGAAAGTGAGACAGATTCGGGCCAGGATATCTTACCTCCGAAGCCTTTGTTTCAAATCTTGTCCGAATTTTCTAGAACTCATTTTTCCCGCTCTTTTTTACGAGTGCACAATATGCTCTCGGAATACTATTCTATTAAGTCACGTCAAACATGTACTAATCCTTGAAAATGAATGTAACAGGACAACGTATGGCTGCGTGAGAAACCGTCCCAAAATTTTAACTATCTTAGTTCTGACTGGATACCAGTGGTCTCATTGAAACTGTCTGGGGTAGTAGCACTGATATTTTATAATGTCGGGTTTTCCGGATTCTAAGCCTAAGCCGATTGGTGACATCGATAGCTGATTGCAAAACAGTCTCTCACATACGAGGCAAGGTTCTCTTTGAATTAACCGTGAACTTGACTGTGACGTAATAGCTAAGTCGTGGACAGGTAGTTTCTTTGTTTCAGATTCGGTCTGAAGTCGTAGTATTATATAACACGTATTGACCTTAGCCAAAGTACTTTGAATTACGAGTTCTATCAGAAGACATGTAAACATGAGGCAGAAATTGTTAGCAAATTTTCTCATACAACGTGACATTATTATGAGTGTAATCATACGCTACGTAGAAATCATGTGAAACAGCTATAGCACTGATGAACTAACCACTCTGATGTGTGTGTGTGTGTGTGTGTGTGTGTACATTTTTTGTATTGTCTCAAGGTGTGTTATGAACGTTAGAGAGACCATATATATATATATATATATATATATATATATATATATATATATATATATATATATATATATATATATATAAAAGTATGACACAGCAAACAATGTCTTAGAGTAGAATAAAAAGGGTTATATTTAAAAGGGGATGGGAACCCATAGTCCATTGCACAGAACTGCAGTTTATTTTTTCGACAATTGGGAACTGGTGTATTTATGGGAACCCATGGTCACTTTGAAAAAAGTTCAGTTTACTTCTCTTCTAAAAATTGGGATCTGGTGTATTTATTTTCTCTTAGTGGCTTAAATAACATAAGAGTCAGAAAATACGCCGAGATCTCGATTCTGAGTTGTAATGCAACGTATTTTCGTATTTTTTTTCCAGTAATAGTTACGATTTTCCGGCTCGATTTAGCTGTAACCCTTGGTGTATCAGCTTCATTCGTTTCAGTTTCTTCACTTTGAACATGATTACTGTTGATTTCGTCATCTATCCATGTATGACCTTTAATGTATATTTTCTGTGTGTGTGGTTTCTATCCCAAGGGGAACTGAGTAAGCACAAGTGTTATTGAATACATTGTCTTACCTAGCTTCATAATGATTCGCGTCATGTATAATAATGTTAAGCAAATATATTCAAATCCAAATCTTGGGAAGAAGCCTAAATAAGTGGCTGACTCCGCCCCCCCCCCCTTACCTTGAATGTTTATTTTATATGATCGTGCCGTCGATAATTCCAAATTGAAATGGGCTAGCACGCGTGTCAAAGAGTTAATTGTCTAAGCTTCATAATCTGCCATATCAGCTATACGGGGAATCTTTCAAGGGGCTTAGGAAATACATACACATGAAGAACCTATTTTTTAGAATATAAAAAACTCTTCTCGACGATGGCGACTCCTGGAAAGTTACTGCTGCGGCTACGGCTTCTTTAACAGTATTTTACGAAAGCAAATATGATATTGCAAAGAAGAACTGAATTTTTCCAAAGGTACTTACTTGTACGTTTAATGAAATCTCTAGAGCCGGCTTTACTTGTATGTATATTGTTTTATCCATCCATATTGATCAACAAAATAGGTCACTTCTTTATCGCTGTAGAGGCGCACGCAATCACCAGATGATTTCTCATTCATCAATAAAAGATCCTAAGTTTGTTAAAAAGGATGGAATGTCATATAGCCAAAGAAACACAAAAATATGAATATTATAATGGAATGACGAATATATCAATGAGAATTGAATATATGCTTATGAAGAGATGTGCCAGAACAATTCAGTACAAGGTTACAATATCGCTGAGTTTGCCTAAATTTTGCCGTTATGGTGGCGGGTAAACTTTGAAAGTTCAGTGTTATGATTGCTGCTAGAATACTGTGGTTTGTCGGCCTTAAATAATACCTAAATATAAAGACAAAAAGGAATATAGATTTATTTAGAAGTCGATGGAAGTTATTGACTGATACATTTTATCTATGATAATTCCATTTGTTTCTCTCAATTTCTGTATGTCAGTCTGTCTGTCTCTCTTTTTATGTATATATGTATGTATGTATGTATGTATGTATGTATGTGTGTGTGTGTGTATGTATGTATGTATGTATGCATGCATGCATGCAGGCATGCATGCATGTATGTATGTATGTATGTATGTATGCATGTATGCATGCATGTATGTATGTAGGTGTCACGTTGTGGCAAAATTTGCTGATGCTACATGTATACATATCTTATAGTTAATTCGTTTTTAAGAACACATTGGATAATGCTTTTTGGTATTGTTGCTGTTCATGTTGAGTGCTGTTGCTGTTGTTTTTGTTTCTTTTTGTTTTGTTTTTTGCTAGTGTTCTCCTTTCAACCGATCTTCGATTATTGCAAGTATTCGTTACATCACCAATTGTATCTCTCTCTCTCTCTCTCTCTCTCACACACACACACACACACACACACACACACACATATACGTAGTATATAAATTCATATCTTATCATTTCGCGGCTAAAAACACTTGTCATCATTGTAGCCGTGACAATTTCAGACCAGAATTTCGAGAGATTTCAGTCCTGAGAAGTTTCACTGATTGTCCTTGGATTGCACTCACAGCTACAGCTATCTCAAAAGTGAAAGAAGATATTTTTAAGTATCTTTTGTTCTCCCCAAGTAGAACAATCACAATCGCAGTTTCACCAGATAGATATTTACCCTCCCCCATCTCTCTCTCTCTCTCTCTCTCTCTCTCTCTCTCTCTCTCTCTCTCTCTCTCTCTTATATGTGATCGTCTCGGGGACTTCTAGCTACGTTAAGCTAAGAGGCCTTTGAACCAACTCCTTTTGTTCTAAAATTAAAGGATTTTATATCTGTAACTTTTCCACCATCGCCTGTTGTTGTGAGTATTGCATTAAAATTCAAAAAGAATTTGAAGAAAATTTATTTGTTTTGTTTTTGATTACGGTTGATTTTTTTCTTTTTTGATAATTGCATACTTAAAGTTGTTTTATTTTGGCTAGTACTCCCCTCCTTAGGTATTACACCTTTCGGCTGGTTTCCTTGCCATGTTTGAAAGTAATATTTCTAGTGATCCTTGCCGTGGATCTATTGTCCAATGTGTGCTATAGGTGTGTGTTGGTATACTGTTCTGTATTTGCTATAAACCTTTTGTGTTCTTGTTTAGACTGGCTGCATGTTTCTAATCGTTATAGTTATACTCTGCTCTTCCCCAACCTCGATTTATATTGGTGTTGAATTTCGAAGAACCGAAAGCATAATTCGCTGTCTCGTTGCTACGGTAACATTCGGAATGGAGATCCAAATCAGCGATGTAGATATCGTTATGCACTGGGGATGCCCAAAGAGCATTCTGAGCTATTGGCAAGAGATTGGGAGATGTGCCAGAGATGGGAGAAAAGCTTAAGCAGCAGAGAGGGCGAACAGTCTCTAATTGGTCCACCCGTATTTCGTCAAAATAGACCCTTCTGGAAAATCACAACAAAAAAAAAAAACCGCCGTATTTCGTCAAAATAGACCCTTGTCAACGATAAATTGATTTACCCGCCTATCGCTGATCGTGATATATCGAAGGAAAATACACGATCGTGTCGGTGCCAAATTGGAGTCGCGCCCTCTCTGCTGCTATGAATTTAACCGAATATTTTACCAAGCCCCACACGATATCTTGTTCTAGGATCATGTAGATTTATTGTTTTAAATCCATGTGGAGTATCTTGCGCTCGTGAAAAGAAGTTTCTAAATTTAATTATATCCATGTCACCACCACACCAAGTTTGATGAATATTTCGCAACGTATGAGTATCGACTCCATTAAACACAACTAAAATATTACAGTTGTCTCTGATTACTTTTGGTATTTGTGTGTATCGTTGAGTAACATAGATCACATCAGTGTTTTTATGTCTACCTCGAGAAAATATTCTAGCTGGATTTGATTATTTGTCTAGCATCACATCATCGTATACAACTAAATTATTAATAAATCCGTCTATGGAATCAACTGACGTTGCTTCATTAATATCGGTTATAAACTCGATAACATCGTCATTCAACAATCTTGCGTTTTCATTAAAATCTTTAAGTACATCATAACATCGTTGATCATCAACTGATGGTGCTACCAGATACAACTTATCCCATTTTAACCATCTAGTTATCAAATTAAGCAACAACTGTGTCTTTCCGCTTCCAGATGGCCCTATTGTTATCATTCTGATGGAATTCGGTAACGCGGGATGATGCTTGACTGGTTCTCGTTTTCTTGCCGCTGAGAAATCAATTATATCCATATTATATAAATACATGGATCTATATTGTGTGAAATGCAGGACAATTACCCCAACAGGTGATCTATTAACGGTTACAACAAAAAATAACAGATCAGCGGTTACGGGTAAGTGTGAACGATGCGGTACAAAAACTATTAAATTTATTCCGGGTGATAAGTCGGTGACAAAGTCAGCGTTAAAAAAAAAAACGAGGAGGTGATATTACAGCAAAATTAGGAAAATTACCAGGGACTCCGTGGGCCAAGTACCCAGGAGAAAAACATCTTCCAGGATATAATTACTGTTGTCCTGGAACCCGACTTGATATCAGACTTGACAACCAAGACCATGCAAAACCAGGTGAGTATCCGATAAACGCTATTGATAAAGCTTGCCATGTTCATGAAATAGCATATAAAAGCAAAAACCTACAAGACAGACATATTGCAGATGTGAAGTTGATTCATGCGTTAAATTCCATAAAAAATAAATCCTTCAAGGAATCATTGGCTAACTGGTTAATAAGATCCGCGATGAAAAGTAAATTAGCACTAGGGGCTGGTAATATATAAATGGAATCGATTTATTATTCTCCAAGAGGATACTGGAGGGGTAAAACAGCAATTAGTAAACTCGCTGATGCAGCATCAGTTACACGTGTCACTGCTAAAAAATGGTTATCCAAGCAAGCGATATGGCAAATTTATCTACCATCACCGAAACGAATTCAGTACTCGAATTTCGATGTTAGTGTTCATAATGAAATTCATCAAGCTGATATATTATTTTTACCACATTATACCGTTAAAATCCAAAGACGTCAAATAACATACAAGTACGCGCTAACAGTTGTTGATGTTGCAAGTAGATATAAAGAAGCAGAACCATTATCAACAAAGACAGCAACTGAAGTAGCAGATGTGTTTGAACGAATTTATCGACGAAGTGGTCTGCGATGGCCACAACTATTACAGGTTGATCCTGGCAAAGAATTTCTTGGTCCAGTATCATCGTTGATGAAGCGACATAATGTCAAAATACGACGTGGACATACTGCAATTCATCGTGATCAGGCAATTGCTGAACGATTTAATCGAACACTTGCTGAGCGGTTATTTGGATATCAATACGCGAGGGAATTTATTCAAGATGAAAGATCACGCGAATGGGTATCAAGATTACCAAGTGTGATATCCGCATTAAATAATGAGATTACTCGAACAATCAACATGAACCCATTAATGCAATTACAAAAAAACATATACCAATACAACGACGTGATTCAACACAGCCAGTGCTAGGTAATGCTACTGTGAGATATTTATATGAACCCGGTGAACCTGAAGGTGGTAAAAAAAGAGCGACTGATCCTATTTGGGGTATTACGACACAAAAGATATCTACCATAACAAGATCTTCGGGTAGACCTGCAATCTACAGACTGGATTCAACTGCTCCTCAACGTGGATTTACACGTGAACAATTACAAATAATTCCCGAGGATACACAATTACCACCTAAATCACTTAACTAGCACCTCTGCATCGATTACACTCAAGACAGGTCAACATCACATTTTCTCGTGTATGACCGCGACGATTATCTTTTCTATCTACGGTAAATTGTCTTGGATTATTACTCGAATACTTCCATAACATTATACAATTATAACTTACACAATGATTATTCTGCTGTTGTTTCAATGTATTGATAAATTCAACGTCAAGATCAAAATCGCGTTTTTTTTTGTTGTTGTCATTTCGTTTATAACCAGCTAATTTTTTTCTTATCGTATCATTATCAATATCATCATTGATCACTGACGAATCCATGATGATTCTTCGTAGCTGAGATATTCTTCTGACTCTGGATACTGCAAGATAAACTAAGTTTGACCATTCGATACGATCATCAACGATCCAAACTCGAGTATCAGCAATAGTTAATCCCTGAGATGAATGGATCGTCATTGCATATCCTAGCGTCCATGGTGATCTATCCAACGATAACACATCCTCAACAACACTGATATCAACCAAAACAATATCATTCAATACAATATTTTGTTTCTCGGTCTGCCTGGTATATCAACGTCAATATTCTGCTGCCGTGTATCTGCTGGTCGATAACATAACGGAACTGGCAACGTTGGAAACGTTTCTCGTTGTAATTGAAACAACCGCTGCTGAAGTGTATCACGAACTATCTTTCTACATGCCACAATCAAATCGTTTGGTCTCCACGTTTCCAAAAAAACGTTCATTGAAGTTTCCAAAATCACCTTGCGTATAATTTCACATTGAATTTTATTTGGTTGTAGTCTGATTAATTTTTTAAATTCCTTTAATTCTTCATCAAATGCTCTATAATCATCATTTATTTCTTCGTAATAATCAACGGAATTTCTCAGCCAATCATGTGGAGATGGTCCAACTATAGGTGGTGGTTGACCATGATCGCCGCACATTATCACAGCAGTATTTCTTGTTAATAACCAATCAAGAAATGTTTTTAATGTTTCCAACGACACTGTACATATTTCATCCCAAATAATGATCCTCGGAATATATTTCTCTCCCATTCGATATGGAGTCCATGTGCCACCGCTGTATTTGAAAAATCCGTGATAAGTACAGGAATTAACCCCTCGTTGTTTCATCTCTCGCGCGAGTCTGTGTGTTGGTGTTAACATAACCATATCTGAATTCTGAAATAGTTCGATTACCCGAGTTGTCTTACCAGAACTTCCCGGTCCGTTCAAATAAACCATTCTGTGTCTGGATACTGGATCATATACGTATGGCTCCGACGATAATTCTGATATCTGATCGCGATAATAATTATCCTTAACCGCAACATCCGCGGATTCGCAATAACAATGTAATATTTCCTTTTTTATTCTCCACGAACCCCATGATTCATCAGTGCTTGTAAAACGAACCAGTAATTCTGAATATTTTTTATCGATATAAAATGAATCCGTTGCAACTCTAACTGCTGTTTCAGGAAATCTATTTATCATCGATAGTAAATTTATTGAAACATAAGCGAGCATTGAAGATCTTAAATGTGTATACTGAGGGGAATCTCCATCAATGTAACTAACAATTGTGCCTAATTTTTTTCCGTCAGACAAATGTTTTCCCGACTACAAAATATATTTCTCGCAGCGGTATCAGCAATTATAAAATCTAATTCAACATCATCGATAATCAATCGTGAATAATATCGTTTATGATCATATGCACCACCCTGAGTAAATTTACCGATTATTTTTCTACCGAGATCTTTTGCGGTTTTTTGACTGTTGTTGAGTTTAATCCTGAGAATATTAGGAGCATCATCGACGATGATATCAACAGGAGTGTTTGGACATTCCCGCGCGTATTCCTCAATAACCTCATCTATGTTGATACGCTCTGGTGTTGGTAACCAAACCGAAGTTTGTGCATGATATAATATAATTGCTTCACTAACCGTCAACGATATTAATACGCGATTGTCAATCACATATCGTAAAAATACTATTGGTACCCAGCGTCGCTCCGAGAAATGTCTATCAAACCAAACATAACAGCACGGATGAAGATTCCTAGCAAATTCAAACGACACTACACTAGCAAATCCTGTCAGGTCAAAATCGGGTAATGTTCCATTAATCGTCACTCGTGTCATTTCGTTTGTAGGATGTCCAAACCGTGTAAAGTATCCAGCACACTGGCCCATTCCAAGAAAACTTCCTGGACAACACGCGACCATATCTATGGATATCATCTCGTTGTAATTTTACTTAGTATTCCACAAACCACCATGTCCATATTCAATACAACTCGCCTGAATATCTTCGAGGAATTCAGCACGTGTTGGTTTCCATGAATATTTCTCTCTCGCGGCGTGATCAGCAACTGACGGAACTGTAAAACAATTAGTTAATAATTGCTCAGTATTTTCTGAATATCTCTCTGCGAGTTTTTTCATTTCTCCGTGTAGGGATTCTTTACGGTATAAATCACCGTTAGGTCTTACAAATTGATCATATTCTTCATCTTCTGAGCTCTTAAACAACCATACTGACACGGGATCGTTTTACTTATCTGTTTAATAAAATCAAATATATTATCATCATAAAATCTCACAACACGATCTCGTGGAAATATTGTTACCTCGGAGGTCCACGCGTGGGCATTATGATCAGTAATTTCAATTGGTGTCCCTTTCGATTTATTCACTGATTCATATAAAACCTCTTCCGATAATGTGTTTACTACCACTGGAAATTTTAATTTACTTGATAACTCAGCAACATCGTTTATTGACGCTCCTGTATCCTTGACCGATTCAGCCCATTTCGCTATGTTTTCACGTCGTAGATCGGTTAAACCATTTCCACGCTTCGCATTTGTAAAATATTCCATTACTCGTTTGGCTACACAACTCAACGATGAAAATTTCACCGGGGTAAGATCATTGATGCTGGGTTTATCATTTAGTTGGTAAATTCCATAAACAACCGCAGTTACAGGATACGATCGAGCTTAATATGGTCTGTCAATCCCGGTTAACATTCCTGGCTTGGAATCTTTACTTAATACAGCAGTTTTTCCATTAGCAAGTACAGGATCACGTTTGTTACGGATAGTCCACGTATCGGAATCTCCTGCTTGCACAGTGTATTTTATTCTGAAAACGTATTTCTGATGAACATAATTGATAATAACTTTCGCTCGTGTATCATTCATTGAAGCATCAATGACAGAGTCATTGACAGAGTCATCGTGTATAATTTTAAATGTAGACCATACGTGAGATGCTCCATCATCACGAAATTCTTTTTTGGCATCTTTGATAATATCAATCTGATCTTGATCGTGTGTCTCAGTTGTTGGAGCTATATTATCAAGATCGAATAAAGGCTTGTTGGAGAATCCGTCCATATTATAATTAAGACAAATCTTTAAATTAGAATACTATGTATACAATATCTCAATGTAAATGGTTGATGATCGGTTCATTAGTTCATTCTAATAAACCTTGTAAAAAGGAATTCTGCGGACAACACATGCAAAACATTCGTGGTGGAAGTCTAGGACCAACACCTTGCCTGCGATGTGGTGTTGGAGTACGAGGATAAACACAGTTGTGTGCACGTGACAGTGAAAAAAATATCGAGAACTTAAAAGATATTATGATAAAAAAATAATGTCAATGACCCTGTGGATGGAGCTATAAAATCCGTAGAGGACTATCTAAATAAGTTCTCAGACAAATTATGATTTAGGCAAATTATGATTTAGACAAATGATATTATAATAAAATGCATCAAATGGAGTTTGTCAGACATCCTATCATCAAGAATTACGAACCAAATCGTGATGGTGTGATTAGAAACTGTCGGTTGAAAAGACCAGTTGGTATTGTTGTCAGTACTGGTTATCTAATGTTCAACGTTGGGAAGAAAATGTATTACAATCAAATAATTGTAAATATGTAAATACTTGTAAATATGTAAATACAATGCTGTAAATATGCTTCTACAATGCTGTAAACATGCTGCTACAATGCTGTAAATATGCTTCTACAATGCTGTAAAATGTGCTTCAAAACTAAAAAGGGTCAGCAATGACCCTACTTATTTTTCTTTTAAATATATAATATTCGGTATATACTATATAATGAACCATGAAAATATCAATGATGTAATTGTTGCTATTAAAAAATTAAAAAATGACGGTATAAATATAGCTGATGAATTAAATCCTGAAAAAATCATTTCTGATTTTGAAACATTGCAAGAAGCTAAACATGAAGGGAGATATATTCTGCCAACTGAATACAGATTTATAAAGAAGATTCAGACGGCTATGTGTCTATCGCGGTAGAACAAACACGGATGAAAGAATTTGTCAGTCACTCTCGTGCAATCGAAAAAATTAGGTCGGAATTATCTCACGAATATGAAGGAAAAAATTAATACTCGTGTGAGACAACTAAGAAAAATTATGTCAGATTGTGAAGCGATTGAAATCGAACGTTAAACTCGTTGATTTTATCAAGTAAGTACGTGGAAATAAAATTGAAAGTAAAAAATAAATTTCTGATTACAATATTTTTTAAAATTTTCACTGAAAATATTATATTTTTTTTGTTTTTCACTGAAAAATATTGGATTTGTATGATTTTTACTAGTAAATACCCTATTAGAATTAGCAAATCGAATGATTTGCACGATTTTACTAGTAAACACCCTATCAGAATTGAGAAATCAGTCGTCGCACACGATTTTTACTAGTAAATACCTATCAGAATTAAGAAATTTGACAGATTTTCAGTAAAAAATACATTTTTTATAATATTTTACTGAAATCTGAGCGACAGTCAGTCAGTAAAAAAAAATATTCACCTTGACTCTCAGGAAAATTATTTTTCTTGAATCGTAGATTTAAAACAGTTTCACGATTAAAAATCCTTAGAATTTTACAAGTAAATTAATATTTATCGTGTCATTTCTCAAATCCAATAAGTGGCCTAATTGGTCTGTTAGTTTGAAATTTATTCTTGATAATAGACGATTATGACATCGTAGATAGATCGGATTGATCGGCTCTTGCACAATCAAAAATCCAGGTGGTTCTTTTGGCGTGAACGAATAAAGAATAAATCATTGCTGAGCTTGATTTGATATTGTTGTGTCCGTGCTGTAGCTGTTATCGATTACATCACACACAAGGGGTTACATTTACGATTTCCGGAGATACATGTCGTCCTTGCCCTGCTGGATCATCATTATGTCTGAGGATAGTTGCCGGTGGAAGTGTTTCTTTGTACTGTGCAAGTATTTTAGAGAAGTTTTCATTGATTAAATCATTGACTGATTCTTTTAATTCGGATGCACTATATCCCGAAAATTTATAATTTGGCAGCGATGCTTCTGTTATTTTGTATTCTGTTAAAAACTTTTGTTTGTTGTCTGACTTTTCAATATTTATTACCTGAATTAACCGCTGTTTAATATATTCCATGTTGAATACGAGCTGATTTAGTATTTTAATGTGTTTGATGATTTCTCTGCGTAAAGTTATGTCAAAAAGATGTTCCTGGAAGTGCTGCCGTAGTCGATATAGATGTGTTTTATGTTCTTTATTAATTTCTCTAAAATATTCAATAATTTGACTTAAATAAATAGCTGTAACTTTTCTCCTCATTTTTCCTTATCTTCCTTCGGGAATTATATCAACAACAAAAATCCACCGAATATAGTCAAAGATAAAATTACTACCCAACGTTGCGCTTTTTATCTCAAGTAAATGTTGTTTGTATGATGGTTCAACATCATGATATGATTGTTTGTCCGTGACATAATCAGACTTTTTTGGTTCTGGTAACGGTGGAGGCGCATCTGGAGCAATTTCAGGCCATCCTAACACTGTTCTGATCGAACTCTGATATATATCTACGGCGTAGTCGGGAGAGTTTATCTCGATTGCAGAAGACAGCGTTGGTTCATGGACTGTTCTTGTTATTTTAGATTCTTTTCCGGTGATATTTTTTATTCGACGTTGTAATCCCTCATTGATTTCTTCGATTTCATAAGACCCGGTTGGCATTCCAACAACGTTCCAGTCGGGTGTAGCATCGGGTTGGTTTTTATTTGCAAACACAAACGAATTATTTGCTGGTAATCCACCAAATGATTTTGATCTGATATTGGGCCATCTGTGATATACTCGTAGCTGTGCCAGCGCGATCTCGCTTACCGGAATCGCAGTTGGAAAATTAATATTGAATTCAGGTTTGGTTGAGCTCACAGTTGTCATTGTGGTTCGTGCTGGAGTTGTATTTGCGGCTATCTGCTTAAGTAGCTCTGTCATTGTTATTTATTTTATTTTCCTTTAAAACGTGAATTTGTTTGTATGTCTCAACCATTGACGCGAATTCGGAATCTGATATTGTTTCGTCGTTGAGGCTTGATGATATCAGCCACGATAATTTCGAATACACGTTCGTGGCTGTGTTTAGCAGCGTGACATAATCGTTGAGTTTTGTGTTCGTGCACGTTGATATTTTTTCACGATTATATTAAAAATACTTGCAAGTGCCGCTGATGATGAAACACATATTGTTACTGTGATTGCCGTTGTTACTGGTGTCAGCGCTGATAATACTACTCCAGTGGATACAACTAACGCAGATACTGAGTGTATTGCAACGTCAAGAACAACTGTTCGTCGCCGGTATTTTTTTACTTTTGTTGTGTATTTGTCGATGATGACTTTTAGCTCTGACTGCCATTCACGTACTTGATTGTATCTGTAATGTTGTGTTACAACATCATGCTGGACATCTGTTGACATTATTATTTTACGCAGTAAACAATTGAGGTGTTTCAGCTACAAACTCCAAACACCACCAGTAAGATGCCGCGGTTAATTTCTCATCGGTTGCTTCCAAAATAAATATTTCTTTGGTTCCTTTATTTAATATGACAGTCACAGCCACGGAAAACTTGTCGGTGGAATGACGCCATGGATACGTTGTAAATATCTCAAATTGTGCAGTACTGAACACAGACAGCCTGTACACGCCAGTGACTGTTGCGGTATATTTGATAGTTTTATTTTGCTTTGACCATGTTGCAAATCCAGATGATAATATGTATACGATGTTGGTAATATGACCGGGAGTTACTTCGGGTGGAATTTTAATCAGACCAACTTTGTTGACGATCTCAGGAATTCCCGCTACGATGTTTTCTTGTATTTTCTTGATTGTGTCGATGTTTTTTGTGTTTGTTTGATCGTGTCGATGTTAGTTTTGATATCAACGAGTTTTATGTCAACGGTGAGCGGATCACCAAAGAATTCCTTTGCGGTATCGTTATTTTGTCTAAAGTTTCTGCGGAGATTCATAAACTCGTTTACGTGATTATCATACTCGTCCCGCAACGTGGATAGTTTACCATCTACGGTGTTGTAGTTAACGTCAACGTATTTTTTCGTTGCAGCATCTTCGTCGGATGTTGGATCTCTGAAAACTACTATCTTATTCCCGTTCATGCTGAGTTCTCCCGTCATTGTGTCGCCGGTATTTCTCAAACGATTAGCAGCACTTGCTGCAATTTCATCTCTGATGGTTGTAAACGATATACTTGAGTCTCTGATTTTTCCGCTGTCAGTGAAAACAGGAATGTTACCCGGAATAGCTCCAATAACCCTACGAATTATTTGATACCATCTGATATCACTAGTTTTTAGTTTTCTGTATCGGTCCTGAAAAATAACAAAGTCATCTGGGTCTATCCCGGACAACGTTAAAAAATTATCGATTTCATCTTTGGTTGCATATTTTGATAAATCCACATCGTCGCGTTTTTTTTTTTTTACATTTACTCGTGCTGAGAGATCTTCCGTAAATATCAAACATTATACACAGAAGGGATTTATTTAATTTATCCGCGGTATACTCGTGCACGACTTTGTGAGGTGGTTTGGTTGATTTTGATAACGCGTCAAGTACATTAATTACTTCACGGCCACATATCGGAGGATCACTTAATGTTTGTGTTGGTAACGTTGAATACCAAACTGGAATGGAAGTGTTATATACATATTTTAGAAATTCAACTGGCGGTGCTAACCCATACGAATCGAAATAAATAATTCCACGTGGATCAATCGCGTAAGCAACCCAGTGAGTCCCTGGACCATCGCTATTATCAAGATTAATAATTCCAGTTTCTGGATTATTCGGTTCACCCGGTACCTGATCTGGCATAAAAAAAATTCTGAAGGATTTTATTTTTAGTTGTTTAGCAGCGTCCAGCAAATCAAAATTTGACATCGGTAAAACACTTTGTGTTTTCAAAACCGTTTTGGGTACCATGAGGGTGGAGTTCCTGATAATCTTAGACCTTTTCCGTATTGTTCCACTGGTAATCTTAGACGACCCGGCTGAGGCATATTTTATTTTTTTGGACGCCTTGTTGGTTTTTGTATCCGTGATGATCCTTTTTTAGGTTTTCCTTGTGTAAAATTTCCTTCCCAGTTGTATTCTTTAATGCCATTCCAGCAGCGGTTCCAACAGCGCCTAACGCGGCTGATTTTGCGACAGCTGGACAAGCAGTAGCTATTAACGCTGGTATTGCTGCGAGAAGTGGAAATATACCACCTGTTTTAATCATGTCTTTGATGGCACTTGGAGCGAAATCAAGTTGAACTCCGGTTTTTGCTTGCTGCGCTTTATTGAAATGTTTTAGTTGAGTTTTAGTCAACGATAATTTGTTTGGACCACCACTAGCAATTTGATCTCTCTTTAGTGTTATTTTTGTCCCGCATGCGCTCGCTTTTTTCGATTGTAATTTTTTTCACCTGACCAGGAGTCAGAGTAGCATTAACGTGATTGTATGACATTCTTATAATAACAAGGTTGGTCTAATTATCTACATGTTTTTATACTGGTGCATCAATGACCCTCATTCGTCCACCAACATCTTCAAGTAACATTGATTTATTGCTGAGTATAACAGCAATTGCTTTGAAACGAATATTTGTATTCATGCTAGCTCGAAAGTGTATATCAACAACAGATTGCTTAACTAAATCAAGATGTTCCAACGAAAATAGATTGGATACAACGATATAAAATCTAACTGTGATATTTGAAAACCAGTATCAATATTTTGATCACGTCCCATAAATGTCATCAAACGATGATATGCACGTGCTACATTATATTCACCAAATTTCAAGATATATCCTCGGTTGGTTCTTGATGTCCGTTTATTCTTAAATATACTTCAGTAACATCAAATTGGTCAAATACCATTGGATTTCTTTCTTGATTGCTTAATCGTGCAGAATTTTGAAAAGCAACGAAGATATGTCTTGGTGCAGAAACACCTTGCTGCGATGCTATATGCCAAGTAAATATTTTATCGACGGTATTTTCAGTACTATCTGTGGTTACTGTTAACCATGATAATATTGATTTACCGCCTGTGTCCATAAAATAAAGTAACCGTTGTTCTTCAGCGAGCGATGGAGTCATTACCGGCATCCACAATGATAGTTTAGATAATATTACTTTACCAGCAGCAACACCATTTTCTCGCCAGATAGCATCATTATCTTCCTTTCGATGAAGAACAACTGTATGTTTGGCTCCAAAAATAACCTTTCTGACATTTCTACAAAATCCAAAAATATCAGATTGTGGAATTGCACATGAAAATAATCCATCATCAGTTACCATCATTTTACGTGTTCTAAATCCGAAATTAAAATTTGGATTAGCATTAATAACCACCGATTCCATATCTGCGTCAGCGTTATTGGCATTATTTCTTGGTCGTCTTATAGTATACTGTCTCACATCAGGATGGACAGTATTATCTTTAGCGAACATCATTGATGGACCAGCTGATCTTGTATAATCATCTGAATATCTTGCTAGGCCTATAATCGTTGTAGCAACGTCAACATCATTCTGGATTGTCTCAATTTCTCTTCCATCAATCATATATGCGGCACTTTTGAATAACGCCATGATACCATTATTAACAAAACCAGCATTTTCATTAGCTCCATATGCTATATTATCTGCTTTTAGAAGTTTGCCTGCGACTTCGATAAATGCTTCAGCGGGTAAGAAATATCTACTTGTATCTTGAACTCGTAATTCAATTCGTCCACGTTGATTTGGCGATATCGCTTCATAAGAATAATATTGATAATCACGCACGGACTCATCCTTGAGTACTGGTACATCCATGTCAAACGCTGGGTCAGATGTACTTTGAAACATTTTATTATAAATTGTTATCTCCTAAAACGAAGACTACTTCCCGATATCAGACTTGTATTTATTTGTTCATCTCCTTGATTCATCATCGTTGCTAATTTTTGATTTGCTGCTTGATTTATTACTTTACTGACATCCGCGGGCATCACTTCAGTACTTGGTAATTTTACTGGTTGTTGCGGTCTGCGTATTAATCGTGCTAATCTGTCCTTGATTGATAAGAACATTTTACTGGCAACGTTACCAATAGCAGCAGGAGCTTTATCGCGAATAATATCTACTGCTTTCATCGATAATCGTTTTGCAATAGGTGTTACTTTTTGAGATAATCTTGTAAATAATCCTTGAACAGTATCACCAAATCCATCTCCATAAGTTACTTTCTATACTGGTAATCGCGAGTTTATCACCCTGACCGGTACGGGTCCACGATGAGAACTGTGTACGATCATTTTATATAATTATTTATTTATTTAACAACTGATCACTGTAATCATCAACGAGTTCATCAATGAACCCCCGATAAACATTAATGTCCATGATACCGCCTTGAAATAATCGTCGACAGATATCAGCTGCTTCACTGGTTATTTCTGGTGAGTTATTTCCAGCTCGTTTTCCTCCCATGAGAACTTCTAACCGTGATACATCATTGAGAATATTATCAGGACAAGTGATAAGACCATTTCCAGTAAAACCACTTCCGGTTACACCTTCAGGTGATGGTTGTCTCCGTGGTCGAAATCGACGCTTTGTTGGCGTTGAAACACCCTTTTTTATTTCATTAACTTTTTCAACAAAATCTTCATATTCGCGCTATATTTTTTACTGATTTGTGAAATACCATTGTATTCACGAAATACTTTAGCATTCCACTCGTGTTCTGGAGTGTTATAAAATTCTGGCTTTAGAAACTGATGTCGAATTTGATATCCCGCTGCAGCAACCTTAACAGGATCAGCCATAACTTCTGCATAACCCTGCTGAGTAAAATATTTAGTTTTTAATTCTGGTTTAGATAAATACTCGACAATATTTTTAACATCCCCGATTTCAGCACGTGTTTGTCAGCAGACTCCATGGCTTCAGTAATTTGTTTTGGTAATTCCGTGATAACCTTCTGTGATGTTGTTGTAGCTGCAGCAATTTCTTTGGTTGGTTCAACAATTGGTTTAAATAATTGTTCTGTACCCTCTCTAAATTCAACCTGAGATTCTTGCGCTTGTAATTTTTGTCTGACACTATCTCGTACGGGAAGAAATTTCTTTATTGCTTCTAGTCGCTCTCGAGCTAATCTAGTGGTATATGCTTCTCCGATATTTGCCATTATTTTGATATAACATAATGATTTAATTTACAGCAGCAGAGAGGGCCACCTCCAATTTGGTACACAATCACCGCGATCCCAATTCCAGGGTAAGTCAGTTAAGCAGCAGAGAAAGGCAGCTCCAATTTGGCACCCAATCACCGATCCCTTTTTTTTTTTACAATTCCAGGGTAAATCAATTAGAGGCTGTTCGTCCTCTCTGCTGCTGCTTATTCTTGCCTCCTACCTTACAGGACAAGCATGATGAAGACGACAACAGACGAAAATTGATAGAAGTTGCCAAAAACTGGCAAATCTGTTTAAGAAGAAAATTTCTTGAGGCGTTGTGGATCCCCGATATGGAAAAACCTGGATCTAACCATTTGCATTTTGAGTCACATGACTATACTAATCTTGCATTCTACATGTCTATTGACATCAGAGGTCAAATAGTCACGTGATATCAACAACAAACAAATTTCCAAAGTTGTTGTACTTAGAATTTGGACATATTATATAGGTCACTTAATGTTTGTAAATAAATATAATGCACACTTAATTATCAACATATTTAATCTGAGAACAACGACCAGAAACCTGTCGGTATCGCAGCAGGGCAGAGATAACCGTTTTAAAGCAGTACCGAGCACGTGTCAGTAATGTTTTTGTTGGTGTCACTTGACTACCACATTGACATGTGTTCTCTGCATAGTGAATCTGGTTTTCTTCAAGTTGCTGCAACATTTACAGAATTTCGGCCGTTTTTTTTTCAGAAAAAATATTTTGATAAGTTTTTTTTTTCATTTTTATATAAAAATTACGCGCCTTTTATTTATTTGTTCCATTTGTTTTCATGCAGTAACACTAGAAATGGTCTATTGTTGACATCACGCGACTGTATGACCTCTGATGTCACTGACATGTTGGTTGCAAGAGTTGTGTAGTCACGCGACTAGGAATGCAAAGGGCCAGATCCAGGTAAAATTTCAGAAACGATGTACTTTCTTCTCGACTGTCAGCGGATTAAGGACATGACGAAATCTATGATCACAATTTCTAAGAAAATAAATCATATTCCTATCGATTTCATGCAGGTATCTCTTGATGAAAGGTCTTTCAAGTTTATTGGGCCGGCTAGTAAGCGGCTACCCCATGCCGACACCAAATGTTGTCGGCGAATTCCAACGTTTCGATAGGGAATTCTGACCCTACACCCCAACATAAATGTCCAAATATCAAAAATGTGGTGGCATGGTTCAGAGGAAACTCGGAATATAGTGTGCCTTGGAATGTATAGTACGTTTAGAAAACTATTTTTGAATATAAAGAATACTAGTCTTGATATTAAACTAAAATTATTTTATTTTGTACATGAATGAATTAGAGAATTAGTAAATAAATTTTCATTTTGCGTTAAACACATGGGTATTTTTTCTCTTCAGATACTCTGCTATTGAATAACTTAACGAAGTCTTCATTATCGACTTCCATCTTGTATCTCAGGTTAAAGTAATAGACTGACAATCACGTCGTTCCATTGGTTAATAAATGTTTGCTGTTCTTTTATATAATTTGCTTTGGCTGGATTACTTTCTTTTTCAAACAGTATGCGTTCTTGTTTCAATACATTCTAAATCCTTTGATGTTATGCAAAAATTAGCTTGAATGAGACGTTACATCTTAAATACAATGACCGAGTTCTGCACTCAAATACTATGGAGGTCTATTACCGCCATAATTCTTTGCATGTATTTTCTGTTTTTCCTTGATGCATTATTGTAAATGACTGCTTGCAAGTGCTACTTTCATAATTCTATCCATGTATATTGTATTCTTCATTAGTGCAAACTGTTTGTGGCAGTTTGCAAGTGCTACTTTCCTTCTGCATTATTGTAAATGGCTGCTTGCAAGTGCTACATTCTTAATTCTATCCATGTATATTGTATTCTTCATTGGTGCAAACTGTAAAGGGCTAGTTGCAAGTGCTTAGATCTACTCTCCTACGTCATTGTATCTTGCTTTTTGCTAAACGCTGAATTCGTTCTGTAATTTGTCGAATGGCAAATGTTATGTCAGTTATTACAAGTTTTATATTCTGTTGATAAACGTGCCATATTACAAATTACACCATTCCAACTCCTGATTTCATTTAGATTTGGCCTTGCGACAATCTAATTTTGTCAGTATCGTCTTTCTTGTCCAACTCGTATCGCCATCTGTTGTCATAATGGGATACTACAGTATTAGCATGGCTTCATGACAACAGATGGCGCTCTAAATTTCCATATTTTTTCCTCAATGAAATAATGAATGCTCCTCACGGGAAGTTAGATTGCTTTACGGCACTAATTTTGTTTGGCTAGCAGCATATACAGCACAGGGGCTCGTATCGTTGCTTACAATCGACCAGTTATACATGTACTATATAATAAATACAAGGGAGGACACTTCATTCCTTTCTCGCGCAACCCATTTAAGAATAAACGCTGTTATTTCAAGCCACATTTCGCGTAGCGTAATAAATTTGGTACCGATATTTAGCTCAGGCATTCGACTGTGTATCCCTTCAAAAGTTTGACTAAATATCATACCTTTAAGGAATGCCAAATCATTTTCCCACGGTACCGCTCGACATGTACCTGATCGCACCCGCTTAATATTCAAGAATAACGCGCTGAATGGAATACTGCACTCTCATTGGCCAACCGAAAATGACGTACGCGCCTATTTATAAGTTATTCCGGGAGATTTAAATGGCTCAATTGTCCAGAAGAAGCAGACCAAAAAAAAAACACATGACGGAATCACACATTGTTTCATGGTAAGAATGATCAAAATGTGAAGATCATCTTTTGCTTTAAATTTATTAAACAATAAACATCATAACTGTTTGCAAATATATATATATATATATATATATATATATATATATATATATATATATATATATATATATATATATATATATATATAATCCTCATGAAAGTGATATATGATTGTTGTCATAAATATCTGTCAATAATAGAAAATGTAAATAAAAGAAAACCTCTCCATTTCTGAAAAATCTCTGCAGCTTGCCTAAAGCACCCTTTCAGACTTGAGATTTAAAGCATGCATTGATACATGTATCACTGTATATGAAAATTCATCATGAGAATACCCTTCCTTTCCTCTAAATACAGTGACATTCATCAGTTTAGTCCTAATCATTTCTGTTATAAATTATGTGAATGTTTTCAGCATTTGTTTGCAGAATGCAACAAAAATATCCATGCATTCTGAAACAGATACTGCAGTGTTGGGCTTCAATATATCATTAACTAATTATATGAGAACATTTACAACATGTATTTTACAGATTTCTAAGATTGTAATTATTTGGTACCAAATGTAGGGTGGTTAATCTGTTTGAGAAATTTAGCATTTCCTATATGTATTCCAGCTTGACTGGGGCAGTGTTAGAAATGCTTTCCTACTAACTGCATGTCTAAAATGTTAGGATTTTAAGCATAATATCTTTACATTGTTTATAAATTATTCCCTTAGTACACTAGATTGCCAAAGTTCAATTGTCACTGAGGCATTTCATGAGGGTCTTGGGTGCATGATCACAACTCAATCTCTGTTTTGAAGAAAATATATTATTATAGTTTTTTTTTTAAAGATTACACAGGGGGAGAAGATACTGTCACAGCCCATGTACCATTCTGTCAATCCATCATTCTATTAATAAATGTACTGAATATCCTCTAACACTGCTGAATATAATGGCATGACACTATCGAATATGATTGATGTTCATCAGAAATGTTCATAAAAGTTTTAGAATTTGATATTATCTCTTATGTGGAGAAAAGTGGATAAGACACTGTTTTTCAGTATCTTCAAATTTGTATGCGTCATAATTGAGAGCCATTATATTACCTATATAATGGATTTTAGGATAAATCCATTGGACCATGAACAATGTGCAAATACATTTTTCTCCTACATTCATAATGTTGCAAGTTCTAATTAACTCCATACTGTAAGATACTGAATGCATGTAGGTCATAAATATAACACTGATCCAAACACTATATACATATTTCCATAGCATGAAGTTACACCCATTGACATAGCTGGGAAGCACAGGGATTTGCAATTATGAGAAATATTGAAAATTCTAGTGCACTTATTGGTAGTACTGGAACTAATAAATAATGACATTGCCAATATTATTCCTTTATGACGTCACCTGAAAGTCTACAGTCTGGACATATCCATTCCTCCTCACAAAGCTCCTGTTCATCTCTGAGCAAACCAATGCACTTATAATGATGCCATTATGACACATGTCGTAACAAACACTATCAACTATACAGTCCTCCTGACATCTTCCACATGGCCACTTAGCTGTCTTTGATCGTTTCCCTTTTCCCTTTCCCATCTTTTTCTTTACTGCTTTCCTTTTTACTAGTTTATCCAGGCTTCCTTGCGGTTCGGAGGTGGAAGAATCATCTGATCTGTCTTTCCTCAATTGGCTTTGCTTAGAGCTTACTTGTGCTTCTGAAGAAGACGCTTTTACTTTACTGTCTCTTCTCATTTGAATTTGCTTCCTGTGTGCTTCTTCCTTCCCAGTCTTAACTTTTCTCTTGAATTCTCGTCTAAACTGTGCTGATGACATTAACAAATACTTACTACCTCCTCTTTTAACTTCTGAACTTGTACAGAGAAATATTGTTGGTTCAGTGTCTCATTTAGCAGAACCCTTGATGTTACAAAGTTATAAAAGCTTTTGCCATACAAATTTACAATTTGTACTGTTTCAAGTTTTCTGATGACTTTGTCTAACTCTTGGAAGAAATGAAAGGTTTTATCACTTACACAGCACAGACCACTCCTTACATTTTGCTTTCTCTGTATCTCAATCATGGAAACCTTATCTTCTGATGTTTCCATTAGGTCACTTTCATATTGGATGAGTGTATCTAACATTGTTGCTTGGTAGTACAACTGGTTCACATAATCTCTGGAATTATTGCTGTACAAGTTTTTTCTCACAGCACTTCTTTTTCTATGTCTGAGTGATGCAACACACCAACCTGCTATATATCTCAATTTTGCTCTTCCACTGCTTGTATCTTCAAAGACTTTTCCTTCTTTCTGTGACTGTTCTATTGCTTTTGCTTTTAATGGATCAGAGATATCAGCCACAAGTTTTGCTCTCAGCTTCATTAATATCTTAAAAGCAACTTTATAATGGATACATCTGAGATCTGCACAAAAAAGCTGCCTTACATAACTTCTGTACTCTTCTGTACTGATAAACTTTGTGACTGCAGCTTAAAATGAAGTCAATGTTTGGTTCCTGATGTTACCTTCTGACACAGTGTCTTGAAATAAGCATTTGAGCTTGAAGTAAATATTTCTGGCAAAAGACTCAGAGACATGCTTGTTGGCTTTAATACCATGTATTTCTGTATTCAAGTCATTCTGTTCCTGAGGACGTGGGATCTTATAAGTAATCATATCTAGCAGTTCATCTATATTTATTGCTGCAGGCATTGGACTATCAGAAGTTTGTTTGAAAGTACTTTCAAGTATATCCATTGTTTTTATCACCTCTTCATCTTCATCACTGTCATTTTCAATATCTTTCTCTTCCACATCATCTGTATCATCACTGTTGTCAGCATCTCTGGTACACTCCTGTTTATTCTCAGGACAGTTTGAATGGTCTACAGAAATAAGCTTACTACAGCATGTTTCATCAACTGGACAAAATCGAGACTCATAAAATTTCTTAATAAACTGAGGTTGACTTCTGACTAGACAGAATCTGAAGTTCTTCACTCTCAGTCCCTTCGTTGATTTTGCCCTGCCAACAGCCACCCCAATTTGTCCAGGCATTGTCATGTTTCTGCAATCAATTTCAAGTCTATCTATTGTCATTCCTTGTGCTTTATGCACTGTTAATGCAAATGCAAGCTGAAGAGGCAACTGTTTCCTACAGGCAATAGTTTTTCCTTCCTCGGGTTTATAGACTGTAAAAATGTATCATTGTATTTCAGTTGTCTTATCAAATCTATGAAACTTCACTGTAGCACTGTCCTTATGCATCTCAACAACAATTCCTTTGAGTCCATTTACAAGTTCATCTGACAAATTCACATTCAGAATTATAGGAGCTCCTACTTTAAGGTACAAATGCTTCACAGTTCGACAAGACAATAATGCTGCTGTATCACCTTCATTTGCACTGTGATATACCTTGACTTCACCTGGATAAAAGAAGAAAAGTTTTGACATACACACACTTTGATATTATGTACATACTTTAAAGAATGTTTTACTGTATCTGAAAAGACATTTTCCACTTACACTATATGAAGACTGAAATGTATATAAATATATATTTAATAACAGTGTTATGTACAAGTCATGCTTAAAATTTTTTGGAAAACATGCCTAACTTTTATCCATAACTATAATTTGTAACTGTATACAATTAGTTTACATACAATTGGATGTCAGGGTTGCTTTTATTTACAATTAGAGTGGTTTTTCCATTAGAATTACTGACATGTCAAGTATGCATTTTCTTTTTAGAATATTATCAGGTGATTGTGTTTATATATAGGTAGTTCGTTAAATGGTAAACACCAACTCATTCTTTTCTAATAATCAGTATATAAAGGAATTTATTTTAATAATCCGATTTTACAGTTGTGTTGTTCTAATCAAATAATATAATCAAAGAGGAATTATTTATCAGAAATATTCATTGGAATTATTCAAGTGATCCATTATTTTTGGGGTAATACACAATTTTTGGATGTATGTCCACTTATTTAAAGATATTCTGGTTTATATCACTCATGTATGTCAGGACATTCTTCTTACTGTAGGTTGATAGAAAGACTCCAAGAAGATCAAGAGGGGACTATAATATTTAGTGACCTAATGAAAGACTGTAAAGGTGTAACATCAAAGGCACTTTCAACACTTTTATTAAAACTTTTCCCTCATATAAAGAAGGTCAAATGACGCAATTCAGGCAAGAAGGAAGTATTTTATGAGGGACTTTCTTACATCTCAAAAGAGAATTATCCGAATGATGTGAAGATAACTTTTGATAAACTAAGAACCTGTATTCCTAGAGATGTGACAATTCTACCCTCAATGAAAGATTTGATAACTGATGTCGTATCTTCAGTTAATGTCAATGGCAGCATTACGATGAAAACAATCAATATATCAGAAACAAGGTGGACACTTACTGTAAGAAACAAAACTGTTGACCTGAGTAAATTAGGTATTAGCAATGAATTTTCATGTACACAAAGATGTCTGCAGAGGATCATAGACATTGTCAAGAAGATGTCTGTATGCAGTGGTGTGTCAAAACTGGACTCCTCTATACCGGAAACTTCACTGACAGTAACTGAAAAGGTGAAACAGCACAATTCAGATAATTATATATGGGTGCTGCATTTCAGATTTTGTCATCAGATTGTTCCGTGGGGATTAACCAAATATTGTCGACGCTGTCAGAGTCACAGCACACTGAAAGAGCCAAGCACACATGATAATGACAAAGTGGAGACAGATGAACAAAGTGATGAAGATAGCAAAGACCTTGAGAAATGTTTAAAACAGTGCTTTCCCAATGCACCTGAGGATATGAAACTTTTACTTAAGTCTCAATCTGCTGCTCTAAAGGCAAATATTCCAAATGGAAGATGATGGAATAAGAGAGTGATTAGCATTTGCCTGGCACTATGGGTAAGGAGCCCACGAACATACCAGGATATAGTAGACAGTACCATGATGATCCTTCCAACAGGTCGGCATTTAAGAAGGTACAAAAACAGAGTTCCACAAGAAGCAGGACCACAGGATGAAGTTTTTCTGTGGATGTACCAGGCTGCAAAAGATGCAAATGTTCCTGAAGAGGGATGGGCTAGTGGTTTGATTCATGATGAAACAAAAATTCAACAGGATCTTGTACTGGATATGAGAGGTGGCAAACCTCATTTAGTTGGATGGGTTGACACTGGGGATGAAGGCAATGATCTGAGAACTGTAGAACAGGGAAAAAAGTTGAACAAAAGCTAGCAACATCAGTAATACCAGTGTATCCCCCAGGGGTGTACAATTGAGGGTACAAAAAACCCCAGGTGTCAAAACTGGGGGTCAAATAAAAAATGTGGGGGTCAAAAATGTACTGAGAAATTTTCATACGACTTTTTCAGCTTGAAATAGGATACTGCAACTTGCACAACATACTCTTTCTCTCTCTCTCTCTGTTTTTCTCTAAACATACAAATACACCAACATGCACAATTAACAAACAAATGCATTGTCCATTCAAAGAATAATTTTATAAACTCACTTTTTATTTTAAAGTTGTACTTTTAACAGTCTCCTCAACAATATTATAGCCCAACACATTACATATAAGCCAATACAAAAAGCCAAATAAATCTTTTTAACCAAATGGGAGTTAATTTACTGCCTTTCATCAAATGTGTACTATCAAAGGTTTCATTGTACTTTGTCCTAGAACACATTTATCCAAATATCAAGGAGGATACTGACTCATCTTCTTTCTAATAAGTTACACTTGAACTTTAAGATCTTTCTTTTATTACAGTAAAAGTTAAAAACCAACAAAATCTGCAATGACCCGCTGACTTTGTAATCCAAATAACACATTTGTCTCTGCAAGTTTACTGATTTCTATGTTGTGGAATAATGTCTTAGGTTATAATGTGTTCTCCAGATATCTTATGGCGAACCAGGGCCTATTTTTTAAAATTCTAAATTCCTGTCAGGAAAGGATTATTCACTTTTGCAGTCTTTGCAATCACACGATCAGAAGTCACACTGGTAATCAAAATGAATATTCCAGTCAAGGGAATAATTTTCTCCATTTTTCATTAAAGTCAGATCCACAGTTACTCTTTTGTGTTCTGCTTCGTTCACTTTCTTCGCTAATGCTTTTTAGTGCATGACGTTTTAATCTGGCGATCACTTTCTAGTGCAATGAGCTTTGATGTTAAATATCTAGAACAGTTTGCTGAGCTCGATGGAAATCGCGAGAAGCTCGCGATATTAGGGGAAGCTACTCCGTCATAACATTGCCTATGCTAGTCTGGTTCATTGTTTTATATGTTCCCTGCATTGCACTTTGCTATACGAATAGGAGCGCAAGGCAGGGAGGAAACAAAGCGGGGAACCAGTCAATGCCTATATGCGAAGTATATACAATGCCATCCATCGTCCAATGCATTGGGTATTAAATAAATCCTGATCATATTATGAAAATCCTTTGCGTCAAAAAAACGCACGGTAACAAAATGTGTGCGTCAATTTTCTCCAGCGTGCGTCCCTGACGCACAAATGTGTGTAAAGGGAAACACTGTAATATAGATATATTTCTTGGGATACACTGGCTTCAGATTCCCAGTTTATCATTATCCAACATGTAGGGTGAAAGCTTCTGAACTGCACATCATGATATGGGATGTCATTGCTAGGTTGCAGGATTGGGGATTTTCTGTAGTTTACATCTTACAGGATGGTGGTGAAGAAAACAGGCAATTTATAAAATCTCATTTCAATAGGAATCCATTAGACAGTAAATACATGGCTGTAAACTTAGTGACTCCAACTAAATCAGTTGCAATGTCCCAGGACTTTTCGCATAATATGAAAAAAATCAGAAATGGTGTAATGAAAAGTGGTGACATAAAGGGTCTTCATACAAGGAAGCTGAAACTGAATGGAAAGTACATTTTGTGGAAACACTGGATCAGTGCAGTTCACTGGGATTGGGAGGTCCACAGCAGACCAATACATCATAAAGTTTCAGATGCTCACTTGTACCCAAATTCAGCAGAGAAGATGCGAAATCATCTGGCAGAAGAAATGTTGGATTCTAATGCTCTGTTCCTGATGAAGAGTTATCAGGCAAGCTTACCGGATGGATCACACCTTAACAGTACAATAGAACTGCTAGAAAATACCAGTTTATAGTGATATCTAGCACTGGGGCATCACACCGCAGACATGTAGTACATATTAAGTCTCACCCAGTCGCATTATCCTGACACCAGGTTGACTAGTCCTAACACTGATCTCTTAATGCAGAGCGCTGAGTGAGAAAGATGTAAGTACCATTTTTATAAGTCTTTGGTATGACTCAGTCAGGGTTCGAACCAGCAACCTACCACTTCTGAGGCAGATGCTCTATCCACTAGGCCACTGGAGCAGTCAAGACTGATGTAGAAAACATTTTCAAGAAATTATTCTTGATGCTACAGTGATAGTATAACAGCAGTGGCCTGACTTTAATTGAGAACTTAACGAAGAATTTAGTGTTACTCAGACCTGATTTCAGTGGCATATGGAAAGTTGGAGTCCATAAATAGATATAGAGAAAAGCATATTTACGGAACAGTCCATGTATGGCAGCAGTCTTTCCAAAAAGTTGAAATTTATGACGGGGACGATAAAAAGTTACTACGAGCAATTGACATTGTAAGTTAATAAGGGATCTGCATTTACCTTCCATGTCCAGTAAACTGTCTGAGTTGCACTTTTCAACATCATAATTTAGGGCAAACAATTTGATGGGCTGATCACCAGGTGGTAGTGGATGTTCCAATCTTTGTAGCAGACTTTCTGTGTCTTTAGATAACGGTACACCCTCACTTAGTTCATGTACAGCTTTGATTAAGTCTCCTGTAAGGTGTTTAGAAAACAAGTATGTGTGAACTCTGTATTTTGTTTGTTTATTTATTTCACAAATATTTTGTTTATTTATTTCACAGGCAAATTTAAACATGTCACCTGTGTAAAAATAGCAATGTGAAAATTTTGCTGCAAATGTATTTAGAAAAGGTTGTGTTTGTATGCATGTGTTCCCATGCTTAACTGCTCTGACCTTCATCCCAAAGTCCCAAGTTTGAACCTACTGCCTCTTGAGCAGGTCCTTAAAGGATAAAGAGCTGGATGTGTGACTTCATCTTGGCATGCCCATATATATGTGTGTGTGTGTGTGTGTGTGTGTGTGTGTGTGATCTTAACAGTTATTAAGATATTATGGGGGGTAGAATAAGAATGTAACCCCTTGGTCAATTTCATTGCATGCATACATTTGTTCTCAATGATCAGTCATTTTATATATGGTAACATAGTGTGAATCTCAATAGTTTATAAGTTCTGACATAAGGGATATGATCCTTGGGTATAGACACTGACCTATTCGTACAAGTCATCTGCATGTTTTTATTTGTCTCTAAATGGCCATAAATTCTATATATGGTTATATGATGTGGATTTCATTGTCATGATGAGGTTTGTATAATAAGCATTATATATGACACCTCTTATGCAAATCTGTACTAACCCATTTTGATCATATCTGTAACCAACTACATAAATCATAATATGTGTGAATGTTTATGCATATATATTAATTTGCATCCATCCCCTCTCTCTGTCTCTCTCACACTCACACACATGTATAAGTTCTCTTCTGAACTGTGTCTGAGTTGTGGATATCTTGGTGTAAGACACTGAATTCCTGGTGTGAAAATCAGAGAAAGTAAAAGTATGGTATGAAATAAAGATGAAATTACTGATAAAAACTTGTGTTGTCTATTCCAAGTATCTTTAAACAGGAGTGTGCATATAAATTCTTTTTTATAGTTTATTGTTACCAATGTGTTCAAAGAAAAATGGTATTGTCACTGGTGATAAACTGATAATATCATTCCTATGGATGGTATCTCAAAGAAAAACCGAGTGATCATGACTATTCATTGACTGCCCAACATGATGCAAAATGTTACAAATTTAGGGATTTCAGGACTACATGTATTACTGTCTGAGAACTTAGTATGTTTAGGTAGCTCCTCTCTCTGTCTCTGTCTGTCTGTCTGTCTCTCTATGTGTGTGTGTGTGTGTGTGTGTGTATGTGTGTGTGTTTAACTTTTTACACATATACATCCAAATATTGGTGAAAATGATAGAAAGACAGAAATAAAAGATTTTCAAAGAGAAGGAAGATTGTTTTGTTTTATCTTTTCGTCTTTTTTCACACGAGGTCTATTGTTATTAAAATATAATGTTTAAATTACCTTCTGTTTGTCTGTGTACTTGTGACAGTCTGTGTACTTGTGACAGTCTGTGTACTTGTGACAGAACATAATGATGTGGAATCAGGCTGTGAATCTTTTCATAAATGAGTTCTCCTCTATCATGGTACACATCATCTGGCACAGGCTTCAGTTGAAAGAAATCACCAGAAACAATGATCTGAATGACACCAAATGGGAAATTGCTTTCAATTACTGTTCTGAACACCTTCTCTATTTGCAGAAAGAATTTCAGAGATAGCATGGAGATTTCATCAATAAAAAGCGTGTCAACATTCATAAATTCTTCTTTTAATATCTATCATATCATCATCATTTTTAATCTTATCTATCAAAAAATCATCGGGGAAACGACCGTCCTGAATGCCCGAAAACTTGTGTATTGTCATTCCGTGCAACTGAGAGGCAGCTATACCTGTACTGGCTGTCAAGTAAACTGTTTTTCCCATTTCTTTCAGTCTTTTGCTAAAATTGTTAACTAGGAAGCTTTTACCAATGCCAGCCTGCCCTAATATCATGATATTGTGACCTGAAATTGCGGCGTGTACGATATCTTCCATCATGCAAACGCGTGCCAGCATCAGCAACACTACGATCCCAGTGAAAACACCCGCCATATGTCAATTTATTTCAGCCAATCAAAAAATTAAAATTAAAAATCTAAGCCATCATGCGTTATATTCGGTTGGCCAATGAGAGTGCAGTATTCCATTCAGCGCGTTATTCTTGAATGTTAAGCGAGCTAAATATCGGTACCAAATTTATTACGCTACGCGAAATGTGGCTTGAAATAACAGCGTTTATTCTTAAATAGGTTGCGCGAGAAAGGAGAGAAGTGTCCTGCCTTGTATTTATTATATAGTACATGTATGACCGGTCGATTGTAAGCAACGATGCGAGCCCCTGTGTGAAGAATACAATATATTGCAAGCAGCCATTTACAATAATGCAGAAGGAAAGTAGCATTTGTAAACTGTCACATACAGTTTGCACCAATGAAGAATACAATATACATGGATAGAATTATGAAAGTAGCACTTGCAAGCAGTCATGTACGATAATGCATCGAGGAAAAATAGAAAATACATGCATACATTTATGGCGGTAATCCCCTTCCATAAAATACGGGTTCACACTAAAAATGACCACGAAAAGTCACACAGTTAGATATTACCCAGTATTCTTACAAATCTAAAGCAGTAATCAATGTGATAACGACATTTTATGCTCTGTATATTTTATTGTATACGGTGATGTCATGTCTTCTCGCCCAAAGATTAATCACGGGAAATAACAACGTGAAGGTGCGCTAATGATACGATTGGACAAAATATGTATGAGTTTCTTGCATGTGACCGATATACTAGTATGTGGCCTAATCATACCACTAGTTTAATTCGAAGTTGACCTTCATTTGACCGTTGACATAAGCCTAAGAATCGTATGTATATGTATGGTGTGTGGGTTCCAAAGCGGTAGGGCTATGATCCATATACCGTATAGGCATAGAAAGGTAAAATTATTCCGATCATGGATTGTCGCGGGGAAGGTCAAAATAGACTTGCATTTTGTGGAAATTTTGTCCATGCAACTAAAGAGGTACCTTTGGTTATTCTAGAGAAATTTTGTCTTGGAGTTGTGGATGGCAAGGTAATGTAGATACATTGTGTTGCTTTTATGTTGTATTGATTTTCCAGGGACTTTTACTTACATGCACGTATGAATTCCTTGATTGTCGTATATTGTTAATGGTTGAGAGAGAGAGAGAGAGAGAGAGAGAGAGAGAGAGATTGAGATGTGTAAACAGGAAATCTTTTATAAACGGAACTCAAATTATATGTTTGGATACATGAATATACGAAACAAGGCAATTTTTAGTACCTCAAAATTTCTCAACAAAATTATCGAATAGATTTGTTCCTGTAGTCGACCGCTCCGGTGGCCTAGTGGTTAGAGCGTCCGCCTCGGATGCGGGAGGTCGTCGGTTCGATCCCCGGCCGAGTCATACCAAAGACTTACAAAAATGGTACTAACAGCTGCCTCGCTTGGCGCTCAGCATTAAGAGGTTAGTGTTAGGACTGGTCGGTCCGGTGTCAGGATAATGTGAATGGGTGGGACTTCATGCTACATGTCTGCGGCATGATGCCCCAGTGCTAGACATCACTATAAACTGCCACATTGCAGACATCGTAGCGATATGACTGAAAAATTGTTAAAGCTACGTTAAAAATCAAAATCACAACACACACACATCCTGTAGTCGAGTAGTGGAGTGTAAAAATCATGTTACTTGCATGGTTATGCTAACATACCGGGTTTCCCAAACTGTGTCTAAACATCTGCAGTCCAAACATGAAAAGGTTGCATGATAATGTGCTTTCCCACAACCTCTTACGTAAGTAAGGACTGCTAGGTGATACTCGCATTTTCTTAATTCGAGTGGAGACAATCATTTAAGACACTTATTGCAAAATGTATATTAAAGAAAACGTGTTGTGCATTGTATGTTTAGGACATGTATTGTACTGTGTGTAATTAGAAAACATGTACATACTATGTTTAGAACATATATAGTGTACATTTAGAAAACGTGTTATATATTGTATATTTAAGACATGTACAATGTATAATTAGAAAATGTGTTGTACGTTGTATATTTTTATTTGTACAGTGTTTATTTAGACAACGTGTTGTACGTGATATATTTAGGAAACGTGTTGTGCATTGTATATTTAGGACATGTATTGTACAGTGTATATCAAACATCACATGATTAGACAATAAACGTCACATATTCCAACAAATCATATATGTTTTGATTCAGATCGTTTTCTTTGAGAAGATGGAGACACTCGAGGCCAGATTAGAAGAATTCTTGATACCAAAGGAAAATGTGACCAATCTAAAGGAAGGGTAATTTACAGGAAATCCCAATTCCATTTTCATTTCTGTTTGGACAAAGTGGTCTCTCTAGATTTCTATGTGATTCTCCGAATATTGGGGGAAATAATTAGAACTTTTATGAAAGGACAACTTTAGAGACTTGCACGTTGGCCTAAACTTGGTTATGTTTCTTTACGAATTAACATTATTTAATGAGTTAGTTTTACGACTGTTCCTATCATGAATGCGGTGACCCATAAGAATACATAAATAGGTTGTTGAACTTGTTGTGGTAGGGTTTAAGGCCATTTTCAGCACATGATAGGCTATACATGGCAGAAAGTATTAGTGGTGGAGGAAGAACGCGGGAAAACGCCGGAAAGAACCACCGACCCACGAGAAGCCACTGGCAAGCTGTCTCACATACCCGCATTGGCCGAACCCGAGACTCAAACCCACGCAGAGGTGAGATGGCAGCAATTCGTATTGGTGAGTACTTTAGACCACTCAGCCACTCGGGGCCCCCACATAAATAGGTATTGGAATTGAAAATTAACGTGGTTGACACCTTTAAATTAATTGTTTGATAATCTAGGGGATTACACTTGGCACATCCAATAATAGATTGAACTCACAGTGAAGTAGAAATGTAATCATGAGCGAGAAATGTGTAATGTGCGAAAATTACGTCTATAATGTAACTGAATATTATGAAGGAAAAAAATGCACTCGTTCCTGGAGTAGTCCAGTGACGTATTCCAAATAGTTGTTTACTGGATGAAAGGTAGATTATCAGGAGACCGATTTCTCACAAAATCAATGTCTCTGAAATTAAACATATGGATAAAATTTTGATATCTCTATAATCAACCATTAACCGCTCCGGTGGCGTAGTGGTTAGAGCGTCCGCCTTGGATGCGGGAGGTCGTGGGTTCGATCCCCGGCCGAGTCATACCAAAGACTTACAAAAATGGTACTAACAGCAGCTGCCTCGCTTGGCGCTCAGCATTAAGAGGTTAGTGTTAGGACTGGTCGGCCTGGTGTCAGAATAATGTGACTGGGTGGGACATCATGCTACATGTCTGCGGCATGATGCCCCAGTGCTAGACATCACTATAAACTGTCACACTGCAGACACCGTAGCGATATGACTGAAAAAATTTTAAAACTACGTTAAAAATCCAAACCACCCCCCCCCCCACACACAATCAATCAAATATTTATCGCACGAACCAACCAACCAGTTATACAAAACGACCAAGTGGTAGAGTGGTAAAACAGTGCTCCTAAATTAAAACACACGTTGACCCATTTATGCCAGTGTTTGCTTTTAAACATATTTTATTGTCAACAATAGCGTTACAGTGATAAAGGAAAATAAAAGATTTGTTTCAACCCTATTAACTCTACTTCGCATGTGGTACTGAAATATCAGTCATTTTGGGCACAGTCATAAAGCTGAATAATGAAACATGACTGTTTTGATTGAGTAGTTAATAGATAAACGGACGCTCCTTTTATAATTACTAACTTAGTCATTCATCTAAGTGGCAGTTTTTTAAAAATATAAAAATGCCAATGCACGTGCCAGCTTAGAGAAAAAGAGCGACGCAGAGTGACCACGTGGATTATTACAACATTCTTTTCATTTAAAACATAGCCAGAACTAAGTAATAAAATCAACATTTAAATTTGGTTGGTTAGATGGATATGTGATTTTAAGAGGGCGCTTTTAACCTATCTCTGCTTAATCATATGTAGGAAACTGGAGAATAGTTTTTTCCCCCATGCCAAATGAAGGCATGCAGCCGACTTGGGCTTGCGATGGCATTGTACACATGAACCCAGATCTCTATTTTAAAAACAAAACCAGCCAAACAAGAGGCATAGATCACTTTAATGATATCATCTACCAAGCCTATAAAATATTCTAATAACACAGCCAATAAAAATGAAAACCAACCAATGGTAGGAGTTAACAAGAATGGGGCCCGATTAACAGAGTTAATTTTATGTTTCAAAAAAATAATTCCGTGTTTTTGCATTATCCATTCGGAGATCTAAATCAATAACTAAAATCACGCAACGTGAAGAAAATCAGTACGTGTGGTCGTGCTCATAACAACAGCAATACGTATTCCGACGTTTTTAGGCTCGAATAAACAGTAACACAGAAAGAGTGAAAACAACAACCTTTTTAAAATTTAACAAATAATTTATTTTCCTGGCAAAATTCTATAAAAATAAAAAATAATATGAACTTACGGTTTTATAGAATCAGATCCAAAAAGGATTCAAAAATAGTCCGATAATAAAACTTTAGTAGTCCTAATAACAAAATGTTCTACTGATTTCACGTTCGAATCTCGACGAAGAATCCAAGATGGAAGACGATGACATATGCTACAATCTGTATTGTTGAAGTCTACAATTCCTTGTAGAAATACAAATAATGACACTCCAGTGTTGGAAATCCAAATTAAATTTGTAAGCAATGTCTTTCCAAGATTTCTGTGTGAGCACTCCTCAAAATATTTCCAGAGAAAAAAGAATTAATCCATTTTGAAATCCAACTGATCTGAAGAAAATTATAACTCAGAATCTGGCTACAACAAAATAACCTGACAGCAGTGTAAAAAGCCCAAAACTGAGAAATCTCTCTCTCTCTCTACAATCTCTATTAAAACTAACAAATGCGCAGTAATGGAAAAACCGGATATGCGAAATCGAAAGGGAGAGGTCGTGTTTATGTCACGTATTCCAAAAATGACCCTGATGAAAACCAATCATTTTAAAATAAAATAGAACTTGTTTACGAAAGTTGCTGCAAATCCTGAAACAAGGTCAGGATTTAGATAAACACCTGGTGTTTACAAAAAAAAAAAAAAAATGATGCAGGTCAACTGATTTTCTGGAAAAATATCATCTCCATGAATAAATTTACATTATAATAGCATATAATACAATAAAAAATTTAAAATTGACATACAATTAAATTAAAATAAATATGAATTAAATCAGATATATGTAACAGGTGACAGAAACAACAACCACAATAACGAGACCTATCTTTATAGGACATGGATTTCTCCAGTCAAAATGCTTCAGCTACGTCCGAAGGAACATTACAAAAACGGGTTACATGTAGATTGTCCAAATTTCAAAGCATTAAGAAATTAAGTCTATCACAAATATATACACAAAGCGTTTTATATCAATTTCCTTCGACAAATATTACCTGAACATTGTAATGTTCTTTATGAAACATATATCAAACAGGATGACTTTGTAAACAGTATATTCTAGGAAAAACAAACCGTATCGTACTGACAGACAAAGTAACAGTGACCTAATTGTTCGACAGTGTAGTACTTTACATGAAGCATATACATATCAAAGTACGTAATTCTACAGGCAGTAGTGTCTGAGAAACTGAGATAAATTTTAATTATGAAGCATGTCACTGAGTGTGAAGCATCGGTAACGGTAACCTAAATCTGTCCAACACTTTAATACTCTAAATGATACGTATTCATAACGAGTTATTTGCATTTAAATATCGTAAAACTTAAATGTCATATTTTAGGAAAATAAAGTCTGCGATAAAGTACCATTCAAATTATCTTATTAAACAAATCCAATTGGTTGTTTGGTTTATTAAACCAAAAATTGCGGTTTTAAATAGCTACCTCCTACTCCACGAAGAAAAGACAAGTGACTTTCGGTAAATGTAAGTGGAGTTACTTTCTGAACGTTACGTCGTTGGTACCACTCTTTACTAAGTACTTTATCCTTCTTATCTCAACCTATACTATTATATTTTAACGTTACGTCGTTGGCACCACTCTTTACTACGTATTTTACCCTTCTTATCTCAACCTATACTATTATATTTTAACGTTACGTCGTTGATACCACTCTTTACTAAGTACTTTACCCTTCTTATCTCAACCTATACTATTATACTTTAACGTTACGTCGTTGGTACCACTCTTTACTAAGTACTTTACCCTTCTTATCTCAACCTATACTATTATATTTTAACGTTACGTCGTTGATACCACTCTTTACTAAGTACTTTACCCTTCTTATCTCAACCTATACTATTATATTTTAACGTTACGTCGTTGATACCACTCTTTACTAAGTACTTTACCCTTCTTATCTCAACCTATACTATTACATTTTAACGTTACGTCATTGGTACCACTCTTTACTAAGTACTTTACCCTTCTTATCTCAACCTATGCTATTACATTTTAACGTTACGTCGTTGATACCACTCTTTACTAAGTATTTTACCCTTCTTATCTCAACCTATACTATTATACTTTAACGTTACGTCGTTGATACCACTCTTTACTAAGTACTTTACCCTTCTTATCTCAACCTATACTATTATACTTTAATGTCAACTTACTTGCAGGACATCAAATGCAAATAGAACGCTATGAACTTACATACTTTAAAATCTGGGCATACATTCAACCTTTGCCATTTAGTCCTTTGCATTGAAATACACGGTTTGGAAAAAAATGGTTGGTCATTTTGGCCAATTAGGCGACAAAAAGAAGTTTTGAAAATATATCGATGCAACACTTACTTGTTTTGTTGTGTTAAACCCATTTTATTGTCGTTTTGTTAAGCAGTAACTTAACACGAAATTTGTCTGCACAACAGAGTCGTTCTCTGTTATTTTCTAGTGAATAAACACACACAGACACAGATAGATAGATAGTAGTAGTAGTAATCGACAAGAGATTGTCGTATGTTATTACATCTATTTATCTAGGTCGTTCATTGCTATCAGTTTGCTGTCTAGAAGCTGAGTCTATCTCATTAAAATTTTGTAATTCTCTATACTTGGTATTTTCTCACTCTTTGAAAATGCATTTTACACTAGCATACAAAGGAGAGCATGTTTGCTCTAGTTTGTAATATTTGTTTTGGGCTTAGTAAGAAAAATGTATTTTATGCAGATCGGTAATATCCTTCTTAGGCGACCGCTCCGGTGGCCTAGTGGTTGGAGCGTCCGCCTCGGATGCGGTTGGTCATGGGTTCGATCCCCGGCCGAGTCATACCAAAGTCTTACAACAATGATACTAATAGCTGCCTTGTTAGGCGCTCAGCATTAAGAAGTTGGTGTTAGGACCGGTCGTCCTGGTGTCAGGATAATGTGACTGGGTGGGACATCTTGCTACATGCCTGTGGCATGATGCCCCAGTGCTCGACATCACTATAAACTGCCACACTGCAGACATCATAGCGATATGACTGAAAAATTGTTAAAGCTACATTAAAAATCCAGATCACACACACACACACACACACCTTCTTATACAACTTTTTAGTAGCGTGCTTCGGAATGTGTAGTACGTCTAGAAAACTATATTTGAATATAAAGGATATTATTCTTTATATTAAAGTAAAACTATTTTATTTTGTACATGAATGAAATGGAGAATTAGAATATACATTTTCATTTTGCGTTAAACACAATTTTTCCCTCTTCAGATTCTCTGATATTACGAAGTCTCCATTATCGACTTTCATCTCGTACATCAAGTTAATGTGATTGCCTGACAATCACGTCGTTCCATTGGTCAATAAATGTTTGCTGTTTTTTTAAATATAATTTGCTTTGGCTAGATTAGTTTTTTTTCTTCTCAAACAGTGTACGTTCTTGTTTCAATACATTCTAAACCCTTCTTTGATGTTATGCAAGAGTTAGCTTGAATGAGACGTTACATGTTATATACAATGACCGAGTTCTGCACTCAAATACGGGTTCACACTGAAAATGACCACGAGTAAGTACACATTTAGACATTACCCAGCATTCTTACAAATCGTAAGTAGTAATCAATATGTTAACGACATTTTATGCTCTGTATATTTTATAGTATGCGGTAAATTTATATAAAAATTCTTGCATGTTCTTAAAAATATTTTTAAGATCAAACAAATACTCCAGCATATCCATGTTTGGTACATACTGGGTATCATGCAAAATAAATCTAGACTGAAAAATATGATCTTTGATTTTAAATGCGGATGTCTGTTGAGTCAGTATATATTTATACGTGTTTACTGACATGGTTAGTTTAAGACGCAATTAAAGTTTTCGTTTTACATTACGATCATCTGAAAATGACAGAATGAGGACATACATACATACATACATACATACATACGTACTTGATTATATTACTAATTATTTAAAAACTTGTTTAGGCCAGCAACGATTCAATCTAATCTGAAATCTCCATGTGCCATAAAGAAATTCAGTTTACACGAGTAAATTCTAATATAAAATGACATGCCAATTTAAATATCTAGGGAAAAATTACCGATGTCAGGCAGGATGCAGAAATGGGAATTTACCCTCCAAAGGTTCTCGACAACCTGGCACATATATAGCTACGATAATTTGGCCTCGACTGAAATCTGAATAGGCCGAGAAAGAATGTAGGGGTTACTGCGTTACTAGTTTGAATACTTGGATTGTACGAAATGCTCTCCAAATCACTTATACATAGCACAATTCACGCCTTTCTCAAACCCCATTCCCCTCCCCGCCTCCAAACAAAATGAAGAAAGTTAACAAGATTTCTCCTTACTTCCTGAGTCGATTAGAATAACTGAATCGATCATACTGGACTGGTGACCTTTATTGCAGCAATAATATACCATGATTAAACGTTGCATTTTGGCACCAATGATGTCACCCACGTTCGCCAGAATTAAACGAAAACGTACGATTTAGCCGTGGATAAAGAACCGTGTAATAAAACAAATGTGATACAGACTATGTAAGTTACATAATATCTTGAAGTAATAAAATATGAACAGTCCAGGCAGCTCGTATAATATAGGTTTTATCTACACTTCGTTTTATCTTTAATGCAACTCAGAGGAGGTTACATTTAAGAGAAGTGCACGCTCCTTTTACTCGCCACAATACATTTTTGTAGTCATTACTTACTGTAAAGGGGCCTAGGCGGCCGAGTGGTCTAAGGCACTCGCCCTTACAGATTACAGATGTCTCATCTCTGCATAGATACGAGTCTCAGGCTCAGCCAACATTTGTATATGAGAAAGTTTTGCTTCCATTGGGTCATTGGTTCTTCCGTGGATTTTTCTGGGTTCTTCCTCCGCCGTGTATAGCCTATCATGTGCTGGAAAATGCCATTAAACCCATAACAAAAACCCCTATTTACCATTAAAAAAAAATGACCTCAACACAAACTTTAAGTCTTGACACCGGACATACTTATGAGCAAATGTCATTAATCGATCGGCCGGAATGGTTTTGCAATCTAGCTCCAAACCCGACAGATCATAACAGATTAACCTGAATATCTCTAGATCAATTATTTACTTAAAAAGCAACAACCCAACCAATCTTTATGATAAATTTAAGTCTTGGCAGATGTAATATACTGCGTAAAAGGTTTATTTGATACTTTAGACAGATCGATAGATACATACATACGTACGTATATATATATATATATATATATATATATATATATATATATATATATATATATATATATATATATATATATATATATATATATATATATATATATGTAGTCTATAGTCTATTCAGTTAGCTAGCTATGATACAACTGATATTTTCCCCCCAGGCAATTCATACTTCCTGGCTTCGTAGATACCCATATACATGCATCCCAATACCCTAATGCTGGAAAGGGCCTTGACCTTCAGCTCCTAGACTGGTTAGAGAAATACACGTTTCCAACGGAGGCTCGTTACAAGGATCTGACTTTTGCCAACAACGCCTACGACATAGTCGTGGTAAGCCCTCGGGGTTCTTTACTACAGCTTTTGTTCAGGTCTCTAATTTCAAATCAGAGCAACGCATATCAGATCAGTCTAAGATGAAAGGTGTATTTCCATAATTCTGAGAACACTAATTTCAAGTTAAACCTCCTTATTTTGTATACTTAAGAGCAGTCTTAAAGAAAATAACGGCCGCCATTGCATATCAGCTGCATAGCCAGGGAAATGATAGAAATTATTTATTAACATAGATAAGTGTATTCTCACCCAAATCTGATTACAGTTGGATCTCCTCGGACCAATGTTATTGGAAGATCTTACCGTCCCTATCAGGAGTCATATTATAATGACCTTATGGTCAATAACCCTGAAGCTTTCAAGATTCAGAATGTCATTCTAGGTATTCAACAACATATTGTCAATCGGTGTAGGTTTCCCCGTAAACCAAATAACAAGGGCTAAAGCCGATGAAAAGACTTTCCAAATGGTCAGTATACTTCTATGTTATGTAAGTAATTGGTTCACGAGCTGTAATCAGATCATAACCTCTTATGTCAGCCTCTTTCTATATATAACGTAGGTTTTTGGAGATCTGATTTAATCAAACTGTCTTGGCACGTACTTATCTCAATAATTCATAATTTAATATACAAATTACGTAATTAGTTCGTGAAAAGAGGTGGTTTACTCTCTTTTTATTTCCTAATTGGCTTTTTGACATGAATGATAATGACTAGTTTTAAACAGGTGTCCTTCATCAGTTCATCAAGAAATATAGATCATAATGTGTTTAAATACATTTGGCATCCCTTTAAAAATATATCCCATATAATTCAGATAATGATGACGGGTTTTAATTTAATTAGCGACGGTGGGTATATTTTCCGAAAACCGAAATTGTAACAAATCGAAAGTAGGGTTCTTACCCGTACAAAGTTGATGATTTAAACGTTGTTTCAAAGCTGGCCGGCGTAGAACAGGAAGAAGAATCCCAGTTATCTCCCTTATTTCGGCACAACCAGTAAAAAAAAAATTCGACCGTTAATTTAGATAACCTAATTCAAATCCCTATTAATTCGTCAACCTTTGTGTCAACTGTCCAAGAAATACCTATGCGCATTGCATTATTCAATGTCCAGTCAGTAGGACCACCGGAAAAGCACACAGAAATAGTTAATTTTATCGACGACCAAAATGTTGACATATTTTTCCTGATAGAAACATGGCTAAAAACATCAGGCGATGAGCCCAAGTGTGCGGATCTAACACCCACTGGTTACTCCATCAAGTCGTTCCCCCGTAATTCTCGCGGAGGTGGAATTGCTGTCATCACAAAGAACTCCATGATAAAACGTCTTAACTACACCACAACATTCAATTTCGACCACACATCGTTTGAACTAGTCCAAACCACACTCACACTGGAGCAAAGGTCAGTCCATTTTTTTCTGCCTATACTGCCCTCCTCCTAGTAGAAAAAACAAGCTGGCTGACTCTCTCTTTTTGGAGCAGTTTCCGAATTTCTTGGACCTTGGAAATTCGATAGGTGGCAACCTGATTATTCTTGGAGATTTCAACTTTCACTTTGACTGTCCCGGAAACTCAGATACATCAAAACTCATAGATTCCATTAATGTTTTCATCCTCTAACAGTCAGTTAACCAATCCACCAATAAACATGGTCACATTTTAGACTGGATTCTTCATAGACCTGATGATAACATTCTACGGTCCTCCCTGGTATCCCATGACCTTGCATCAGATCCCCTCTGCATTATATGCCATCTGGACGTATCAGTCCCTAACCCTCCACCTTTATCTGCTACTAAGAGAAACCTCCGTATGATAAATAGAACCAAACTACTAATGCACGATATCCAAGCTAACATAACAACTTGCTTACCTCCTACCGCAGAACAACTCGATAACTGTCTGCGTTCATTGCTTGACAAACATGCCCGAGCTACCAAGTGCAGAGTATCAATTCAAAAGTGTTCTCCATGGTATAGCAGTGTTAGGGACCAGCTTCGCACTGCTAAAAGAGACCGCCGTAAAGCTGAGAGGCTCTGGCTTTCCATCAGACTCACTATTCATAAGCAAATCTATGAAGCCGCTAAGAAGAATGTCACAGATATAGTCCATGCAACGAAATCAGCCCACTACACTACTAAGATCATGGAAAGTTCCAGCTGCAAAGAGCTCTTCGAGATTACTAACAAGCTAATGTCAAGAAACAAATCAACACCACTTCCAACTACGTTATCTCCAGTCGACCTTCCGGACATGTTTGCAAATTTCTTCCATGACAAAGTACAAACCATTAGAGATAAGCTTGACACCACAATTTCAATTGACTCGTCGTCACCATACAGTTGGAATACAGAATTTGAGCGGCAACCATTAGCAGCATTTGAACCTGTCTCTATGGATTTCGTACGTACAATCCTGATGAAGAGTGCACCAAAGTCATGTGAACTTGATCCAATTCCAACATCACTGTTGCTTGAGTGCTTAGATCCAGTATTGCCTTCACTAACTGATGTTATTAATACCTCTCTCTCATCCGGGGAATTCCTATCATTTTTCAAAACTGCCTTTGTAAAACCTCTGCTGAAGAAACCAACACTAGACCATAACGATTTAAAGAACTACCGCCCAGTTTCTAATCTCCCATTCATATAAAAAATCTTAGGAAAGGTTGTTCTATCCCAACTTGTATCTCACCTAAATTCAAACAGTCTTTTAAGCAATGTACAATCTGCATATCGCCCTTGCCACAATACTGAAACTACTCTTCTAAAAGTAGTTAATGACATTCTCTCTGCGTTGGATAGCGGAAAGATTACAGCCCTCTCCCTCCTTGATTTGTCTGCAGCATTTGACACAATAGACCATGATATATTACTTCACCGTCTCCAGCATGTATTTGGCATTCATGATACAGCCTTACTGTGGTTCAAGTCCTACTTGGTCAACAGGACACAAATTGTATCTGCAAATGGAATACAGTTAATCTATTTGTGATGTTCCACAGGGGTCTGTTCTTGGACCTGTTCTCTTCATTCTGTACACTCAGTCGCTCTCAAGTGTCATAGATCATCATCCAGTGTCTCACCAATTGTACGCTGATGACACCCAAATATACAAATCTAGCCACCCAACTTAAGTTGATGCTACCATCCGAGGTGTAGAGAGGTGCATTACTGATGTAAAATCATGGATGATATGTAACAAGCTGCAGATGAATGATGATAAAACTGAGGCCATTCTGATCACAACACAAAGACTTTCTCATTCACATCCTTTACCTCAAACAATAAATATCAGCAACACCAACATTAAATTCACACAATCAGTACGAAACCTAGGTGTTACTCTGGACAGTACTCTCACATTGCACCAACATGTTATGAACATATCCAAAGCTACATATCTTGAGCTGAGACGCATCAGCTCAATTCGCAAATATCTTTCAGTCGATGCCACTAAAACACTTGTGTGTTCATTAGTACTTTCAAGACTGGACTATTGTAACTCAATTCTGTCTGGTTCATCTCAATATCTACTCCAGAAACTTCAAAAAATTCAAAACACAGCTGCTCGGATCATACTTATAGTACCACGATCAGAGCACACCTCCCCGCTGCTCTGTACCCTACACTGGCTATCCATTTGATCCAGAATCAAACATAAAATTTGTTCTCTGTGCTACTTTTCACTGTCGGACTCTAGTCCAACATGCCTACCCGATCTCACCCATGTGTGCACACCAGCAAGATACTTACGCTCCTCTTCTGACAATCGTATACTCATTATTCCCACTATGAAAACAAAGTCATATGGACAGCGTTCTTTTGCATACCAGAGCCCAGCAACGTGGAATGAATTGCCTACTGAACTTAGACACAAAGACAGTGATCACATTCAAGAGGGCTCTCAAAACTCACTTATTTCGACTGCAAGAACAAACTTAAAAACCTAATAATGTTTCCTAACTGAAATATTCTCAGCATGTTTTTTATTTTTTAATGTTTTTCTGATTTCATTGTGTTTGTTTTTGTAATAATATTATTATATGTTTTTTATCTTATAGGTGTTGTTTAATGTTAAAGTCCTCATTATTAGTATTATTATTAATATTATTATTATTATTATTAAAGGAGTCCTTATTGGGGGTCACTGACCCTCTTCACAGACAATGACTCTAGCAGCTAAATTTAAAAATGGGGTTTGGGGAGGTGGAGAAATTACCATTTTGGTGTAATCTTTGAAATTTGTTTAACAAATATGATGAAGTTTCAACAGAAAAATAATTATGATAAGTATTATGTAATTGCGATGTTTTTATCAAGCTATACAACCAACAAGTTCAGTTAGTTTCCCTTGATGTTTGTCTTTGACAAGAGAGGTTTTGACTAGTTTTATAGAAAAGATCATACATACCTAATCGATATTTACTCAAATATTAAAAGTTTCATTTGTATTAAATAAATAGAAAGGATGCAGCCAAGGGTCTTCAAGGGTTACCTCCTTCTCTTTAGGACACACTTTACTAATCATAAGGAAGAACTGTAAACCAGTCTAGAAATGGGTGAACAAATAATAGAGTATATACGGGTTTGGTGGTCCATAATTGGTTAATAATGAAAATGGAAATTTTTGGTAATAATATCTTTTGAGAGCTTATCCTATCTGTAATTTAAAAAAAAATATAGACAAAATTCTATTGATGCAATTTTAGTATTTTTACAGGCTTGACTTAGGAGTACTCATTAATGAAAGTAGCACCCGATTTATTGGTGCAGAATCAATAACATGTGTTTCATGCACATGTAGATTAAGAAAATGCTGCGGGTCATATGGTGTTCTCCACACAGAAGCTTGCACCAAGGGTAGTTGTGCATGGAGAAATATAAGTCTGATCATCAGCACCCAGAAATTTTAAGTTATTGAATTTTGAATATGATAGTGTTTCCATATGTTTACTATGGCAGTTGAATTAGTACCGTGACTCCTTTAAACGGACAGTAATTAAGTTAGATTATCTTGTAACTCGTGTCACAATATTTGTAGGCATGATGTACAGAATTACACATTTGACAAACACGTGAATATATCTTATAGAATAAACGAATTAGCATACCAGATCTGATAGACTTTAAGTAAAGGTGATGTCTACTTACTTGAAACCTTGTGCTAATTATGTTTACTTTCTAGGACAGAGTGATACAAAATGGGACAACGACTGCCTGTTATTTCGCCACAATACACACCGACGCAACACTTCTTCTGTGTGACATCATTCGTAAGTACTTGTCTGAACAACAAAATGTTTCAAACAATTGTACATCCCTCCCGCGCACTCCATACATCCACTACTTTTAAACTGTGACGCCTCTTAGACAATTTAATAATTCATTTTTTACTCTGAAAAAATGCATATTATTTTCACCCTGACAACCATTTTAGATTACAGGTAATCGGTTTAATTTACTGTCGTTAATTTATTGTCTTGATATTTTTACAATACAGTATCGAGGCGATATGTGGAATAAACCTGATACATATATAAGTTCATAAATGAAATGCCGGAAATCAGATTTTAAACCGCTTAAGGATTTTTGTTTAAATAATATATAAATGCTGTCGAAGTTTTACAAACAGTAAATGTCAAACCATTCCTTTCCTATATTAGTGCAAGTTTTACACCTACTTAGAAAGAAGAAAAAACTATTGACTTCCACTGACAAGGACTGCCTTTTATTTCGTTGCAATGCACACAATACGAAAACAGATCTCTAGTCTATCCAATTTATTTCTAAATAGATATGTTGCCTAAACAATATGATTCTAAACAGTTTACAAAATGAAATGAGGAATACGAAATATCTTCGATGATAGCATACTTATTTATATATATATATATATATATATATATATATATATATATATATATATATATATATATATATATATATATATATATATTGACATTTGGGTCTTTACACACAGACAAGACTGGTCAACGAGCACTGGTTGGAAAGGTGAATATGAACAGGAATTCCCCTGACTTCTACAGAGAAAACGCAGAAGAATCCATACAGGAAACAGAACGGTAAATGAAGGAATAAGTGAATGAATCCAAGTGATAGATAGATAAATAGATATTATCTTTTTTTTGTAAACTCAATTTGAAATTCTTTTGAATTTCAACTTAAACAGATAAACAGTAAAAATTAACAAAAGAACATTATATTATATTAATCGAATTAGCATGAATTATATAAACATCTAAGGAGCAATACGTTTTGACTATATTAGTTTATTTCCTGTAAATGGGTATTTTATGTGATATCTTTCAGATTTCATATTATGTAATAAAAAACGGTGTTTTTAATCAAAGAAATGCTGGTTTTAGCCCATGTTTTATTGTTTCCTAACTTTGTAACTTGCCTTTCCTGTTCTTCTTTTTCCAGCTATATAGAAAGTGTCCTGGAAAAGAAGGTACTACAATCAAGTTTTATACAGAAACACATTGTATTAGTAAGGACTTATTATGGGAAGGAACTGGAGGGTATTGTCATTTTTTTAATGATCAAGGATTTCATGTTCGTAATAAATAAACTCGTCATTATGTGGAGAAAGGAGAAAATTTTTGTTTTATAAGCAAATAATCAGAGACATGTCGGCAAAATGTTGGATGCATCCTCATAACTGTGTCTGTCGGTATGTGCGTACTTACATGTCCTTGCGAAAATTGGCATGTCTCGCGTCTGTATCTGGTCTCTTTTAGTTGTATGTGATTTTTCGAAGTTTTAATTTCTTCCTCTTGAATTTTTTAAAAATCAGACAGCCTGTTTTACTTCTGAAGTGAGCATCTGGTAGCCAAAAACGGATGTTTTCCTGAAAATGAAATCCATATAGCGATCAATGAAATCCATATAGCGATCAATGAAATCCATATAGCGATCAATGAAATCCATATAGCGATCAACGAAAATTACATACACTATATATTACCTTTTATTTATTATATATTTCTATATATAGAACCTTACTGAGGAATATTGGACGACACAGTTACTTGTGTTTATCCCAATGATTAGAGTTAACAGAGCTCTTCGTTAGGGGGGAAAAAACTTGCATCAATGAAGACACTTCACACAAAAACCGAGAGGAAGGCGTGTTACACATTTAAATGAAAAAGGGAATATAGACAAAAGAGATTTAATCGATGAGGCAAAAACAGCAACAAAAAAGATGAAAACTGTTTGAAAATGAGTCAACAAATTATCTATATTGTGTTTCGTTTTGAAAATAATAAAATTGTATTTGCAAATTTGGCGGAGTACCAAATTATTTGGACCTGAATCGAGGCTATGGATAAAAAACGGAAGACCAGGTACTGAAATATATATCAAAGGTTATGTACCAGTGGTAATGTACCAACGGTAATGTACCAAAGGTTACGTACCAAAGGTTATGCATCCAAGTAATGCTAGGCTTCGAGATGGTGGTAAAGGGAATCTGTCATGAAAATATTGTAGCGGAATACCGAAAAACAAATAATAATAATAATAATAATAATAATAATAATAATAATATAAATGCATGTAATAAGTTAACGAATACTTACGTATGTAAATATTGTCGTAAATACCTGCATACGAGTCATAATCTGACACCTAAATGATTTTTTTTAAAAGACTGCATTTGGAATATCTCGTTTCACCACAAGTTCTTTGTTGCTGCATTTAGTGACGTTCCCTGACGTATGCATTCTGTGTCGTCTACCGTGAGTCACACTCTATCGGTAGCATCTCAAGGGACTATGCTGAATGTACCACTTAAATATTGGTGGTTGGCGAGTTGATTTTATTGCGAATTTGACTTCTGTGGTGTTTTATTCTTTTTCTAAAAACAGCTGGTTCACCAATATATCGGATGACACATTCTGCATGTCAGGATATATAATACATTTATTGGCTCTACATCTTAATTTATTGATAGTGAAGCAAACTCATGCAGCCGAACATCGGAACTATTTCATCTCGGCATAAGCTTGCAAATATACGGCACATGACTTTGTGTTTGTGTGCACTAACATGTGCAAACTCGACCGAAGATACTGGTTGTAACGTATGATGATAAAGCATGACTCACAAATATTTTTACAGTTCTAAAAGAAATAAAAGCTCTGAAATATTTAGTAGTTGCTTCATTTATTTGTAGTATCCACTGATAACGCCAGTAATCACCCCTCGATTCAGCGTTTCTTGTGACAGCAAACTACTTAAGCAGTTGGGAGACTTGGCGAAAAAATACAAGGTGCCTATACAGGTAGGTAGACTTTTTTTCATACACACAAAACACACATATGCGTGTGCACAGCATGATTAATGTGGCTTAATTTTGTAATGAACATCAGTGTGTGTGTGTGTGTGTGTGTGTGTGTGTGTGTGTGTGCAGGGAGAGAGACAGACCTATAGGTAATTCTCTAGCTAAGTAGACAGAGAGATAGTTCAATATATAGTTAGACGCTATTATTATATGCTCATTTGTTTTCTCCGTTAACATTGCATTGTCAGAATCGGTCAGTATTGTACGATACTGAACTCGCGCTCAACTTCATATTGCACTCATAAAGAAAATACTTTCTATTCTAAACAAACAATTGACGCAGACGCTAGCACTTTTTATTTCTAAACAAATCATGTACACTCTCGTACCTGGCGGTTTACATTTTTGGTTGATCAGATTTGTTTCTGAATGAACTAAAGCAGATGATTCGTGGATTGCCACATAGCAGCTGCTTTGCTACATTCCGCGTTACCTTTTGATGCAATGTTTCGGATTTAGGCGGGCGATAGACGCCAGATTTCATAAAATTGCTGGGTTCCTACAAATAACATGCAAGTGACAAGGCATAAACTGTCTTTTTTAGCTGATAATAAGAATGGCATAAAATATACTTACAGTTTTACAACCTGAATTTCCTCAAAAAGTATTCTCTTAGCTCTGCAAATCCGAATTACATGAGCCATGTCATGGGTTCTCAAGCTTGATTACACATTTCAAATTTGTATTGTAATTTCGACTTTATTCCAAGTGAAATTACATCCTCCTTACTGCACTAAAAATGGAATAAAAATTATATTCTATAGCGTCCTTTTGATAATTGCAATTGAAAGACTTCATATTTTCCCCATATTATGATTTTAACATTCAATGACAGAACAGAAACACACTTGCAGATGTCAACACGCTGCTCCGTCGCCGCTTAAATCCGATGTACTTCATGTAGAATTGGTATAGATACAACCAGTGCATAATCACAGATTTTTGTAGAAACGACAACAGTACCAAAATCTATTCATTCCAGATCAAATGGAAAAGTTGTTGCAATGCGCATTCATTCACAATATGACTTCAAATTTAAATTTGAAGTAGACCAAAACGCAATTTTCTTTCGAACCTTATGTCTAGCGCGCGACTAAATTCAAATTTATCTGGGCGGAATTATGTGCGCATTAATAATGTTGTTGTTGTTGTGTAATGATGAATTTGCGCGTGTGTATTTAGTTTGGAATACGGCATACATTCAGTTACTTTGTTTCTTGTAGTGTATTTTTGTTGGTATAATTAAGCCTTAGGTAGAATAAGAAAATGAGCATATAAATAAAAGGTTATTGCATTTGTATGGGCAAAATATGAACTCGTTTTATTGGATGGATATACTGCACTCCCAAGATCGTATTTTCCCATACAAATGCAGTAACCTATAGTTATTGGTCATACTTTATTCTTGAAAAAAATAATATTTGCATTATTATTATTATTATTATTATTATTATTATTTCAGACGCACATAAGTGAGAATAAAAGGGAAGTTGAACTTGTACATGAACTTTTTCCGGAAAGCAAAAACTACACCGACACCTACTATACTGCCGGACTTCTAACAAACAGAGTAAGTTCTTTACACTATATGTATAATGCGCATGTGTTGATGCGTACTGCTTGTGTACTTTAAAGTACAAATTAGTACATTAATTGATCGTTCGGAGAGAAAGGAGCGCATCATAACTCGTCGTTAAGGATTTAATTAAATATATAATCCTAGTTTTATTATTTTTTCCAGACACTAATATATGATCCTATTTGTTTATCTTAAACACAAAATGTCTTTGTTTTCCTATACTCATAGAGCTGACCACTCTGGTAGCCTAGTGCTTAGAGTGTCCGCCTCGGATGCGGGAGGTCGCAACTTTGAACACCGGCAGAGTCATACCAAAGGCTTATAAAAATGGTACTACCAGCTGCCTCGCTTGGCGCTTAGCATTAAGAGGTTAGTGTTAGGACTGGTCGGCCTGGTGTCAGTATTCAAGAAACTGGTTTAAAGAGAGGCTATGGACTTGAATTGTTGGCAATATTCACGAAACTGTAAAATATACATAGCGTATTGTATAATCATATTTTGAATCACTTGTTTTAAGATATGTTTTTAAATTGTTTTGAAAGGCGAGAGGAACGAGGACGAGGACGACAACAAGAACTTGGATTGTATTCTTAACTTTGCTCTCCCTCTCTCTGTCTCTCGCGCACACACACACACACACACACCCACACCCACACACGCACAGACACACTACATACTTATATATACTTATCTGTTTCAGACTGTTTTGGCGCATGGCGTATTCTTATCCTTAGAAGAACTTTCTTTGATCAAAGCCATGGGAACTTCGTTGTCGCACTGTCCCAATTCGAATATTTCGTAAGTCTCTATTGTCACAGCTCTGATTCTTTCACTTCAGCTTAATTCATATAATTTGCATCATCTCTGACTCTTTCGCTCGACCTTAATTCATGTAATTTTCCCTATATTTGACTTAATCACATGACCTTAGTTCATGTAATTTTCCTCATCACTGACTCTTTCACGTGACATTTGTTCATCTCATTTTCCATATCTCTAACCTTTCACGTAGCTTTATGTCATATCATCTCTAAGGTAAACAAAACCTCAGCTTTTGATTGAAAGCCTTTGATAGCATTGGCAAGAATATCAATTCCATAACAAACTGAAAGCCTTTGATAGCAATGGCAAGAATATCAATTCCATAACAAACTGAAAGCCTTTGATAGTAATGGCAAGAATATAAATTCCATAACAAACTGAAAGCCTTTGATAGTAATGGCAAGAATATCAATTCCATAACAAACTGAAAGCCTTTGATAGCAATGGCAAGAATATCAGTTCCATAACAAACTGATAGCCTTCGATAACAATGGCAAGAATTTCAAAACTCAAAACGGAAAACCTTTGATAGCAATGGCAAAAATATCAATTCCATAACCAACTGAAAGCCTTTAATAGTAATGGCAAGAATATCAATTGCATAACAAACTGAAAGCCTTTGATAGTAATGGCAAGAATACCAATTCCATAACAAACTGAAAGCCTTCGATAGCAATGGCAAGACTATCAATTCCATAACAAACTGAAAGCCTTTGATAGCAATGGCAAGACTATCAATTCCATAACAAACTGAAAGCCTTCGATAGCAATGGCAAGACTATCAATTCCATAAAAAACTGAAAGCCTTTGATAACAATGGCAAGAATTTCAATTTCATAATAAACTGAAGGCATTTGATAGCAATGGCAAAAATATCAATTCCATAACAAACTGAAAGCCTTTGATAGCAATGGCAAGAATATCAAATCCATAACAAACTGAAAGCCTTTGATAACAATGGCAAGAATATCAATTCCATAACAAACTGAAAGCTTTGATAACAATGGCAAGAATTTCAATTCCATAATAAACTGAAAGAATTTGATAGCAATGGCAAGAATATCAATTCCATAACAAACTGAAAGCCTTTGATAGCAGTGACAAGAATATCAATTCCATAACAAATTCCCTATGAAATCGCAGCGGGAGCATCTTAAATTGGTATTGTGTGTCTGTTCGTCTGTCTGTGTCGTTCTTGCCTGGTAGTATTATTTTGCCATGTAAAGATTCGCGCAATTTTTAATTATAAATACCGGTAGTTAGGAGGTTGGGGAACTGGTACTTGTCCGTGACTGCAATAGAAGCATGCGAGTTCTGCAATCAAATAGAGAGAGAGAGAGAGAGAGAGAGAGAGAGAGAGAGACTCGATGGTCTAGTGGTTAGAGTGGTCGCTGGTTCGAACCCCGGCCAAGTCATATCAAAGACTTATAAAAATGGTTCTAACAGCTGCCTCGCTAGGCGCTCAGCATTAAGGAGTTTGTGTTAGGACTGGTCGGCCTGGTGTCAGGATCATATGAATGGGCGGGACATGATGCTACATGTCTGCAGCAGTACGCCCCAGTGCTAGACATCACTATAAACTGCCACCCTGCAGACATCGTAGCGATATGACTGAAAAACTGTTACAACTACGTTGACAATCCAAAACCCACACACTCACACACATAATAATACTGCATACTATATTTGCCGTGTAAGGGTCTCTACGTTTCGCAAATACTTGTGCACTATACATTAACATAACATGCAACAAAAATATCGTACCAGAATTACCAACACAAAAATTGTAATCAGTCATATTACTTTGATCATTTGAGTGCAACGTTAATTAAGTGAAAAATAATTGCAATTTGAGAAAAAAATCCCCATTACTTTAGATCTGAACTAGAAAGTATTTTTTCTCACTTTGCTACTGTCTTTTTAAGCTAAATAAACACATATATTGTTTACATACTAACCACGTGGAAGAACATTCCCATGAGCATAGGGAAGGACAAAAGGACGAGTTAAAGGCAATAAAGCATAACATCGAAGACATCCGAATGTACTTCGCTGCAGTGTTACACGGTTTCATTGAATATCTGCTATTTGATAAATATAATATTACATTTTGTACGCATTTGAAATTGCGAGTGCAGCTCAGTCATAAATTCTAGTTGCAATGGTGTTTAATGTAGGATTCGATGAGTATTTGAAAAGTTCTTACTATTTGTATAGCTGTTTTGTTTCTTTCATCCTATCAATAAATCTAATGCCGATTGAAAGCCAAAATACCTCTCTAAAACTATCTGCAGTTGCACGTGCAGCAAACCGCACACCAGAAGAGAAATGTGTTTGACCTAACATAGGGAAATGACAGTGATGTAAAAATGTCGGAGAAGGCGAACCGCTGAAGTTAAGAGAATTACTAAGGGTACGAAAAAGATGAGTATCGGTACAAGGGAAACTAACATTGGGCAAACATCTTGGAATGATGAGAATCAGGGTCCAGCGGAAATTCTATGTCGAAATGCCCACAGATTTAACATGTGAGTTGGTGTCGGGGGTATAATGATAATGTGTGATATCACCCATTCCTTATGGGTTTTGGCTATCGTAATCTATGAGATGATCGACCACGGTGTTATTGGCTAGATGGAGTAAGCAATACATTAGAATATGAAATTAATGAATGGAATAACAGAGATCTGAGCAGAGATATAGAATAGAATAACATTAGGCCCAGTATTTGAAATGTAACAATTTTATTAATTACATTAGCAAAATGAAATTGAATATGACATGTGACTGACTACCTTTCTCTTAGAAAGAGAGTTAAAACATTTATGCGAAATTCAATTAGCCGTTATGTTATACTGATAGAAGAAATTTCATCATATATTCGAATGACTGATCGAACTGAAATTGCGGGCATGTCAGCATCGCCTGGTGCTTCCTATCTTTTCCAAATCCCAGTGGTGATAGGTCGGCCTTGCCGTATTTCATCATCATCATCATCATCATCTTCTTCTTCTCTCTCTCTCTCTCTCTCTCTCTCTCTCTCTCTCTCGCCTCTTCGGGTCACCAACTGCCATTTCTTTAGACTGTATTCTTTTCGACCGTGCAATACATTATGAAGCTATTTTCGCTTCAAATATAAAATATAATACCCAACCTAAATACGTGTCGGGTTTTTCCTCTTCCTTTGATCAACAATATTCATACTCTTTACGTCAGATATCTTCTATCGTAATTCAACAGAACTAAGCTATGGTCAGTTTGCAACATAATACACACACACACGCACAAACATGTTAATGTGAATTTATAACTTTTCCAGCCGCTCATTGCATTCTTAATTGGAACTACGACATAATTAGAACTCTCGGGTAACCAGTACTATCCCGCGGTAGCTAAAAAGTACCAGCTGAGCTATGCATGTCGATACACACTCCTAATGTTTACAACCTCGATTCCCGGTTTGAAAGAATTCACAACTTAATTACACAACGAATCAATGGACTTCACTCCTTATCATAACTACGTTACTTTACTAATTAGCGATAAATTGACATACGTTTCCTGACATAGAAAAATCAATTCTCAGCATACATTATATAAATCATTTAAGAGATACAATTTACTTCTCACCAGCAATGCATGAAACCTTTATGATACATGATTTCCATTACATACAAAACAACTATATCCGAACTCATTCATATAATGAATGAGTCGTACATATAACATTTGAATTTGCAAACAATTACTTTTGAACTCAAAGAAAAACATTGATTTATCATTTTAAATGGATAATTCAACGAATAATTACAAACTTATATCAATGGACATATATTGTATGCAATTGAGACAAACCTTATGCGTTATCGAGGCTCGCACACTTTTTATGAAGCCGAACCTCTCTCTTTTCGTATCCCTCACTTTCCAACTCGCCTCCCCTAGACAATCTAACGAAAAATAATTATTATTTTCCGGAGCTTAAATTCTGGTTTACCTCAGAACTTAGACTGACTACTTTCTCCGGGAGAATTTCTTAAAAGCCTGAACTCCGTCTGGGAAAACATAATCTCGTTTAGATTAGCCAATCAGAATTACTTTTTCTTTACCCGCCAGCAATTGTATAACTCCCATTGAAGTCAGTATAATCCTCTATTCCGCCGTATTAATAACTTTGCTGGAAAATATCATTTTTTAACACTTATTCAAATCGCCAAACTTCCTAAAATATTTCTTGATTTGTCTCAACAGTTGCCATTTTCCGCTATTGAACTTGCGTTCACACTGACGTCTTCCATGTCTCTGACCATTATCTAACGGACCCTAATTAAAAGTCAGTTCATTCCCCAAACAGAGCCAGTTCCATACCTTGCAGTCAGCAAAAGATTGAGAGTCCAGCCCATACATAAAACCTAATGGTTACATGTCACGCTGATTGCGACAGAATGGACAGTTAATTTATTTCTACGAACGTTTGCACCATTACAGTGGGAGTCTGGGCACAAGGGGAATTTAACAATAATCTGTCTGACTAACAGTCTGACACTGATTAAAAGAATATGAGAGAACGGTAATGTTAAAAGAAATGTACATAGGTTCAACGGCGCTTTCGTAATGTTAAAACTATACAGGTTCAACATTAATAAGGCGCCTGCGGTACAAGCGGAAATGTATTGTTAAAATTGAATGTGACATTTCCCTTTGTATATACAAATGGTTTTTTGATCTTCAGTAAAACATGGCATCTGGATATAAGGGAACATGTGATGTTAAAACAACACTGATTAACCACCACATCATTTTCACTGATCATTACACTGTTATCTACTCTACTGACCAGCACCCGCACATCCTAACAGACGAAAAGCAAAGGAGTACAATTACACACAAGCATACTATCACCCCTGAGAAAGGTAGGAAAGTTCACACAGGCATACCTACTATCCAATACGCCGCCTAAATGATCAGTATCCACACTTATTAACTAACGGAAAGGGTAGGTGTACTCACAAATGCACACACTGCCATCCATGGGTGGGGTAAGAATGCTCACACAAAAACATAGCATCACCCATAAAAAGGGTATATGGTCTCACACACTATAGACTCAAACAAATTATCACACTATCATCACAAGAGATAATAATGGAGCGTGGATTTAAGTTTAAGCTGTGAAAGACACGTATAACATTTAAAAAAATTCCAATCATTATCAATACTTGAGTATTATCTCTGTTTCTAAAAACAACAGGGTCGTTGGATTTTATCCCGGATGTCGTATGTTATCAATACCCAGGGTAACTGCATCTTCCATACCAGGTTCGACATTAGGGGTACATCTGGACATGTTAGTTGCCGGAGACTGACATCCTAAAATAGTCACATCTGCCTCCGTTTCCCAATCGTATGTTATGGGGACTGAAAATTCCTCCCTCTGTTCTTCTCGTCTCTGCTTTCTTCTACTTCACCATCTCTGTATCAACCGCTACTGTACCGTCTCCCATCGTTGAGTGAGGAGTTGAGAATGTTGTTCCCAGGAGGTGCTGTACTCTGTTAAACAAGCACATAGCTTCACTTAAGTTGCCTATTTTTGCTGGTTCTCTCTCATTTTCCTCGACGAGTACATGCTGAATATCAAGACCGATGGATGTACCACTTTATATTCTTTAACCACGGACGTGAAGTAAATATTCTTCAATGTGTAGATACGGACATGAATAAAACATCCTATTAAAAACAAATTCAAAGTTGGACAGTTAAAGAAAGTAAAGAAGTCAAAAGCAAAGTTTGTTAAGAAAAATTGACCAAGAATAATAATACCAGCTAACTCAATTATAAACAAGTAAAGATTTGGTCCAGTCCCTCCCTCTCCATGAAGAACTGATAAATACAAAAGAAAAGCCACGTTTAACAAGAACGTTTTTACAATTTTAAGAGAAGACCAAGAGTTTCTTCCATCAAGTACAGTGTCATTTTGCCATCTATTTATACTACGTTTCTGAGCTGAAGAAAACAGATATCCATAGTGATCAATAAACATTTATTTTATTGTATCGTTTCATGAAAAATCATATTGAAGACAGTACATATTTTAATGAGAATCCGACACTATGTTGATGACAGAAAATGCATATACAACATTATCCACACACCAACGAATCTAAAGAAATGAAAAAGGTCATTCAATGCTTCAGGGCGTCTTCAAACTGAACTAATTAAATGTACCTCAACACTCTCTTGTTCTGAGACGCGCGTAAATTCTTGCTTCTTCAATGTTGATTTTGTACTCGTTAGCATTTGCCATCAATGTCAGCAGTACATCCACACCTGTCGTGCAACCACATGGCCATGTGTAGCGATCCATCATTTCGAAATTTCGTCTTTGATTGATCTTGCTTTTTTGGGAGGAGGGGTTGTAAATACATTATTGTGAGGATCATCTTTTCTGTCAACTCTGTGCCGGTTACATTCATGGTGTGCCGGTCTCCACACCAATGATGCAACGATAAGTGAGTTCTTGACTTCCTTTCCGTACATCATGAGGTTCTCAAGGTCAGCTCGGTAAAGTGAAGTATCCATGCTCATGCTGAACAGTTTGTTCTTCAAGTACAAATTCACTTCGCTGAACAAAAACAAAAGAACAGGCAGTTGTTGAGGGAAGCCACTCTGACATTAACGCATGTACTGGATTTGTCGCTTTTGAGCTCTTTGACTTTCAGGTTCAAGTAACTGTTAATCTGATCAGTGTTATCTTTGATTTTTCTTTTGATATCATGCTCGATAGGAGGAGAGGCGATGTAATTTTGCACAGAATGAAATTCTATCTATTGTGGTTATTGCATCGTTGGACAGAGGGTTGTGCTATTCCACTGTTCACTAATAGATAACTAATACAGAACTAATACAGAACTTATGTTGTAGAGCGTATTGATATACAGACCTTTCTAAACACCGCTCATATAACATAGTAATACTTTCACCTGTTTTTTCTTTCTTCACTTTTAGAATAAAAAGTGGACTTTTAGACGTACGAGAACTATTGGACCTTGGTATTAAACTCGGACTGGGAACAGGTAAGTACGTTTGTTGATTAAAATAATATTATTTACAAGCGTGAACAAAGTGTTATGACCTTCTTGGTTCGTCTATCTCTATGTCTGTTTATAATTCTAGCTATTGTAATTTCTGTTGCGATTAGTCCTCAAACAAGATCTCTGTTCAGATTCCGTATTCAGACCTGAAAAACTATTGTAAGCAACGAGTGTACCTATTGCGGATAACGCACGCAAATATAAAGGCAAGGCTTGTAAACCATCTAACTTTCATAAGCTGCTCGGGTTTAAACCGATGGGTGATAATTCCTCTAACCTGACAGATTAATTCTCTTATGATAATTGTATGAAAAGGATGGGACATTTTAACTCTTGGTAAGAGTTCACATTTAAAGTTAACATCGCACTTCGTACACCTATTTGTTCTTTTACTTAAGTTGCTATTTCACGAAATACTGAACGACAGGTGCATCATCAGAAGCATGTTTTAAATAATTTAAAATAGAATTCATTTTTCTAATATTCAAAGTGAAAGATTTTAAAATACATTAAGTTGTTAATGAATTCCTAACAATCCTCATTATTATAATCCTCATTATTATATCACATATAACAGTTCCAAGTAATCCTAATACGTTCCAAAGGTATTTTGAATGATAACTGTTCCAAAGGTATTCTGAATAAAGCCTGTATTGTACTTACATATCCAAATGATTTTGAACAAATGTTAACGCACTGCAGTTACAACATATAATATATTTAATAAATACATCCACTCAATGTATCTCTTCCTAGAGTATTAATATGAAGAATAAATAAGTCCGCACAATGATTCGCATAATATAGTAAGCTAACACGCTATTGCTTGAAATTGCAACTCAAGACTTAAGTGAATCATTTTACGCATTTCGAAATCACTCATTTTAGTCAACAAGGGTCATGTAGTTTCTTCTAGCTAATCAGGAGCTAGGTCGGTCTGATCCTTTTACAAGTTCCAATGTCCTTGTTGGATAACGTAATGTTTACTTACACTGATATAGTAAATCGACCTTGGAATTTTATGAATAAAATCGTACATCACACTTTACGCGACAATCTATCTATAGAATATTAGCATTAAAATGTCATTAACTAAATGACCCTTACTAAAATCAGTATTATGAAAATAATATTAATAATATGGACACACATAGCAGGTGCCACGCGCACCAATTGACAGGTAAATTATCACAGCGTTTAGCTCTTTACACACACTCCAAGTTCATAGGATGCTCGCCGCGCTATACCTGTATGTATTGACTGGTCCATTTAGTCTTAAAGATTTAGAACCAGTGGAAGCAATGGAAATATTAGAAATACGGTCCTTATAACCACTCTACATGTGTAGCTTGTTCCGGTTGCCAGTCTACGCATGTATGTCAGACGTGCACTGCGTGGATCGAATGTCAGTGAGCTGCAGTACTAGGGTTGCTAAAGGGGAAGGCGCAGAAGCGCACCTTGATTAATGAAGACTCATCAGTATACTCAACACAGTTCATCAACCACAAATTGATCCAAACTATAACGGTCAGTGACAGCTCCGACTCTTCCCTCACCGAAGAATCAATAGGTCTGTTATTGCTTGGGTTCGGCGCTCAGTAACCTTCATCACTTGCCACTGAGCACGATCAAGATAAGAAAAACAAAAAAAACAAACGACATAAGTTACTGTACTTCAAACGTAGGGACAGGCTACGTATATAAAAAAAATCTCGTACCTTGTCCTAACCTAATGCACTAGAAAACGTCATGCCAACTATGATGTCACTGTTCCGTCTCGACCGGTCTCAACCATATGTTCTGATCGCAACGAGTCAATACCACATTCGACCGTCCATTGTTAGTCACCAGAAGTTTGCCGAAGCCAAGCCTTATAGGCACTCGTGTGGATCGGTCTAACCGGCGTAGTGCTATAAGACACTCACTGAAAAGGATTGTCAGCTTCTGTAACCAAGGGATGGCGCTTCACTTTGTTCTCAAGTCTATGCTACTAACTGGGGGCCTTTATTTATCCCTCTTTTAGAAGTCATCGTATCTCACCACCACAGCCTATTGTACATTGAAACACAAGACAGAACGCCTTTATCGACTATATTGGAGCGAGATCAAGATTAAACAAGTCTAAGTAGATATTATCGCGAAAATCAACTGTGTGGACCGGGTTTTTGTATCAAATATCCTCTAATTTATCTTAACACAAATAACGGCACAATATATATCATGCAATATAAAAATGGTACTGTACGTATAAAACGAAATTTGTCTTAGATAGTAACAAGCCGCTTTCACAGTCGATCTAGCCATTTAAACCAAACGACGGGAGGTCTTTGTTTAATTTACCTACTTTACGCCACTAAACCCACTCATGGATCAGCCACAGGTTATTCATTGCTGCTTCTGGTACCCTGTTTAGTGCCCCAATACACAAAGGATGTGGATTCCCTGTCTTCTTATGATTTTGGAACGTTTGCGAAGTGATTGTATCCCCAGTCAGGTAGATTTTTGAGCATGGTGGTGGGCTGCACCATCTTTATCAGTTTCATCCCAGATTTTACTGAATCCGTCATCGTCACCCTGTTCACCTAGAGACGACGAAGTATACTCCGTCGTCTTATCTAGATCTCACTAAAAAGAGGACACTGTCTTCCGAGCGTCATTCGTGGATAAATATCATATATCCAGCTCCAAAATGAAAAATTTGACAAGGTTATGGGTAATGCAATTATCCCCCGTTCCGTCGCTATCAGACTCGGGCTGTATGAGATCAGTAACGAAGCCGATAATGCCTATTATATTTAATTATGGGCCTGCTTTCGTTTATCAACATGCTTCATGCAGTCTGCCAACAATGCAACGGCGTCGACAAGTTTGCTATATTCCATTCCGAATACAAATATTATGAGACTAGCTGTCACAGAAGAATCAACTAATATAAGCAGACTGGTTGCTTCATCCTTCGGTTTTCACTAGTGTATGTGCCCACTAGGATCAGCCACTGGTGGATCTATTGGCGTGAAGGAAAGTGCAAATCTCCGAACCATGATTTCGTCAGTCCCGGATCCGAGGGTCTCAGTCAAAGCTTTTCCCATTCGCTCACCCTTCAACAAACCTGTTTTTGAACATAATACAAAAAGCAAGAGAATATGAGCGCCGTCTCATCCTGTTTTGTCGCTCACAAACGGGAAAAAGTTCTGGCTCAACTACACCTCATCAATCTAGAGACGGAAATGTTCAGGAAAATAGAGATATTTCATCATCTGCTCGAGCAACCTCGACATCAGGCCTTCCATCCCAATCTAGAGTTGTTGAAACTGCTCGTCCTTAAGAACAATTCTCTCATCAAGTGGTGGAGAGAAGCTCTCCAGAGAGACGACTGTCTACTTGACGCGTACGAGTGAAATGAAGAATTTTCGTAGAATCGTGTGAGCGTAAACACATTGTGCAATTGAACGCATCAATACTACAATGAGCCAAAGCACAAAAAGCTTTGGCTCATTGACAAGAAACAGTTAGGGGCCAATCATAAAAAGCTAACGTTTCACGATATCCGACATTTCGAGTTCACAAGTCCAAAGGCGTTAGATTTATGCCCAGAGTGGATCAATATCATTCATGACGGCCCCTGCTTTCATTGCCAAGAACAGGCTCCCGTTCAAAGGGAATCAGACTTTTGTAGTGAAATCTCTTCAACTTAGTGGCTGTCTACAAGATCAAGTGTAAGCTCTAAAGTGGAACTTTTGAACGTCGGAGCCGGTGCTTTGAGTTAGATCACGCCTTTTCTTAGCCCTCACAGAGTAAAACGATTACACACCAGCACCGACACTTTGGGTTATTCATCCGGCAAATTGGGAAATTAATTCCTAACAGATCAAATGAATTTGCTACGCATTTCCACTCAAAGTTACGGCAGTTGCCAAGAGCAGAAACTGTTCACTAACGTACATTATCCATGCCGTCGGACGGTGACTATGGTCACTTTATTCAGCATTAAAATTAAATATTTCACCTCAAATGGTTAAGCTCAAACTGGCGAGACCTGTTTGCTGTGGCAATGTAGGTTAAGATTCCGCGGGTGGCTCGACAGTTTCATAAAGACCCGGCTTCACGACGTCCGTTGTATTTTTGGAAGGGACAAAATCTCTTTCGAAGTTGCTCATTATCACATGGAGTATTTTCTTCTGTCGACGTATTTAGAAGCTGTCGCACATACCTTAGTGGACAAGAGATGGCATCCCTGGGGTAAGGGGATGCAACCCCCTCCACCTCTTGCCTATTCTTCTAAGGTATTATGACGGGGTAACCTATCTGAAGAATAAACCATTTTTTTCCCTAGTAAAATACGTTTTCTTGATAATGCTTACTCGTTCACAATATACACACACCTACCCAACCTCTCCGCAGTTACATCCATACAGAGAGCGTATCTTCCACACTTTTAGTAACTGCAGTATTCATGTGAATTGGCGCCAATCCCTGTATCAAGAGGAGATCACTCTGTAAAATTGCCACATATGTGGGCAGATAACCTTTAGATCTTTAACTAAAATGTTAGTCTGGGAGGGTTGGATTTGCGAGGTACTTGTAGTTCACCTAAGTTATTATGTTCGGGTAAATATTATTGAAGAAACATGTTTTTAGTAGAGAAAACTGGTTTTAAATAATACAAGAAAAAGGCTCACTTGTTCGATACAGTAAACATGTAGTTAAAGTTAATAAACAAAGGAATAAACATAGATTTCTTCTATTATTTAAAGAAAGAAATAATCAATACACAACGAATTTAGAGATAGTTGCGTAAATTATGAAATATTCAGTAAATTAAGATGAGATCATTCAAAATTTAAACCAACAACTATATAACGTATGCTAAAGTCTGACCTTTTAAACGTGCTTTGTAAATGTTCTTTTAATATGCAGCGTTTTATACAACGTGTTGAATTTTCGATCAATTATGTTTTATTATTCATACAATTGTTGCTTTATTTTGTAATAATAGTATTGAGTACATAACTAGACAAATAACACAACATCGATGGTACGTCATATAAATCACGCGGTCCATGTGTATTTGCAAATGGTTGGGAATAATGTACAATGACCTGACAGTATTTATGTGTTTTTTGCAAATGTTTTTGTGCATCGCATCTTTTGCTAGTTTCTGTAAAGTATCCATGACTTCGTGATTTATTCGAAAAGTCTTTTGCATTTTCTAATTTGTGTCATATAACATTCGCAATTGTCCTCATAATTTGACTTTTGGGAATTTACCGATGTGGTGTATTCCAAAGTAGTTGCTGCTGGCGGGGGCGGGTCTAAATAGCGTTTCTGTCAAATATGATCTCTGCTGCTCAATGTGCACGAGATGGCGCGTGAAATGATTGCATATAAACCTTCATGACGAGCTGAGCTCATTCGTTTTTCACTTTACCAATCAATAAGGATTACAAATATTACAATTCTTATGTAGCTGAATATCAATAGTAAACAGACTAAAATACAAACACCACAAACAACATAATATACTCTTCCATTTGATATTATCATCAATTCGTGATTGAATAGTACCATAGTTGTAGAATAATATAGATGTTGTGTGAATTAGAAGATTTTTTGCTAGAATGTATCAAAATCAATAGTTTGACAAATTTCTAATGAGCTGAAATAATAATTAAGTCTAGTAATCTGACATTATGATAACCTAAAAAGTTTTACAGTTTCGAGATTTATAAGCCTTCTCCAGCTCGTTCTGTCATAGCTAACCATTTTATTGCCATTCTGCCTGATAATGTTTTAACTTCTTCCTGAGGTCAAACATGAAAAGTATATCAAAGCTAACTCAATAACTAAAAAGACGGAGAGAGAAAATGAAGATAATATCAGTGTTGCTTTGTCATGTAAGTTGAGTACCGTTTCTTTTTGTAGATGTCTCGGGTGGGTATAGCACTTCTATGCTGGACGCAATGCGCAGCGCGATTCATGTCTCCAAGACTCTTGGAATTCAGAACGGCGATTCGTATAGAGAAATCGGCCACAACGAAGCATTCATGATGGCGACACTCGGAGGAAGCGAAGGCAAGCATTTAATTTTTGTCTTAATAATTTTGTCATCATGGAAGTTATGTCTGCTGCATATAACACAGATCTAATGGCACGTACGTGTAGCGTACATAAGAAAACATTTCTGTCAACAAAACATGGACTGGCCGTGAAATGGGGGTGATCAGCTCGATATAGATTCTAATACTGCACTATTCAGCGCACAGGTTTCACGTGAATAATGCGCTTTGACTGATATATATATATATATTTTTATTTGTAATATTTAACATTAATTTGTGACAATTTCAACTGTGTTGTAAAACAAAATTAATACTTTTATGAATGATTTTGTTATATACAACAGTAGCATGCTGTTAATATCCTTAAATCTGTAACATGATTTTTGGGGAATTTTTGCAATTTTCCTTACTGTCGGAAGCTACCGAAGTTTCTGTACAGTAAAAAAGGACCGTGGTATGTACCACCGAAAAAAAATACCGTGGTAAACTGGTATACCAGTAACAACCATGTACCTCTGCTGCATAATGCACGAGCAAATAGTAATGCTTATATTTTGTTTGCTATTACAATCTCATATTTTGGATGAGTTTAGTCTTTGTAGTTTTTAAACAGCATAAACTAGACAGTAGGATTGTTGTTTTTTTTGCTTTTTTTTTTTTTTTTTTTTTTTTTTTGTTTCTTTGTTTGCTTATGAAATATATGCAAATAATAGTTCATTTCAGACATTCTACAGCTTTGGAGATTGTTAAGTTAGAAGGCCACAAGGCCACTTTTAATACTTGTTGGAGATTAGAAAAACTGCAGAAATTATTTCAAGGTCAAAGGTCAGGGTTAAATCGTGCTCGATAATATTGCCAAATGATTAACCACTATTTATAGGACACACTCCTTGTAGATTTCCTGCTTAAATGTTATGCTATCTGGTTTGAGTTTTAGACATGCCAAATGAAATTGATTGCAAGATCAATATTTTACAAGTAGATCCATTCCTAAGAATAAATACACCTAATGTTATGTTCCTTAGTGTACTGGCATGCCTAAAAGTCATTTGGAAAATCATAGTTTACCACCAGCGTACTAACGGGGCAGGGGGCAGACGGGGCGGTTTCCCTTGGCGCCAGAGGTCTTGGGGCGCCAAAACCACGAGCGCAAGAGGTCTCTTGAGGCGCCAAAACCTTATGGGCTTTCATAGTCGCACCGGACGCCATTTACCATCAGTATGTCACTGATTAAAAAAGAATACGGCATATTTGTACACTTGTAATCGTCACGTTTTGTGGATTGTGTCTTGAAAGACGTATGAATGCGTCTCGGTGGTCCCATTTTCGATAATGGAATTCAATCTAAAAAGCAATGGGTTGGTCTTATATTCTTAATTTGTAATCTAAAACTCAGGCAATATCTATAAGTCGGAACATTTTTACATTCCTCAAATGTACATTGAGTACACTTATAATGACAAACATTGAACGTTCATTTTAGTTTTCATTACTGCATTTCTTCTACTAGAAAGTTCAGTTTCAAATATCTATCTGTACTCCAGTTATCAAATCTGATTTAGATTGTTTTAGCTGGTACTTGAATTTAGTACTATAATTCTTTCGAAGAATGTAGGATTTATGTGAAGGGACGTAACTCATATTTTGTCTCACTGTGAATTTGCAGATGGGTCATCTTATGGTCGAATTGGGATTCAAGTAACACATATAAGAACGAAAATACTGTAGACTTTGCCACAAACAATAGATAAACTGGCATAAGGAAATAAAAGGATTGAATAATCACCTGAACCTTTTTTTGTTAAATTTTTATATTGGTTTATTTTTATGCTCTAGCTCTTGGTTTAGAAGACAAAGTTGGCAATTTTGAGGTTGGGAAGGAATTTGATGCAGTGCTAATAGATGCCAAAGTTGTTGGATCACCATTAGATGTATTTAAAGAAGATACATTTGAGGATATGGTGGAAAAATTCATGTACTTAGGTATGTCTACGTATGATGATGACGATGACGATGATGCTTGTTATTATTATTATTATTATTAAAGGCAAATCATGCTAAACTGCAAAATATTTTTTGCCATATGATCAGAGAGACGCAGCATATTTGTTTCAGGAATGTACATCTGTGTGTGAGAAATTTGTGTAAATGCTAACACAAACTATGTCACCTAAAGTTCTATCTGATTTAGGACATTGATTATATTTAATATGTCATTGATATGTGTTTTAGAAATTGATCTTACAGACAACACCGGAAAACAGCGAAAGATCAAAATGCATCGTCCAAATCTTATATTTTCCAATTTTACAACACACAGAATACACAATGTGCACGAACATATATTTAATCGAAAATTGACATCGAAAAGAAATATGAACATTTGAATCAGTGATGATTGTGGCTCATAAATTGTGCATGTTCTTGAAGGACTCACGGTACTAATTAAGTTCCCATAGTAAACCTATGCAAACACCACGATTTTTTTGAGTGCTTATGATCAAGCATATATTTATCAGTATAGATAAAACCTGGATGTCAGCTTCTTTGTTGAGGAAAGGATATGAGCCGTGGCATTTTCTGGACCTGCATGTGTTTGAAAAATGTGCTTTCAATTCCGCACCAAAGAGTCAGGTGCTAATTTCAGTAATGAGTGTTCCAAAGTCAAGACTGTTAAAGGACTGAAATTCAATCAATAAAACAATGTCACTATTTTTTTCACTTACAGCTAGGGTAAGCTCTCAAAAGAGTTTTTTTCCTAAAATATAACTTACAGTATTAACCAATCCTGGTCAGCCAAACCCATATATACTATATAGTTCACCCATTTCCAGCCTGGTTTCCATTTTTCCATATTATTAGTACCGTGTGTCCTGAATGCATTTAGATTGTTTAACGTTGACTTCATTTGCGTTGTTAAACGTTGACTTCATTTGCATGCATTGTTAAACGTTGACTTCATTTGCAATGTTAAACGCTGACTTCATTTGCAATGTTAAACGTTAGCTTCATTTGCTTGGGTTCCTCCTGTAATGCCTCCATGACCAGCTCATCCAGTAGCCGCCTGGCATACTCCAGATGCATCTGAAGTTCTATCAATTTTGCAATTCTGCTATTTTTTTTCTAAAAGTTGATGATTCAACGATGTGTAGCCAGACTGACGAACGCTTCCCTTTATATTTGTGAAGCGCAGACACACAACGTTTTGTTTTTGTTGACGGGGAGTTATGGCAATCTTTTATCGTCTGAGATTGCGTCCCCGTCTGGCGGCAGGCTTTCCCATAGGAAAAGGTCTGCTTCTTCGGAAAGAGAAGGAGAACTCTTTCTTGTCTACATGGCAGTCAACAAATCCTCTGTATGGTTCCTGCTGTTGCTGCTGTTCATTCTGCTTTCTGTGCTTTTGAAGTCTGTACTTCTCCGTCCACTCTTCTTGTTCTTTCTTGATTTCCTCTCTGAAGAGCTCTTCTATCAGGTCATCGGTCACTTGCAACATTCTGGCATTCTCTGTCTCTTTAGGCTTCGGTATCAGGTTTTGCCTGACACGATATAAATTCACGTAAGCTTCATTCAGCTTGGCTAGTCTTGAACACATCTTCATTGGAAGATGAGTCAACAATATATGGTCAGACTTGATACTGCCTTGCTTTATATGGCTCAAGCGCGGACGCGATAGGAAACACCCCTATGGTTTCGTTGGGTATGAACATTATTAGAGTTAATCGTCGGGAAAGGGATATAGAGAAGTCAAAGACCATGTATATTGATACAATTTTAATACCAAACGACAGACACAATTGTTTACAAAATTCAACATTTTTATTAAAATAACTAACAACCAACAATTAACAATAAAACAAGCAAACATATTATTTTTGACAAGGTTTACAACATTGCAAAGTGAAGTGAAATTTCCACGAATGCAAGTCATTAGGTGGGCCATTGAAGTACACTAAGTTTCCTAGCTAAAGACAAAATATAGCCATAACGGTCATAAAACCATCGATCTACTTTGTCATCGTTTCTAGAAGGAAGAGTAGCGATCAAAATAAGTCACTAAATGTTCTAAAGAATATCAAGACTGCGTCGATGAAGAAAATACACACAATATTGTCCACCACCATGGAATCTGTGCCTTCTAATTTCACATTATTGAATCGTGTCGTCTGGGCATTTCTTCTCATAAAGTCGACGATATCGTCTTCCAAAGCAGGCCATACGAATCAAAATACTCCACAGAACGATCACGGGTAAAGTAGACGGCTATGCATTTGGTTCCTGGGAGATGACTGTCGTCCGTGTTGATGACATAAGCTTGATGGTCGTGAAGTTTGCGATGAGGCAGTTCATCTTTAGCACACACGACAGGATTCCAAGAAGAGATATACGAACTGTTGTTCAAAAGGTAATAAAGTTCCCAGGTATCTATTTTTTGTGTTGTTGTTTTTTCTTGCTTTGTTTAACAGGTAATGATAAAGCATCAATTCAGTCCGAACATTTTGCTTAAAAACCTCTGACAAGTAACCGTTTCTTCTATTCGTCTCCGCACCCTGAGCCAAGAGATCTTCGATGTGATGGATCTCTAGAGCAGTCAGTGGAGAAGAGGAATGATCACGCTAGTCTTTATACCACTGATGCAGCACTGCTTCTTCTGAAGTCAGATTCTCGTCCAAGTTTTCTTCTTGACTCAGCATCAGACATTTATCGTGTTGAATTTGGGACGATCCTTTTGACATCCATAGCAATCTTTCTTGATCAATTCCTTAATTGTATCCGCCAGGTGTTAGGCAAAACAAGAGACTAAAAGTTATTCTTGTTCTGGCCATTTGGGCTTCCGTTGCTTCTAATAGTCTAGAATGACTTCTCTCAAACTGTTGATTTCTATCGTAATTATCAAATTCGGCATACAGGATGACGTTCACTGTCACTTTCAGTTGTGCTTTAAACTGAAGTTCCACACGAATCTGGCCGGATTTTATAGGATGGAGATTTCCCTCGTCGCTGCCTTGGTTTGGAGTGAAATCAAAAGCCCACAAAGCATACGTAATGCAGAGGCTGGTGTTGGTCCCTAACTGTCCGATGGCTTCGTACAGGGACAAGTGCGATCTCGAGTAATTTTTCTTGTCAAAGTCAGGTTCGAAGGGTCTGGTACACAGTATATTGCCATAGCGACTGACTTCGATCTTGGACACGTCGGAGTGATTAAACTCGAAGAGAATTTCCTCGTAGGCTCCATTGATGGATGAATTCTTGACGATGCAAATTAATAAACGTTTGTGTAACTGTCCTTGCAACAGATGATCTTCAATCATGGATGGCTGTCCAGCGGGTATGGTGAAAGTTTTAACTTCTACGCGTCGTATCGGATACTTGGCAGTCGTTCTGCTCAAAGTGTGACTGATTTCGTTTCCCACTTTAGGTAACACTTCCACGCGTCGCACGTAATGTCTGGCTTCTTGGATGATGGTTTTGTAATTGGTAACAGCAGCTTCAAACATCAAGTGGAAAGCGGTACTTCTGCGACTCAGTCTCAGACAGACATCCACGCCGTTCAGCAAATACTTCTCTTGCAACCACATGTCTAAATGCAAACGATCCATCAGTTCTAAACTACTGCTTGCTTTTCTTTTCTTTTTGCGGTCTTTAAACTCATTATTGTGGTCATCAAGGCTTTTAAACTTGCCTAGTGTGTCAGGTTTCCATACCACCCAGGCATCCATATGAGTGTTCTTGGTCTCTTTTCAGTACGTCATTAGATTTTCCAGGTACGCTCGATAAGGGTTCCTATCCATGCTACTACTGATAAATTTGTTATTCAAGTACAATTCCACTGAGCTGAACAAAGAATGCATGAAATTGTTGATGGAGCTACTTTGTCATCGTCTTCTAGTTTGGTATCATCCGTATCGTTCACTTTGACTTTCAAGTACAAGTAGCTGATATTCAGATCGATGTAATCATCGGGCCGTCCTTTGATTTCAAATTCAGTGAATTTTTGTTCAGGAGCAAACAATACACTGATGTCCATCGCTTGACATGCGTCCGTTTATCTTTTTTGACTGAAAATGTTGGAATAAATCCTCTGTTTTGGTTGCTCCTCTTTTTCTTTGGACGACTGCGTCTTTTCATGGGTAGACGTCGATGCTTAGATGTTTAAATATTTTTTTCGGATGACGAGACTCCATTTTTTTTCCTTTTAGGACAGTAGAACAACGATGGTGATAACGGTGTGTCTTTGGGGGGACATCTTTGGGCGTTCAGGGGCTCAAAATAACTGATCCCCATCCTGTACCGCAGGTCTATTTTATACTGGAAAGCGTCGCCACTGATTGTCTTTACGTCATATCAACTTGATGATATATCGGTAAATTCTTCCTTGGAACAATCCATTAAACTCTGTAACATGCGCGGTCTCTCTTTGACTTTGATTTTTGGGGCAGGTACTTTGTGATTGCAGCTAAAGAGGAGGAGGGTGTCATCACTGGAGGAGACGTTCTTGGAGACGCGGGTTTCTATTGCTTCATCAAATGAGGCAGAACGGGCGTCAAATCGGGTTTGGCTGGCATCACCAGCAACGGAGAAGTGGAAGAACCTGAGGCTACAGGAGACGCGGTCACCGTCGCTGTAGATCGTGACCTTTTGCGGAAACAAGCTGTTTTATGTGGTCTTTTATGTGGGATTTTCTTTTTCTTTTTCTGTGGGCTTTTCTTTTTATGTGGCTGTGACCAGGTCTTGACACCACTGCTCTTTATCTTCTGGGTCCGATTGTTTTTTTGGGGGGGAGTGGCTTTTTTCTTGGGGAGAACTTTGGGGAATTGGGTCCCATTTTAAGAGGGATCGAATGATGATAAATCCTAGAGAACCGCTACCTTACAGGTTTCAAAATGCTTTGTTTTTTGGCTTGAGCGTCGATGGGAGATCAACAGGTTGCGTCAAGGCTACTTTGTTTTTCTCAAAAAAGCGTTTGGTTTGATGAAGAATGTGAATGATGTCTTGCAGTAACTGACGTGCTGTCAACACAAGCCATCGTAGGACTTCTTTGAGACTGGCTTCTAAGACACGAGCACATATTTTTGGATTGTTTTCGTGAGTAAATTGGCGTGTGGGGTTTGAGTGGCATCGTCGTACGAATGAGTCATCCAAGGCGTTCCTAACTGTTTGGCTAAGACTTACATTTGCAATTTATCTCTAGGGCTTTTAAACAAGACCACATAATGAGCATTGACACTGATGGTGCGATGGGCTTTAATTTGTTGAAACAAACTTTTGAGTGATTGAAATGACACTGGAATTACGATGATGCCCTTTGCGCGTAAACCACAGTTTAATTTCTTCTTCGTCTTTTCCTAACATGTCGTCGAAGATCACCAGATGGGTATGACTGTGGTCAGACACGATACCGTCATTTTCACCAGGAATGCCTTCCACAACCACGATGGAATCGCTTAGACTTTCTAACCAGAGACTGTTCTCCGATTGCCATACTTTGTAACACCATACGGTCCATTGAGGTGGACGATCGAACAAATGATGTTTATGTTTGATCAAACATTTGACAAATTTGGTTTTGCCTGAACCGCTAGGTCCGGTATTAACATGTTTAACGGATGGCGAAGGTACAAGGCCTCCCAACTGGCACGATCTAAGTTTTCGTCGATGACTTTGAAAGTAGAGGAAGAGGGAGCAGAGACAGCAGAGGTTGCCATTGTAGAGAATGTTACTTTTTACACGAATACAGACAATACAAGAATTTTTATACTTTTTCAGGACACGTTTATTGTTGTTTCTTAAAAATGGAACAACACGAAAGACAAAAATACATAAAGCCAAATGGTTAAGTACAGCGATTTAATACACATTAAAGCGATCAAAGTGGAATAGAAACAAATGACTGTACAACACGTTTTTGGTAACAAAGGTGTCCTAGGGACAGTATGTAATGGTCTTACAGTCTTTACATTGGGTACAGTCACACCGCTGTCCTTCCAGAATGGCCTTTTGAGAATGTCCATCACAATTCTGTCCCGAAGGGAGTGGTTGTCCTCGGTGATGGGTTCTTTTGACACTGTCACTAACACAGGTTTAAATTGTGCTTTTTCACTGAATGTTTGAATGTAGGATCACAACTCTTGGGCATAATTGGCCACTTATTTGGTCCAAGCCTCTAAACCCAAACTTTTCCAGTCACGTACATATGTCCAGTTGTTGTTGTTGTTGTGGGGTTTAACGCCATTTTTCAGCACACGATAGGCTATGCATGGCGGCCAGTATTAATGCTGGAGGAAGAACCCGGGAAAACCCCGGGAAGAACCACCGACCCACGAGAAGCTACTGGCAAGCTTTCTCACATACCCACACATTTGTCCAGTGAGGATCTAAGTCACAAGCTACACACATCGTCGTCCACATTTTCAGTTGCTAAAAGTTGACGAATCTTTTTTTCCCGTAGAGGTCGAGAAGTATCTAGATGAAAGCGCAGACTTTTAACAGAATGAATCTCTCGTGGATATTTAAAGGGACTGCTTTCATGTTTTATTTGGTGGTAGGTACTGTTCGTGAAGAGTCTACAAGGAATTGGCTGTAAACGAAATCCCAGAAAGGAAGTCACTAAGACATACACCACACGTCGACCCCAATTCGTGGGACATTGTTCTCTTAATAAGTGTTGATAATCTTCCAGAGTTTGTATGCTCTCATTCATTGCTTACCTTCCACGGAATCTGTTGTATCACAGCTGATAAAGGTGGTGGCATGGTAGGACGTTTTTATACGCTCTTTTTCAGAAGCAATAAATGTACTTTCTGCACAGAGATGATCGTACTCGAGTGGAAAATCTAAATGGTTCAGTCAATAACATGCACATCACACGCCATTCAGAAGTTGCTTCTTGAACTAAGGTTACGTTGTGTAAAAGAGTTTGGTAATCCTCTAACTATTTCGGAATTCGTTGCAGTATGTCTACGTCGTAGTAAAATAAAATCACTAACAATCCAACCATTCTTGTCCGTGAGTAGTTGATCAATGTCTGACCACTGGAACAGTTTCATCTGAATAAGTCCTCTTATATCATTCAGGTACCATTGATTTAAACATCGGTTACATAACGGATGCAATTGTTCTTTGCGTTGAACTTTGACCAATTCAACTCAAGAGGCAAACCACGAATGTTCTCTTGTAACGTTTCCATGATCATGTCAGTCATATTTATACCCATGTTGGGGTCACTTCTAATTGTCCTTATTTTATTTAAAATCTTCTCCTAGCGGAAAAGTAATGGACATACTGAGTAATTTCTGTCCACTGCTATTCAGGGTAACGGTCAAGAATGGTAGTAAAATCTTCTCAATAAACATACATCGGTCTAAAGTGGAATAATAGGATGAACTTGATCCAGAACAATATGACAAGTTGGTTGACTTTTGTCAATTTCCTCTTGTGAATGTCTCGACACAAAAGTTCCTCAGTCACCAAATGAGATTTTGCTCTGGCAAGTCCCTACCAAACTTTCTTGTAAATCTTCTCTTACAATTCGTTTGGTAATCCTTGTTGAATATTATTTTATAAATTGGGTTTAAATACTTGTCTAGTTGCTGTCATAGATTTAACTCCTAGCCAAGCTGGTTTCTTAAACGACATGGCATACCACTTGAATTACTAGGGTCCCACTAACGGTAGGTAGTGACAATGCGGAGGCCATCGAGCATGTTCCAGGTAAGCCGATTCTTTCTGCTTCCACTAGCAAGTAACACACCGCAACGGAGGCACTTGACTTTATCCCCATTGTCCAAGTACAAAAATCCGGCTTAACCTCATTCTTCAGGGGTAGTTCCTTCCAGATATTTAGGCCACTTTCCTTGGAACGTTTGAAAACGACTTTCAATGTCGTAGTATTCAAGCAAACGCACAGGGAACAAATATTCGTCTTTCACATGCTCATTTCGATGTGGGTACGGTGAAATCCGCAGGAGTTTGCTCAGGGTTGGATGACGTCCGTAGGGTGGTAGACGCATGGTCTCGCGTGGAGGTTGACACCCACCATGAAAACCAGTAAAGAGTCTACGATAACGAGAAGCATCTCTTTCGTATCCGTCAGGTTTGACACGCACATCATCACTTTCCCTGGTAGGTACAGTAGTAGTGGTACTAGTGGTCATAGCAAAATTGCCGTGCTGTGGTACTGAATCGCTGAGGTCACAGTGTACGGCATCCATGCATTCGCAAGGTACAGCATCGCACTCCGCTTGAGAATCCCGAACTTGAATGATGTCTGTTTAAAAGTATTCATCCTTGTAGCTTGGTCTTTGTAGTTACAATGAACTTTCGGCCTTGGACGTTGACCTTTATAATACTATTCATAATGAAGTCTCGAGCTTGTACATAGTTCCTTTTTATGCCCTGTTTTGGAAGTCTTCCTGGACAACGGTACTGCGATCTCTAAGGTAGCGTCATACCCGTACCGTTGTGTGATGGGTGGAAAGGCCATATAAAGGTTGTGTGGATAGTATATTTGGGGTTTGTTTTTCCTCCTTCCCGTGTGTGGATAATATATTTTGGGGTTTGGTTTTTCTCCTTCCCGTATGTGGATAGTAGATTTGGGATCTCCTTGTTGTTTCCTCTTCCCCTGTGTGGATAGTATATTTGTGTTTTTTTTTCTTTTCCCCTGTGTGGATAATATATTTGGAGTTGTGTTTTTTTCTCCTTCACCTATGTGGATAGTATATTTTAGGGTTTGTATTTTCCTCTTCCGCTGTGTGGATAGTATTTTTGTGGCTTGTTTTTTCCTCTTCTCGTGTATGGATAGTATATATTTTTTTTCCTCTTCCCCTGTGTGGATAGTATATTTGGGGTTTGTTTTTTCCTCTTCCCGTGTGTCGATAGTATATTTGGGGTTTGTTTTTCCTCCTTCCCGTGTGTGGATAGTATATTTTGGGTTTTTTTTTTTCTCCTTCCCGTTTGTGGATAGTAGATTTGGGGTTTGTATGCGTGCGCGTACGTTGTGTGGATAGTAGATTTTCTTTTTTTTCGTCAGGTGTGTGGATTTGTGTTTGTTTTTTTTCTCTTCCCGTGTGTGGATAGTATATTTGGGTTGTGTTTGCGCCATTCAACAACTAACTTCATTAAAAAGATGCAGAAGTTACAAGACATTCGAGACAATTTGTGGATGATAGAGGAAATGTTAACAAAACAAAGCGATGGTTTTTATTATTATTATTATTATTATTATTATTATTATTATTAAAGTCCCCATCGAGTTAAGATGGAGATAAACACCTTGAGAAAGTGTAAGGATATGTTAACATATATCATTAAACAAGAAAAGGAGAAGGGGGATGAAGAGAACAAAAAGAGGATGAGAGAATGCAATAATAAAATAGAAAAGGAAGAATACAATAAAAGGTAGAAAGAGGAGGAGAAGGAAAAACAAGAGGACAAAATGATAAAAGAAGAAGACAACAGCGATAACAAAAATAAGAAGATGAGGAAAAGAAGAAACTAGAAGATGAAGAAGAAAGCCAAAGACTCTTTTCAGTGCCACTCCATTGCCTCGAAAAGATTTGTTTTCTTATATATGAGGGGCCCTAAGTGGCTCTCCGTTACGGATCACTGCCATCTCACCTCTGTCTGCGTGGGTTCGAGTCTCGGATTCAGCCAATGTGGGTATGCGAGAAAGCTTGCCAGTAGCTTCTGGTTGGTCGGTGGTTCTTTCTAGGGTTTTCCCGGGTTCTTCCTCCACCATTAATACTGGCCGCCATGTATAGCCTATCGTGTGCTGAAAAATGGCGTTAAACCCCACAACAACAACAACAACAAGAAGAATATTATATATGTGTTTACTTAAGATATCACGTATTCAGATCAGCCGCTTGCCACATTGTTGCCAATGTCTAGTACCGTGATGTCACCTCACCTGTTCCATTTTACCCTTGTCGCTAGACAGTCCCAATACTTTTATGTCGCTCTATAGTCCCACCCATGTTAAATTTCCCCGTGTTAAATTTCCCTTGTCGCCAAACGTTCCCACGACCTTTTTGACTGGGATTTCCATTGTCGCCAAAGTATCCCCCTTTACCACTAAGGCAGCTGTTGGTACCCTTTTTATAAGTCTTTTGTATGACTCGACTGGGGTTCAAACCAGCGCCCTCACACATCCGAGGCGTCGCTCTAAACACGTAGGCAACAGGAGTGGTCGCTTAGAATATAGAGTCAAAAAGGTGGTCCTATATGACAATATCTGAAAATTACTATCCCTGACAGAAATACCGCTTAGGCGACAGAGGCAGGGAGGTCAATCTGTCCAGAAATGATAACACTTTAAGATTAGCAGCCCATGTTGAAAAGCGTTTCAGTTTATTGAAATCGGATTATAATCACTTGATTTCAATTACTTACTAAGATTATATTCTGATGTGGATAGTAAACGTGTTCATCAAACATTTGACAAAATATTATCATAAATGAATGTCATCGATATTTGTACATACTATTTCAGGTGATGATAGAAATATTGTGGCTGTCTTCGTTGCTGGAAGGCTTGTGTGTGACAAGCGTCGGCCTGAAAGTGCTGTGGAATAACGACCTCATGTCAAGGTTATTACAAGAGTTGCCAGCATCTTTCTATGTCTACAGACACTTTTGTTAACGTATCCACTCTTTATAAACTGTATACTAGAGATTCGGTTAAAACGGTTTGATGGATGACAGGAAGTAATTCTTCTATTTTGTATGGATAGAAAGAAGAGGCAAATAGATTTTTGTTTTAAACGTATTTCATTCAGCAAGGAAGGCGATAAATAACAGAAAATGTCTGAATTCGTACAGAAAAACACAAATGTAAATATATTTAGGGTTCTGGCATCTAAACTCTTAAAAAAGCAAGCAGACCATCGCATCTACCTATCAATAAATGTATATATTATCCTAAACTCACCATATATAAACATGTACATTTGACTTAAGACATCAGGTGATAGACTGAATTGTATTGGCCTTTTTGATAACAAACAAATAAATTCATATTTATTTAATTTTCACCTTTTTATTTATAGAATATTTTATGGGCAATAAAATTGTATCGACAGTTCTGTACTTTTACGTAAGATTTAGGATGGACGTCCGTAAAGTCTCAATATCAGTCTGTCCAAAGCGACCAGGTCCCAATGATAAGTCAACTAAATCATAGACATTTCCGACAGAGATACCAAATATTTTTTTTTTTATGGGGGGGGGGGTCCAAGTCAAGTATTCCTTGAATATAAATAAGTCTGGCTTATATAATTGATATTTTGATTCTAACTATATTCATTAGATTACAGGGAATTACCATTGTAAACATTCTGTGTATAAAAATGTGAAATACGATATGCAATGCAATAGTTATTTACAATGTTTACATGTACAGTATATATTCTAAGGATACGGTTTACTACAGGCGTACCAATAATGCCATCAACTTTTATTTAAACTTTTTGAGTCCTTTTTTATTTATATTTTTCTGTTATATCTTATTCCAATAATTTACTATATATATTCGGGACCGGATCATGTCATGTGTTGAGGGTGGGGTCCAAACTTTCAAACGGGCCCTGACTTTCCTCTAAAGGACACCAAAGCAAAAGTCTATGTTTTTTTTTACTCAAAGCATGCACAATACCTAAAAGGCATACTCAATAATAAAATGATTGTCAAATTAAAATGGCAAGTGACTGTACCTTCGTGTGTGTGTTCGTCTCTATTAGCCTCAGGAGGGTCCGACAATCCCTGACCCCACCCTCCCGATCCGACTCTAATGTTGGTTTATTGTCGAAAATTTTTTTCGTCCACGGGATTGATAATTCATTTGTCCTTTTTTCTTATTTGCTTCCCAATAGTGACAGTTAATACCTAAAACAGATTTTCCATTATCTAGTTTTGTCAAGAATGTAGATGCCTCTTTCGGAAACTCCAAATAACAAAAACAGATCAAATTATGAAACATGTTCCACGTGGTATTGCTTGAACCTTATGATACAATTTTAAAATCGACCAAGAAATGATCATTATTAAATTGAAGCATTTTATACCATAGTGAATTGTATCTTATACCGTAGCAAATCGTATCATAAATTGAACTTAACACTGTATATACATGTACACAAAACATGCTATATGTTCTTACTGATGTTACGTAGTAACCGAGATTATTTTATTGTCCAAAAATCAAGGCATTTGTTAGCCCATTAAAACGTTTAAAACTGATGCCAAAATGCCAATATTTTTCACAATTTCGACAAAGAAGGAATGATTTTATTCATAAAAGATGAGAAATGTCTGTTGCTTTATTATCTCAGATTCAATTTATTCAAGTATTTTATTTTAAAAATATTCTAATAATGTTTTTTTTTTTCTTCAAATGCTTATTTCGTGTCTGCGTTCACTGGCAATGTTCATCTTCTGCTGTACACTTGACTCTATTTTTAGACGTGGGTATTGTTGGAAAAGTAGTTCTCCTCACTGTTCGTACTGAAATAAATGCAATTAATTTTGATCACGCGGTAACATTCTGCCGGAATTAACTGAATCTAGTGTATATAGTTTATAAGGGTGATATGGTACTGTTATGTTTTGAGTGTAACATATCTGTTTCTGTTTATTTTGTGAATGCAAAGAGTGCTGAATAAATTACAGTTTCATTTAAAACGCTATAAATTAATTTCGTCTTTGTAAGGCTGCTGTGACAACAGGTGCATATGTTGTGATGGCCTAACTGAAGACCCAAAAAGAAGAGGGGTTTGAGACATAACTTTGTGTAGGGGATATTTTGCCTTTGAGTACAAACATAGGGCATACTAATTTACTTGTGTTATTTGCCAAGTATTATGCTAATGTTTTAGAAATTGAACTCCAGTAAACAATTAGGTTAAATATTGGCACAGAGGTGCTTTAACTGCTTTTTTTTCCGAACTATCAATTTAAACTCAATGCCATACCTGTTTACATTATCTCATTAAAAATAAATTCAAAACGAAAATTAAATACTTTTATGATTGAAAAGTTCATTAGACCATAAACAAATGCACAGATAAAAAACATAGAAATAAAAATGACAATTATCCAATATTACTAACAAATTAGAGAAATCTAAATCACGAAAGGAAGGGCACTATACATGTATATAATGTCCAAATTATGTGAATTCAAATTCTGTCATTGAAAGACAATTGACATAATTTAGTGATCACTTAAAAAAATCCGACACTTAAGGATTTTGGAAGAAAGCTTCATCTGTGAAGACCGGAGTACTACCCCCTCTATGAAACAGGAATCTGATTACAGTAGTTCGCCCCCACCCACCATTTTTCATGAAACAGAAGTGCTAGTACCTCAAACATAGCGAGCGATGAAAATTGCTGAATTTACGCAAATAAAATAGTTCTTTGACTGAAAATAGTGTCAATATTGTGTGGTTGATTATTTTCATAATTTCAATACTATTTCACTAGGTGTGTTGAAATACTTTGCATAGCGATAGGTTTTCATTTACTAAAACATTATTTATTGGTCATGATCACCATATTGAGATACCGCGAAGTGTCGAATTTTGAATTGTGTTGAACCTTAAAGTTGAATGCGTTAAGTATTAAAATGTTATCCCATTTAAGCCAGAAAAGTCTTTGTGAAGGGTCACTTTGACCTTTCTTCTTTTCTCCCACCTTCCGTGTTAGTGTTAAAACTTTAAGGGATAAATTTTTTGACTGAGTGAGATTTGACCAAAAGCATTGCTACGATGACCTGAGAATGTAAACATTTGAGCTACCAACCATAACCTCTTGATAGGAACCCTTGTCAAATTATCATTTTCAAAGTGAAATGATATAACCCGTAGTTCACAGGTTCTATGCTGTCTAAATCTGGTGGAAGAAATTATTATCTTGGGGAAAATTTAGGAACCACTGCCCATGATTGGGCAGAATAAATTAAGGCGTACACTTTACAAGCAATGTGAATTTAAAGTGACGACCTTACTCGGAATTCTTTAGTCTTAATTTCCTGAGAGAGGAGTAGTTTTGACACGGGGGAAGCCTAAAGAGAATAGCGCTTTCTTCGATAAACAAGAAAGGGACCAGATGGCGGTCTTGTGAGAAAAGACAGGGTTTAGTGCTAGGACGCAACGCTCTGCAAGAGAGCAACATTTAGGTACGCAATTTTAATTTCCCACGTAATTGCAGGTGATGCAAATCGGTCGCGGACATTGAGCTCTTTTCACCACTCGTTATTATGATGGAACAAATCCAAATTGGACACTATTCAATTTGTTGAAATAATTTAAATTGAATTTGAATTGCCGTTATTAATTTGTTTTGATTAAATTTGTTATTTTTCTTGTCTAAGGGGGCTCCTATTGTTTTATTTCTTCCCAATATTCTTGCTCGGTTCTCTGTGTTAAAATTCTATTCCTTTTCACTCCCACCGGGCTATAACATCGAGGGAGGTCATCCTCTAGATAACGCCAGCCAAATCCAATTAACCACCCCTCTTACTAAGAAGGCGACGTTACAGATACATTAATCTGTTTGCACACACACACACACACACACACACACACACACACACAGCCAGGAGAAAGAAACTGGTCCAAACGGCATCGACTTTGCGAGAAGCGGTGAGACACAAAAGAATTGAGCAAGAGGCATCTGTGATCAGGAGGTACCGAACATGTGATTTTGTTAGAAAAGACAATGCAATGGACAGCTAGACTGGAACAGGGACATAAGAGAAAATTTGCCAAGTATCAGCACTCCTCCATAAGAATTCGAAAGGATAATGTTTCCGTGATACGGCTTTTAGGAATTATGTATTTTGGTATTTAATTCAGTGACGAATGGTAACAGTAAAGGACCGCTTTAAGTGAATTGCAGTCAGGTTATACTATTTCATGTAGGATTTAAGAATGTCTTGTTACTTGGTCTGATGGCCTCTGTCATTACCACTCTACAAAGCCCTACATATGATAGCCCTTTCTCATTAACACTCTACAAAACCCTGAATAGGCCTAAATACGATAGCCTTTTTTCATTAACACTCCACAAAGCCCTGAATAGGGCTAAATATGATATCCCTTTCTTATTAACACTCCACAAAACCCTGAATAGGCTTAAATATGATAGCCCTTTCTCAGTAACCCTCCACAAAGCCTTAACAGGTCTAAATTTGAAAGCTCTTTCTCATTAACACTCCACAAAGCCCTGAATAGGCTTAAATATGATAGACCTTTCTCAGTAACAATCCACAAAACCCTGAATATGCGTAAATATGATAGCCCTTTCTCATTAACACTCCACAAAGCCCTTAATATGTCTAAATATGATATCCCTTTCTCATTAACACTCCACAAAGCCCTTAATATGTCTAAATATGATAGCCCTTTCTCATTAACACTCCACAAAGCACTTAATAGGTCTAAATATGATAGCCCTTTCTCATTAACACTCCACAAAGCCCTTAATATGCCTAAATATAATAGCCCTTTCTCATTAACACTCCACAAAGCCCCTGCACAGATCTAGATTAGTATTTATATGCTAAGTAGCACAAATTAAAGTGATATTTAGAATAGTTATGTGATGAGAAATAAAGAGTAGCAATACGATTCTTTGTGATGCTACAAATTCAATTATTTTTTTGAAATAAACACAAATTGCATGAACTAAATGAAATAGTATCGTCCCAGACTCAATAGTGCTATTAACATAAAATCTTTATAAAGTTTGAAAGTGATAGTTTTGACACAAAATGGCATGAGAGCAGCAACTCTCTAGAAATTAACGAAAACACGCAGACAGTGAAACAGGGAAAGAAAACTGATGAATTTGTCTTTCGTGTCCAAGGTAAAGAAAATTAACGCGATAATGGCTTTTGAAATAGTTATGGTTTTGAAGACCGTTGTAATTTTAAGATTTTGTTGTTTTATTTTTTAAATAGTACTTTTTGCTGAATCATATTTATGGTAGTCGAGCCGACCAATCAAATTCAGATTCAACTTCTTCCATTGTGTATTGCTTGCATGAACTATCCGAATCAGAATAGTTTGTTTTTAACCAAAACTTCAATGTAAACGAACATGTCCAGTTGTATCCAGATATGTACATGTCCAAACGTATCCAGCTATCAAAGACAAATTCAAAATTAATACACGGCAAAAATTCTCTTTAAAATTCGGCACCTCTAGTAGTGAAATATAGAATTTTTAAAATGGGGAAAATATAATACTGTGCAAAGATATTTAATGTTCACAAATAAAACTCAGACTAAATACCGATACATGTGAGAATAACTCCGCCTTTGACGACCCTTTAAACTTGTGTCCTTGGGCTATGATGAGATATCCAACTTTTGACAGTACATGATACAAACTCACTCAAATAAATATAATTATTTTACATAAGAAATGAAGAAACCAAGACACTTGATTAATTCAAACAAAATAATGTATACATAAAATAATGATTTCATTGTCACACATACCTTTGCCTACAATTATAAAATAATGCATAGTGTTCATATAAGATACTTTTGCTGAAGATGACTGGTTCTATGTAGTCTTCAACTTCTACCTAATACTTTACCACAATATTGACTAACTACCTCTGTTACAGTAAATATTTTTGGGTAAAGTATATGCATGTTATCGTATGTACTTCCTTAAAAGTCGAATTCAACTGCAAACGACATAAACCCTGATCTGCTGTTCCATAATGTGCTGGCGGATAAGGGTCTATGATTTTTTTTTTTTTGTTGATTACTCGTAACAAACTGCGTACACCTAGATGCGTAAGTGCATTATGAGACGGAAGATGAGGGTCTATGCAATTTCCAGTTTGACTTGACTTATAAGCGTGAATATATGGTAATATGATTTGCAAGCCAGGAGAAAGTATAGCATCAACGTTCCTCAGTACCAAACCAACAAGTCACTTACATAGGCATGCCTGTATTGACAGTACAATAGAGATACAACTCTTGAAGGTTCAAACTATTTCGATCATACAATATCTCATACTTATTTATTCCAAAATTAACGCATAACATTCCACGTGATTTTATTGTACAAAATAATGAAACAACATCAGAATTATCGGAATTGTACTTTTAATGGTTCTCTCTAGGCTTATTGCTTCCGAACTTTTTATTCGTGTTTCCGGCGAGTGGCTATAATGGCTGTGATACGTTAAGATCCTTTTTGGTGTCTTCCAAACTAAACAATGCCAAAATTGTTGCAATGATGTATAAATTATGTCCAGTTCTCCAAGCCTGACTAAAATATAGATAATACACCTTCAACATTTAGGTCATACATTTCAGAACTGAAGAAGATATAGTAAAATGTGAAAAGCGTCAAAAAGGAATATTACTGTTATGGAAACGAAACTGGATCAGTTCAAGTGTTTGCGGGGGAAGGGGGTGTCCAAAATTTAAAAAAGAGCCTTGACTTTCCTCGAAATGAACCAAAGCTAAAGCCTATGTGTCTATTTATTCAAAGTGTGCATAATATAAAATAAACGTGCACAAGAATAAAGGATGGTCAAATTTCAAATGACAAGTGATTGCACGTTTATGTGTGTGTACGTTTCTTTAGCGGGGTGGGTGGGCGGGGTTCATGAATTCCAGGACACCCTACCACACACCCCCACCGGCCCTGGAAAGTGCTGTATAACACGCTGGACACATCAAAATACAGCTGTAATAATTAAAATGAGTGAAAACTATTATGAAGAAAGGTGCAGCTGATAACAGTTATGGAAAATGATGTAATATGCTGCTGATCCTTGAATTATTGAGTGAATATAAACAGGTATATCAATTCCATGCAGGTGCAATTGTTGGTTGTATATCTGTTCGTGCATCCACATGATGCACAATCCTTGCACAACTCAGGATTTGGAGCGACGATATAGTCTGGTACTTGTTGAATGTGCAAGTCGGGGTCGGATGTCTGAACTTCGTTCTGTGCTTGGAATCCACCAACAGCTATGAGTGTGTTTTGTGTGTAGGATCATTTGTGGTTAGATGGCTGGAGAGAAACCGTGCTATGTCTGCCTTGTTAGCAGGCACGGACAGAAAGTCAGTCCAGTTGTTGGGAACTGGCACAGACCTATTAACTACTACCCTCCTGACCATGCACCATTTTCTATCAAGGGTAGCTTCTGTGGACAGGGCACACCTTAGTCATCACATCGGCTGAAATGGCTTGGTTGTCAGTCCTTAAACCGTCATTTGTATTTGCAAGGGCAACTGGCACAGTCTTCAGCTCATCTTGTAATATCTTGTGTAGATCCACATTCATACCAACCTGGCTAACAGTGATGAGGCGCTGAAGTATATTCCTGTCTGCCTTCATACCAACCTGGCAAGCAGTGATGAGGCGCTGAAATATATTCCTGTCTGCCTTCACACCAAGCTGGCAAACAGTGATGAAGCATGGAAGTATATTCTTGTCTGCCTTCATACCAACCTGGCAAACAGTGATGAGGTGCTAAGGTGTATTCCTGTCTGCCTTCATAATGCATTCCTTTCCCTCGGCATCTCTTTTGGCTGCATTGAAGGATGAAAAGGTCTGTGTCAGTGAATTTTGTAGGGGATCTTTTAGCTTTATGGGTGTATGCCCATCATTAGAGACAACGAGTCTTTGCTTCACAAAAGTGTTCAGCTGTACCTAGCCGAATTCCTTAGCATTCTTAAGAGATTACTGGATATTACCAATATCGCTACCGATGTATTTGCAGTTTCTGGAGAACATCACAGGACATGTCCGGTGCAGAGCCTTTAAAAATGTTACACAAATTGAGGCGACAACCATTCTTTCAGATGTGCTTAAAAACCTACTTTTCCATTCCCATTATTAATAGATGGCATCATTTGGTGGAGATGCGCCAGGGGTAGGCATTGAGTCCAGAGGATATTGTATCAACAGTTTTGTTGCTTTAGTGATTCGTGTTGTTCGATGGCCAAAACACAGCTTATTATGATTTTTTAAAAAGATACAGCGCAGTTTTTATAGGTGCCATGCTTAATAATAATAATAATAATAATAATAATGAGGACTTTGTATAGCGCCTAATCTTTAGAAGCTCTAAGCGCTTTACAACATTAGACAACACCTATAAGATAAAAAACATAATAATATTATTACAAAAACAAACACCATGACATTAGAAAAACATTGAAAAATAAAAACATGCTGAGAATATTTCAGGTAGGAAACATTATTAGGATTTTAAGTTTGTTCTTGCAGTCGAAATAAGTGAGTTTTGAGAGCCCTCTTGAAGGTGATCACTGTGTCATTGTGTCTAAGTTCAGTGGGCAATTCATTCCACGTTGCTGGGCCCTGGTATGCAAAAGAACGCTGTCCATATGACTTTGTTTTCATAATGGGAATAATGAGCATACGATTGTCAGAAGAGGAGCGTAAGTATCTTGCTGGTGTGGACACATGGGTGAGATCGGATAGGTATGTTGGACTAGAGTCCGACAGTGAAACGTAGCACAGAGACCAAATTTTGTGTTTGATTCTGGATCGAATGGATAGCCAGTATAGGGTACAGAGCAGAAGGGAAGGTGTGCTCTGATCGTGGTACTCTAAGTATGATCCGAGCAGCTGTGTTTTGAACTTTTTGAAGTTTCTGGATAGATATTGAGATGAACCAGACAGAACTGGGTTAAAATAGTCCAGTCTTGAAAGTACTAATAAACACACAAGTGTTTTAGTGGCATCACCTGAAAGATATTTGCGAATTAAGCTGATGCGTCTCAGCTCAAGATATGTAGCCTTGCGTATGTCCATGACATGTTGGTACAATGTGAGGGTACTGTCCAGAGTAACAGCTAGGTTTCGTACTGATATTTATTGTTTGAGGTAAAGTATGTGAATGAGAAAGTCTTTGTGCTGTGATCAGAATGGCCTCAGTTTTATCATCATTCATCTGCAGCTTGTTACATGTCATCCATGATTTCACATCAGAAATGCACCTCTCTACACCTTGGATGGTAGCATTAACTTCAGCTGGGTGGCTAGATTTGTATATTTGGGTGTCATCAGCGTACAATTGGTGAGACACTGGATGATGATCTATGACACTTGAGAGCGACTGAGTTTACAGAATGAAGAGAACAGGTCCAAGAACAGACCCCTGTGGAACACCACAACATAGATCAACTGGGCTGGAGTGTATTCCATTTGCAGATACAATTTGTGTCCTGTTGACCAAGCAGGACTTGAACCACAATAAGGCTGTATCATGAATGCCAAACACATGCTGGAGACGGTGAATTAATATATCATGGTCTATTGTGTCAAATGCTGTAGACAAATCAAGGAGGGTGAGGACTGTAATCTTTCCGCTATCCAACGCAGAGAGAATGTCTTTAACTACTTTTAGAAGAGTAGTTTCAGTACTGTGGCAAGGGCGATATGCAGATTGTACATTGCTAAAAAGACTGTTTGAATTTAGATGAGATACAAGCTGGGATAGAACAACCTTTTCTAAGATTTTTTATATGAATAGGAGATTAGAAACTGGACGGTAGTTCTTTAAATTGTCATGGTCTAGTGTTGGTTTCTTCAGCAGAGGCTTTACAAATGGCAGTTTTGAAGAATGATGGGAATTCCCCGGATGAGAGAGAGGTATTAATAACATCAGTTAGTGAAGGCAATACTGGATCTAAGCACTCAAGCAGCAGTGATGTTGGAATTGGATCAAGTTCACATGACTTTGGTGCACTCTTCATCAAGATTGTACGTACGAAATCCATAGAGACACGTTCAAATGCTGCTAATGGTTGCCGCTCAAATTCTGTATCACAACTGTATGGTGACGACGAGTCAATTGAAATTGTGGTGTCAAGCTTATGTCTAATGGTCTGTACTTTGTCACGGAAGAAATTTGCAAACATGTCCGGAAGGTCAACTGGAGAGAAGGTAGTTGGAAGTGGTGTTGATTTGTTCCTTGACATTAGCTTGTTAGTAATCTCGAAGAGCTCTTTGCAGCTGGAACTTTCCATGATTACCAAATGAACAATATTTCTCTTTCGGGTGTGGTGTTCCCTTCAAGGCCAAACAGTTGAATACTTTGGCATCGTTACCTACGGGGCTTCTGTAACGAATTAAATGGGGATTAATTCACGGACTAGCATAAGTATCATGGCCTAAACAACTTCCAAGACAAGATATATATTTATGCCATGCTTCTTGGGACTTAGTACATACTATTTTGTTATGGGACTTACAACCGTATTAGCATGGTACGTTGAATATATCAAACAGAACGAACTGATTAAAACGACTTTGCATATTTTACGTTTTACAAGGCGTAGTTCAATACCAGAATCGGGGCAGAGCGACGCAACGAAGGCCAGATAGAGGTGGACTGGAAAGACATCGTGTTTAACACAAACCTAAACACGCCGGCGAAAAGCATGATGGTGCTGGTATTGTTCTGCAAGGATCCACCAGGGAGCACATATTTCACACAAGATAATGAGCATTTCTACACGCCTTAGTTAGCAACATGACGGTGATCATTGAGGTTGGTCCAGGTTGCAGTGTAAGCAGGTTTTAAAAGCAATGGCGAGAGAGTCTATCAAGGACGCAAAACTGCAGTAATTTGATATTGGCGCCTTCTAGATGAACTGATTTGCTCTCTTTATCGACATGAGTCGACGAAAGACCAGACATTCCATGGGTCAGGAAGGCACGTCGAAATTTTGATGGGTACAAAGTTCGCGACAACATACTTTAGCCCGAGAGGTTACTGAAAGAGCATGACAGATCTAAAAAAGTTGTAAGTAGTCGTAGATTGTTTTCTTGAACCTTACATACATTGATTAAAGGCACAGTCGGAGAAGAATGGCTTCCCAGCAGTTTTGGCTTCGATTCCCTCCAGGTGGGTCAAGTCCACGTGCTTAAAAGAGATATAGTCGGTTGCAGCCCACAAAACCTCGTTGGAAATGTTTGAAGCATGTTGATAAAGCTGATGCTCGTGTATCTTAGCGTGTGCGCCTGATGGTGCGGATTCTGCGGCTAAAAGCTTTTGTCGTTTGTAATGACAGCGGGGCCCTGTTATAACTGAGCAGTACATCGGTCTCGTTGCTGGTGGCTTCGATTCCCTCCAGGTGGGTCAGGTCCACGTGTTTAATAAAGATATAGTCGATTGCAGCCCACAAAACCTCGTTGGAAATGTTTGAAGCGTGTTGATAAAGCTGATGATCGTGTATCTTAGCATGTGCGCCTGATGGTGCGGATTCTGCGGCTAAAAGCTTTCGTCGTTTGTAATGACAGCGGGGCCCTGTTATAACTGAGCAGTACATTGGTCTCGTTGCTGGTGCGCATCATATAGTCCAACTTCCTTGTGTCAGGGACCAGCCGGCAACCAGATCCTTATCGGCTTCTTGGCAATCAAAGCAGTAGGAAATAACTTTTTTTGCAGTCGGTTGACGAATCGAGAGGTGCTTTTCGAATCCCAACTGGTCATCATCAAAAAGTGTCCAGTGGACTGCCACTGGGGTCATCATTTTGTACCAGTGGAGGCTTCTCTGGTGACTTTGGCTTCCGGTTTCGCTTGATTATATTCTTGGTTTCTGTAGCACTGGCCATCCGTCAGTAGTAGCTGCTCCACGATCTTGGGATCCTTTGCTTATTGCCTTTCCACCGCCGATGACCTACACGGCAGCCGTGGCCATCGGGATGATCTTCCAGACAACACCGTCGTAGAACTCTAACCTTCGCGTTCCCACAAAGTGTAAGGTCGATGGTCAGGCGTTTCCATTGTGATAAATGAGAGCCACTGCCCTCCACATTTAGCACCCACTCTCGATTATTAGAGAGGTTGAGGCCAAAATAAGTGATATCCGTATATCTGGCCTCCTCATGGAAATTGACACTCAAGAGATTTCATACAAAATGGAAACGAAACTATAAATTCAGGTCAGGCAACAGTGTTCATCGACAATATGGGTTCCAGACCATTAAGCCCGGTTACGGATAATTACCGTACTCAAAGAAGATACTCGTTGAATATCCTGCTTTTTTATATGCGACAGTTTTACTTGTAAAGACATTGCATAGGCGATATGAAAACAAACGAAATTGCTCTAGGTGCCAGGAAACTGGTCATGCACCAAGGTATTGCCCAAATCCCATAACTAAACCATCATACGCCAATCATTCGTCAGCAAGTTTATCAAGGCGAATACCGAACAGGAAATATTAGAGATTGATATGTAAGAGGGTGAATTGACAAGCAATGGAAATGGGTAAGTGAGGAGACAAAATGAAACTCCAAACCAAGAAAGATTCAAGATATAATAAGACAGCCCGCAATAAGTGCAGTAAGTATAGAACCAATGCTGGTAGACACCCCAAGGGGGGGGGGAACAAACATATGACATTCAAGCACTAATTGTGCTTGACGAGGCGGGTGACAAATCTGCTGCTGAAGTAAAGCAGAAGGACTAAGTCCAACAGAGATAGAAAAAAAACTGCTCCTGCTGAACAAATACTACATTCTGCAGGATATGTCACCATATATAGAAAATTCATCCTCAGACGAGGAAAGACTCGACCGAGTGTGAAATAACGATTGAAGATGTGTCAGCAGAATTAATAGGGATGAATCTCTTGACGTCAACTCCTATCCACAAAGACAGAAAACGGAAATAGTCAAACTCTTGAGAATGGGTGCAAGAGTGATACAGCCCGCGAGAAAGTAAAGCCTAAAAAAACAGATACCTCCCCCACCATATCAATCCTTTGCTTTATTAAGCATAGAGCAGCAGGGAAAAGAACAGGGGCAGGCAAATGATGACAAAAACATGAGCATGGAAACGAACATTACGAAGACAGAACATGGATGACACGGAAACGATAAACAAAGACGACAGACAAGACCATACTAATGAACATGGGACAATTTTTACGTATGTGGAACGCTCGACAGATAGTTCTGATAGATGAGACACAGAGGAGTCAGATCTGAGTAACAAAGACTGTCACGGCCGGTTGCGGCTGAGTCACAAATATAAATTGGATTTAGACAAAACATAAGCAGATACGGTAATATATAGCAAAACTTTGCGCGACTACACCCAATAACCATAGAAACAGAAGGACCGAACTTACTTATGGCTAGCATAAATGTTAATGATATAAGCGAGGGTAAAATTGATCAAATTAATATTAAAAAAACGACACTATGACCTAATACTGCTCCAAGAAACACATAATATGAATAATGAAATGAAAATTCTAATTGAAGAAGGACTAAAAGCAGTAGTATTAACTAATGACAACAGGGGGTGAGTAAAGTAGGAGTTGCAATTATTATAAAATTATCAAACACCCCAATGCAGTGGGACTCGATGGAAGTCGGGGACTTCTTCAGAGGAAGGTTACTCTGTGTCAAAATTAACGACTGGCATATTTTATACAAAAATAATGGTGCACATTCAAAACTTCACAATGGAAAATTTTCTAATATGAGATTTGAACTGAGTAGAAGATGAAATATACAGAAAAACTGATTCAACAGTCAATGCCAGTTTACTAAATAAGATTATGAAAAATCTCACAAAGAAAAATAAACTGACTGACGGTTATAGGAAACAAACTTTTATGTGAAGAGAATATACTTACATTATGGAGATAACCAGGTCAACAGACAAATTTTCCATATCCGACAATGGGATGGCATATGTATAAAACGTAAAAGAATCATTTGTAACGTTTCAGACCATACATTGATAGTTTGAAATCTGACTATGGAAAATAGCGGGGGAAAAAAAGGGGGGGGGGGGGCGGCACGTGGAAGCCGAACAGTAACATCTTAATATAGGATATGAAGAAATAATGAAGCGGACTTGAACAACTTTATGGAAAAGTAGCATCGAAACATAAGGAAAGAATGGGAGGAATTCAAATTCAAGATTTAAAAACAATAACACAAATATATTTCAGGATAAGAAAGGAAAAAGAAACCGAATGAAAATAAAGGGGAACTTGCGAGAATAAGCACCTCGGAAAACGACAAAAGAAAACGGAAAGCGAGAAAACTTTTGACAGACTTGAACATGACTACCAAGATGGAGTATTAGAAAAAGTTGGTTTCAGGCACGATTTCCAAAAATGGACCAAAATACTGTACATTCAAATCTTTCCGAGAGTACGTGTAAATGGAGCGAAAACTCAAGAATTCGATACAGAACGGTCAGTGAGGCAATGCTGCCCACCGTCCATGCTATTATACATAACAGCTACAGAAGTACTGAGCTCCAAAATAAGAAACAATACAAATATCACAAGTATTTCGGATACCGAATTCGAAACAGGAACTAAAAATGCTCCAACATGATAACGACTGTACAAATTTTATAACCGATTCAAACTCCTTTAATCATTTACAAAAGGGAATTTGAAAATTTGGGAAAACTTCAAGGTTCAGGAGTAATCATGACAAAACAGAAAGCTTACTAATAAAAAACTGGCGAGGATATCACCCGGGACTTACCCACATCTAATTAAAGAGACGGTTAAAGCCTTAGGTATTACCTTTGGCAAAGATACAGCAGTAGAAAACTACAAAAATATGAAGAAAAAAATAAAAGATAGAAGAGAACATAACAATCTGGGCACTTACGCCACTTAGCATTATCGAGCGAACCCATGTGGCATATATATATATATATATATATGTATATATATATATATATATATATATATATATATATATATATAGAGAGAGAGAGAGAGAGAGAGAGAGAGAGAGAGAGAGAGAGAGAGAATAAATGGCCGAACACAGTAGATAAGCTACTTATCAATTGTTTATAGAATGATACACTTCCACTATCTGCCTACTGAATACATGAAGGAGTAAAGAAGAGGGAGGGATAAATATACAGAACATGAGATGTAAAAAAATATCACGAATATTTTAAACTATGTTAGAAGTCTAAATGAAAACCCAATTTAGCATTGGAAGATATGTATATATAAAATATTATTACATAAATTAATTATTAATGAAATACAGGGATAACAGTAAAATTTGGGTGGGAAAGGATGATAAAAAAATATATGACATATCGTATAAACATCTTCATTCTGCCTATTACCTGTCCATTTATAAGCCTGGTGTTGTTATGGCGATACCGTTTGATCACGTGACTAGTGTTGCCGGCATGCACTCCAATACTCAGTAATTCAGTTTCACTTTCAATTTCAACAAGGTATAAGTGACGGAGGCTAGGCCAACTCTTCGCGATGACCAGTTCAGTAGATACAAGGCCGGACAACGCAACTTTACCAAACTACAATAAACCACTGCGGGTGAAATGGGACCAGAAATGTTGCAAGGAACACAAGGAAAAGGTTTGTAGAACCATTTATGTTGACACTAAACACTGGTCAGACACTCAGGGTGAAATTAGGGTGAAACGATTTTATTTACTTAGTCTGCCCAAAAATAGATTGTAAACCTATGTAGCTATGAACACCCGTTGGAGTGACCAGAGAGAATAGTGTCGTGGGGGCATCAGACAATGTTGGCACGCTGATAATGTTTAAAGGATCTAGTCATGCTATGCACGATGTAAGGGTGTTAAAGCGTTAATCAATCACATAAACAAAATGAAAATGAACGTGACAGTTGAATGATACACTTTCTCTTAGAAACAGAATTACAAAATTTATAAGATATGAAATTACGTGTTCTGTTATACAGATAAAACAAATTTTTATCATGAAATCGAGTGAATGACCGGACTCGTTTGTTCAGCATACCTGGGTTGCCTCCAGTCCTTCCAAATTCATTGTTGGTGACAGGTCGGAGTTCCTTTTTCCTCCTCTCTATATCACTCCAGCCCCTTTGAGTCACCAACCATAGCTTGGTTGTCTGCTGAATTTTGCCACTGCGTGGTGCATATATGGATCTATTTTCCCCTTTAAAATAAATACATAAATATGCAACCTAAATATTTGTCAGGGTTTTTATTTATTTTCTTCTGGGGTCGAACAATAATCCCCATCCTTGTTACGCCACATATCATATTATCGTAATTCAACACAACAAAGGCTAATACATCGTCTTATCGTAATTCAACAAAACTAATACTTATATGCATCAGTTTGTGACGTGAAGCTGATACACAACCTTATTACCATTAAATTAATGTCATTCCTGCATTTCTAAATGACTATGACATAATGCAGACACAATAAACTGTCCTACGTCTACCTGTGTAGTAAGTATGTTTTCTTATTTTATACATTATTATTTTATTATTTATACTTATTACTATCAAATGCATATAGTTTACATCAATTTTCATACTTTACATAGTATGGCAGTCATGCTGTTGGTGTAACTGTAATTTGTCCAACTTTTCTGTGTGGAGATAATGGACTAACTGGAATAGGTGTCGGTCAGCATATGCAGAATGAATTAATGGACTTCACGTCTTGTCCTAACTACATTACTTGATAACAAGTAATTCATTGACATAACATTTACAGATATATTAAAGTCAGTTCATAGAATACATGATTGATATAATTTAAGACAGATAAATCCACACAATTCTCACAGTCAGTATCATATGTAACACTTGAAACTCGTAGACTACATGATTCCTATTACATAGGAGTAAATTCAAACAATTCTCTCAAATTCATATCAAGGTAATATTGTATGACATTCTTGAAATACATGAGTCATATTACATTCAAGACAAATGAATGCAGACAATCAACTTTGAACTCAAGGAAACTTGATGTATGAAATTAAAATGAATACATGCAACAAATATTTATAAATTTATTTAAATGAAAATGGACTGACTAATTTTGTGAGAGAAATTACTTAAAGCATTGAATTTCGTCTGGGAAACACCCCATCCCCCACATCTAGCTTAACCAATCAGGATTAACTTTATCTAATACACCCATTGAAGTTAGAATAATTCTCTATATTCCGCCTTTATTATTAATTATTTCTGGAAAGACTCAGTTTATGACAATTATTTCAAATGGCCCAAAATTGTCTGTGGACTGTCTCTGTGTCGTCGTTTCCCGCCACTTAACCCCAAGTTATCATCATTTCTCTCTCTGCCACTGACTGTTTTCTCAGCAGATTCAAATTAAAGATCAGTTGTGCTCCCAAACATGAGCATTACATTCATCTCAGACAAGAGATTAATCATGGGCCTAGCCCATACATCAAAGTTAATTGTTACCTGTCAAGCTGACTGCGACAAGATTGATTCATGTATGTGTTGCAATAACATTTTTCTTCAGAATTCACTGTGCAAGATATGGCTACGTTTATTACTACAATACTTTCTAAATGATTTCAACAGGACTGGAAATATTTTTTCTGTCGAGATGGAACATATTATTTAAAAAGTATAAATGTAGATTTAAGTTATTCTTACCAAGATTTGGGTGTGTGTGGGGGGGAATATTTCTACAAAAGCAGCATGCATTTAAGAATAACAAAAATGGCATAAAGAGTTATGGGTACAGTTCCTGCAGCAGACGAAACTGCCACGGCACTAATTTTTTAAATACTGTCTAAGTCTAGAAAAAATGTTATAATGCCATAAGTTGTAGAACTGGCTTTGAGGAGTAAGCAATCAAAGTGTGAAAGCAAGTCAGGTACAACCATGTTACTTTGTTTTAGTGACTTTTAGCTGGTCAGATATGACATGAATTTTTAAATTGTGTAAATACAGTACAAAACTGAGTGAATAAGCTGACAACGATATGTCATGATATTCCAGTGACTCCACACACTTAAGCTTATCCTAGGGGAGTAATTGTATCTATCTATTTAGAGATTCCTTCTTGGATTATTCAAATAATACACTGGAAAATTTCTTCACATTGCAAATCATTGCATTGGAAAATGGTGCCAATTTTCATTGATCAAATTGTAATTGGGAGAAAAAGTATATGTATCACATCATCTCCTGCATGTCACATTGATCACATTCAATTAGCAATCAGGATTTTTCCCTTTCTGCTCATTGGATGCACAAATCTAAGAGAAAATCAAAGTATGCATTGGTAGGTCTGGGTCTGTCAGAAAATAAAAGTATGCATTGGTAGGTCTGGGTCATTCAGAAGTGGGGTAATAGTAATCAGTAATTATAATCATCTCCAGATCAAAGTCTAACATATGGAGCAATTTTAATCAGTAATCAAAATCATCTCCAATATTTGGGAGTATCAGACCTTGGGTAATTGTAATCAGTACCCAAAGTCATCTCCAGATCTGCATAATTGTAATCAGTAATCATAGCCATCTCCATATCTGGGTCTGATAGCCTTGGGGTGATTATAATCAGTAATGATAACCATCTACAGATATGGGTCTGTTAGTCTTGGGGTAATTGTAATCAACAATTATAATCATCTCCTGATCTGGGTCTGTCAGTCCTGGAGTAATTGTAATCAGTAATCATGATCACTGCCTGATCTGGGTTTGTCAGTCCCGGAGTAATTGTAATCAGTAATCATGATCACTGCCTGATCTGGGTCTGTCAGTCCTGGAGTAATTGTAATCAGTAATCATGATCATCACCTGATCTGGGTCTGTCAGTCCTGGAGTAATTGTAATCAGTAATCATGATCATTGCCTGATCTGGGTTTGTCAGTCTTGGGGTATTTGTAATCAGTAATCATATAACCATCTGACAGTCTTCGGGTAATTATAATCATTAGTCATAATCATCTACAGATCTGGTTCTGTCAGTCTTGGGGTAATTTTAATTAGTAATCATATGGGGGCGCTCACCAGTTATTATGTACTTTTGAGAGAGTGGCGTATGTAAGGTGAAGCTGTTTGCATCTAAAACATGCACAGTGGAGAGAATGTTGGCATACTTCTATGCTAAACTATTGTAATGTGGATGATATTTCTTTGGATATTATACTTTTGGAAATTGTACATGATCTAAGCATACTGCTAACTAAAATGACTGCTCACTTGTGCTAAAAAATCAGCCTGAATTAGTCTAACTTACACTATCCATAGCAGCTATTAAAATAGGGAAAATGAATTTTGCCAGACTAGACAATACCAGATTCTGAAAGTGCAATGAATGAATTACAAATATATAAAATGTAAAAAAGCTATCAGCTCATTTTTATACAATTTACCTCTGAAGTTCAGGAAGTGAAAATGACCAAGTGGAGCTTGCACTTTTTTGAAAGGTGCGCATCTGCAGTAAGGCCAAGCTGTATATGCTATAACCCATATTACACCCATCAATCATACACCTAAATAAAGGGAATTAAGGGTTTTTTGAATTTTACCTAAGATATACAAGGTCTTTTTTAAATAGCCAGTATAACCAGTGAGGAAAGCTGGGGAAATTCTTTTTCTTTAAAATTCTAACCCTGTGCAAAATACAAAACTGTAGAGCACCACCATAATCATCTCCGGATCTGGGTCTGTTGGCCTTGGGGTTATGATAATCAATAATGATAACCATCTACAGATTTGGGTCTGTTAGTCTTGGGGTGATTATAATCAGTAATCATTATCATCTCCTGATCTGGGTTTGTCAGTCTTGGGGCAATTATTATCAGGAATCATAATCATCTACAGATATGGGTCTGTTAGTCTTGGAGTAATTGTAATCAACAAATCTGGGTCTGTTAGCCTTGGGGTAATTATAGTCAGTAATGATAACCATCTACAGATTTGGGTCTGTTAGTCTTGGGGTGATTATAATCAGTAATCATTATCATCTCCTGATCTGGGTTTGTCAGTCTTGGGGCAATTATTATCAGGAATCATAATCATCTATAGATATGGGTCTGTTAGTCTTGGAGTAATTGTTAAATCAGCAATGATAACCATCTACAGACCTGGGTCTGTCAGTCTTGGGGTAATTGTAATCAGTAGTTATAATCATCTACAAATCTGGGTCAGTTAGCCTTGGGGTAATTATAGTCAGTAATGATAACCATCTACAAATCTGGGTCAGTCAGATCTGCAGTAATTGTAATCAGTAGCCAAAGTCATCTACAGATCTGGCTCTTTTAGACAAGGAATAATTGTAATTGGTAATTATAATCATCTCTTAATATGGGTATGTCAGATCCTGGGGTAATTGTAATCAGTAATCATAATCATTGGTAATTAATTATCTAAGTATTTGAAGTAGTCACAAGTAATAATCACAATTTTTAACAAGTAATAATTTAAGTTATTGCTGTGAAAGTAATAATCCTGTAATTAAGATTAGTTTTTGTTGCAGCATGACATCACTTTCGTGAACAAACTTCTTTCAAAACCAAAAGACATGCATGTGTGGCAAGTAATTCATTATATTTTGTTATTTTTGGCAATTTAGACACAACTTATATAACTTCAGTTTTGCAGTTGGCCTCATTTGCCACCTTTTATTTCATTATGTAATATGGTTCAACAGGATATAAAATGCTCATGATGATCACAGATTCAAGTCCTAATATTTACACAGGATATAAAATGCTCATGATGATCACAGATTCAAGTCCAAATATTTACACAGAAAAAATAATTAAACCTGTATTTACAGTTGAATATGAGCAAAGAAAAAATACATTTTGTTCTGGCAACCTGACCTTCCCAATTTATTGGCTGACCCTATAACTTTCATCACTAACCATACCTCATTTTTCACATCTGATCTGGTAACTTTAGACTGGATACTGTGACATGAGTTAACATGAGCTGGTTAAAAAAGAAGTAACAAAAGCAAAACTTAACACTAACCTTCCTGTCCTTTTTTTGTTCACACTTTTACAAGAACCACACATATTTTTTCCTTTTGTCCTAAGAAAGAAAATCACCTTTGCTTTGAATGGGGGATAATACAAACTTTTATTTTAGACTCAGTGATATAGATGTGGAATCAAAAGATGTTTTGTCTGTCAGTATTTTTTTGGTGTCACATTAAAATGTATAAGATACAGAAATATATATGAATAAATAATATAATAGAATCAAATGTAATTGATAAATGTAATTGATAAAATTACATTATGTAATCAATTACCTTTTACCATTTTAACCTGAGCCAGGATTGAGTATAAGCAGTTCTGTGTAGGGGGCACCTGTTTTATTGCTGACTACAGTAATAGAAAATTTCAAAGTGTGCTTGAAATTACATTATAAATTATGCCATGCCCTTTACAGACATTTCAGCAATGGGTCAACCTCATATTGAATTGCTATTTAACTCATTTTTGCATTGGATTTGATAAATTAAAATCACAGTGATTGACTTCGTAGCTCGAGGTGTAACATTTCTAAATTTTCCTTAATTTTTTGTGAATTTTCTGAATGACTAAGAAACAAGAGAATAAAGCTGATTCTTGACAATATAAATAATTCAATAGCCTAAGTTGTTGCTTTGTTTATTTAGATCCCTTGTTACTCGCATTATAGCAATTATCTTGGCAAATTGCATCCAATGTTTTAAAGATTCTTTTGGGAATTTACATGAAAAATGGACAGTTATTGGCAATGTAAATGGGGCTGACATTTTGGCCCCAAACAGGCTCAGAGAAATCCCTAACATTGAGAAAAGTGAGAGTACTACTTGGGGAACAGTTTGATGAGATCATTTAAGTTCGCTGTGAATGACATTGAAACTAAGAAGATTAAATGAACATGAACACCGTAACGTGTTTTGAAAATTATGGATGCACAATGGGATATGAATGGTCAATAATTTCCAAAAGTCCTGCTGCTTCATGAAGGAGGGACTCAACCTTGAGTAAATTGTTTTAATGGCCCTGGATTACATACAACATGACTAGCTACTGTATCATACTGCAGCTGCTACCCTGTACTTGTGACACATTTGAAGTTTGTAAAATAATACACAATCATAGGCCATTGTTTCAGAAGATACAAAGTTTCATGTACTATTAAACTTCATATTGACTGACACAAATCAAAGGTCCATAAGAGAGGTTCACAAGTTCATGCAACTTCAACAAAACAGAGGTATACAATTGCTACATTATGTGATTTAATGCAAACTTGTGAAATTACAATTGATTCTTAAGATTGAATTCATATTTCACAATAGTTATAAAGCCATGAAGCTTATAAGTCAATTACACATTGCACGAATGACTTGTCAATCAAAGGACATTCATGCATTTTGTGGAAATGATTTTTAAATGTCTTGACTTCATGATCCCTATAAATTACAAAAACTATATTTTGGCCATTGTTTATAAACTCTGTCAAAGTACATTGAAAATACAATTTCATCTGCTTGACATCAAGACAGTGCTGCATCATGAGTAATTCTTAATCACATGACATGTCAGTCAATGAAATAAAACAGCTCTATAATTTATGACAGCAATGTAATTTTTAAAATAGTTTTGAATACCATCATATAACTTGTGTATAAGGGGCCCCGAGTGGCCGAGTGGTCTAAAGCGCTGTCCGTTACGGATCACTGCCATCTCACCTCTGTCTGCGCAGGTTCGAGTCTCAGATTCAGCCAATGTGGGTATGTGAGAAAGCTTGCCAGTAGTTTCTCGTGGGTCGGTGGTTCTTTCCAAGGTTTTCCCGGGTTCTTCCTCCACCATTAATACTGGCCGCCATGTATAGTCTATCGTGTGCTGAAAAATGGCATTAAACCCCACAACAACAACAACAACAACAACAACTTGTGTATAACATGAGCCCAGCTACAAACAGTGCAGTACCATGGGTACCATGAACAATGCAGTATTTCTCAGTGTGTGTAATTTGTCATCTAAAACCTGTAACTAGAGTGGGATGATTAAGCTTACACTATAGCTGATACTGTGAAAGACATCATGCTGACATTGGAGGGCCCATTAATAAAAATAAGAAGTGTTGATGCTGAAACCTACAATTATTTTCTAGCTACGCTACTTATTAGGCAGAGAAACTTTGCCCAGGATGACAATACCTGGGCAAGATATTAATCAGAGAGGACCAGTAAACATAAAACACACTTACTCAACAAACAAGAATATATTTAGTGGACTTGAGAAATGACATATAGACAGACAGAAAACAAGTGCACTTATGAAAATCATAGCATATAATTCATTCCTTGAAAGGAATATATATTTACACATTCACATAAACAACTAAAATGTGACATTTGGTTTTTTCTTTTTTGGATTTTCTTTTTAAATCTGAAATTTTTCTGAAAGTTGGATTTTGCAGAATCACAAATTCATTTCACCACCATGTTGGCATATATGACAGGTGTCAAAGATGTGATTAATGGATCATTAATAGAAATATTTTTGTTACTATTAATTTGTGACAGATACAACTGCTTTGTAAATCAAAAGATAATTTTAAAATCTGTTTCTGATGAATAACGAGAACACCTGTTGATATCATCAAAGTCATAACAAGATTCTTTTAGAATTTCCATACATTCCTTACTGATGTAAACTACTGACATAATGGTACAGTGAAAAAGTACCATGGTACATACCACTGGAAACAGTATAATGGTAAATGGCATACTGGTAATACCATGTACCTCTAGGAAACAACACAGATCTAGACCTGCAGGATGTATGTGGTGCTAAATTACAAAGAAATTGTGCCAAAAAGATGCATGAAAAATCATATTACTTACAATTGCATTCTCATTAAATCCATTTTATTTTTTAGAAAATGTCTACCTTTTCAAATTTAGAGGGATATACCACCCATCCCCACCCACAACCTTTCAGTTCTAGAACAACCTTTGGATTTGTCATTGCTTAATGTACCTACAGATCAGTTTGTTTCACTTATGATCACTTCAAACACGGTGGACCCTACTTGCTAGTACAATATGGGATGACAGATTAGGATCCCTTGGTTTTTAGCTTGCTTGACTTGGATAAGCAATTAGTCAATATGGCATTATTATCTGACAAAATAATTCTATTGCTCAGATCAATATTACATTATTAAAGTGGTCCAACAATATAAAGTGTCTCATTATAACATCCAAATTGCATGTTTACAGTGGTCCCACAGTATGAAATTGTCTCATTATAACATTCATATTACATGATTAGTGGTCTCACAGTATGAAAGTGTCTCATTATAACATCCATATTACATGATTAGTGGTCTCGCAGTATGAAAGTGTCTCATAATAACATCCATAATTAGTGGTCTCGCAGTATGAAGTGTCTCAATATAACAAAAATGTATTCCAATAACACATTGCTCTCTCAAATCAATGAAACACTGCACTGAAGATTAGTTTTGGTCAATTTACATCATTAAGAATTTTTTTCTTATGGTGTGATAATTTATTTATTTTGATTATTTATGTGCTTCAGTTGAGAGAGGTGAAACCCATGGTGGATACCAGAGCTCCTGCCACTTACATGCATGTTCATTTAAAGTTGAAAAAACTGAAGGTAAGAATGTAAAAAATAGCCTCATGAAACCTAACTGAACAGGACACTGCTCACTGTGCATGTTGTATTTCCATTTATGAGTGTTTTTAAATACAAAGTTTACTTGTAAGTACAGAAGTGACAATTCTTTGTCTTTGAGTGTCCATTATTCTCAGTTGTTAGATTTCAGTGTAAAGTCCTTATTGATGAACATTTTCAAGTTCCATCCAAAACTAAAGCCATGGACCCCAAATTCTGCACACAATAGTTATTTGAACAGGAAGAATTCAGGCATAGTGACTTGCTAGAACACAGGATAGTCATATGAACATAAAGAATTAATGGATAAAGAGAGACTAATTACTAAACAGCATAGTCATTTGAACATAAAGAATTAATGCATAAAGGGAAACTAATTACAACACAGCATAGTCATTTGAACATAAAGAATTAATGCATAAAGTGAGACTAATTACTACACAGCATAGTCATTTGAACATAAAGAATTAATGCATAAAGTGAGACTAATTACTACACAGCAGTCATTTGAACATAAAGAATTAATGTATAAAGAGAGACTAATTACAACACAGCATAGTCATTTGAACATAAAGAATTAATCCATGAAGAGAGACTAATTACAACACAGCATAGTCATATGAACATAAAGAATTAATGCATAAAGAGAGACTAATTACTACACAGTATAGTCATATGAACATAAAGAATTAATGCATAAAGAGAGACTAATTACAACACAGCATAGTCATATGAACATAAAGAATTAATGCATAAAGGGAAACTAATTACTTAACAGTATAGTCCTATGAACATAAAGAATTAATGCATAGAGACTAATTACAACACAGTATAGTCATATAAACATAAAGAATTAATCCATGAAGAGAGACTAATTACTACACAGTATAGTCATATGAACATAAATAATTCATGCATAAAGGGAGATTGATTACTACACATCATAGTCGATGAACAGGAATAATTGGTGCATAAAGGGAGACTAATTACTACACAGCATAGTCATTTGAACATAAAGAATTAATGCATAAAGGGAGATTGATTACTACACAGCATAGACAATGAACAGGAATAATTGGTGCATAAAGGGAGACTAATTGCTACACAGCATGGTCATTTGAACATAAAGAATTAATGCATAAAGAAAGACTTTTGTAATTTGATTTTATTGAGACTTCAGTATATATATTTGATATCAGTTGTAGAACAAATGTTACAGTTAATATTAAGTACATTTAATAGCTTAGACAATGTAAATGGTGCTTTAAGAGATGGAATACACTTTAGAAAGAAAGACAAGAAATAATCACAATTTAAACATCACAAAGCTAGAGTCACATTACAGTACCATACATCCCACAAGATGAGTATCAGTTTATACACAATAAAGCTAGTGTCACACTACATTATTTTCCTGGGACAAGTAGCAATTTTAAATTATTTAACTCCCTCAATTTTCTGTTCTATAATAAACCCTGAATGTCTATTTACACATGTATATTGGGCATAAAGTTGTATGCAACATAAAATTCCTAGATCTATAATTGCTGTCACAATTTGCAGGCAGCTCGGGGTTTACATAGTTAAGTTGAAGTTTCAAATAAAATTGGTAGAGTAGATGTGATGGCAAATCTGGGTCTGTGCCGTTAACATGGACAGTGTGAATGCATTGGCATATCTGGGTCTATGGTTTTAACATGGACAGTGTGAATGCACTGACAGATCTGGGTCTATGCAGTGTGTACATGGACAGTGCAGATGTGATGGCAGATCTGGGTCTGTGCAGTGTTTACATGGACAGTGTAGATGTGATGGCAGATCTGGGTCTGTGCAGTGTGTACATGGACAGTGTAGATGTGATGGCAGATCTGGGTCTATGCAGTGTTTACATGGATAGTGTAGATGTGATGGCAGATCTGGGTCTGTGCAGTGCTTACATGGACAGTGTGAATGCATTGACAGATCTGGGTCTATGCAGTGTGTACATGGACAGTGCAGATGTGATGGCAGATCTGGGTCTGTGCAGTGTTTACATGGACAGTGTAGATGTGATGGCAGATCTGGGTCTGTGCAGTGTGTACATGGACAGTGTAGATGTGATGGCAGATCTGGGTCTATGCAGTGTGTACATGGACAGTGCAGATGTGATGGCAGATCTGGGTCTGTGCAGTGTTTACATGGACAGTGTAGATGTGATGGCAGATCTGGGTCTATGCAGTGTTTACATGGACAGTGTAGATGTGATGGCAGATCTGGGTCTGTGCAGTGTGTACATGGACAGTGTAGATGTGATGGCAGATCTGGGTCTATGCAGTGTTTACATGGACAGTGTAGATATGATGGCAGATCTGGGTCTGTGCAGTGTTTACATGGATATTGTAGATGTGATGGCAGATCTGGGTCTATGCAAGTGTTTACGTGGACAGTGTAGATGTGATGGCAGTTCTGGGTCTATGCAGTGTGTACATGGACAGTGTAGATGTGATGGCAGATCTGGGTCTGTGCAGCGTATACATGGACAGTGTAGATGTGATGGCAGATCTGGGTCTGTGCAGTGTGTACATGGACAGTGTAGATGTGATGGCAGATCTGGGTCTGTGCAGTGTGTACATGGACAGTATATATGTGATGGCAGACCTGGGTCTGTGCAGTGTTTACATGGACAGTGCAGATGTGATGGCAAATCTGGGTCTGTGTAGTGTTTACATGGACAGTGCAGATGTGATGGCAGATCTGGGTCTGTGCAGTGTGTACATGGACAGTATATATGTGATGGCAGATCTGGGTCTGTGCAGTGTTTACATGGACAGTGCAGATGTGATGGCAGATCTGGGTCTGTGCAGTGTTTACATGGACAGTGTAGATGTGATGGCAGATTTGGGTCAATGCAGTGTTTACATGGACAGTGTTGGTGTGATGGCAGATCTGAATTTACACTGTTCACCTCAAGATAATGTTATACTTAAGTAAATATGATGTACTGTTGTCCCCCACTACAAAGTTCCTCAGAATAATGTTATACACTAGAAAATATAATATACATTGGCCCCCATAATGAAAAGCCTCTTTACAATGTTCTACAAAATCAAATATCAAACATGATATGCAGTTGTTCCTCACTATAAATTACCCGAGTAACGTTATATATGATATACAGTACCCCCATTATAAATTACCTGAGCAATGTATTACACATGATATACAGTGGTCCCTCATGATGAAGTGCATCATTATAATATAGTCCTTAGTTTTACAGAATAGTCCATAAAACTGGGATTAGCCAGTGAAAATTTTAAAGTAACAGAGGTAGGGGATGCAAAATTATCTGGTTGCTTGATCAGATCTAGGCAGGTAAATTACTCAGTTAATGGTGTTTATGGAATGCCATGCATACAGTCATGAATCCCATTGTACTAGCAGACTTGTATTATTCAATATAATGCATATCAGTAAAATGTAACCTGACCTCGCATATATCCTGATAAACTTTCATGGCTCCCATGAAACAATGATATGAGAACCACTTCATTTATCACACTATATGTTCTTTTTCTAATCTTGTTATAAGGGAAAAGGTTATTTTGATGTAATTCTACATGTACTTATAATGAAAAGAAATATAAAGTAATTTCTATTTTTTGGGTCTCCTGCCATAGTAATATTATTGTCACAAGATAAACTGGCATGAGGGATGATACCCCCTGCTTAATTTTACAAAATGTTTAAAATCTGTATGTATTTATACATTATCACTTTCAGGTAATCCACAGGAATTTGGAATTCTATCAATCCTCACTCACCCTGCTGACTTTTGACCTCTGAGATCACACCTGTTAAAGATATAACATGTTGATCTCATTCATTATTGAGCCCATCTATAAAATAATATAAAATATATATATATATATATATATATATATATATATATATATATATATATATATATATATATATATATATATATATATATACATATAAAGTTTGATCAAATTCATATAAAAAATATGGCTTTCAGAGTGGTAATAAGCTGAACCAATCAGATTTAAGATCATTCCATTAATATGCATGCATCTCACTCATGATCAAACTTGTACAAGGGCATATATTCCAAGTTTAATAAAATTTGTATTGGAAATATGGCCTCCAGAATGATAACAACTCAGCCAGTCAAATGTAAGACCACCTCTTTGGTATGGTGAATCTATCTCATCAGAGATCTTGATGATATACACATATATTCCAAGTTTGAACAAAATTAAATCAGAATTATGGCCTCCAGAATGATAACAGGATCAGGTGTATGATCATCACAATCATTCATTTGAATGGATCTCACTCATTATCTAACTCATCCATGGATCTGACTCATTATCAAACTTATCTATGGATCTCATTCATTATCAAACTTATCTGTGGATCTCACTCATTATCAAACTCATTCATGGGTCTCACTCTTTATCTAATTTCATCCATGGATCTCACTCATTATCTAACTCATCCATGGATCTCACTCATTACCTAATACATTGATCTCATTCATTATCCTAACTTGGCTCTCACCCTTTGTCTAACTCATCCATTGATCTCACTCTTTATCTAATTTCATCCATGGATCTCACTCATTATTAAACTCATTCATGGATCTCACTCTTTATCTACTTTCATCCAAGGATCTCACTCATTATCTAACTCATCCATGGATCTCACTCATTATCTAATACATTGATCTCATTCATTATCCTAACTTGGTTCTCACCCTTTGTCTAACTCATCCATTGATCTCACTCATTATCAGACTCGTCCATGAATCTCACTCATTATCTAACTCTTCAAAGATTTTGATGACACAAGCTTATATAACAGTGTGATGAAAATCAGATCAGAAATGTTACTTCCCAAGGGGTAGCAAGTTCAGTCAGTCAAATGCAATATCTCCCCATTATCAAGAGTAGTCCTTTCTCATTACTGAGCTTGTAGGAGATCATAATAATTTTAGCATACATTCCAAGTTTGATCAAAGTCAGAGGAGAAATATTCCCTCCAGAATGGTAACAAGCTCAGTCAATCCTATGTAAGATTACATCATTGATATGCATGGATCTTGGTCATTACTGAATCCATCCAAGATCTTGATGATATAAGCCAGTATTGCAATAAAACACAAAATTACACAAGGAAACAAAGGAAGAAAGAAACAAAATTGCAACCCCTCATTGGTCTTTCCAGGGCTATGCCAAAAATAAAATAAAAAAACAAGTGAAAACCAATTATATTGTATACATTTATAGACCCAGTAAGTCAGATAATATAAGTATTAGTTAAATGGATACAAGATATTTAATTAAAACATATTTCTTTGTCATTTTAGCTGGAAGAAGAGAGACTGGCAACATTAGAAAGACACAACAGAATTCTACTGGAGAAAATATCATATGTTAAGAGAACAAGAAGTGGAGAGAACAATAGCAATAAAAATACAGAATTTAAAAGGTCTGTCATTTATCTGTTTTTATTTTATAATATACAGTAAATCAGTCATCTGTAAAAAATTTCAGCTACTCATTTACCATGGTAAACTGCAAGTGTTCATCAAAGATATTCTATTTAGTAGGATCTATGTTATGGATCAGATTTCAGTATTTAAGTTCCCCAGAATCCCATAATACCTATATATATATATATATATATATATATATATGCATTTGTATGGGAAAATATGAATGAGTTTTTTCGGATGTAAATACTGCATGACCTTGGGAGTGCAGTATATTCATCCGACATAACGAGTTCATATTTTCCCTATACAAATGCAGTAACCATTTTATTATATGCTAATTTTTTAAAATTCTACCTAATGCTTAATTATATTAACAAAATACACAACAAGAAACAAAATAACTGAATGTATGCCATACTCCAAACTAAATACACAAGCGCAGATTCATCATTACACAATAACAACATTATTACTGCGCACATAATTCCACCCAGATAAATTTGAACTTAGTCGTGCACTCAACATAACTTTCAAAAGAAAATGGCACATCTAGTTAAAATTGAAATTTGGAGTAATATTGTGAATGAATGCACATTGCAACAACTTTTCCGTTTGACCTAGAATGAATAGAGTTTGATATTTTGTTTTAATTCTTTGAAATTCTGTGATTATGGACTGGATTTATATGTGACAGTTCCACATGAAATACATTGGATTGAAGAAGCGAGGGAGAAGCATGTCGACATCTGCAAATGTGTTTCAGTTTCTGTCATTGAATGTTTGAAATCATAATGTGGGAAAAAGAAGAAGTCTTTCAATTGCAAGCATCAAAAAGACGCTATGGAATTTAATGCTTATTTCATTTTGAGTGCAGTAAGGAGGATGTAATTGCACTTATCATCAAAATTACAGTACAATTTCGAAATGTGTAATCAAGATTGAGAACCTATGACATGGCTAATGTATTTCGGATTTGCAGAACTAAGAAAGCACATTTTGAGGAAATTCAGGATGTAAAACTGTAAGTGTATTTTTTGCCATTCTTATCACCAGCTAAAGAAGACAGTTTATGTCTTGACACTTGTATGTTATTTGTAAGGACCCTTTCTTGCATCTGAATGTGCCAAAGCAACTGGTATGTGGCAATCTACAAAACAATGCTTTACTTCATTCAGAAACAAATTTAAACAACCACAGCATAAAACTCCTACTATGCGAGTGTACATGATTTGTTTACAAATCAAAAGTGCTGGCATCTGCGTCCATTGTTTGTTTACAATAGAAAGTAGTTCCTTTATGCATGTGAATGGAAAATGAAGGTGTGCAATATTGTAAAATACCGAACGATTCTGACAATGTAAAGTTAACGGAGAAAAAAAAATGAGCATATAATATATATATATATATATATATATATATATATATATATATATATATATATATATATATATATATATATATATATATATAATGTGTATGGAATTGTGTGCATTTGTGTCAGCCATGATGCATAACAACACATTCTTTCAGGTATACAAAGACTTACAAAAATGGTACTAACAGCTGCCTCGCTTGGTGCTCAGCATTAAGAGGTTAGTGTTAGGACTGGTCAGCCTGGTGTCAGGATAATGTGACTGGGTGGGGGACATCACACTACATGTCTGCAGCATGATGCTCCAGTGCTAGACATCGCTATAAACTGCCACACTGCAGACATTGTAGCAATATGACTGAAAAATTGTTAAAGCTATGTTAAAATCCTAACCACACACACACACTCCTTCAGGTATAAAATTTACATATACATATGTTTGTCATTTGAAAAAAAGAATTTTCCCGTCAAATAGAATGCAGTTTTTTTTCAAGGGATTATCAAAAATGTTATCAAAAATACAATAATTAAATGTACAAAAAGCAACAGCATTTTGACCTTAGAAATTCCTACATGAGACAACAATTTATTTTTATAATGATTTTTAATTGTCTGAAATGATGTTTTTTTGCATCATCTTTTGTGTGTATATGTTTGTCTGGTTGAAACTGATGTAAATTGGTATAAAATGATGATGTAATAGTATGTAGCTGACAGATTTACAGATTTACAAAGTGAGGTTAAAATCAAATCAAATCATTTTCTACTACATATAATGATCCACACTATAAAATGCACCAGAACAGCACCATCCTTCAAATAAAATGGATCTCACTTATGCAGTATATTTCCCACATCATTATAGTGAGAAACTAACGAGAAAAGCTTTCCATATCCATACAGCTGATACCAATTGGAGATTTAAAGCCTACCATATCCATACAGTTTATTACCAATTTGAAACTTCAAGTCTTCGATATCCATAAAGTTGATACCAATCTAAGATTGCCAGCTTTCCATATCCATACAGTTAAAACCAGTTAGAGATTTAAAGCCTTCCATATCCATACAATTGATACCAATCTGAGATTTAAATCCTTCCATATCAATACAGTTTATACCAATCTGAGATTGCAAGCCTTCCATATCAATACAGTTTATACCAATGTGAGATTTAAAGCCTTCCATATAAATAGAGTTGATACCAATCTAAGATTGCAAGCCTTCCATATCCATACAGTTGATACCAATCTGAGATTGCAAGCCTTCCATATCAATACAGTTGATACCAGTCTGAGATTGCAAGCCTTCCATATCAATACAGTTTATACCAATGTGAGATTTAAAGCCTTCCATATCCATACAGTTAATACCAATCTGAGATTGCAAGCCTTCCATATCAATACAGTTGATACCAATCTGAGATTTAAAACTTTCCATATCAATACAGTTTATACTAATCTGAGATTTAAAGCCTTTCATATCTATACAGTTTATACCAATCTGAGATTTAAAGCCTTCCATATCCATACAGTTGATACCAATCTGAGATTGCAAGCCTTCCATATCAATACAGTTTATACCAATGTGAGATTTAAAGCCTTCCATATCCATACAGTTGATACCAATCTGAGATTGCAAGCCTTCAATATCAATACAGTTTATGCCAATCTGAGATTTAAAGCCTTCCATATCAACACAGTTTATACCAGTCTGAGATTTAAAGCCTTTCATATCCATACAGTTGATACCAATCTGAGATTTAAAGCCTTCCATATCCATACAGTCTGTACCAATCTGAGATTTAAAGCCTTCCATATCCATACAGTTGATACCAATCTGAGATTGCAAGCCTTCCATATCAATACAGTTTATACCAATGTGAGATTTAAAGCCTTTCATATCCATACAGTTGATACCAATCTGAGATTGCAAGCCTTCCATATCAATACAGTTTATACCAATGTGAGATTTAAAGCCTTTCATATCCATACAGTTGATACCAATCTGAGATTGCAAGCCTTCCATATCAATACAGTTTATACCAATGTGAGATTTAAAGCCTTTCATATCCATACAGTTGATACCAATCTGAGATTGCAAGCCTTCCATATCAACACAGTTTATACCAGTCTGAGACTTCAAGTCTTTGATATCCATACAGTTGATACCAATCTAAGATTGCTAGCTTTCCATATCCATACATTTGATACCAATTGGAGAATTAAAGCCTTCTATATCCATACAGTTGATACCACTCTGAGATTTCAAGCCTTCTTTATCCATACAGTTTATTACCAGTCTGACATTTAAAGCCTTCTATATTCATACAGTTCATACATGTCTGCCATCAAATATTCACTGTTATAGACATCCTGATAAAAATGAAGGCCATTCAGATTTGTATCAGTGATGCTAATCTGCCATTTTAAAAATGGTCCCATTGAAATTAAGGAAGAATTAAAACACATTTAAAACAACTGTTCCCCAATTGCTGTTGGGTCAATTTTCATGAAGTCTTAACAGGGATCATACCACTATAAACCATTTAAGGCCATTGTAAACCAGTCAATTGTCCCTTACTGACGTGGGTTTCTGCTTCTTCTTTTTCTTGTACATACATGTAGATATAAAAGTGCAACTTATATAAATACGTCTTCATATTTGTTTATAGAAAATGTAATGTCCAGCTGAATAATGGTAATCAAAGTTTAATCCATAATATAAAACATTTATTCCTTTATTTTAAAAATATTGTCCAAGTTAAAGAGCAATATAATTTTCATTGGTAACTTGGTTTGGGTTGTTCCATGATATTACCTACTTATATATTTATAGTTTATTAAAATTTGAAAATAACCAAATAAAATAAAATGTTCTCTTTGCAGTTTAAATAGAGAGAAACGACAACGTTATTTAAGTAGGGTAACAGAAGAGAATCTAGCCATGTTGTATAGAGTTATTGATTGTAAGCCAGTGTACAACCATAAAAAGTGGCAGCAAGAGTGGAAAAAGAATCAGAGATTCATGGAAAGCATTTCCCATTTCCCTAAGGTAAAAATACTATTTATTCTTTCCATTCCAATCCTAGGCAACAAGTTGGCAAGTTCTGACATGAAAATATGAAAGAGTTTAATGTTGTTTTTACTGAGTTTATCATGGTATAAACTGTCAGTTGCCAAATCTCAAAGCAAATAATGCCAGAAAGGCAATATGTAAGCTTTGTGAGCTGTGTAAGGGGCTGTCCATTTAGTTGATCATGTTTCAGCTAGTTTATTTCAACTTGCTGCATATGCCAGAAAATATTTTTTGACCTAGAAATTGATGTCAGCCATAATGACATCTGTTGTTTTTTGTAAATTTATGTAAGTGCAAATTATATCCTGGATATTTCATGGTTATAATAGCAATTATAGGTTATTAAGTAAATTTAGAAAATTATTTAAAAGAAAATGTGTCGGCTGCAAAGATAATTTTATTTGTGCATGGCTGTTTTTTTTCTCTAGTCTTCTTGGTTTAAACCAATTAGCTTCAATGTTCTAAGGTGGCGTGTCCAGTAAGATTCCTTTTCTTTCCTGATTTCAGAATTCCAATTCGGGTTGTGAGCAATTTCAATAAGTGTTATATCACTGAAAGTGTGGCCAGGGGAGGAGAGCTGTTCTGTATTCTGTACAGCTTCTTTGTCATCCGATCAGATCATTGAACTTCAAGGTTGATCCTTTTGTACAGCTTTTGAGTTTCTCCGACATACTGAAGGCTACAGATCTTACATGTGATGAGATAAATTACATTCTCTGTTTTGTATGTTTTGTTTGGAACATGGATGTTTAGTTTTTCTTTAGTCACTGTGCTAGAAAATGTCCTAGTCTCTATCATATGTTGACAGGTTTTTGCACCTTTTATCACCACAGGGGCCAGATTGACTAGGATGGTCTTGATTAGTGATTGGCGTTAGCTTTAGTAGGCTACTACAGGTTTGTTTGGGAGGATTAACTTTAGTACATCCGACGATTCCACGATGGGCCAGTGTTTCCTGATGATTTTACCTACTTTGGGGTTGTCTGGATGGTAGGTCAGGATAAATGGTATCCTATCAGCCTTTTCCTTCTTTCCATATTTTAGTAGGTCATCGATGTTTGTTTATTTAGCCCATTGGGTTGCTTCTGTAATCAGGTTTTGTTCATAGCCTCAGTAAATTAAATGTTTAGATAGCTCTTCAGACCTTTTTAGGAATGTATCATTGTCGGAGCAAATTCTGTGTATCTTCAGTGCCTGGCTATATGGGGTGTTCCTAATGCAGTGTTGTTTGCCTTTGATATGAAATCAGCCTTGAGATGGAGACTTCTGCCATGAATTTTATTGAAGGATGGAAGTTGTTTGCCTTTGATATGAAATCATCTTAGTCCAATTCCTGGAGCTTGTCCTAAAACTAAATAACTTTAAATTTAATGAAGAAAACTAACTCCAAATCAATGGAACTGCATGCAGTGGGTACAAAAATGGCCTCTTTGTATGCTAATATATTTATGGGAAAACTGGAGGGTTAAATTTTAGCATCAGTTGAAGTTACACCATACCAGTGGGTATGCTTTATCGATGATATATTTTGTTTCTCCTTGAAAACTATGTATGTTATTTTCCCAAAAGATGCATATTATCAGATGTAGTAACTTGTACCTTGCAATACCTATTGTACAGACGGATTTGTGTCCAGGAAAACAAAGCATAGAGCAAATCATGTGCATTAAATGTTTGAGAAGCTTATTTTTGAGGCTGACATGGTTTTGAGGGCAAATAAACTTGAGAGAAAAAGTCAAGAATGATTTATTATATATTCATCTAAGCTTTCTCATCCTAAGGTAGAAGTTTGGATTGTTACTCTTTGAGCGGGACATCTAAAACCACTATCCAAATATTTAACACGAGAGTCAGAAAATGTAAGAGAACAGAAAGACTAAAGTTATCGTTGTATTTTGTCTCCTCTTTTTGTATACCTAATTATTATTACCTGCTTCCAATATTTATAACTGCTAATTTCCACCAGTGGCAGACAGACAAGATCGAAACTGTAAATCATATGTCTGCATTCAGGTCATGTGATTCTGTCTTAGTAGGTGATGTCTGAGTGAGCTTATTCATATGTGAATTAAAGTCAATAAATGAAGTAATTACTAGCTTATATCAGGATCATACATTATAATTTATATATAGTCATATATGAACAAACAAACAATAAATATAACATATCTGTTGCTCTTTTATCAAATATCACACTTGGAAACTTCTTGTAATATATTAGAAACATCTTACAGTGGAACAATCAGATTTTATTGGACAATGCCATACACCTGTGACAAGTTTTGGGTGACATTTGGGTGACATCATGATATGACCGCTTCATCTTTAAAGTGCTTTAAGCTTAAGCTGCCACTTTTAAATATGATGAAAGCTCTCATTCGTACACCTTTTTGCGTTTAAAGTCTCTAGTAGTCGTACACCAGATGACTGTGCCCTCATGGCCCATGAAGAGACTTGCCTACAGACAATCGTGGACAGGTTCTCGAAAGCCTCCAGTCTGTTTGGACTCACAGTTAGCTTGGGAAAGACAGAAGTCCTTTTCCAGCCCGCCCCAAACACTGTCCCATCACAACCCTGCATCAGGTGACACGCAGCTGAAGAATGTGGATTGTTTCAAATACCTTGGCAGCACAATATCCAGTGATGGTTCCTGGACAATGATCACTGCGAGGATCCAAAAAGCCAACCAAGCACTCGGACGACTCCTGACCAAGATCTTGTAGTACAAGGACATATGCCTGTCAACAAAGATGAAAGTGTACAATACAGTTGTCCTCACATCTCTCTTGTATGGCTGTGAGACTTGGACTGTCTACCGAATGCATATCAGTCAGCTGGAACAATTCCACCAGTGCTCCCTGAGATCCATCACGCAGATCAAGTGGCAGGACTGAATCACCAACCAGGAAGTCCTTGGTAGAGCCAACACAACAAGCATCAAAGCCAAACTAATCCAGGCCCAGATTCATTGGACTGGCCATGCCATCTGCATGGATCAAAACAAAACCCCAAAGCAGCTGTTCTTTGGCGAGCTAGCCCAGGACAACCGAAACCAAGGCCACCCTCACAAGAGGTAGAAAGTTAATCTCATGACTCACTTGAAAAATTTCGCTGTTCATCAGATAATAAACTGTAATCGATCAGCATTATATCTGAACAAAATGGGTAATCATTATGCTTATTATGACACTCAAAAGGATGGCAAATGTAAACTTCTGTGAGATAACTAACATCGTCGTGTGTTACGATTTTATCAGTTTCTTTAAGAAACTGTTCTTTGCTGATCCAACTAAACGGACCATATGGCATAGAGTCGGACATTCCAGAGTCATATAAATTATTGTCATCTAGATACGCTATACAACTTGATGGAACTGTACTATCATAGTCGGGTAGATATTTATTATTAGCTTGGGTATATTTTTTGTTATGACGCTTATTCCGCCTTGGATTCCATGTTCTATAGAGTTGAACATATCTGGGTCTGTTAACAGTTCTAGTTTTATTTTACTGTGCTTGAGTAATGGATACCAGCTTAGTCCGGATGCCGAATAGTATCAAGCTCGGTTGAGTCCGTAGTTATCAGCGCTGACAACTCTGACATTTTCAAATATATCTGCGAGCAACAGAACGTATGTGATAAGATATAAATCATGATGATCTCCTAAGTTTTTACACCCAAATCGATCGAACATAAGCGTAATTATCATCACTAACACTTTCAAGATTGAACCTAGAATAAAACTAATCATTGTCAGGTAGACACATTACATTAAATTAATCCTAATTATCAAGATACCTGTAGGAAAAGATACCTTTTCGTGTCAGCAGGCTTGATCTATCACCGAAATGTTCAATCAAATTATTAAGTTTACTGCAGCCTTTTTCTAGCTCGTCTAGCGATGCTGCCATAAACTACAGACTATCAATAAATCTTAACTTGCCTAGTATGAGTGACTTGTACTTTTCAATGTTATTTGGGATGTACTTTAATTTATTGTTGTTATTAATTCTTAGGCGGTTTATTGTATCTTTATTATTGAATACTTGAACTATGAGATGAGAATCATATCCTCTGAAAATGTGAAAGACAACAGGAACGAAGTTCAGTGCGGTATATTTTAAATTCCATTTATCATGTGATGGACCACGATACTTTCGAGTAATATGGCAGTGATCTTTTAATCTATCTTGAGGCAAAAGCACCCCCTCGCAAATATAGCATATTTATGTTATATTAAATCAGCTTCTTGTTTTACTGTTAGTGGTTTCATTTTTTATGTCCTAGCGAGTAACATCGTAATAGCATTTGTCTCGTCGATAAGGTTCCTTAGCAACCAGACAAAAGAATTCGCTCAACGATAAATCTTTACTGGTTTTGATAAAGATTTATCAACAGCACAAACGACCTCATACGCTGCTCCGCAAGGAATATGCTCTTTTATTTTTCTTGTCGAAGATTTATCAGGATTTTTTTTTCTGTTCCTTGCACTGGAAATACATTATATTCGAAATCTGCGTGTACTATTAAAGGCACTTGCATATTTTGACTGTAACTTGTAAATTGTAATATTTTTCATCTTTGCCAGGCATAGATATTTTCCGTACATTGGAGCAGTATTGGAGATGTTTATCAAGTACATGTTAAGATTTACATCCGTGCAAACACCTGACACAGAAATATTTCTTTTCTTATGCTTGTTATACTGACCTCTGACTAGCCCGTTAAATATTTTATCCACGCATAATGATCTTTATAAAATAGTAAATTTACTGTTTGTTGTGATGCAAGATCGCTGATGTATCTGGGATATATATTTTGTTTATCATCGATACTAAATACATTAATACCGCCTGTTAAAAGCTGCTTATTTTACTTTTTGAATCAGATATTCAGAAACAGGGAAGACAATCCGCAATGAAATATATTTTATAGTGTGGAACAGTAGCTCTGTTATTTTATCAAATTTACAGCCAGAACCAGATGTAGTGTACTCATCTATTTTCTTCGATATCACCTGAAATATATTATCTGACAGCGATATCAAACCTGTCTTTATTAGAATTCGGCTAGATTTTGATGTAATATAAGGATTGTCAAATTTCTTGTGTTGCTTAGCAGCAGGGTGATCTGACGTAGGAGTCTGATTGACATACCTATCCTTGGCTTTCTGTTGGGATTTCAAAAGATGTACATAGCTTAGCAAGCTTAACGTAGAACTACACTATTATTGTCAAGCCCTCATGCGTGGCAAGCTGGGATTTAATTGTTGGCTGAAGCAGATGATATAAGTGTGGCAGAGAAATTTACTAGAAAACGTTTATCATTAAGTAACCTGAAGTGTTATCAAAATCAGCAAATGCGGTTGCGATTTTTATGGGCTGATATCTTTCTGTTGAGAATAGACTTTTCTTTGCAATGTAGCAGCAGGGAAGTTTAACAGACCATCGTGAACAGACAAAATAAAGCTTCCTACGCGAACTTTCTCCGTAGAAGCCTCAGATTTCACTTTTACGGCCTTCTACGGAAGCTAATTTTCGTGCATTTCAGACCGGATGCATCGGTTGGTCGCGCCGGTGTGTTAGTAAATATAGCGTCCAGGACAGGAAAAATAAATTACCGGGATAGTATTTTTGTGTTAATTTTTTTGTTGTCTTTGGGGGCTGCTTTTACGTCGCATTAAAATAATATACTTGAAAATAATATGAGTCGGAAAACTAGCACAGTTGGAGAGCCTCATTCTGCTAGATTAGCGCGAGAGCAATTAGCGTCACTAAAGAAACTTATCCCGGCAAAAGAATTATATAAGAAAAAAGTTCGTGAGCACGAAGATACGCAATATGGAATTACCGAGATATCGTCGAAATGGCTAAAGCCAGTCACCGAAACAGTCGAGAGAGTCGCATATGGTGACAAAAAAGGAACTCAGGAAACTCGGAATTGTTCCCATGACGAGAGATATTGAGACACATACTCGAGTGGTGCCAGATAGACTGGATCAAATTCACCAAGCACAAGTACAAGCACAAGCGCGGCAAGAACAATTGCAGCAAGTACAAGCACAAGAACGAGAGTTGCAAGAACAATTATTACAAAAAGAAGAAGAATTATTGGAAAAAGAGGAGGAAGAAGAGGAGGAGAAAGATCCTATCGGTAAATTAATGGAATATTTTACCCCTGGAGGCTGGGCCGCGTTAGAAATTGAACTTGATAAAAAGGATGATATCAATGAAATTGGTGAATTTGCGGAAGATTCTTTCACCGATAGAGGAATAAAATATTTAACGAAGGAGGGACTAAAAAAAATTAGTGGGCGAGATAAATGGTATAAAACGATATATCGGGCTAAATTTGGAATATCCAGGATAAACACCAATGAGGCGAGGTATATTAAATTTCGGATATCTGCGCGTAACAGAAAGGATCCTAGGATGAAAAAAATAAAGATAGATACATCTTCAGGATTTTCTCCTAAAGTAAAAGAAAAATTACCGGAAACAACATCCAAAGTTGAAAAACCTGAATTTCATATTAGTAGTTATTTTACCGAAGATGCTCTTGAAAAACTCAAAGACGAGGATAAATTAGTCGATATTGCCGCAAATTATGATAAAAAGAACGAATATTTAATAAAAGAACTTCACAAAAAAAAAATATCGACAAATTAAAATGGATCGATTGGGTGTATTTTGCAACAAAACCCTACCCTCACGAATCAGATTCTAAATATATAGAATATTTAGAAAAAGTAAAACGAAGAGAGAAAGAAATAGAAGAAGAAAGAATAAAACAAAAAGAAGAAGAGGAGGAAGATGTATTGTCGGAGTGGTTTAGTGAGCCATCAACACCATCAGAACCAAAGACAGGAAGAGGATATACCGTTTGCCCTGACAGCGTCGTTAACGATGTGTCTCGCCTCGAAATATTAATCGGAGGAAAACGAGCCGGAAATAATTCTCATGAAATAATCAACGAAGCCTCAGATATTTGTCAACGATTATTCCGCGGTGGCGTCATCGACTCCTACATTTACAAGGAGCTCATTGATGAACTCATCGATTAAAACAACATAATTGAAATAACATGATTGTTCACAAACATCAGCGCAGACCTAGACAGGTCCGCATAGTTAACTCTCGATTGCCTGTATACAAATATATTCACGGCAATGGACTTGGCGACATCGTCAAAAGTTTCGTTACGCGGATAGTCCCTAAAATAGGACCCGCAGCTAAGCAAATCGCATCAAAGGCAATAGGAAAGATTGGCGAGACTGTCATCTCTGGTATTGGTAATCTGGCAACTAAAGGATTCGATTTTGTCAGAGGTAGAATATCAAATTTAACGCGTAAAAAACAACCCGTCAAATTACCTAGCACCAGTGAAATGCCCCCCGAAATCAGTAAAGCTATAAACGACGCAGCAAATAAAAAAATAAATGATCTAGCACAGGAAGTTGCTAACACAAATCTAGCACAGGAAGTCGCGAATACAAGTTTTATTTCAGGTAGCGGTCTTCGTTTTAGATGAAATTCTTATTAATAAATGTTCGCACAAGTGTCAAACGAAGTGTTCGACATGGACGAGCCTGTAGGTAGAGACACATCCGTGCGTGATTTCCAGTATTTTTCGTACGACGCAGTGATACCAAATGCGATTGGTCGTATTGAAATTCAAGTTCACGATACAACGAGATATTTTCTTCCATCTGAGGCGTATATCGAAGTTGTTGGTAAAATTGTGAGGACAAATGATACCAACTATGATGCAAATTTTAATGTTGGGTTCGTCAACAACGGTATCATGGCGTTATTCAAGAGCGCCACTTACATGATCGACGGAAGAGAAATCGAATCGATCACGAACAACGTTGATATAGCAACGATTATAGGCCTAGCTAGATACTCGGATGATTTTACCAGGTCAGCCGGTCCTAGTATGATGTTTGCCAAAGATAACTCCAATTTCGCTGATCCTTCCCCGTATGAAATCAGACAACCTAACAATCGCGCTGTTCCTCCCGTTGCTGCCGCCATCGAAAACTTGGTAGTTGGCCCCAATATCGATTACAACCTTGGATTTGCCACGCGGAAAGCTATGTTAAAAGGAAATGAACGAAAATTCTCCTGTGCAATTCCGCTATCTCACATTTTTGGATTTTGCAGGCATTTCAGGAAAGTTATATACGGAGCAAAACACACGGTCGTTTTTATTCGAGACACCGAAGGTAATACCAGAGCCATCTGGCGAGACGTAATCGCGGATGATGTTAATATCGGTAAGGTGGTCCTTGACAAATTTACCTTGTGGATGCCAGCGATAGTCCCATCGATACTTGAGGAGGAAAAATTATTGTCATTCATGAATCAAGGCGGAAAGTCCGTTATGTCCTGGCTGACAACCATGACCGACTCCTTCGACGTTAATATTAACGGAATATTTACCTGGCGAATTGCGTCACAGCAAGGCGTCTCGGCACCTAGACATATCTTTGTTGCTCTTCAATCTGCAGATAGATACGAACAAACTCTCAGTCACATGATATTCGATAATTTCGCAGCAACAAACGTATCACTGAGAATAAACGGCCAACAAGAACCATCAGAGGAAATATCGATTGATTTTGAAAATTACTCGACGGCACGCGCATATCATCGCTTGCTAAGTTTTATGGGTCGCGATCAAAATATCGATACCGGATTGCAAATATCACAGCTAGATTTTAATACTCGCTATCCTATCTACTACTTTTCCCTGGAACATCTCGATTTGGTAAAACAATCCGTTGTCGATATCCATTTCAAGGCCAGAATTAACACAGGTGGACCAGCAAGGGCATTCGCGGTGATTCTCAGCGATAGAACAATGATCTTGGAAGGCATCAGCGGTAGAATGAGAATCATCGATGCTCCTGTTGAGAAAATGTGACAAAATCGAAGATTTCTAAATTTAGATTAAACGATTATTAATATGCCATACGAACACGTCAGCGTAACTCTGACCCCGGGTCAGATGAAAAAACTCCAAACAGCAACAGCAAAGCGATGCGGTACGAAATTAACCCTGAAAAATGATCAAATTCAGGGCGGACCTAACAAACTGTCGCTAACTAAAAATCAGCGTGAACGATTCACCAAAGCAAAATCAGCGAATTCCGGCGTTCATGTGAATCTTAGTATAGGTGCCATCAGAGACATGGTCAAAACGGGCGGAATTTTCCCTCTGCTAGCCGCTATTCCCGCGTTAATAGCAGGTGCAAAAGCGTTAGGGTTAGGTGCGGTTGGAGCCGCAGGTGCTAAATTAGCGCATAAAGTAATGGGAGGGCGATACGGTAAAAAAAAGGGAAGCGGCCTCTATCTAAGACGACCTCCCATGTACGGATCCGGCCTTTATCTAAGACGACCCCCGTACGGATCCGGTCTGAAATTAGCCTACCAGCCTCAAATTTAGATTTATTCAACGAAGCAAAGAATAAAAAAATAAAATTTTTCAGAGGCGTATTTATGCGGGATCAACTACCAGAAAAACCAAACCCTACCGAGACAGGAATAATAAATCTCGATTCAAATACCGGCCCTGGCACACATTGGGTCGCCTACGCGATTAATCCTCGCGAAGTTGTTTACTTTGACTCATACGGACTAGCACCTTCAAAGGAATTTATCAATTACGTGTCAAAGTTAAATATTCCAATTTGGTATTCGACACTTCCGACGCAGACGTTAATGGATCCACCGATATGCGGTCCTGAATCAATTAACGTCCTCGATGCAATTTCAAAATCATCCGATCCGTATCACAAGATCGTATTTAAATACGCCGTAGATAAATATCATGGTTGATATTTACGGTAGATTTATCTACAGGAAGAAGGAAGCAGAAGTGACTGACGTCGATCTATCAAAGTTCGCCACAAGGGATGATATTAACAATCTTCTATCGCTGTCAGAAGTGGATCCTGGCGAAGTTGCTATTTTTCAGAGCCGCGAAGGGAGATTACAAACAAGCAACGTCAAAATAACTGATATAATCAAGCGAGACGAATATAACGATCGCATTAATCAATTTACTAGCCTGTCAGATTCGGTATCAAAATCCATCGCTGATATCGCCGATATTATAGCGAAGTTACCCTTGAAGGCCAATATCGCTGATGTGGGAAAAAAAGACAACGAGCTATCAGCAATGTTGCTTCTGGAGGCTGATAAAGCATCACACGACGAACTTCAGGACAGATTGACAAAGAGACTTAGCAGGCTAAATAACGATCTTAAAAAACTCGACGATAATTTAGCTAAATTTAGTAAAAAAATCGAGGAAGATATAAAAACATCCAGCGATACTTCCTCCGCCGCAAACGAACTAGCAAAGAAAAAAGCCGATCAAGCATCGCACGATGATCTCAACGAGAGAGTAAGAAAAATCAACGAGGATATTACTAATATTCTCGCCGATATTACCGAAATAAATATCGTAATGAGTCAGAAAAGCGATAAAACATCGCACGATGATATCAACAAGGAAATAAAAAGAATTAACGAGAATATTGACAACATTGACAGGGATCTTAACATAGTGCATGGATTGGCGCTTCAAAAAGTCGATACATCGGTGTACGACGGAGAAATTAGAGATTTAAGAGCGAAACTTCTTGACGCAACTACAAAAATTAGCGATATTAACACAAAAATATCATCAATGAATCTTGGAAGATTAGCGCGTATTTCGATACCAGCGGAAGTAGAAACAGAAAATATTCCTTGCCATGTGCCATTTGTGTTAAGGACATATAATTTTACTTGGACACCCTTGAGTAATGGATTTCTTTTCATCGCGCCAATTACTGGCGTATATCGAGTATATATTATCTCGGAGATAAAATTTAAGGCACAACCAAGACAGAATCGTAAAATCCATGAATTTTATCCTGGATTTTTTATTATTTCACTAAGTGAAGATAGCGATACATTAGTCGAACTAGAACCACCAGATAGAACCACCACAGGACCAATCCCCTATTTTGTAATTTTCGAATATTTATCGGTATGGACCACAGTTGGTCAACCCAAACCATTTGCAAATGATAAATCCGTACCAACTACAATTGTTGAGATAGGTAATGTCAAACCGACTGGATAATTGTTGAGATAACTAACTAATAAATGACAGCATCGGACTACCGATACAATCAGGCGCGTTTATGGCAGGATTCGCTAAAAAAGCTCCTCGACGAGTATCAGGTAAAAATAAAAAAATATCAACGCAGATTAATTGCCATCGATGTCGCCGTGTACGCGGTAAGTGCAATAATTGCCGGTGCAGGTATAATCTTATCCGCGGTGACAACAATCGCGCCGATCGCAGCAACGATAATAATCTCGTCGACAACGACAATCGCCGGTGTTCTCAATATCATCGCGAAAAAAATATCCTCGTGCACGAATGAAAAATTGTCTCTATACACGAGTAAACTATCCCAGGTCAACGAAGCGTATTCGAAATTATCGTCGTTGCTTTCTGAGAGTCTCAACGACGGCGTTATATCCGATCTAGAATTTTCTGTGATGGTAAATATCTACTCCGAGATTGAACAAATGAATATCAATAATGTCCGAACTAACTCAAATCGTGACAAACACGACACCACCGATAACGACGCTGATATCGGCAAGCTCAACCAGGCCGGAATTTAGTATCGATTTTCCAATACCAATTAGCGTCAAGGAAATTGCGCTGTCACAGTTACGCGTCTATAATAGCTGGCCCAATGTTAGATCGAAATCATTTGGTAGATTATCATCGAATAATTCGCTTGTTTTTGCCAATAAAAACCGCCCCGATAAAACTCCCGATTGGATCGTCGTTGGCATACCAACAGGCAGTTACGAAATTGAGCAACTAGATAAGGAACTTACCAGTAGAATATCGAATATAACTGGCGATGCTAATCCAGGAATAAAAATATCCTCGCACGATCCAACGTTGTCGTCAATAATCGAGGTAAAATCGCCATATATCGTTGATATTTACCAGTCATCGATTAGGACAGTTCTAGGTTGGCTCTGGCAAAACCAGAAAAATCTGATTTTATTATTCCAGGTTGGCACGAAGAAGCTCCTCCAGAGCTACCGGAGCCAAAAAAATCAGATTTTACCACCGACGAAGGATGGTACGGAGATATCAAACACAAGCCTCTGATCCACAGCGCCATCAACCTCATGAATAACCACAAATTTAACCTGGTAATGTTCGCTTTTACTTTTAGGGACGAAAGAATTCTCTCGTGGTTGCCTCTTCCTAAAATTCCCCCCGGCGTGAAAATCTTCGACGCTACCAATATTAACAGGACAATATTTCCCATAGACGGTATCTTGGTAAGAAAAACCCTCGACGAATTTATTCAAGAACATAAATTACAATTAAATTTATTGCGGGAATCCTTTCATGAATGCATCTTAAATAAATCAGGTTCATGTAGCGAAATTATCGGACGCGTGAAGATTTTAAATCAACTCGCGAATGATGTTGAATATTATCATGGTATGTTCATTCGGGCGATAATCGACGATATATCAATTGCCGATTATGTTCTTCCTATTAGCAAATTCGAGTTGATCAAAAATTCAGGAGAAAAACAAAAATTCATGAGAGTATTTGGATTAACGGAGGAAACGCTACCAAATTTCAAATTTCCCGATTATGATGTTGATAAAATGAGAAAATCCGTCGTTGATACCATCGATGATTTATTTCCGAAATTACATGCCGCGTGGACTAAAAAAAATACAATCAGAATCGATTCTCAAACACAATAATGATCCTGCCGGGCAAGGGCGGCATATCTCGCCAGGTATCGTTAACATAACGGAGCTTATCGCGATTTATCTTCACGCGGACGTCGTTGAAGGTAGCTACAACGTGGATTCGTCTGTGTCAGAGTAGGCACAGCAGGGATTTATCTTATATTCGTTTTCACCTAGCGCCTCTCCGGGTTTTTTGATAATAAAAGAACCAGTGAATCCGTTTTATCTGCGATGTCACGATCGATTATTATCGAGGATAAATTTCAAACTAACGGATCAAAATGGACATTTGCTTGATATACGCGGAGAAACACTAAGTATTAATTTGTTAGTGAGATCGTGAAAATCGAAGATTTTTTAATCTGTCCGCCAGAAAAAAACGGGCCAAAAAATAAATAAAAACCAGTAGATTTTTCAAAATTAATAGATTTTTTTAATTTTGATGGGGTAAATACCCGTCAAATTGAGCAATTTATATAATTTTATGTTTTTGATGGGGTAAATACCCATCAAATTGAGCAATTTATATAATTTTATGTTTTTGATGGGGTAAATACCCGTCAAAATTAAGAAAATTGTACAATTTCAGTAAAATATTAAAAAAAAAAAAAAATTTGTTTTTTTTTTGTGATAAAATCTTCAGAATCTTCAAGAATCGGAAGATTCCTTAATTCTGCTTTCATCGACAAGCTTTTTCAACTGCCTGACGCGTGAGCTTGTAATTTTTCTCGACTCATACTCGTCGGACAAACTCGACCTAACTTTTTCTACCAGCGTCGATAATTTAACAAAATTCTCGATTTGATCATCGCTGACAGTCGCAAGCGATTGGTACATGGCAATCTGGATTTTCTTTATAAACTTGTATTCAGATGGCAGTGTGTATCTGTATTCGAGTTTTCCCTGAACAATCGTCTCAAATTCGGACCGGATTTTACCTGTGTCCAAATCCGAAGATAAGTTTACATTTTTATTTTTTAAATCTTCGATGGCTTCGATGATGTTATTTACGTTTTCCTCGTTCATTATACAAATTTGTAATATTCAATTAATTTTCAAAAATCTTCGACTTTACTTTCTGAGTCTGAAATTATCGGAATATAGTAAAACTCGATCCACGCGTTAAATTCATAGAAAAACGTCGCGTTGATTATTTTTTCTGCCGCATATCGTACCGAGGGAGAATTAATACCGAAATACCTTGCGGCGGCATTCATCGACGTAAATATAAGTTCATTGTTTGTTTTTTTATTTATCGATTTAACCCCCTTAGCTGATCGTACACCACCGGTATTGCCGGATATGCAATTTTCACTCTGAGATACCGCGCGAAGATTGAATAGTTTGTTGTTAATTTTATTTCCATCGATATGGTCGATGACAAGGCCGTCCTTGGTAGGTCCGTTGTAACATTCGAATACAAACTTGTGATTGAAATATTTTGCGGATCTTCTTTTATTATTTTTGTTGACGGTAAATCTGAGATAGCCAAATTTATTAACATTACCGACATTATTCTTCGTTTTGATATGCCTAACGACACCATCGGACGACGCCTCATATCCATCGATGGTTGGATGAGATTTGAACTCGCATGTAATCGTTGATTTTGGATTCATATATGATAATCTATTTGTCTAAATCGTTATTGGCTTGAAATCAATTAATATAATCTTCTTCGCAGGTTATCACCGACGAGGATCTTTTTTCGTAATATCGTCGCAACTCTCGATAAATTTTTCCTCCACAAGCCAAACACAATCGAGTCTTTCCTCGAGTGCCAACTTGACAAACTAAACACCGCTGCGGTCCTTTGCTACCACGCCGAATCGCGTGTATGTGAGCGCCGCAATAATCGCCTCTACAGGATTTGTCACAGAATTTTGTTGAGCCGATCAATATCCATTTGCATTGATTCATTATAATTTAAACATTTGTCTAAAATATAATAATGGATGCATTTGATCTTGATGAGGCAGAATATATTATACCTGAAGTTGACCGAGCGAAGAGAGAATTTTTCGACGATGGAGCTGTTCACACTTGGTCAACCTGGAAAACGAACTCTGTCGATGCTACGATGAATCTGGAGCGAGCTAAGAAAATAATCGAGCACATAAAAACCGAGCATAAAGAAGAGCGATTTATCTTTGGAATAAAATTTATCGCACAAATGCCCGATGATACCTGGATTATTCGCGATAAACGAGATCCAGTGCGCGGCGGTAAGAAAAACGTTATTCTCGATAATAACTCTAAGCCTGGATTGTTATTGGGAATCGATGGCCCTTATTACGCCAGGGCATATCCATCTAGTGCAGTTGTTTATGGAATTTATCGGCTAAATAACAATCCGGACGTGAAAAATCTACCTGCGATGAAAGAATCACCGATGATAAACTGCGTGGCCGAGCGCGTAATCGAACACATGAAAAACGCTCGACGTGGATCTGGTTTGACCCAGTTGAGGCTGAATAAAATTAACGCGTGGGCGAAGACCGTCGCTGATGGTGCATCGGTGGACGATGTAGCTGCGTTGAGCAAAAAACTTAAATTTCCTATTACCGTGAAAACGTTATCGGGAGAAATATTATACTCGTCGCCGTATAGATCTCGAGGAGCGCCAATCGAGATTGTCGATCACAATTCCCACGCGTGGTCGCAATCGGTAATGATATTTCCACGGGATCGTATTGTTAAATTTTATCCCGTGGAATTTTCCACGGCGGATGTTGAGAATAATAATTCCGATGCTATGTTCAGATTTATCAAAAAATTAAGCGCATCTGATCCAATATCGACATGGTTATTCTCGAGCGATGAAAGATACGATCAATTTATTTTGCCATGCGGTGATATTTACCGGGGGGAAATATTACACGAGTCGATGAAAAATCTCGCGGTGAAATATTCGTCGAATCCCGATCAGTTACTAACGAATTGCTTTACAATTCCGTCTGTGGCCGCTCATGCCGCTAGAGAGAAAAACTCGTGGAAACCCACAAGGAACGAATTTCTCGCTGATATTCAATTTAGTTGTATCGAATACGGCCATGGCGGATTGTGGAATACCAAGTACAATTTCGAAGATATGATCTCCGTTGACATGAGCGCGTGTTATCCTGGAAGTTTTCTTGGATATGGCGATTGTGCAGATTATTTTGCTAAATTCGGCCATCCTACCAGCGAGATGACAAGAGTAGCGATTAACGGACCATTGCCTGATTTTGCCATGACCGGATTCGCTTGTGTTACTTCGTTCGAGTTTGCTGAAAATTTGCATAAAATTTGTTATATTTGGTTCGGAAGGCATTTCTCCCAGCGCCGTTGGGTTCCTACGGTGTTGTTAAGATATATGCTGGATTCGTCGATGTTAGTGTCGTTGACAGTGAGCGAGGCGATTATATCGTATAGGAAACAAACTAATGTGTGGTTGCCGACGGATTGTGACAACGCGAAAGATATTGGAAGAAAAATAATTGGTAAATTTACTCAAGGTGGATCCGTTGATCATAAACACCGACACGCTAGGTTGTTTATCAACGATGCGGAGATGGATTTTATGATCGCCGATACGGTATCGCGAGGAATATTCTGCAACAGAGAGAATATTATCATTGATGGAGCGAAGTTAGGTACCGTAATTAGCTACCTTGACGGAGAATCGGCGCAATATACGCATTTGCGGTCGTCGATGCTCGCTTATGTTAGTATAAATTTGCTGTCGACGATAAATAAATTTTCTGATATCGCGGTAAGAGTCGCAACGGATTCATTTTATATCGATAAAAAATACCAGTGTAGGCTGGAAAATTTAATTACCGACGGTAGTTCATGGGGAACTTGGAGGATAAAAAATGAAGATATCCTAGATTATTGCGAAGACGCCGATGTCGAAGATTGCGATAAATTTCATCGAGATAAATTTGAAGAATCTTCTGTGGCCGCATCTGCATTTGACCCAATTTCACGCGGCAAATTCGTTTACCTAAATGGGCCTGGTGGTAGCGGTAAAACAACGCGAGGAATAAACTTATTTGCAAACTCCGATATGATTGTGTTGACTCCGACTCACAGATTAGCGCGAGAAATAAAGCAGCGCGGAGTTAATTCGTGCACGTATCACAGTTATTTCAAGTACAGCGGTGGATCATGGGATTCGGCTCGTATGGGAAATAAATATATCAACAAGATTATAATATTTGATGAGATTTGCACGGTGAATTTAGATATATTAAAATCGATCTTGACTTGGCTGGAAGGGAAAAATACCGCTGTGATAATGTGCGGAGATCACGGTCAACCTGATCCGATTGATGGCGAATCTCCTCACGAATGGCTCAGAAACTTCGTTGACTATTATGAGGAAATCGACGCCGATTATAGATCGACAGATATTTTACTGACCGAATTCAAAAAATTAATTCGACTACAACCGAATAAGATTCAGTGTGACGTCATGAGGAGAATAATCGACGAGACTCCGATGAGCGATTTTCTAAATTTGTGGCGTCCCGATCATTTGATCGTTGCTAGTAGGAAAATTATTCGTGATATTATTCAGGAAATGTTATTCAAGCTGCATTGTGAGAAATTTCCAACGTTACAGGTACCGTTATGCTATAGGCCCGCCAATACCAGGAAACAAAATATTAATATTATTTTACCATGCGGAAAGGAAAAGATTTTGGTCTTGAACGATATTATCTTTGTTGATATTAATCTCGTTAATGACGCGATAAACGCAGAAAAATCGCCATGGAAACTAGGATACGCAACAACGATACACTCGTCGCAGGGATTGACCGTCGATGGTCAAGTTTGGATCGTCGATGATAGAATTTCCTGGTCAAATTTAGTGTATTTAGCCGTGTCGAGAGTAAGAAAATTATCCCAGCTAGGACGAATTCGAGTAAATCACATTAGTGACGCTGGCGGTAGTTGAGTATCTTCGGGGATTATTTGTAATTCTTCCTTGGTAAATCCGCGTTGAGGCGCTAACGAATCCAGAATATAAATAGCTGGTCTTCGTGACGATCTTGTTACGGCGGATATTTTGTGTGTTGTAACGCTCCAGGTTGGGTCGGTTGCTCTTTTTCTGCCTCCTTCGGCCTCGCCTTCTTTATATAAATATCTGACTGTGACGCTACCTAGTACAGGCTGAATTGTGGAATCTCGCTTTAGGGGTATATTCGATTTTGTAATTGCAATTGCGGGTTTCATTGCTATTGTTCGAGTTACTTCGTTATTTAGCGCGTTAATCACATGAGGCAATCTTGATACCCAATCGTGAGATCGATTATCTTGAATAAACTCGCGTGCGTACTGGTATCCGAATAATCTTTCTGCGAGCGTTTTGTTGAATCTTTCAACGATAGCTTGATTACGATGAACACCTACTATACCGCGACGAATTTTCACGTTGTTCTTTTTCATCAATGAAGTAACCGCGCCGAGGAATTCTCGACCTGGATCAACCTGGAGAAGATTCGGCCATGTCAACGGAGATCGAGAATAAATTTCGCTAAATGCCTTGGCAATTTCTGTTGCTGTTTTATTCGATAACGGCTCGGCTTCTTTATACCTGCTGGCGATATCAAAGACTGTCAAAACGTATTTGTATGTGACTCCGTCAACGGTATCGTAAGGAAGAAACATAAGATCCGCTTGATGGACCTCATTAGGGACACTGACAGTGAAACTCGCGTATGGTATTTTTTTAGGCGGAGGAAGATATATTTGTCAAATTGCCTGTTTTGGTAACCACGATTCAGCGACGGATTGTTTTACTTTAGCGGCTTTAGCGAGTTTGGCAATTGCTGATTTTCCTCGCCAAAATCCTCGCGGAGAATAATATATTTGTTCCATATTATTTACCAGCACCGAATACTAATTTACCTTTCATCGCGCCTTTTACCAGCCAAGTTGCCAATTTCTCTTTGAAATTTTTATTAGGAATCGCGTCTAGTGCGTGAATTAGCCTGATATCAGCGAGATGTCTTTGTTGTAAATCCCCGCTGCGATACGCAAGATCGTGATAGTAACAAGCGCTATCGATGGCGTTTACCGGATTTTCGCCTTGCCTTGGTTGGTTATTATCGTCGAGTCTGATATCGAGCCTTGTTCCGGGTCCACAATAATTATATCCTGGTAGATGCTTTTCTCCGGGATATTTTGCCCAGGGGGTCCCAGGTAAATTTGACAAGGAGGCGGCAATGTCTCCTCCGGTTCTTCTAGTTTTTTTTTTTACAAATCTGAACTTGCGTGTCTTGCAAACTTCGCATTCTCCTGCAATTGCGTTTCTGTTATTGCGTGTAACGATTTCGGTTGGATTTAACGTAGCTGTGTGAGTGCGACACTTAACACAATATAAATCCATGTATTCTAGTAACATGAATGTAATTGATTTTTCAGCCACGAAGCGACGCGAGCAAATAAAACACAACGCGGTATTACCAAATTCGATTAGAATGATAATAATTGGCCCATCCGGATCTGGTAAGACACAATTGTTATTGAATTTGATAATGCGATGGCTAAAATGGGACAAATTGTATTTGGTTGAACCGTCCGTTGACGATCAACGATGTTATCAAGTGCTAAAAGAATTTAGCGACAATACCGACGAAGGCACAATCGAATTCATCACAGATATCAATGAAGCTCCATCCGTGGAAAATTTGGACGGTGATGTTAATAATCTTGTTGTTTTCGATGATGTTATGCTAGATAAACAAACTAACCCGGCTAGGATATTCTCGCGTGGCAGACACAAGAATACCGATGTTATTTACGTGACGCAGAGATATACGCAGATTCCCAAGGTGATTAGGGACAATTGCAATATTTTGTCGGTGTTCAACGGCGTAGACACGCACACGTTGAGAAATATTCATCAGACCTGGTGCAACGGCGACATGGACATAAATAAATTTAAAAATTTCTTCAGCCGCGCTCAGGCAACGCCGCACGGGTTTATTACGATCAATCTTCATGATCCACGCAGTCGGTATCGAATTGGTCTTGATCAAATTTATTCATGAAAAAGCAGCCCCGGAGACAACAAAAAAATTAACACAAAAAAATCTCCCTAAATTTTATTTTTCCTGTCCTGGACGCTATATTTACTAACACACCGGCGCGACCAACCGATGCATCCGGTCTGAAATGCACGAAAATTAGCTTCCGTAGAAGGCCGTAAAAGTGAAATCTGAGGCTTCTACGGAGAAAGTTCGCGTAGGAAGCTTTATTTTGTCTGTTCACGATGGTCTGTTAAACTTCCCTGCTGCTCAATGTCGGCAAGTTTCAAAATTCTATATGTACTGTTTTATATTTCTTTAATTGAGTGTGCTGTTAAATTTGTCAATTAACGAAACGAAATTGCTGCTATATAGTGAGCAGAATTATGCTTATTGGACTCTTACCAACATTTAAACGAACAGGGGATATTCTGCGTTTACGAGGAGTACAACTGTTATGCAGGAAATATGATAGGAGTGGTGATTTATTTTAAAAATAAGGCTTTGTTTGGGATTCGAACTCCGGCTGGTTATCGGATAAAAGCGAAAGGTGCTGATGGTACCGAATATACTGAAATGTTAATCAAGGACCTTAATTATTCGCTGTTTTGTGAGGAGATTCAAGACAGAATGCGAGTCTATCAGGTGAATAAGAGTATTACTGACAATAACATCGCCAACTTGTCTTTGCGAAAATAGTTTCAGCCACATCCTAGTTAAAATTTATACGGAGCCAGCGACAGAATTGTTATCAGACATTTGTTTTAAAAAGTTGTTGGAAATATCGATAAGTTTTGTTATCTTACTGTGATGATTGGTAGAACTAATACTAATCGGATTAATTATTGGTTTCACATGTTAGTAATTGAAGTTTTAAACGGTTCGATGCCTAGTTATTGACCACCTTAAAAACATCAGAACATATAACCGAATTGAGAATTTAGACCTTGTAAAACAGAAAGAAAATACACGAGGTAATGCTGGAAATCCTAACAGTTTTAAAAATCTAAGACCGGTAGTATCAACTAACTCTGAAACTAACGAAGAAATGTCCTTTCCTTCTATTACATGTACTCAAGGTTAGAAAAATTTGTTGCTGATGGAGTCTATAAATCTACCACGTCGAAACGACATGATATAAAATTATCTTTCGATACAAATCACCTGCTATTTAAAATATTTGCTACCTCGCTATTTGTCAAACAGAAATTGAGATATTTAAATTGTTGTTTTTTTTCGTATTTGACTAGGATCTTTTCGTATTCCAGCATGTGATCAAGTTATATGCTGCTTAACAAAATCAAATTATTTTTACCTCGTTCTGCTTCAAAGCGCTTTACCACGTTAACATAACCATGAAAAATATTTTTACAGCCTCTTCCAGCTGAAAGGGAATTGAAATATTGGCTCGAATAACAAATCTGTCAATTATTTGATAATTAAAATAACATTGCAGTTTATTCACATATTAAATTTCTGAATATTTCTTTGATTCTCCCTTGTCAAACAACAGTGAGCCCATTTCATAATAGTGTCCCTATCATATCGAACAAATATTGTTTTATATTTCTCAAGTTCTGGTACATCAGAATCTGTCAGTAGCACATCAAACGCCGAGCAAGGATCGTATTCAACGAGAAAATTTAAATACTTTTTTCTGTTTTTTGATCACTCATAAACAGCTTGACAGCGTCAAATAATATTTTAGCTCGGACGAGTCTTCTTATTTCCTCCGGCATTTTATTACAGTAATTTAGATAAAAATCTTGTGTATAATATGTCTCAAACAAATTTCTTGTTTGCGAAAAGACTCAGATTTTTTGTGATGTTGATCGCGATACAGTGCATCAGAATTCTTCGAATTCCAATAATATTCATGTAAAACATCTCAAATTTGATTTAGAAACATTTGTATTCCCTGTCGTTGATGATAAATTGGCTGATGAGTCGGGTATAGTATAAGAAGGTGAACAAGTTTATTTAGCATCAAAATTATTGTGTAATGTAAACATCACCTGTCTAACAAGATTAAAAAGTTTAATTTTACTGTCTCTGAGCGTCAGATATTTGGGAGTTGGCAAAGCTGTTTATGAATCGTGGACAGTTAGAAGCTTATAGCTGTCGGAAAAATATAAAATTTGATATTCTGTTTGTTAAGATTTTTAACTTGACGGGAGAGCGTGCACTAACAACAGCACTAAGACACTATTTGATATTGTTGTGCAGGCCAGTGAAATCTAAGTCTGTCCATTTGAAATACGAAAATATTTACAACGACTGGATTGAATCGTTGGATCGCTAGTGATGTCATAAAAGATATTTGATTTCACTAGTTGGTATCCAACTACTAAAACTATCACCGGAACCTCTCCATTAACCAGCTTTGTTTTACCTTTTCTTGTTATCACTCACTTGATAATGATTGTATCCTGTTCTGTCCGCTGTAGCTCCTGTTCATAGAAACTTCCAATAATTTCTTCTCCTAATCAATCGTTCAGCATATACGTCACAGGTATTGTTGTTAAACTTTTATCCAGAACGAATAATGTCTCGGAACAGTTAGGAGTGAACCTTTTCTCAAAAGTTTTCTTCACTAGTGAAATTTTAACTCTATCACTCATGCTAAACTTATTTCTTCGCTACATATTCTCATTTGCTAACACTGAATCGTCGAAAGCTTCATTTGGTGACATTCCAAGTGTTGTATGTTTAGTGTTTTTTTAATCCGACACAATCTTTGGCAGATCATCAATATACCTGTTAGTGATGTTGTCTTTAAGTTGCTTGTAAATCTTTTTCTTAGTGTGCGATTCAATCTTTCGACGAGGACACTTTTTTCCTTCATTTCCGGTGATGTATTTGGTGATGGTATTTTATTCCATAAACTGCTCGAATTGTTTATTAAAAATTTTGGCTCCGTCATTTGTCCATACCTTATTCAGTTTTCTTTCTATGCTGACAATAATACTTCGCATCGCATCAATTATGGTTTTCCCTATTTTATCTGTAACAGGTACACTAAACGCGTATTTACTATACATAGCAACTACATTCATCAGGTTCCTTTTATTGTCATTGTACATAGCAATTGTGACATATCGGCTAAATATACTGCACATATATTATGAACTGAGTTTGCGACAACTTTTCGTCGAGGAAATATTTTTAGGTCATATGCAAGAGCAATCTGCAATCCATCGTCATAAAGTACATTTTTACTGAGTCCGAGTTTATATTTTGCTCCAATTATACCTTGTACTAGCATATTATCAATTCGCTCTTTTATTCCCTTCGGTATCATATCGCTTAGCTCATGAAGCATAATACGGTCGTAACCAGATTTATCGTTTTTGTTGTCACAGTGACATTTGTCATGGCGCATTGCAATTTCATCGACCTGATTGTACGGCTCCTCCTCCGGGATATGTTTGTCATTTCCATCAAGCTGCTTATCGAGCGAATTCCAAGGTCTAATGTACCTGTGAAATGGCAGGGTCCACCCACCTTTGGGTTTCTGTAATTTACCAATTAACTTGTGAATATCTAAGCCGGATCCGATTACAGCTCGTTGATTACAACAATGGCAATAAGTTACAATTTTATCCTTCTCTATCCACAGATCATGGTCAGGTTTACATGTACAGGCTTTACCTAGCATTTTGGTCATAATTTAATCGTCGACCAAAATAGAAATTCTTGGCATTTCCTGATCTCCAGGTACTAGTGAGTCACGTTTGAGAAACATATTCTTTTTACTACCCCAAGTAGCAAAAAACACTTTTCAGCATTGGTTGGTTATTTTTAGTAGTTTCTGTGGTGGGGCTCTCGGAGCCCACGTTTGTATTTTCTGTTTTATTTCTGCACTTCAAGCAATAAGTGGTATTTTTTATATTTGCTTGTTACATAAAATTGCAATTTTTCGTTTTCCGAGCTTGGTTTAGGTGTAAATTGTAATATAAATTTGAGAAAACCACCGCTTTGCACTCTATGCTTGCATTCCGGACATTTTTTTGGTAAACATAACACGGTAATATCCACAAGCTGCAGTTCTAACTGGTTGTAGTTGATTAGTCGAATACTTGATTTTGTTTATACTTTTGGGATGATAGCACGTACTGTTTGATAATATCACCCGGTGGTAGCCTAAACGAATCAAAATAGTTGTTTTTTTACAGCGCTACCCAATGAGTGACAGATCCATCGTTGAATTTTTGGATATTTAAAACACATCTTCTCCCTCCATGTTGAAGTGATAACTTATCTTTAGAAAATACTCCTTGACATCCGTTGATATCTTTCAGTTTATCTACAATCTCAAAGTTGTTTAGTGGATTGATCTCAGACGATCTACCTCCTTGTACCGGGTAGCATTAGTCCCCCACGTCCTATTCCCAGCAGACCGAGAAGTAGACTTCCCGCTATTCCTGCTAGCAACTGACCTATGAATCCACCTTGGACTGCTTTCCAGTTCGTCTTTTTATAGTTGTTTTACGTTTCTTTGCTGTTTTACTTTTCTGAACACTTCGTGTTTTAGGCATTAGTTATTTATAACTGTTCCACAAAAGTGAAATGCTTAGTATTTTACACTAACTGTTTGAGACCGTCACCGAAAACAGCTTATTTCGTTTCTCCGGACATGGCCCCGAGTCAGCAGCTATCCCTAGTGTGCCTAATACTGCCAGTAATTTATGGAGTACAGTTTGTGCAGTAGTTGCCAGTGCAGGTCCCAGTCAACCAGCATGGATCCCTTGCGATTTGGACTTTGCAGTAACTTCGGCTGTTGATACACTTACAATAAAAGTTTTTTTCAGTCGTATATTATTGAGTTGCCGTTTTGTCAGCATTAGTTTTGTAGGAAGTGAATCGCTTTGGGATTTTATTCTGAAATCTATCTTCAGCGAAACAGACTGTCGTTTAATAAAAGCTTGTGTTAGTTTTGTACTTTTCTCCGGCGATAAATTCACTTCATGTACAATGTATTTCATTTTTGTGTTTATTTTACTTGTCTTTTTATATAAAAAATATTGTACTGCAGTCATTCCGCTGCTTGTTAGGGGATCAATACATTCCGCCTGCTTCTCTGATAAAATTGTAAAGTGCAAAGCACCTGGTAGTCAGTCTAACCAGAAAATCAATACATTCCACGACTTGTCCGATCAAGTTTTACCACCCACATTCAAACTTGGAAGGTCTTCTGCACTTGGTAGAATCTATCGTTAAGTATCTGTCAGATACAATTAAGGCGTGTGCATAATACACATTTTCTGGAGCAACTGGAGCCTGTCAAAGTGTCTATGTGACTTCAGTGTCAGAATTCGACCCGATAACTCGTTCACTTATGAAATTTGAGATCCGCTATCAACATCTTGATATTTTTGCATAGCTTCCAGAAGGTACATATACGCACGAGATATGTTTGTCAGCTAATGTTGCAGCATGAGCTGTAAAGTTACATTCGATCACTCTTTCTGGATACCGCTTAGAATTAATTCTAACAAATATTTGCCTAACATCAGGAATATCAAATACAGAATTGTTTTGAAGCTGGCTTCCACGTCTATTCTGTTGTTGGAACACAGCAAAATATATGCCTTAGTAACTGCTCACTTGGTGATGTTGTTATCCGTCATGTGTTATTGATCGAATTCGGGATTGCGGTTTGATAAACTTTGTTCTGTATAAAGATGTATTTTTTTTATGATGAATGTGGTTAGCATAGTTTCAGATTATATTGCAGGTTTGCACATTCCCTCGGCCTGCGGTCTGGATCCGGCCCGCGAACGTGGTCTGTCAGACCTCAGGGCAATTTTAAGCAACACATAAATCTGGCCCGTGTATAGTAATTATATTAACGAAATTAGTGTTTGCGGCCCTCTAGTTGTCTTAGAAAATGCAATCTGGCCCTTTGCCGAAAAAATTGTGCACCCATGTTCTATTGATTTATCTATCGAAAGAACTACACGTGGCATCAACAAGATTAGCTGGGACCACTAACACCAATAGCATTGATCAGAAGACAATCGCTTTGATCAGCTCGGTCAAGTATAACTGTATGTTTTATACCACAAAATACCATTTTTTAGTAACTGTAAAATCCAAGTATTGTGCCAAGCGGAAGATCATGGTGATCTGGTGTAAATTATCTGTGAAAGCTCGTCGTTTTACATAAACTTCGTTATACTCTCCATTTCTAATATTTATTATATTATCATGTTTACTATGCTAACATTGCAGTTCCATCAGCTGCACCAACTGGTGCAGTCATTGTAAGAAAATTACAATCTGCTGTCAGAGAAGTCCTTGTTCAATCTGCATCTGCGTCTGCAGCTGGTGCAGTAATTTCAAGAGATAAAACATTTGTGATGAGAAGGTTCGAGTAAAGCTAGATCAGCATCAGCATCAACGACAGATCCTTTTTCTTTAAGATAATTAATTTCTTTTGAAATAACATCTCAACTCCAGTATCTTTTATCCACATGATATTCATTGCAATAGATCTCGAGTAATGGTCGCTGAACGAAACTATGTTAAGAATAGTACTTGCAATTGGTAGGTGCATATAAATATCTTCCACGGTTGGATTAGCTAGTTTATTTCTGGCACTTCTAAACAAACTCCAACCGTTATTAACAAATATAACTTGTGTACCAGCTGGTATTACTGCACCAGCTGCTGTTCTTACACTTCCACGTACTTTACGTACGGCTTTGTGTTGTAGCAAAAACACGTCCTCGTCTCTTGTATTAAAAGTTTGAATGTCACTTGTGACACGTTCGTTTGAGTTTTGTCGAGATATTCAACATATTTAAATTCTGTTGTCGAGTCATTTGTTGGTATTTCCTCGGTCAGATCAAGGTAATTTTTAACAGATGTTCTTTATCTGTTATTGTTAGACAAAACTTAGAACGCCGCAATATATAGTCGAGTGCTAGAACTATGAGGTCTAGTTTTAGGCTGAGGTGGGAAAGCTTTTGATACGTCTAACGCGATAGGCGCTATTTTTTGTGATTCCAGGTACAGTTCCAATTATTGTAGAGAACATATTTCTATTTACACAAAACTATCTGATAAAAATGACTTTGTTGAGCTCACTTTAGTTACTTAACTGTAGTGAGCAGAGCTCACCGACCTCTGGTGCAGATGAAATGTTACAATTTCGTCATTGAGATTTAGCTGCCGGCCGGATAGCTCAGTCATTGCATCATGATAAAAGGTATTTGATTTTCAACATTAACGGGATAGTAGATTATCTGTGTTGGATTTACTTGCATTAATGAACCAGGTGGTACGTCAGGAGAAAACTTTCAATAAATTGACCTTTACGACTATGTGCTGTATACGACGAGGTGGCAGTATAGCAGATTATTAGGCTAGAATTTACTTCTGTTATATCAAAGGGTGACTTGCCATCGTATAAATTCGAAGCTCTTTGCGATTCAGAACGGTATTGTTTCGAGGAAAACTTAATAAAGGCCCGAAACTATTTATGGTACTGAAATCAACAAAAAAATTTGTTTTTCAAAGTAATTGTGGCACGCAGTGTGTTATAGTTGGGAATGAGCTTAAAAGTATCTAATAACTTTATTGCTTTATTTAGATCTGTAACGGTATAAGTGCCTTGTGGTATCTTAGAATCCAAGCCCGGCCAACTGGCTGGATTGATTGAAATGTAAAATCATTCAAATTAGTTCTGGTATTTGCCATAGCGTGCCAAGCAGTAGCTGGTACTAGGTCTATTTCATATTGCGTCGGGGACGTTTGCGTTCCTGCGTCGAGCTCGATTAGTGGATTATAAATAACAGAAACGTTTCCACTGTCCGCCAAAGTCTGTGATGACTCAAGCAGCAATATAGTTGATAATATTCCTATTTGCTCTGATAAATACGGCTGAATTGCAAGCAGTTTGTGCTTTGCTGTTAGCGAATCAGATCGTTGTATAAAATATAATATTCGTCCGATGTTAGATAACCGTTTGATCTGAGAGTATTTAAAATTTCAACAATTTCGTTGTCGATTTCTGTGCTCGTATTTCTTGCTTCCTTGATGCTATTAATACCATCAAACAGCAACCTTTTTCAGCGGTCCAGCTAAAGATTTTAATTTCACTACCTTCTACTTCAGGTTTTTCTTCTGGAAGACGTTTAGCACGCTTTTTACCAGTGTTATCAAATACCGTATAGAATATCCATTTGCAAGAAAATTGTTTATTTCTATTTTTACATATATCTGATTTAATTAATATTTATTTTAATATTATTGTTTGTCAGCTTTAAAAATTTATTTATATTGTACTTGCTTTTATAATATAATCTTGTTTACGTGATTTAGAAATATTTTCTGAAAATCTGTCTGACCTAACTCTAATTTTAAACACCTAATATTGACCTGGTTCCCGACCTTAATTCAAAACTAGTAAAAGTCACGTGAACAATTTAATTTATTTTTATTGTGGGAATAATAAGGGTGATATCGAGGCTGTATTGAATACGTGACCCTAGGCTTGTTAATAGTTAATGTGAAGTAAACAATTTCTTTTATTTTATTCTTTGAGTAAAATGATTGGTTTTCGTCAGGGCCATGCTGAGAGTACGTGATGTAAACATGATCATGTGAACGTCCTACGGGCACCCATTCTGCGCCTGAAAATTTCTGTGTAACCATTGTTTTAGAGAAATAATCTCAGTCTGGGCTCAAAGCACTTCGTGTCAAGGTGTTCTTTTTTGTGTCAGTCTTAAGTTATTTTAATGTTTATTCGAATTATTTGGATTCTAAAAATTAATTCGTTTTTCTGGAAATCTGGAAATATTTTGATTGCTCATACAGAATTTTTGAACAAAGACACTTCTTAAAATTTTATTTCGATTTCCAACACCGGAGTGTTATTTCTTGTCTTTATGCAAGGAACTGTAGATAACAGTATAGTACAGGATACAGCATACGTCACCGCCTTCCGTCCTGGAGTCTTCGTCGGGATTTGAACTTGAATTCACACAAATATTTCATTATTAGGACTTTCAAAATTTTATTCGTGGATTTTACTTGGATTATTCTTGGATTTGATTCTTGAAACCGCAATTTTTGTTAAAGCTTGTTGTTTTTACTCTTTCTTGTGTTACTGTTTTTTCGAGCCTAAACACATACCATACAAATTGGGGGAAACTCAGGGAAAATTTTGAATTTTGGCTAGAATATTTCAGAAAACTTTGTTTTTTGAAATTTGAAATCCCCATGTTTTTTAAATCTTTAGTGGATTCGACAAGCTTTTTCTAAAATGTCATCAAAACTGGAAATCTTTCTTTCAAATCCTACCCAGGAACAACGAGATCTTTTCAGGAAAGATGAATTGATTAATCTTGCCAGAAAATACGATCTTTCGGAGGTAAAGGCTTCCTTAATGAAACAAGTAATAAGAATTATTTTGGTTCAGTATTTGGTAAAAAAAGAATGTTTTGGATAAAAGTGCTTTGGTTTCGATCAGTAAGTCAGTATCAGACTCTGACATAAAAGTAAACGAATTAGAATTAAAGTCCAGGATGGAATTGGAGTTGAGGAAGCAGGAACTTCAGAAAGATAAAAAGAATACAAAAGCAAATGCAGTTGCAATTGGAGAAGGAAAAAGAACAAATGAAATTGAGGAAAGAAAAAGAACAAATGTTATTTCAAAAGGAATAAAAAAAGTTACAGTTTGAGAAAGAGAGACAGGAGAGAGAGAGAGAGAGAAAGAAAAACAGATGCAAATGCAGTTAGATAGGAATGAACAAGAGATAGAAAGACAAATGCAGTTAGAAAAAGAACAAAGATAGTTACAGAAAGAGCAAATGCATTTACAGTTGGAGAAAGAGAAGCAAGAGAAAACAATCTAGATTTTGAATCAAAATACGGTGTCCATAGTCTGTAGCAATATTGAAATTTCAGCTACGAGGTACAATAAATTATTATTTCGGACAAATAGCAGCAGGGAAGTTGTACAGACCCCCTGGCACAGACTAAAATAAGCCTCCTACCAAACATTTATCCGTAGAAGCCTCAGAAAGCAGAAATAACGCCTCCTACGCAAATTAATCCGCAAAATTTCAACCCAAAGTGCATTTTCAGGCATAAAAAAAACAGCATTTTTTTTGGGGGGGGGGTATTGTAAAATTTGTTTGTTATTGCAAGATTAGATTGCAATTTTATGAGTAAATTTGATCAAGACCAACTCGATACCTACTACGAGGATCATGAAGATTAATCGTGACAAATCCGTGCGGTGTTGCCTGAGCGTGACTGAAGAAATTTTTAAACTTATTTATATCCATATCGCCATTGCACCAAGTTTGATGAATATTCCTCAGCGTGTGAGTATCAACGCCATTGAAAACCGATAAAATATTACAATTATCTCTAATAACCTTTGGAATTTGCGTATATCGCTGCGTCACGTAAATCACATCGGTGTTCTTATGTCGGCCACGCGAGAATATCCTAGCTGGGTTAGTTTGCTTATCTAGCATTACATCATCGAAAACAACAAGATTATTAGCATCGCTGTCTAAATTTTCCACTGATGGAGTTTCATTGATGTCCGTTATAAATTCTATTGTGCCATCCTCAGTATTATCGCTAAATTCCTTTAGTACTTGATAACATCGCTGATCATCAACGGACGGTGCAACCAAATACAACTTATCCCATTTCAACCATCTCATTATCAAATTCAACAACAATTGCGTTTTTCCAGATCCCGACGGTCCAATTATTATCATTCTTATCGAATTTGGTAATGCCTCGGTGTGCTTTACTTGCTCGCGTTTTTTCGTGGCTGAAAAATCAATTACATTCATGTTATTAGAATATTATGGATTCATATTGTGTTAAGTGTCGCACTCGAACTGCTACGATAAATCCAATCGAAGTCGTTACACGCAACAACAGAAATGCAATCAAGGGAGAATGTGAAGTTTGCAAGACAATTAAGTTTAGATTCGTAAAAAAAAAGATAGAAGAACCGGAGGAGACATTGCCGCCTCCATGAAAAATCTGCCAGGATTGCCTTGGGCGAAATATCCAGGAGAGAAACATTTGCCAGGATACAACTATTGCGGGCCTGGCACAAGACTAGATATAAGACTTAACAGTAATAATCAACCAAATCCTGGTGAAGAACCAGTAAACGCTATCGATAACGCATGCTACTATCACGATCTTGCATATCGCAGTGGAGATTTACAACAACGACATCTCGCTGATGTGAAGCTAATTCACGCAATAGACGCCATTCCTAATAAAAAATTCAAAGAAAAATTGGCAACTTGGTTAATAAAAGGAGCAATGAAAGGTAAATTAGTCCTAGGTGCTGGTAATTTATAATGGAGCAAATATATTATTCTCCGCGAGGATTCTGGCGAGGAAAATCAGCAATTGCCAAACTTGCCAAGGCAGCAAAAGTAAAACAATCTACCGCTGCATCATGGTTATCAAAGCAAGCAGTTTGGCAAATTTATCTTCCTCCTCCTAAAAAAATACCATATGCGAGTTTCTCTGTCAGTGTACCTAACGAAGTTCATCAGGCCGACTTAATGTTTCTTCCTCACGATACCGTTGATGGAATCACATACAAATATGTTTTGACGATTGTTGATATTGCTAGCAGATATAAGGAAGCAGAACCATTATCAAATAAAACAGCAACAGAGATTGCTAAGGCGTTTAGCGAAATTTATTCACGATCTCCATTAACATGGCCGAAGCTTCTCCAGGTTGATCCAGGTCGAGAATTTCTTGGCGCGGTTACTTCACTGATGAAAAAGAATAATGTTAAAATCCGTCGCGGTATTGTAGGTGTTCATCACAATCAAGCTATCGTTGAAAGATTCAATAAAACTCTTGCAGAACGATTATTCGGATATCAGTACGCAAGAGAATTTATTCAAGATAATCGATCTCATGATTGGGCAACAAGATTACCTCACGTGATTAACGCACTAAATAATGAAGTAACACGAACAATATCAATGAAGCCCGCAATTGCAATTACAAAGACAAATATACCACTAAAGCGAAGTTCCATAATTCCGCCTGTGCTAGGTAGCGTTATTGTAAGGTATTTATATAAAGAAGGAGAAGCCGAGGGAGGAAGAAAAAGAGCAACCGATCCAAACTGGAGCGTTACAACGCATAAAATATCGGCCGTAACAAGATCATCGGGAAGGCCAGCAATTTATTTTCTAGATTCACTAGCACCACAACGCGGATTTACCAAAGAGGAACTACAAGTAATTCCAAAGGATACTCAATTACCGCCATCGTCGTTAATGTGAAATTTAATCCTACCCAACTGAGATAATTTTCTTACTCGAGACACGGCCAGATAAACTAAATTTGACCAGGAAATTCTATCATCGACAATCCAGACTTGATCATCTACTGTTAATCCTTGTGATGAATGTATCGTTGCTGCGTATCCGAGTTTCCATGGTGATTTTTCGGCATTTATCGCATCATTGACAAGATTAATATCAACGAAAATAATATCATTTAAAACCATTATTTTTTCTTCTCCACATGGCAAAGTAACATTAATATTTTGTTTCCTAGTATCAGCTGGCCTGTAACACAACGGAACCTGCAATGTTGGAAATTTCTCACAGTGAAGCTTAAATAGTATTTCTTGAATATTATCACGAATAATTTTTCTGCTAGCAACGATCAAATGATCTGGACGCCACAAATTTAGAAAATTATCCATCGAAGTCTCGTCAATTATTTTTCTCATCACATCACATTGAAATTTATTAGGTTGCAATCGAATCATTTTTTTAAACTCAGTCAATAAATTATCATTAGATCTATAATCAGCATCAATCTCCTCATAATAATCTACAAAATTTCTAAGCCATCCGTGCGGAGATTCACCATCAATAGGATCAGGTTGTCCATGATCTCCGCACATTATTACTGCGGTGTTTTTCTCTTCTAACCAACTTAGAAATGATTTTAGTATAACTAAATTTACCGTGCAAATTTCATCAAATATTATAATCTTGTTGATATATTTGTTTCCCATTCGAGCCGGATCCCATAATCCACCGCTGTACTTGAAATAGCTGTGATAAGTACAAGAATTAACACCGCGTTGTCTTATTTCTCGAGCTAATCTGTGAGTTGGAGTCAACACGATCATGTCAGAATTTGAAAATAAATTTATCGCTCGTGTGGTTTTACCGCTACCACCAGGACCGTTCATGTAGACGAATTTGTTTCGTGAAATCGGATCAAACGCAGATGATGCTGTTGATATTTCATCGCATTGGTCTTTATGAAACTTATCGCAATCTTCTACATCAGCGTCTTCGCAATAGTCTAGAATATCCTCGTTTTTTATTCTCCAGGTTCCCCAGGAACCATCGTTGATTAAATTTTCCAATCTACACTGATATTTTTTATCGATATAAAATGAATCCGTTGCGACCCTTACCGCGATATCGGCAAATTTATTTATCATCGACAGCAAATTGATACTCACATAAGCTAGCATTGACGACCGCAAATGTGTATACTGCGCTGATTCTCCATCGAGATAAGTAATCACGGTACCTAACTTCGTTCCATCAATAATAATATTTTCTCTGTTGCAAAATATTCCACGCGATACTGTATCGGCAATAATAAAATCCATCTCAGCATCATTGATAAATAACCTAGCGTGTCTATGCTTATGATCAACTGATCCTCCTTGAGTGAATTTACCAATTATTCTTCTTCCGATATCTTTCGCGTTCTCACAATCCGTGGGTAACCACACTTCAGTTTGTTTTCTATACGATATAATCGCTTCACTCACCGTCAGCGATATCAACATCGACGAATCCAACATATATCTCAACAATACCGTAGGGACCCATTTGCGTTGAGATAAATGCCTACCAAACCAAATATAGCAAATCCTATGCAAATTTTCAGCAAGTTCGAATGAAGTAATATGAGCGAATCCTGTCATGACAAAATCGGGTAACGGTCCGTTAATTGCCACTCTCGTCATTTCGTTGGTGGGATGACCGAATTTAGCAAAGTAATCCGCACAATCGCCATACCCAAGGAAACTTCCAGGGTAGCATGCGCTCATGTCAACAGAGATCATATCTTCGAAATAATATTTGGTATTCCATAATCCTCCATGGCCATATTCGATACAGCTAAGTTGAATATCATTAAGAAACTCATTCCTTGTAGGTTTCCACGAATTTCTTTCTCTCGCGGCGTGAGCGGCAACAGACGGAACAGTAAAACAATTTGTCAGTAACTGATTTGGATTTGATGAATACTTCTCCGCGATATTTTTCATCGCTTCATGCAGTATTTCATCACGGTAAATATCTCCTCGTGGCAATATAAATTGATCATATCTTTCTTCACTTGAGAATAACCAAACCGATATTGGATCAGACCTGGCTAATAGTTTGATATATCGGAACATTGCATCAGAATTGTCTTTTGCGCCATCCGTGGAAAATTCCACGGGATAGAATTTAATGGAGCGATCCTTCGGGAATATCATCACTGACTGAGTCCACGCATGTGAATTATGATCAACAATTTCGATTGGAGTTCCTCGAGATTTATATGGTGATAAATATAATATTTCACCCGATAGCGTTTTTACCGTAATAGGAAATTTAAGTTTCTTGCTCAGCGCAGCAACATCATCAATCGATGCGCCATCAGTAACTGTCTTTGCCCATGAATTAATTTTATCCAATCTCAATTGGGTCAGACCAGATCCGCGACGAGCATTTTTCATATGCTCGATGACGCGCTCGGCAACGCAATTTATCATCGGTGATTCTTTCATCGCGGGTAAATTTTTCGCATCAGGATTATTATTCAACCGATAAATTCCATACACTACAGCACTGGAAGGATAAGCTCTAGCGTAATAAGGACCATCAATCCCTAATAACAATCCCGGTTTCGAATTCTTATCAAGAACGACATTTTTCTTACCGCCGCGTACTGGATCTCGTTTGTCGCGAATAATCCAAGTATCGTCCGGCATTTGTGCAATAAATTTTATTCCAAAGATAAATCGTTCTTCTTTGTGTTCAGATTTTATATGCTCGATTATCTTTTTCGCTCGCTCCAGATTCATCGTAGCATCAATGAAGTTAGTTTTCCAAGTTGACCAAACATGAATTGCTCCATCATCGAAAAATTCTTTCTTTGCACGATCAACTTCAGGAACAATAAATTCTGCCTCATCAAGATCAAATAAGTCCATTATTATATTTTAGACAAATATCTAATTATAATAATGAAGCAATGCGCTTGGATAATAGTCGGATCAACAAAATCATGTGACAAATCCTGCAGAGGTGAATATTGCGGTGCTCATATATACGAAGTTCGACGAGGCAACAAAGGACCGCAACGGTGTTTAGTTTGTCAAGTTGGCATTCGAGGAAAGACAAGATTGTGTTTCTCCTGTGGAGGAAAGAAATATCGTGAGCTACGGAGATATTATGAAAAGAAATCTTCCTCAGTAATTTCTTGTGAAGAAGATTATATTAATCGTTTCAAAGCAAATTATGATTTAGAAGTATAAAATATTATATATGGAAATGAAATCAACGATTCCTATGAGTGAATATAGATCTCATCCAACCATCGAGGGGTACGAAGCATCTAAGGATGGAAGTGTCAGACACATCAAGACAAAAAATCTTGTTGGTCATACTGATATGTACGGATATCTCAAAGTTTCAATCAGCAAAAATAATAAACGAAGAAGAACAGATTACTTCGTTCATAGATTTGTGTTCGAATGTTTCCATGGACTCATCAAGGATAATTTGGTTATAGATCACATTGACGGAAATAAACTCAACAACAAACTTTCCAATCTTCGCGCGGTAACTTCGAGTGAAAATTCAAAATTTGGTAACGCTGGAAAACATCCGAAAGATGCCAAGTCAATTAAGTCGGTAAATCAAGAAACAAACGAAGAAATTATATTTGTGTCGATGTATGCTGCTGCGAAATTTTATGAAATTACTCCAGTATCGATATGGCGAGCAGCGGAGGGAATAATTCACAGAACATTTTCCTACAATCTCGGTGAGTGGATCAGATTCTTCTATGTTCCAATAATATTCGATGATGATGACGACGATGAAGAATAATTAAATACTACAAAATTAGTATAATGGACGAAGAAACAATAAACGATATCATTGGAGAGATTAATAATTTGAAAAGAAAAATAGATCTCCCATCGGATCTTGATGTGAATAAAATCAGATCAGAATTCGAAACAATCATCCTGGGGAGACTCGAATATAAATATACCCTGCCGTCAGAATATAAATTAATAAAGAAAATTCAAATTGCGATGTACCAATCACTTGCAACGGTCAGTGATGACCACATCGAGGATTTCGTTAAATTATCGACGCTGGTAGAAAAGGCTAGGTCGGTTTTATCTGACGCATACGAATCAAGAAAAATTACAAATTCGCGCGTCAGACAGTTGAAAAGACTTGTCGATGAAAGTAAGCTAATTCCTAAATAAATTTCACAAAAAATAAAAAAACATATTAATTTTGAAAATTCTCCTGGATTTTATTTATTTTTTTCGTTTGTTTTTCCCTGGGATACAGATTTAGGATTTTACCAACAAGCTGATACTTAATGTTTCTCCGCGAATATCAAGTAAATTTCCATCTTGATTCGTTAGTTTGAAATTTATCCTTGATAATAATCGATTATGACATCGCAGATAGAACGGATTAACTGGCTCTTTTATTATCAGATAACCAGGAGAGATGTTAGGAGAAAACGTGTATAATATAAATCCCTGCTCCGCTCTTGATATTGCAGGATCAACATTATAACTTCCCTCTACAACATCAGCATGAAGATAAACAGCGATAACTTCGGTTATATTAACAATGCCAGGAGAAATATGACGCCCTTGTCCAAGTCCATCATTATCATGCATCAAGACCGATTCTGCTTGTGATTTCTTCTTAACCCACGCGTCGTGTAATTTAGGAAATAACCTATCGACTGTATCAGTGACAAATTTTCTCATCTCATCAACGTTATAGCCGGGAAACTTATAATTTGGCAACGTCCTCTCGGTTAGATTATGTCGTTGCATAAACGCGTTAATAATAAAACCCATACCAAAAACGGCACTATTTTGTATATAGCCTGTTGCTAGGTTGTTAATAAGTTCCATATCAGCGGCTAATTTATTTATCCGCTCTGTTGTTATTATAATTTCGTTACACGAAGTTTGTACATTAAATACGCACTCTTGGAAATAATGTTCCAGTAGATCTTTTTGTCCTTCGTATTTGTCGATAATTCTAACGAATAATATTATAATGCTATCCTCGAACAAATCTAGCATATAAACCGATCCTGATGAAAAATCAAAACTCGCCTTAGTTTTCTCATATTGATCAATATAGTCCAAGTCAATTCCGTGGTAGTTTTTTTCATTGCTGATAAAGTCGGTCTTCTTCGGTTCTGGTGTTGTTATTCGACCAGGCGGAATATCAGGCCAGCCTAATACCGTCCTGATAGATGAACGGTAAATATCTACCATATACGGCGATTTTACTTCAATGATTGATGATAACGTTGGTTCATGTGCTGATATCTTTATTCCTGGATTAGCATCGCCAGTAATATTCGATATTCTAGTGTTGAACTCGCTATTTATCTGTTCAATCTCATAACTGCCAGTTGGTATACTAACGACAAACCAACTAGGAGTTCCATCGGCGTGTTTCTTATCAGCAACAACAAGTGAATTGTTTGATAATAATTTACCGAATGATTTTGATCTGATATTAGGCCAGCTATTATAAACACGCAATTGTATCAATGCCATTTCCTTGACGCTAATTGGAATTGGAAAACTAATACTAAATTCTGGATTAGTTGAGCTTAGTGATATTAACGTTGTTGTCGGCGGTGTTGTGTTTGTCACTATCTGGACTAACTCGGACATTATTATTATTCATTTGTTCAATCTCAGAGTAGATGCTGATCATCGAATAAAATTCTGTATCGGATATAACTCCATCGTTGAGACTTTCGGAAATCAGCGATGATAACTTCGAATATGCGTCATTGATTTTAGTTAGTTTATTTTTGTACGATAATAGTTTCTCACTTGTGCACGAAGATATTTTTCTTGCAATGATATTGAGAACACCAGCTATCGTTGTTGTTGATGAAATTATTATCGTTGCTACGATCGGTGCGATTGTTGTTACCACGGATAAAACAATACCCGCACCGGCGATTATTGCTGATGCGGTATAAACAACAACATCAATAGTAACTAATCTGCGCTGGTATTTCTTTATTTTTATTTGATACTCGTCTATTTGTTTTTTTAGTGAATCTTGCCATGATCGCGCAAGATTATATCGATAATCCGATGCGGTCATTATTAGTTATTTATCTAGCCAATTCTTAGTAAATTTTCAGCTAGTTGGAAGTTTATCTAGCTAAATTTGATTACTGGAATTTTTTCAGCTGGTTGGGGTTTCCCTATTTCGGCAACTATTGTTCCTGAAGAGATTTCATGCCATGTGGCTAAAAATTCGAAAATTACAAAATAAAACACTTGTCCCGTGGTGGTTCTATCCGGCGGTGTTAATCTGAAAGTCTCAGTATCATTTTTGTTCATAGAAATAATAAAAAATCCAGGATAATATTCACAAATGTTGTATTTGACAGACTTCACGCTAAATTTTGTTTTTCCGGCGAGAATATATATTCGATAAATACCTTGTATCGGCGCGGTAAAAGAAAAAGAATCATTTTCAGGCGTCCAGATAAGATCTTGTGCCCCCAACACAAATGACACGTGGCAGGATAAATTATCTGCCACTACTTGATCTGGTATATTAAATTTCGAAAGTTTATTAATTTTCAATTTTGATAATTTTGTGTTGATACTTAGAATTTCTTTGTCGTACAATGTCGTATCAACTTTTTCACTTATTGCTGTATTTACCTTAGCAATTTCTTCGTTGATAGATTTTACTCTCTCGTCAAGATCGTCGTGTGATGTTTTATCGACCTTTCCATTAATGATTTGACGTATCACGGAAATTTCTTCATTAATTTTGATAATATCCTCGTTGATTTTTTTTGTTTTCTCGTCAAGAAAATTATGTGATGTTTTATCAACTTTTTTTTCCATTACGGTATTTATCTTGGTAACATCTGCGAGAATACCAGTAACATCATCGCCGATTTTCTTCGTTCTTTTTAGGAGATTATCATGTGATGATTTATCAACTTTTTGATTTGCTAATACACGAACCGTTTCAACTTCCTTATTGATTTTAGTAATATCTTCGTCGATTTTCTTTGTTTTCTCGTCATGTGATGTTTTATCAACTTTTTGATTTGCTAATACACGAACCGTTTCAACTTCCTTATTGATTTTGGCGATATCTTCACCGATTTTCTTTGTTTTCTCGTCGTGTGATGATTTATCAACTTTTTGATTAGCTAATTCACGAACCGCGTTAATATCATCGTTGATGGATTTTGTTTTCTCGTCGTGTGATGTTTTATCAACTTTCTGAACCATTGCGGTATTTATCTTTGTAACATCGGCGAGAATGTTAGTAACATCCCTGGTTGTTCTTGTTAGTTTTTCACCAAGATCGTCGTGTGCTGATTTATCGACTTTCTGTTGTGTTAATCCACGAACTGCTTCAATGTCCTTACTAACCTTAATAATATCATCACTGATTTTCTTTGTTTTTTCGTCGTGTGATGTTTTATCAACTTTTTGATTTACTAATCCACGAACTGCGTTAATATCATCGTTGATGGATTTTGTTTTCTCGTCGTGTGATGTTTTATCAACTTTCTGTTGTGTTAATCCACGAACTGCTTCAATGTCCTTACTAACCTTAATAATATCATCACTGATTTTCTTTGTTTTTTCGTCGTGTGATGTTTTATCAACTTTTTGATTTGCGATTTGACGCACTGCGTTAATATCCTCATCAATCTTCTTTGTTTTCTCGTCGTGTGATGTTTTATCAACTTTTTGATTTGCGATTTGACGCACCGCGTTAATATCCTCATCAATCTTCTTTGTTTTCTCGTCGTGTGATGATTTATCAATTTTTTGAATCGCTAATCCACGAACTGCGTTAATATCAGCAAGAATGTTAGTAACATCCCTGGTTGTTCTTGTTAGTTTTTCACCAAGATCATTGTGTGCTGATTTATCAACTTTCTGTTGTGTTAATCCACGAACTGCTTCAATGTCCTTACTAACTTTAATAATATCATCACTGATGGATTTTGTTTTCTCATCATATAATGATTTATCGACTTTCTGTTGTGTTAATCCACGAACTGCTTCAATGTCCTTACTAACTTTAGTAATATCATCACTGATGGATTTTGTTTTCTCATCATATAATGATTTATCGATTTTCTGTTCACGTACTGCGTTAATATCTGCGAGAATACCAGTAACGTCCATGGTTGTTTTTGTTAGTTTTTCACTAAGATAATCGTGTGATGATTTATCAATTTTTTGATGAGTTAATCCACGAACCGTTTCAATGTCCTTGTTGATTTGATTGATATTATCATTAATGGATTTTGTTTTCTCGTCGTGTGATGATTTATCAACCTTTTCACTTATTGCAGTATTTATCTTTGTAACATCGGCAAGAATGTTAGTAACGTCCCTGGTTGTTCTTGTTAGTTTTTCACCGAGATCATCGTGTGATGTTTTATCAATTTTTTGGTGTACTAATCCGCGAACTGTTTCAATATCTTTGCTGATTTGATCAATATCATCATTGATAGATTTTGTTTTCTCGTCTTTCTGATTCATTAACACACGCATTGTTTCAATATCAGCACTAATTTTCTTTGTTTTATCGCTAAGATCGTCGTGTGATGTTTTATCAGCTTTTTGAAATGTTAGTGAACGCACCGCTTCGATATCTTTGTTTATCTTGGCAATATCATCGTTGATGGATTTTGTTTTTTCAACAAGATCATCGTAATCATCACTTCCACGTAACGATTCGATGTGTTTATTGATTTTTGCAATATCATCGCTAATTTTCTTTGTTGTCTTGCTAAGATCGTCGTATAACACTTTATCGCCTTTCTTATCCATTGTGGTTTTTATTTCAGAAACGTCAGCGATAATATTAGTAATATCTTCGTTGATCTTTCCTACTTTATCAATGAGGTCATCGTGCAATTCCTGATCAACTTTTTTCTTTGTTAGTTGATCTGCGACGAATGAAGTATCAGTTGTTTTCTTTGTATTATCATCAACTTTCTTGCTAAGTTGTTTTAAGGTTTCATCGAGTTTTTTAAGATCATTAGTTAGTTTAGTTAGCTGCTTTGTAAGTTTTTCCTGATCTTCATTGTAGACTGCCTTATCCAACTTTAACAATAATGTCGCTGATAGTTCTTTATCAGATTTTTCTACGTCTGCGATATTTGCCTTTGATGGTAAACTTGTGATAATATTAGTAACGTCAGTGATAGATTTTGTTACTGAATCTGATAACTGAGTAAATTGCTTGATGCGTTCGTTATATTCATCTCGGCTAATCATATCAGTTACTTTGACATTGCTAGTTTGTAATCGACCTTCGGTGTTTTGAAAAACAGCAATTTCACCAGGATTTATCTCTGCCAATGATAGAAGATTGTTAATGTCTTTCTTGGTTGCAAAATTTGATGTATCGATTTTTTTTTCTTCATCTGTTTCTTCTTTCTTTCTAAAGAGAGATCTACCGTAAATGTCAACCATGATATTTATCTACGGTATATTCAAATAAAATTTTGTGATAAGGGCGGGATGATTTTGAAATTGCATCAAGAACGTTAATTGATTCTGGACCGCATATTGGTGGATCGGTTGATGTTTGCGTTGGAAGTGTTGAATACCAAACTGGAAGTTTCAGCGAGGAAATATATTTGAAAAATTCGTTTGGTGGTGCTAGTCCATACGAATCAAAGTAAATGATTTCGCGAGGATTAATCGCGTACGCAACCCAGTGAGTGCCAGGACCAGAATTTTTATCGAGATTTATTATTCCTGTCTCGGTAGAATTTGGTTTGTCCGGTAATTGATCTCGCATGAATACTCCTCTGAAAAATCTTATTTTCTTTTTCTTTGCTTCATTGATTAAATCTAAATTCGATGATGGCGTGATGATCTTAGGCCGGATCCGTACATTGGAGGTCGTCCTAGTCTCAGGCCGGATCCGCGATGGTATTTTTTTTTACCGTATCTTCCTCCGGTAACTTTATCCAATAATTTTTTAACTCCGAATCCAGCCGTTGCTGATAACGCGCCCGTTATCAACGGAGCTAATAAAGGCAATAGAAAGGGAAGGAAGCCACCTACCTTGATCATGTCTTTCACTGCGCCAATGGAGAGAGTTACATGAACACCAGAATTCGCTGATCTGGCTTTGGTAAATCGTCCGTGTTGACCTCGTGTCAGTGATAGTTTGTTAGGTCCACCGTGAATCTGATTATTTTTCAAGATTAATTTCAAACCTCTTCGCGCTGTTGTTGCTGCTTGAAGTTTTTTTATCTGACCCGGGGTCAGTGTTACGCTAACGTGTTCGTATGGCATATTAATAATCACTTTATCTAAATTTAGAATTTATCACATATTTTCTACGGGCGCGTCGATGACTCTCATTCTACCACTGATGCCTTCTAGGATCATTGTTCTATCACTAAGGATTATTGCAATTACCTTGTAGTTAAGCCCTCCCGTGTTAATTCTGGTTTTGAAATGAATATCGACAACAGATTGTTTTACCAAATCGAGATGTTCCAATGAAAAGTAATAGATGGGATAAAGTTTATTAAAATCTAGTTGTGATATTTGCAAACCAGTATCAATATTTTGATCGCGACCCATGAAACTTAACAATCGATGATACGCACGGGCCGTAGAATAATTTTCAAAATCAATGGATATTTCCTCTGATGGCTCCTGTTGACCGTTTATTCTTAGTGAAACGTTTGTTGCTCCAATATTATCAAATATCATATGACTATATAGTTGATGATATCTTTGAGTACGTAGAAATGCAATAAAGATATGCCTCGGTGCAGATGTTCCTTGCTGTGATGCAATACGCCAAGTGTAATCGCCGTTAATATTGGTAGTTGTGGAATCTGTTGTTGTTGTCAGCCATGACATCACAGATTTACCACCTTGGTTCATGAATGATAATAATTTTTCTTCCTCGATTATTGATGGAGTTATCGCTGGCATCCACAAGGTAAATTTTAGTAATCTTACTATGCCGTTATTATTCGCGGCATCATTGGGACCTATCACGCCGGTAGCGTAATCGACGGCACCTTCTCGCCAAATAGCATCGTTGCTATTTTCTTTTCTAATAAACGTAACTGTGTGTTTTGCTCCATAAATAATTTTTCTAAAATGCCTACAAAATCCAAATATATGAGATAACGGAATAGCACAAGCAAATCTTCTGTTACCCCCTGCTAGCATAAGCTTTCGCGTGGCAAATCCGAGATTGTAATCAGTGCGAGAGTTAATAATCATATCTTCAATAGCAGCGGCTCCAGGATTAGGAGCGGCGCGATCGTTAGGTTGTCTGATGTTAAACGGCCTGCTCTCTGGACGATCAAAATTATCTTTGGCAAACATCATACTAGGACCGGCTGATCTAGTAAAATCATCCGAGTATCTAGCTAGGCCTATTATCGTCGTTGCTAAGTCAACATCGTTGGTAATTGACTCAATTTCTCTTCCGTCAATCATGTAAGTGGCGCTCTTGAATAACGCAATAATGCCGTTGTTGACAAATCCGACTCTAAAATCTGGCCCATAATTGGTACCATCCGTTTTAACAACTTCCCCAATAACTTCGATATATGCCTCAGACGGAAGAAAATATCTTGTTGTATCGTGAACTTGAATTTCCAAGCGATTAGGTGTATTTGGTTCAACCGCAATATATGAAAAATACTGGAAATCTCGTACTGATGTATCCCTACCTACAGGCTCGTCCATGTCAAACACTTCATTTGACACTCTTGCGAACATTATTATTAATGATATCGTCTAAAACGAAGACCATCTCCTGAAATGAAACTTGTGTTTCCAAGATTTGTGTTTGCAATTTCATGCGCTAGATTTGTGTTTGCTAGATTTGTGTTTGCAATTTCATGCATTATATTTGCCTTAGCAACTTCCTGTGCTAGATCGTTTATTTTCTTATTTGCTGCGTCGTTTATGGTTTTGCTAATTTCGGGCGGCATTTCGCTGGTGATAGGTAATTTGACTGGCCGTTTTTTACGTATTAAATTTAATATTTTACTTTTGACAGCGTTGAATCCTTTACTAGCTAAATTGCTAATACCAGAAACAGCGGTCTCGCCAATCTTTCCTATTGCTTTTAATCCTAATTGTTTGAACACAGGACCAATTTTAGGTGCTACTCGAGTGACAAGACTTCCAATGATATCGCCAAGTCCATTACCGTGAACGTATTTATATACTGGCAATCGAGAGTTAACTACGCGGACTTGATTGGGTCTACGTTGATGTTTATGAACAATCATATTATTTCAATTGTATTGTTTTAATCAATGAGCTCGTCAATAAGTTCCTTGTAAATGCGAGAATCAATTACACCGCCGCGAAATAACCGCTGACAAATATTTGATGCCTCGTTGATTATTTCAGGAGAATTATTTCCAGCTCGTTTTCCTCCGATTAATACTTCAAGACGAGAAACATCGTTGACAACACTGTCGGGGCAAACAGTATATCCGCTTCCTGTTTTTGGTTCTTCAGGTGATGCCGATGGCAAGAAAAATTCTCCTTCTTTTTCCTCACGATCTAATCGGTTTATTTCTATTCTAAAATTTTTGTAATCGGGATCATCGACATCAATAGGTTTTTTGATAGAAGCAAAATACACAGTGGGTATCCATTGGTCCCTTGACATTTTTAAATCACGATATTTTGTTTTCAAATAATTTTCTGGTTCTATAAAACCAACCCTTGCGATTTGAATTAATTTATCTTGGTCACTAAATTTTTCAAGAACATCACGGGTAAAATATCTTGATGGCATGATTCTTTTTTGTCCAATTTTTGTAAATTCCTCTGGTTTAGTTTCAATAGATGAAGATAATAATTTTCGCGACCGATCAGTATAACCTGTGTGTTCATAATAGTTTATATCATCTAAAAATTTAGCATAATCTGGATCATTGGATTTAACCGCTGTGACGCCCCTATGCACATAATATATCCACTTTATCCATTTAGTAAATGTTATATTTTCGGCCTCACCAGGTTTCATAAATTTTTTTCGTTTTTCTTTCTCGTAATTTTTTGCAGTAAATTTTACAACATCATCCTGGTTCATTGATTTTATCATTGCGACTGTCTCATCGGTAAATTTATCGGCACCTGAATATCTTCCTCTTCTTTCTTGGGGTTGATCTCGTTCTTCTTCTTGTTTTGGTTGTATTTGTGTTTGTGCTTGTGCTTGTGTTTGTGCTTGCTGTAATTGATCTTGCAACGCTTGTGCTTGTGCTTGTGCTTGTGCTTGTGCTTGTGCTTGTGCTTGTGCTTGACGTGCTTGTGTTTGTTCTTGATGAATTTGATCAAGCTGACCAGGAACAATTCGAGTGTGTTGCTCGATATCTCTTGTCATAGGAATAAGCCCGAGTTCTCTAAGTTCCTTATCTTCCTTTTTACTACCATATGCAACTTGTTCGATCACTCCGGTGACTGGACTTAACAATTTTGATGATATTTCACCAAAATGATATTGTGAATCATCGTACTCACGAACTTTTTTCTTAAATAATCGTTTTGTCGGAATAAGTTTCTTTACTGCTGCTAATTGCTCTCGCGCTAATCTAGCAGATTGAGGCTCTCCAACTGTGCTATTTTTTTTACTCATCTTATTTTTAATGATATTGTTTTATTGTGAAATAAAATTAGCATCCGCAACCCAATCTTGCAATAACAAACAAATTTTACAATACCCCCCCCCAAAAAAATGCTGTTTTTTTTTATGCCTGAAAATGCACTTTGGGTTGAAATTTTGCGGATTAATTTGCGTAGGAGGCGTTATTTCTGCTTTCTGAGGCTTCTACGGATAAATGTTTGGTAGGAGGCTTATTTTAGTCTGTGCCAGGGGGTCTGTACAACTTCCCTGCTGCTGACAAATATTTGCATTTGATTTAGAAGGATTGAATGATAATTTAAGATGGAATACGCTGTATATAACATCGATATTTTATGTTGTGCTTCTCGTCAATTTACAACTGATCCTGTAGAAATCACAAAAATATATGCACTCGATAACCTAGTATAATTCTGGCGTGCTAGCAAGCCGCGAATTTAATTTGATCATAATATATAATGTATATTGATCCTCCATCGATCAGAGTCGCAAAAGAATTTTATAATTTTATACTAAACCAGAAAACGGAGGTGGAAGATGCCACGTTAAAGATGAAACAATTCTTTTCCGAGGTAAGCATATGACGATTATGCCTGACAATGAAAAATACGGCACATATTTTAAAAACAGAAATAAGACAAAATTGTCTCTGGTTCGCACAGAAAATTCAGATTATTTTAGTACGCTTACCTGGGTTATTGTGGATTGTGTTATAAGACAAGATGGCCGCTATCGCTTAACCAGCTTGAAGCAGCTGTTCCGTTTTTTAGTGCCGTTTTCATGATATTAGAGCTTGTTGCCTATTTTCATCTACGTTATTGTGTTCATTATGTATTGGTTGTTAAATTCGTATGTGTTTCTTCATCTCCTTGTTTTGGAAATGAGAACAATTAGACTTTTTCTCAGCTATCTTGCTCCACTGTTTTTGAACAAACCGCCATCACGTGATACTCGCCAGTCAACCCGTTTATGCTACGATGGACCCTGATTAATTGCTTTAAATGATCACTCCTTGGCTCTCCACACTACATTGTGCTCTAGACTAAACGAACTGGGACTCCATTCATCATTACCTAAATATAAACAGAAGCGAAAAAAAGAAACGTTGTTTCAAAGCTGGCCGGCGTAGAACAGGAAGAAGAATTCAAGTTATCTCCCTTATTTCGGCTCAACAATTTAAAAAAAGTTCGACCGTTAATTTAGATCATCATCATCATCATCATCATCAGTCTCATGACCTAGTGTGGTCGTTGAGGCACTGTGCTGCTGAACATCTGACCAGTTCCCTCCACTTGTCTCGATCATGTGCCAATGCCAACTCCGCAAAACTTTTCCTGGTCCATTCTGTGATGTTGTCAGTCCACTTTTTTCTGTGTCTACCTCTCCTTCTGCCACCCTGGACGCTGCCCTGCAGGACTGTTGTGGTTAGACTGTTGGCTCTAGTGACATGGCCATACCATTTCAGCTTTCTCTTTTTGACGGTGGTGAGGAGGTCCTCATATTGGCCTACTTCGCGCCTGATGGTGTTACGCACTTCTTCATTTGTGATGTGGTCCATGTAAGAGATGCCAAGGATGGTTCTGTAGCATCTCATTTCAAGTGACTGGATTATTCGTTGTAATTCTGCTTCCAGGGTCCATGCCTCACATGAGTACAAAAAGACTGAGATGACTAGAGCTCGCAATAGTCTGATTTTAGTTTTCAGACAGATATTCTTGTCTCTCCAGATGGGTCTTAGCTTTGACATAGCTGCCATTGTTTGTGCTGCTCTTGACAAAATTTCTGCTCTTGATCCCTCTTCAGTGATTATGGAACCAAGATATTTGAACTGGCTCAATGTTTCTAGTTCATGTCCTCTGACTTTAATCTTGGCTGAGATTTGTTTGCCACTATTTGTCATCAGTTTTGTCTTCTCAGCGCTTATCTCCATGTCAAATCTGGAAGATGTTTCATCCAGGTTCTTTACTAAGGTGGCAAGCTCGTCTTCACTGCCTGCCAGCCCATCAATGTCGTCTGCAAAGCGGAGGTTGGTGATGGTACGCCTTCCAATGCTGACTGTCCCACAGTGGTTCTCCAGGGCTTCGCTCATGATGCGCTCTAAGTAGATGTTGAAAAGCGTGGGTGACAGGAGACAGCCTTGACGCACTCCCACTGTTATCTGGAACCAGTCCCCCACAGCACCTTGGGCAATTACTGCACTGGTAGCCTTGGCGTACATCTGCTTGATGGTATTAGTTAACTTTTGACCCATGTTATACTTCTTCATTGTGGCCCACAATGCCTCATGCCACACTCTGTCAAAGGTCTTTTTAAAATCTATGAACACATGATAGATGTCTTGTTGGTGTTGCGAGTACTTTTCGCACAGAACCCTGAGATTGAATATTTGTTCTGTTGTGCTTCTTCCACTCCGGAACCCGGCCTGTTCTTCAGCGATTATTTCTTCTGCTTGTGGTTTCAGTCTGTTCAAGATGATCTTCAGCATTACCTTACTAGCATGGCTGATCAAACTGATAGTTCTGTAAATTTGGCACAGCTCGAGATTGCCTTTTTTGGGAAGTGTTATAATCAGTGACTGGGTCCATTGTGTTGGCCATTCACCTGTCTGCCAGATTTTGTTGCAGATTTTTGTTAGTAGCTCTTTCACTGATTCTCCCCCATTCTTGATAAGTTCAGCTGGGATGTTGTCTACTCCAGCTACCTTCCCATTCTTCAGTGCTCTTATTGCTGACTCCACCTCTTCTTTGAGAATGGGGAAATCATCATCATTTGAGGAGTTTGGAACTTCAAGCACCTCTGGGTGTCCTGTGGACTGATGGTTGTAGAGTTCTTTGCAATACTCAGTCCATCTTTCTGCAATGTCACTCGCTTCTGTGAGGCATTTTCCATTTTTGTCTTGAATGGTACTGACTCTTGGTTGTTTCTGTCTGGTGAGGTCTTTCACAATTTGGAATGCCTTTTTGCTGTTATTCTTTATCAGACTGTTCTCCATTTCTGAGCACTTTTGTCCAATCCAATTTTCTTTTGCTTTGCTCAAGTTTTTTCTGATATTCTTGTTTATTTCTTGGTACTCAATGCCCCTGTTGTGTGTCTGGTGTTTTTTAGTTCTTTTCGGGCATCACACAACTTCAGAATCTCTTCTGTAACCCAGGGTTTTTTCTTCGGGCGATGGAGGCCAATGATGTCCTTGGCAGTTGCTGTCATGACTTTGTTGAAGGTGTCTGTCTTCTCATTGACATCACCATCCATCGCAAGGAGTGGAGCAAATTTTCCTCCAATTGTGGCTTGGAATGACTTGCAGATGTTAGGGTTCTTCAGTTGTTCAAGGTTGAATATGAGCCTGATGTTTTTTGGCATGTTAATTTTCTTCAGCCTCGCTCGAAAGTTCATAATCACGAGGTCGTGATCACTCCCAACATCAGCACCTGGGAATGTCCTTGTTTTTGCTCTATTGATGCCAGATCGATAACGGTTTTGAACCAGTATGTAGTCGATATGGTTGTGATTTAGATAACCTAATTCAAATCCCTATTAATTCGTCAACCTTTGTGTCACCTATCCAAGAGATACCTCTGCGTATTGCATTATTCAATGCCCAATCAGTAGGACCACCGGAAAAGCGCACAGAATAGTTAATTTTATCAACGACCAGAATATTGACTTCTTTTTCCTGACAGAAACATGGCTAAAAACATCAGGCGATGAGCCCAAGTGTGTGGATCTAACACCCACTGCTTACTCCATCAAGTCGTTCCCCCGTAATTCTCGCGGAGGTGGAACTGCTGTCATCACAAAGAAATCCATGATAAAACGTCTTAACCACACTACAACATTCAATTTCGGCCACACATCGTTTGAACTAATCCAAACCACACTCACACTGGAGCAAAGGTCAGTCCATTTTTTCTGCCTATACCGCCCTCCTCCTAGTAGAAAAAACAAGCTGGCTGACTCTCTCTTTTTGGAGCAGCTTCCGAATCTCCTGGACTATGGAAATTCGATAGGTGGCAACCTGATTATTCTTGAAGATTTCAACTTTCACTTTGACTGTCCCGGAAACCCAAATACATCAAAACTCATAGATTCCTTTAATGTTTTCAACCTCAAACAATCTGTTAACCAACCCACCCATAAACATGGTCACATTTTAGACTGGATTCTTCATAGACCTGATGATAACATTCTACAGTCCTCCCTGGTATCCCATGACCTTGCATCAGATCACCTCTGCATTATATGCCATCTTGACGTATTAGTCCCTAACCCTCCACCTTTATCTGCTACTTAGAGAAATCTCCGTATGATAAATAGAACCAAACTAATGCACGACATCCAAGCTAACCTAACAACTTGCTTACCTCCTACCGCAGAACAACTCGATAACTGCCTGCGTTCATTGCTTGACAAATATGCCTCAGCTACCAAGTGCAGAGTATCAATTCAAAAGTGTTCTCCATGGTATAGCAGTGTCAGGGACCACCTTCGCACTGCTAAAAACGACCGCCGTAAAGCTGAGAGGCTCTGGCTTTTCACCAGACTCACTATTCATAAGCAAATCTATGAAGCCGCTAAGAAGAATGTCACAAATATAGTCCATGCAGCGAAATCAGCCCACTATACTACTAAGATCATGGAAAGTTCCAGCTGCAAAGAGCTCTTCGAGATTACTAACAAGCTAATGTCAAGGAACAAATCTACACCACTTCCTACTACCTTCTCTCCAGTCGACCCTCCAAACATGTTTGCAAATTTCTTCCGTGACAAAGTAAAAACCATTAGAAGTAAGCTTGACACCACAAGTTCAGTTGACTTGTCGTCACCATACAGTTGGGATACAGAATTTGAGCGGCAAGCATTATCAGCATTTGAACCTGTCTCTATGGATTTCGAACGTACAATCCTGATGAAGAGTGCACCAAAGTCATGTGAACTTGATCCAAGTCCAACATCACTGCTGCTTGAGTGCTTAGATCCAGTATTGCCTTTACTACCTGATGTTATTAATACCTCACTCTCATCCGGGGAATTCCCATCATTTTTCAAAAGTGCCATTGTAAAGCCTCTGCTGAAGAAACCAACACTAAAGATTTAAAGAACTACCGCCCAGTTTCTAATCTCCCATTCATATAAAAAATCTTAGAAAAGGTTGTTCTATCCCAGCTTGTATCTCATCTAAATTCAAACAGTCTTTTTAGCAATGTACAATCTGCATATGCCCTTGCCACAGTACTGAAACTACTCTTCTAAAAGTAGCTAATGACATTTTCTCTGCATTGGATAGCGGAACGATTGCAGTCCTCACCCTCCTTGATTTGTCTGCAGCATTTGACACAATAGACCATGATATATTACTTCACCGTCTCCAGCATGTATTTGGCATTCATGATAAAGCCTTACTGTGGTTCAAGTCCTACTTGGTCAACAGGACACAAATTGTATCTGCAAATGGAATACACTCCAGCCCAGTTGATCTATGTTGTGGTGTTCCACAGGGGTCTGTTTTTGTACCTGTTCTCTTCATTCTGTACACTCAGTCGCTCTCAAGTGTCATAGATCATCATCCAGTGTCTCACCAATTGTACGCTGATGACACCCAAATATACAAATCTAGCCACCCAACTGAAGTTGATGCTACCATCCAAGGTGTAGAGAGGTACATTTCTGATGTGAAATCATGGATGACATGTAACAAGCTGCAGATGAATGATGATAAAACTGAGGCCAGCCATTCTGATCACAACACAAAGACTTTCTCATTCACATCCTTTACCTCAAACAATAAATATCAGCAACACCAACATTAAATTCACACAATCAGTACGAAACCTAGGTGTTACTCTGGACAGTACTCTCACATTGCACCAACTAGTCATGAACATATGCAAGGCTACATATCTTGAGCTGAGACGCATCAGCTCAGTTCGCAAATATCTTTCAGTTGATGCAACTAAAACACTTGTTTGTTCATTAGTATTTTCAAGACTGGACTATTGTAACTCATTTCTGTCTGGTTCATCTCAATATCTGCTCCAGAAACTTCAAAAAGTTCAAAACACAGCTTCTCGGATCATACTTAGAGTACCACGATCAGAGCACACTTCCCCGCTGCTCTGTACCCTACACTGGCTATCCATTCGATCCAGAATCAAACACAAAATTTGTTCTCTGTGCTACGTTTCACTGACAGACTCTAGTCCAACATACCTATCCGACCTCACCCATGTGTACACACCAGCAAGATACTTACTCTCCTCTTCTGACAATCGTATACCCATTATTCCCACTATGAAAACAAAGGCATATGTACAGCGTTCTTTTGCATACCAGGGCCCTGCAACGTGGAATGAATTGCCCACTGAACTTAGACACACAGACACCGTGATGACATTCAAGAGGGTTCTCAAAACTCACTTATTTCGACTGCAAGAACAAACTTAAAGACCTAATAATGTTTCCTACCTTAAATATTCTCAGCATGTTTTTTAATGTTTTCTAATTTCATGGTGTTTGTTTTTGTAATCATATCATTATATGTTTTTTATCTTATAGGTGTTGTCTAATGTTGTAAAGCGCTTAGAGCTTCTAAAGATTAGGCGCTATACAAAGTCCTCATTATTATTATTATTATTATTATTATAGACTCATATTCTGATGATATTGATAATCTTTACAATACAATATCTGATAATAAATACACAAAGATAGCAGCGGATGACGAATTAAAAAATGTTTTGTCGATAAATCAATAGTCATACATGGAAATTTTATCAAAATGCTTGAACCTGGCTCTCTCATTAGTGGTAAGAATAATCTGTACTTGTTTCATCATGAATATGAAAGCTACATAATAGTAAAGCTGAAATTTTAACAATATCTCGGCTATTGGCCGTGTTAAAAGTCGTCTGAGTTTATATTGTGATATCAGATGATCGCGAATGATCTAAAATTTATATGAGACCATCCTCAGAGCGTGTGTATGAAATATACAAACAAAATTGTGTACAATCCCAGCCTAGTTAATAATAGCGGACTGAAATTGTATGTGACTGTTAGGTTTAGTACTTTTATGTAAATATAAATATAACTCGCTGGCGATTTCAATTAAAAACCGCAGTAGTTAGCTTAAAGAGGCGTATCTAAGCCAAACCTATTTTGTATGACGACAGTGATGATTTGACAGGTCACCAATAATAAAATCGACGTTATTACCTAAACACAGTTGTTTTCGTATCTTGTTTAGACTAACATGGGGCCTTGGAGGGGGGTAATCATGCTGTCGTTCTAATACAAAATATGGTTTTGTTTACATATCCCCTTTAAGCTAACTACTGATATCCATTTCTGTTAACTGTACCAGACACACACACACACACACACACACACACACACACGCTAAGCAGCAGAGAAGGCGAACAGCCTCTAATTGACTTACTCTCAAATCGTAAAAATAAGCCTTCCTGAAAATCACAACAAGAAAAATCGCAAAGAAAGATCGCGGCGGTGACTGGGGGTGCCGAGACAACACCCTCGCTGCTGATACTATCCAAAATATTTATTAAGACCTATACGATAACGCAATCGTAGGTCATTTAAGTTTATTGTACAGTTATAAATCCATGTGGGGTTGACTGAGCCTGACTAAATAAATTTCTAAACTTAATTATGTCCATATCTCCCCTGCACCAAGTCTGATGAATGTTTCGTCACGTGTGTGTATCAACATCATTAAATAAAGCTAAAATATTACAATTATCTCTGATCACTTTTGGTATTTGTGTATACCGCTGAGTAACATAAATCACATCTGTGTTTTTATACCTGCCTCGAGAAAATATCCGATCTGGATTTGATTGTTTATCCAGCATTGCATCGTCGCATACAACTAAATTATTAATAAATCCATCAATATCATCTACAGATGGTGCTTCACCGATAACAGTAATAAATTTAATAACATCATCACCGTTTTCATCCAACAACTTTGCGTTTTCGTTAAAGTCTTTAAGTACATCGTAACATTGCTGATCATCAACTGATGGTGCAACTAAGTACAACTTGTCCCATTGGATCCATCTCATTATCAAAATTAAGCAGTAGTTGCGTTTTACCAGACCCAGATGGACCTATTGTGATCATTCGGACAGAATTTGGTAGCGCAGCATGATGCTTGACCGGCTCTTGCTTTCGTGTCGCTGAGAAATCAATTACATTCATGTTGTAGAAATATACTACATAATATGGATTTATATTGTGTGAAATGCAGGGCACGTACTCCCACAAGTGGACTAGCAACTATTACAACAAAAAATAACAGATCAGCAGTTACAGGTAAGTGTGAGCAATGTGGTACAAAGACATTTAAATTTATTTCTAATCCAAACAATATTTTAAAAAAGAGGAGTGATATTGCCGCCCAGTCAACATAGTTACCAGGAACACCATGGGCTAAGTACCCAGGAGAAAAACATCTTCCAGGATATAATTACTGTGGTCCTGGTACTCGACTTGATATCAGACTTGATAACCAAGATCAACGAAACCCAGGTGAATATCCAGTAAATGCTATTGATAAAGCGTGTCACGCACATGATGTAGCTTATAAAAGTAAAAACCTACAAGATAGACATATTGCAGATGTAAAATTAATTCATGCGCTAAATTCCATAAAAATAAATCTTTCAAGAATCATTAGCTAATTGCTTGGTGAGATCTGCGATGAAGGGTAAGCTTATATTAGGAGCCGGTAAATTATCAACCGATTAATATTATAATCGAGTGGATTTATTATAGCCCAAGAGGATACTGGAGGGGTAGAGCAGCGATTAGTAAACTCGCTGAAGCAGCAGGTGTCGAACGTTCTACTGCTGAAAAATGGTTAGCACGACAAGCAATATGGCAAATTTAACTACCACCACCTAAAAACATTCAGCATGCACATTTTAATGTTCGAGTGCCAAATGAAGTTCATCAGGTTGATATTTTATTTTTGCCTCAAAATTGGAAGACGTCAATTAACATACAAATACGCGCTAACTGTCGTTGATGTTGCAAGTAGATAAAAGGAAGCAGAGCCGCTATCAACAAAGACAGCAACCTAAGTAGCTTTTGCGTTTGAACGAATTTATCAACGTGTTGGTCTACGATGACCACAGCTACTACAAGTTGATCCTGGCAAAGAATTTCAGGGCGCAGTATCATCATTAATGAAGCAACATAACATCAAAATCAGACGAGGACATACTGCAATTCATCGTGATCAGGCAATTGTTGAGCGATTTAATCAAACACTTGCTGAGCGGTTATTTGGATATCAATACGCGAAGGAAATAATTCAAGACAAAAGATCTCGCGAGTGGGTTGCAAGATTACCAAGTGTTATAACTGCATTAAATAATGAAATTACTCGAATAACTAACATGAAACCTATTAGCGCAATCACAAAAAACATATACCGTACAACGACGTGATTTCTCAAAACAACCAATATTGGGTAATGTTACTGTAAGATATTTATATGAACCCGGTGAACTTGAAGGTGGTTAAAAAAAAAGCAACTGATCCTGTCTGGAGTATTACGACACATATAATTTCCAGTGTGGTTACATCTACAGATTAGATTCAACTGCTCATCAACGTGGATTTACACGTGAACAATTACAAGTAATTCCTGAAGACACACAGTTACGACCGCGATCAGTTAACTAAAGCCGTTACGTCGATTATACTCGAGGCAGGTCAGCATCACATATTCGCGAGTATGACCAAGACTACTATCTTTTCTATCTATGGTAAATTGTTTTGGATTATTACTCGAGTACTGCCACAACATTACTGTATTACAGCTCGCATAATGATTATTCTGCTGTTGTTTGAGCGCTACGATAAATTCAACTTCTAGATCAAAGTCTCGTTTTTTTTGTCACATTGTTTATAACCAGCTATTTTTTTTTTCTTACGATATCGCTGTCACCTTTTCATTTATCGAGGACATCATTGATGGTTTCTGTAGCGTCAATGACAATTCGCAGCTGAGATATTCTTCTGACTCGAGACACTGCGAGATAAGCTAAGTTTACCCATTCGACACGATCATCGACAATCCAAACTCGCGTATCAGAGATGGTTAACCCCTGAGATGAGTGAATTGTCATTGCGTATCCCAGTGTCCATGGAGTCTTCTCCGCTCTCAGCGCATCCTCAACAACACTGACATCAACTGCGACAACATCATTTAATACAAGATTCTGTTTTCCGTTGAACCGGTAATTTCAACTTCGATATTCTGTCGTCGTGTATCAGCTGGTCTATAACACAATGGCACATGTGGATCTAAAACTTTTCTTTATGCAACTGAAACAACCGCTGTTGAAGTGTATCACGAACTATTTTTCTGCTTGCCACTATTAAATCATTTAGTCTCCACGTTTGCAGAAAATCGTTCATAGGAGAAGTTTCTGAAATCATTTTAAGCATTATTTCACACTGAATATTATTCGGTTGTAGTCTGATTAATTTCTTAAACTTCCTTAATTTTACATCAAGAGATCTATGATCATCAGTTATCTCCTCGTAATAATCCACAAAATTCTGTAGCCATTTGTGCGGAGATAACCCAACAAACGGTGGTGGTTGACCATGATCGCCGCACATGACCACAGCTGCATTTTTCAATAACAGCCAATCGAGAAATTTTTTTAATTTATCTAGCGACACTGTACATATCTCATCCCAAATGATGATCATTGAAATATATTTCTCTCCCATTCGATCAGGAGTCCATGTGTCTCCCTTCCATCGAAAAAAGCTATGATAAGTACATGATCCTACTCCTCGTTGTTTCATTTCTCTTGCGAGTCTGTGTTTAGGTTTTAAAACAACCATATCATCCGAACTCTGCCAAAATAATTCAATAACTCGCGTTGTTTTACCAGAACATCCCGGTCCGTTGAGATAGACCGTCTTGTGTCTGGATACTGGATCATACACAGATGCCGCAGACGATAATTCTGATATCTGATTATTTTGTTAATAAATATCTTTGATTTCAACATCTGCGGATTCAGAATAATTATATAACGTTTCTTGTTTTATTCTCCATTTATCCCATGATGCATCATGAGCATTAAATTGAGTCAGTAATTCTGAATATTTTCTTTCGATACAAAACGAATCCGTTGAAACTCTGATTGCAGTGGTAGGGAATTTATTTATCATCGATTAAATTTATAGAAACATAAGCGAGCGTTGAGGATATTAAATGAGTAAACTGAGGTGACTCAGCTTCAATATAACCAACAATTGTACCTTATCGTGTACCGTTAGACAAGTAAGCGTTTTCTCGACTTACAAATATATTTCTCTTCGTTGCATCGGCAATTATAAAATCATGTTCAACATCGTCTATGAACAATCGTGCATAATGTCGTTTATGAACATATGCCCCACCTTGAGTAAATTTACCGATTATTCTTCTACCGAGATATTTTGCGGTTTTATTTTCATAGGTGGTGGTAACCAAACTTCTTCTGAGGACGGTATGATATAACTGCCTCACTTACAATCAATGATATTAGTATTTTGAAATCAAGCATATATCGTAACAGCACTATTGGTGCCCAAAGTGTTTCTGAAAAGTGCTTGCTAAACCAAACATAACAGTTCGGATGAAGACCCTTAGCAAACTCGAATGACTCAATACGGGCGAATCCAGTTAGATCAAAATCAGATAGGGGTCCGTTTATTGATACTCTAGTCATCTCGTGTGTGGGGTGTCCAGATCTTTTAAAATACCCAGAACACTCTCCGTAACCAAGAAAACTTCCCGGATAACACGCGAACATATCAACCGAGATAACATCGTTGTGGTCATACTTGGTATTCCACAATCCACCGTGTCCGTATTCATAGCAGCTGAGCTGCACGTCGTCGAGAAATTCAAATCGTGTTGGTTTCCACGAATTTTTCTCTCTTGCAGTGTAAGCCGCAACTGACGGAACTGCAAAACAATTATTTAGTAATTGTTCAGTATTCTCTGTTGAAAATTTCTGCACAAGATTTTTCATTTCTTCATGAATAGATTCTTTGCGATATATTTCGCCGTTAGGTCGTACAAATTGATCATATTTTTCATCATTTATCATCGGAACTCTTAAATACAATAGCCATATTGATACAGGATCGTTTTTACTTATTTCGTGAATAAAATCAAACATGTCTCCGCGGTAAAATCGTACGGTTCGATCTCGTCGAAATATTGTTACTGCGCTGGTCCACGCGTGTGCATTATGATCAATAATTTCAATCGGAGCTCCCTTCGACTTATTCTTTGATTCGTATAAAATCTCTTCGTTATCGTTGCTACTTTTATTGGAAATTTTAATTTACTTCCTAACTCGGCGACATCATGTATTGTAGCTTCGGTATCCTTAACCGATTCAGCCCATTTGTTTATTTTTTCACGTCGTGGATCCGTTAACCCATTTCCACGCATCGCGTTTGTAAAATGTTCGATTACCCGTTCCGCTACACAGTTTAGCTTTGAAAATCTCATTCGCGCAAGATCATTAATGTTGGGGTTATCATTTAGCTGATAAATTCCATAAATAACCGCGGTCATAGGATACACTCGAGGGTAATATGGTCTGTTAATTCCAGTCAACACTCCTGGCTTGGAATTTTTTACTTAACGCAGCGGTTTTTCCATTTGCAAGGATAGGGTCACGTTTGTCACGGATAATCCACTCAGCGGAATCTGTTTCTGCTAGTACAACAAATTTTATTAAAAAAATATTTTTGATTGTTGAGATAATCGATAATCGTTTTCGCTCGCTCATCGTTCATTGTAGCATCAATGACTTCTTCGTCGCGTATTATTTTGAATGTCGACAATACGTGAGATGCCCCATCGTCGCGAAATTCTTTTTTGGCATCCCGAATAATATTAATCAGATTATTGGTCGGATCAGCCAGAGCTCTCCTCCGCAAGTCAGTAGTTATTCTGTCAAGATCGAATCTGGATTCAGGAAACGAAGTTTTCCACTGCTCGATTGTAGATAATCTCCCAAACTGTTCCATATTATATTTAAAACAAGTATTTAAATTAAGATATTATATATATACAATGACTCAAATAAAGAATCAATGTAGGTGGCTGATGATAGGGTCTTCAACGCCTTGTAGCAAATCCTGTGTAAATGAATTCTGCGGACAACATTTACTAAGGTGCGCCAAGAAGGTTTTGGTCCAAAACCGTGTTTACGGTGTGGTGTTGGATTTAGAAGGAAAACGCACTTGTGTGTGCAATGTGGTGGTAAAAGACATAGAGAACTAAAACGATATTATGATTAAAAAGATAACAACGTTGACTCTGCTCCTGATAATGTTATAAGAAACCCTTAAGATTATATAGCTACATTTGTAAAGACAAATTATAATTTAGACAAATAATATTATATATAATGGAGCAAAAAGAATTTGTCCGACATCCTATCGTCAAGAATAATGAAGCATCTCGTGATGGTGTAAGCAGACACTGTCAGCGGGAAAAAAACAGTTGGTACTGTTGATATTTCCGGTTATCTTAGATTTAACTCTGCAGTAAAGAGGTATTGCTGTCACAGGTTTGTGTACGAGATTTTTCACAGGGTGATCAAAAACGGTCTTGTGATCGATCATATTGACGGAAAAAACTCAATAACTCCTTATACAACCTTCAAGCTATTATACAGTGTGACAATTATGCACGTGGTAATTCTGGAAAATGCAGAACTTTGTCAAGGAGAGCACTTAAATCCATAAATACTGAGACCGGTGAAGAAATAATATTTCAGTCAATGAACGCTGCTGGCAAGTATTTCTGTATTAGCCCACGCGGGGTTCACTATGTAGCAGATAAAATAACCAAACCAGCGTTTTCTCAGAAGAATGAACAATGGATTTAATTTTATTATGTTCAAATAGTGTTAGATACGGACAACATCCTTGATAAAAACAACGTATACAACTTCATCGAGGTAAGTTTTCTCCGGTAGATTAATTATGCAGTTATCTTTGTTACTGATTAATTATTTTATCATTTTTAGCCACCGCGATCACACAATTTAAATGTCTACGTGATAATAGACATAGCACATTGAAGAATTATACACGTTTCCAGTGACTCATCGCGTGAATTCCCAAAATAGTTCATCATATAAGTTCCCAAATAACTCTCGCGTGAATTCCCAAAATATCTCATCATGTAAATACCCAACGACTCATCGCGTGAGTCACTGGAAATATGTGAATAACTATAAAGACGGAGAATCGCGACTTCCTTGTCAGTTTGGACTGAAGTGTAAGCAGCGAATGTAAGTGAAATATTTTCTTCGGTAATCTAGAGGTTGCGTTTTACACAACTGTATTATATCACATAGTTGAGAAATATACTTTAAAGATATATTATATACTATATAATGAATTATGAAAAAATGTATGATATTATTTCTGCTATTAAAAAATTAAAACATGACGGTATAAATATATCTCATGAACTAAATCCTGATAAAATTATTTCTTATTTTGAAACATTGGAAGAACGTAAATATGAAGGTGGATGCACACTACCATCAGAATACAGGTTCCTAAAACGAATTCAAACGGAGATGTTTCGATTGTTGGCTACAGTAAAAGAAATTGAGGTAGGGGAATTCGTATCTCTCTCTCGCGCGCGCGCAGTAGAAAAAATTAGATTGGAACTGTCTCGTGAATATGAGGCAAAGAAAAAAGACAACACTCGCATAAGACAATTAAGAAAAATTATGTCAGACACTGTCAGTGATAATGTAAAATGAAAGTTAGAGTCATTCGTGGAATTTGTCTTTCTCTCACTGATTTTAGTCGATTTGTCAGTAAAACAAAAGATAAAAAGCAAGGACGGGGATTATCTGTTTTTACTTTTTTTTAATGTGCCTGATCTGTATCACGCGTCAGTGATATTTTTTAGGTATGTAATTTTCCCTTGTCCTTGATAAAATCAAGGGAGACAACACTCTACGATTAATAATCCTCGAAAATCGTAGATTTTTACGATTTCACATAAATTTAGACTGAGCGTTCCATTTCGTAAGTCAAGCAAGTTGCCGGTTTGGTAAGTTAGTTTGAAATGTATTCTTGATAATAGCGGGTTATGCCATCGTAGATAGACTGGATTGATCGGTTCTTGCACAATCAGATATCCGGGTGGTACTTGCGGTGTAAAAGTATATAATATATATCCTTGCTGTGCTTGATTTGATATTTCTGTGTTTGATAACTTCCATCAATTGCGTCACATACAACATTGACTGCGATCGTTGAGGATATATTTACAATTCCCGGCTAGATACGGCGTTCTTGTCCGTGTTGTCCATTGTTGTATCGGAGAATACTTGCCAGCGGCAGTGTTTTTCTCCATTGTTCGAGTATTTTAGGAAAAAGCTCGTCAATGATATCATTGACTGATTTTTTTAGTTCGTCTGCGTTATACCCGGGAAATTTAAATGTAGTAGATCTGATTCATTTATTGATTAATATTTGAGAAATTCTAGCTTGGGTTTTTCTTCTGACTTAACTACAGTTTTCACAAAACATTCGTGAATAAATTTAAAATCAGATAAAATTTGATTTGATATTTCTATCTGTTTGATGATTTCTTTCCTCGGCGATGACAAATCAAGAAGATATTCTGTAAAACTCTGTCGTATTTTTTCTTGATATTGTTTGTGTTTTTCTTTAATTTCACCGAGTAACGTGTTTAAACTTGGTACACCACTACCCCTCTTATAGGTGCTACCATTTTTAGTTACTTGGCAGCATCAAGTAAGTCAAAATTTGACATCGGCGAAATTAACGCAGTGTTCCTGAAAGTCCCAGACCCTTTCCTCGATGAGTTTCTGGAAGCCTTAAGCCCTTTCCCGCTGCTTTTTTTTAATGCCATTCCAGCAGCGGTTCCAACAGCACCTAACGCAGCTGCTTTTGCAACGGCTGGGGCTGCAACGGCTATCAGCGCTGGTATTGTCGCGAGAAGTGGAAAGATACCTCCGGTTTTAATGGCGTCGCTGATAGCTCCGATGGAAAGTTTAAGTCGTATTCCGGTTTTTGATTGTTTGGATTTATCAAGGTGTTTAAGCTGACGAGATGTCAACGACAGTTTATTTTCACCGCCTGTGATTTGATTGTTTTTTAACGTTATTGTGGTTCCGGATTTTTTCACTGAGTGGATTGTAGTTTTTTAATCTGACCAGGAGTCAGACTGACACTAACATGATGGCATGATGACATTTATTAAATACTCCTGTTTTTAAATCGTTACATATTTTCCACTGTTGCATCAACGACTTTTATTCGACCACCAGCGCCTTCAAGCAACATTGCCTTGTCGCTAAGTATAACTGCGATTGCTCTAGCACCCCCAGCACCAACAGCTCCTATACGAGCTCGGAAGTGTATATCAACGACAGATTGCCTGAATAAATCAAGATGTTCCAGCGAGAAGTAATAAATCGGATACAGTGTTGTAAAATCGCGCTGAGATATCTGTAAACCAGTATCGATGTTTTGAACACGTCCCATATACGACATTAATCGATGATATTCACGTCCAACATGATTATGCTCAAAATTCAGCAATATTTCTTCAGATGGTTCTTGATGTGCGTTTATCCTTAAAGCAACTTCAGAAACTCCAAGTGTGTCAAATACCATTGGATTTCTTTCTTGATTGTTTACTCGCGCATTTGCCTGAAGCGCAATAAATATCTGTCGAGGTGCTGTCACTCCCTGCTTTGATACTATTTGCCACGTAAACATCTCAGCGGAGTCAACGGGGGCACTATCTGTAGTTGTTGTAAACCATGACAACAAAGACTTCCCGCCTGTGTTTATGAAAGAAAGTAGTTGCTGTTCTTCAGTGATCGATGGAGTCAGTACCGGCATCCACAGTGACAGTTTTGTTAGTGTCACTATACCTTTATTAGCTGCATTAGAACGCCATATTGCATCGTTGTCAGTGGGTTTTCTAACAAGTGCTACTGTATGCTTGGCTCCAAATAGAACTTTTTTGACATCCCTGCAAAATCCAAAAATATGATCAGTGGAATCGCGCACGAGAAACTTCCATTCGCGTTTAACATCATTCGACGTGTAGCAAAACCCAAGTTAAATTCTTAATTGCCACCTATAACCACAGTCTCTGTATCTGCATCATCGGCGGGGGCAGTGTGCTTTTTTGGTCGTCTTGTAGCATATTGATTATTATTAGGAAAGTCATTTGTATCCTTCGCGAACATCATCGTTGGTCCGGCCGATCTTGTGTAATCGTCGGAGCATCTTGCAAGACCAAGTATCGTCGTGGCAACGTCAACGTGTTCAAGATATGATTCAATATCCTTTCCATCAATCGAGTATGTGGCTCCGTTAAATAACGCCATTATGCCATTGTTAACAAAGCCGACTTGATCGTTATTTCCGTATGGGGTATTATCTTCTTTTACTAGTTCGCCAACAACTTCGATAAACCCTCCAGAGGGGAGGAAGTATCTACTTGTATCCTGCACTTGTAATTCAATTCTTCCACGTGCGTTTTGGTACACGCGTATCATAAGAATAATACTGGTAATCTCGCACAGACTCATCCTTTTGAACTGGTGCATCCGGATATACGCTTGAACATTTCCTATTATAGTTGTTATCGTCTAGCACGAAGACCACTTCCTGCTATCAGACTTGCAGTTATATTATCTTCGATTTCTTTTGTGGAAGGTACAGCAACCAATTCTGCTAATTTTATTTTTGCGGCTTGATTTATTATTTTACTGACATTCGCGGGCATAACTTCGGTGCTTGGTAATTTTACTGGTTGTTGTTGAACAACCTTTCGTCTGCGTATTAATCGTGCTATTCTGTCTTTGATTGCCGTGAACGCTTTACCAGCAACATCGCTGATTGCATCAGCAGCTTTTTCACGAATAACGTCAGTGGCTTTCATTGATAATTGTTTTGCAATTGGCCCTGCTTTGGGAGCTATCCTTGTAAATTATCCCTGAACAACATCGCCAAGTCCATCCCCGTAATACGCGCTGTAAACGGGTAATCGTGAGTTTACTACTCTGACCATCTTGGGTTTGCGGTGAGAGTCATGTATGATCATCTTATTTGTTAGTTATTCGTTTAATCGCTGTGGTAGCCGTCCGCGATTTCATCAATAAGACCACGGTAAACATTAATATCCATAATACCACCTTGAAATAATCGTCGACAAATATCAGCTGCTTCACTGATTATTTCTGGCTCGTTTTCCTCCTGTGAGAACTTCTAGTCGTTGCACGTCATCGATGACACTGTTAGGACAAGTAACAAGACCACTTCCTGTAAAACCGGTGTCAGACGCATCGTGAAGTTATTCTTCAGAATAATACATTTCTTCTTCTTATTGCGGAGGTGGAGGCTCTTGCTTTTCTTTTTGGCTTTGCTTTTCTAGCCGTCGTTGTTCTGCTTGTTGTCGTTGTTCTTGTTCCATTTTTTCTCGTTCCATAAACACAGGGCGCCTTGGAAGGGGAAGTTGAACCTGTTTTTGTTCTTTTTCTTGTCGTCATTGTTCCATTTTTTCTCGTTCCATAAATGAAGGACGCCTTGGGAGGGGAACTTGAACCTGTTTTTTTCTTTTTCTTGTGTTCGTTGTTCTGCTTGTTGTCGTTGTTGTTTTTGTTGTTCTTTCTGTAGTCGTCGTTGTTCTCGTTCTTGTCGTCGTTGTTCTTTTTCTTGTTGTCGTAGTTCTGCTTGTGCTTGTTGCATTTTATCATATTTGTCTACTCCGTCTAAAATCTTTCTATAACGCATGTCTTGTTTGTCTATCTGATTAATACTCTGGTTTATTTTATACACCCAATCATTCCACGCCTCGCGACTTACACATCTAGCATGTTCAGGTTTTAAAAAACTATTTCTCGAAGGATAACTTGCGACAGCAAACCCACCAAACTCGACTATATCACTAGTTTTCATTAGTTGATACCGTTTTATTCCTTTTATACCAACTTCAGTAAATTTATTCATGAAACTAATTCCCCTTCCCTTTTTTGGTTCTCCTGCGTCTTCAGGCGGAGGCGGATGTTGAAGTGGAGGTTTAGGTGGAAGTTGAGCTTCAGCTATACCAGCTGGAAGATCTCGTAAAATCTTTTTTGTTTGTTTAGTTCTTTCTGCTGTTTTTTCAGTAGCCGCTAAAACCCTTTCAGTAACTGCTGTGATAGGCTTAAATAATTGTTCTATACCCGTTGAGAATTCAACTTGTGCTTCTTGACGCGCTTGTCGCTTTTGTTTAACAGCATCTCTCAACGGAATATATTTATTAATTGCTTCTAGTCGCTCTCCAGCTAATCTGGCTACGTAAGATTCCTGCGTTGGTGGCATTATCTGATATAATTTTATTCTAATTGATAGCAGCAGCGAAGGTTTTTTCTCGGCACCCCAGTGACCACCGCGATCTGTTTTTTGCGATTTTCAGGAAGGCTTATTTTTAAGATTTGAGAGTAAGTCAATTAGAGGCTGTTCGCCCTATATGCTGCTCGCTATTGCATTTGCTGCATATCGAGGTCTCGGGTATGGGACCAAATACACAGGACATTGTTCTAACTATCCTGGAATGAAAAGAGATAAAGTTTCTACTAGAAAATGTATAGCAAACTGTGACGTATTGAGGAGGGTATATAGGATTAATTTGAATATGAAATTTCGCAATGCAAGCGAAGACGCAAGACGCATGCGTTTACATAAAAACTACAAATTCAAACTTATAACACGCATAACAAATGACCAAAACGTGGAAACTGTAGATAATGGAACGTCATGGACAATTGGGACTCCCATTATCTAGTGCATTCAAACGTAATTGTTGCTCGTTTTCTTTCTTCCTACAAGACGGCTCCTAAAGAAATATTTGCAAAACTAAAATAACTAACAATAAAAACTATGGACGCACATAACTATTGACAAACATACGGAGAACGTGGACAGTGGTACATAATGGACAACAAGGACACGCTTACACAGATAGAATGAACTATCATTACAAACTAAGGGCGAACACACTTGTTGACAAAATCATGGAGACTGCGGACGTTGTTACATGATATACAATTGGGATACGCTTCAATTTAAAAAAAAAAAAAAACGTTATTGGCTAGTTTTTCTTCAAATTTACCTTAGAAGTCCAGGATTTGAAAATAACAAAGCGGAACCACGAAGCATTTCAAGAAATCAGGACAATCTGTATACTCTCAAACCCAAATTACCTCCATAAATCGTAAATCAAATAAATGGAATTAAAAGTAATTTTAGCAATATCCAAGATATATCAAGTCTGTTTTAAGATACTTGGGTAATCAGTGAAGAAAACGTTAAGATTTATTTCATTAAAAATCAAACCGATTTCGAGCGTCCTCGTCTCTTTTGAGTGCGAGTCGAATAACGTTTCTAAGCTTTTAGTGGACGAGCTTAGATGTGCGAAGAATAGAGTCTTATAACTTGACAGGTCTTGAAAATAACACTTAAGAAAGTTTCAAGAATCAATGAAATACATGTACATTTAATTTCTAATGTTATTTTCGCTACTTTGTAAAAATAAAATTGAAGAAAGTTGGTTTCAGTTGCTTACGAAATATTGCTGTTTCTAGCGTACGATGGAAAAGACCCACTTAAATCAAACCCTGTCTAAAGTACGAAACTGTAGAGCGAAACCGTCGCTAGCAAAGATGTGAGCATCACGTGGTTCACAAGCTTATTGTCAATCTGACTGACTTCAAAACATAATCACCGTCATCTATCTTCCTGCCACTATATATGATACACAAATTCAAATCGTCATAACTTAAAAATTATTCAACCATTTTACATGAACGTTTCCGCATGCCCAGAAATATTACTTTTAATTCACTGGGTAACATTTATTTGTATGGAGTAAGTATAAACATAAAATACTTTGATTTTATATGATGTACTAAGCTAATGAGTAGGGAGTGGTTGTGTCTATTCTGGCCTTAGGTTAGTTGTGGTTTGGTTATTAATCCTGGGCGTATCCCTGGCACTTTCCAGAATCAAAGGATTATAACATTATAATTTTTCCTTTTCTAGGTAATATTTTTATTTGTACTTCATACAGTAGCTTGCTGGTTCCTTTCTTGTACATATATGGAGTGCATAAATAACCTCATGTATCAAAATGTCTTTTGGGATACCACACGTGTATTTAAATTTATAGAATCAACCTATTCCACAAAAGATGAAACACCATATCACACATGATATTTCAAGCTGAATCATTTGTGTTATTCTTACTGAGCTCATTCTATTTGGATTATATAATAGTTATTAAAAATGACATTTATGTATTCAGTTCTACCTGATTATTGCATGCACAAGATCATAATACATATAAAACAGCATAATATCACAATGGAACAAAGTGCACACATAACTGAATATATATATATATATATATATATATATATATATATATATATATATATATATATATATATATATATAATAGTATACATCATAAAAGTTCCCTTATTGCGAAAGCATTGTACAAACAAGTAGCTAGACTAGTCAAGCTACTTGGATTAAGATTTAAATTTTTTTATGAATATTCTATTTTAGGCCATCTTTTTGTAAAATACCTTTCTCTGAGATACCTGTATATATTACATTGTTAGAAAAATGATGTTCATTCTTTCATAATGTGGGCAAATTCTATCAGATATATCAATACCATGATGTATATTGGTCTCCATAGCTAAAAGATGACCGGAACATTAAAATGTACGTTTTAATAGAAGTCCCATAGATTAAAACTTTTCGAGATTTAACAAAACTTTGAAAACATCTGTAGCTTTCTGGCGTTACACCCGTAAGTTCAACATGCCATTTTTGTATCACACAATCTCTAACTCTTTGACGAAATATCTTGATGGACAAATTAATATCTCCAAAACTTTGCTCAATCCATCCAAAATCAAACTCATATGAATACAGGAAAAATTATTCACGCGTATTGCCCATGGAATATGATTTTTTCCTTCAAGATCCTTTAATATTAGATGATATTTATAAGAATACCATATGAACTAAAACGTAGCCAAAATTTAATACACCGTATTTCGTAGGTAACACATAGTAGGTATCTTCCACATTCTCCAATTGCATCAGCAATATTTGTTGTAAGTGAGAGATTTAGGTATCGTTTACAAAAACTTGTGTTAAACTTTTGTATTAAATCTAAATATTCGCAGCCCCAGACCTATGAACTGTAATAGAAACTTGGTTAAACCGATGTAGCGAAAAGTCTAAAAGTATAAAAATTACTAAAGCAACCAAATGTATCTAAATATAGATTCACTATATTTCTGAGCCTGTGCAATCAATGTATATTTATTTGGCTGTGCTCCATATCAGTTTGGGGATACAACCTAAAACCATATATTTATACAAAGAGACACATTAGATCAAATCGCCTCTAAAACAAATGCTGTTTTTCATTCCCTCTCAACATTCCACCATTTCTAAAAATAATTCATTTCATTTTATCTAGATTGATACATGAATTGTGAGAAATTGTTTTGGAATGTATATTTTCCTCCCAATAAAATCACTGTTTCAGCACAGTTTGCTTCACTATCGGCATAAGATCAGTATATTCTGTTTTCATTTATAAAAATGCCATGAGGACATTTTACGTACTGCTTCAATAAAATCATTAATGAAGAAGAAGAACAAAATTGGACTAAGAACACAACTCTGGTAGGAGAAATAATATGTTAAACTGGTTGGTGTATTAGCACATGATTTCAGATTAGCATACATTGTTTTAAGTGTATTCATGAAATGATAATGAACTTTTTTTGATAACGAAATGCAAGGTTTCAAATGAAATATGGCATTAAAAACACTGAAAAATCGATAAATAAACAAAAAATATAGGAGGTTCTAAAAAAAGTGCAAATGTTTTGATCACCTTGTGTATGGGTTGGTCTGCGTTGGCCGGTGTGTGTGTTTGTGAAAATGAAACATTTCCTATGATTACCTGAAGTGGATTCACATTGTATTATCACTCGTGACTTCGCCACTCGTGACAATACACTACTATGTACTCACAAAATGTAGATATCTTCTATATATTATGTTAATTACGATTTATCTCCTTATCTGTCATTGTAATTAATATTCTGATTGAACGATTGTGAACCTGAAAGCATTAGAATATCAACGTGAATGAGAAGTTTCATTTAGTTTTGTTTCCAAAATAATACATATACGCTTTCCATCCTAAATGTGTTATATCATTTTCACAACACAATTTGACACAACCTACGCATGATATGTTTTTTTTCTTCTGGTATTTGCAAAACATTAACCTATTATATGAACTTTTCTCTTCAATGATATAACATAATTTAATATTGTCGGTTAAACTGTTTTTGTAACGTAATGCGTGCTGGGTACATCATTCTCCTATGAGAGTTAACCTTTCTTGTACGAAGCTTTGAAAGAAAAGCAAATAACGAAGTATTATTTGCTTCAAGAAATAGAAACATATAAACAATGCTTGCACTTGTTATCTCCGATCTAAGAAAACGTAAACCGTCTAATATTGTCGGGCACATTGTTCTCTTTATATTATACGTAATGGGTATACCATTATTCTGTTACTGTGATCTAAATAACGTGCAGCAGATATGCTGGTAAATAAATCCACAACAGTTCAGTCTATACTGTTTTGATGGAATCATAAACATGCCAACATCATCGACAAGGATCTCTTGGCGAATTAGGCGACATTCAGTACGGATGTATCCTGTTTTCAATTCGACGGGTTACACACTAATATGTTGGAAGATGGTGGGGGCTAACTGATACAGGTGTACTAATACATCTAAGGTATATAGATGTAATTCCAATCACCTGCGTAATTCCGTCCACTTTCATAGTCTTAATATCAACGCAGAGGCAGCAAGTATCCCACGCGTATTAACATGTTTAAAAAAAAAAAGAAAACAGCAACAAAAACCAGCAGAGCCTGTTTGTTAGCTGAGCTGTTGCACTGGTGATCATGGGTATCGCGAGAACTCTAAAACTATTCTGGAAACGCTCTCAAAGGGGACGATTTAATGTTGGATCAAGGAAGGTTTTGGTTGGTACTAATCTTCCCTGATATAATATATAATTGATCATTCTTAAAGCGGAGAGTTGTGTCTATGCAATCTAAATATAAATATGTGTCCGATTATTCATATTCCCAATATTTCCAAACAAAGATATGGTCGGAATTACCATAATATGTGTCTATACAAGAGGTAATTCCGACCAGTTTTGCTGTGAGATACTTGGAACATATCATAAATCCTTTATAATTGTTATCTATTTAGTCTGCTACCTTTTATGAATATATCAAATAATTGACTAACTGAGCGATGAACGAGCTTAGATAAATGGATCTACTGCTTGATCATTATATTTATAGAATACATAGAAAAAAGTTGCCTTCACCCGATGATACGCCATAAAATCACGTGGAACTAGTGTACAATGGCCCGACAGTCTCTATGTTTTCATATATTCGCCCATTTCACCTTTCTCCATTTTCAATCAAATTATCCACCAGTTAATGACGCTATTTCGAAATCCCTGCATTTAGCCATTGCTCGCATATACTAATTTGTGTCTTATAATACTTGCAATTATCCTCATAATTTGACTTTTTGTGAATTTACCGTAGTGGTGTATTTCAGAGAAGTAATGGGAGGTAAGGGTGCTGGCGGGACTAAATAGCATTCCAGTCAAATTTTCTTCATTCTGCCCAATGTGCAGGAGCTTACGCGTGAAATGATCGCACATAAACATTTTGACGTAATGAGCTGCTAATAAGAATTACGTAGTTTCCAAATTCTGATCCACAGCTTGGAAAGGTAATGTACTATGTAGGCCTATAATGTAGACTACGTTTGAAACCTTAGGAGAATAAACTAAAGGAATTCGTTGTTCACAAAAAAAAAAAATGTTTAATCTAGCACCTTCTTGAGAATTTAAATTAAAAGACTTTCATATTTTCCAGCTTACGATTCCAAACTATCAATGGCAGAATAGAAAGAGTTATGCAGCTTGTTGTCAAAGCCAGTCCCTCAAGCCACATGTACCTAGTGCGGAAAATATCCAGAAGTAGATAATCAGAATTTAGCTGGATTGACAGAAAAACTGTATCCCTCCATTCATGACCAACTGACAACTTCATTCATTGGCGGAGTAATTCATATTATGACTTAATATTTCAATTTTAGATAGAGCGAAATGGGATTTCTTTTTTTTAAATAAGTGACTGAGCGCCTGGTAAGCCATGCAGTTCAAAGGTCGCTGGGCGGGGCTATGTCCATTGTTCTTTTAATGTAGTTTATTATTAAGCCTTAGGTAGTAAAACAAAATGAGCAGATAATAAAAAGGTTATTGTATTTGTATGGGGAAATATAAGCTCGTTTTCGTCTGAAAAATACTGCTTTCCTCAAGGTCATGCAATATTTTTCAGAAAAACTCGTTCATATTTTCCAATTCAAATGCAGTAACCTATAAATATCTGAATTTGTGAAGCAAAACACAAATACAATATTTTCTTCTCGCAGCTTTTTGGTATAATTTTATTAAACAGGAACAAATAATCCTTGAAAATGAGTAAACTGTATTTTATTCCGTAGTAAATTATATCATAAATCAAAAATAATAGTACCCATACATATACACGAACTATTCAGTATACTCTTATTTCAGTTATCTATAGTTCCGAAACTGGATGCATACATGTATTTATGTACCATAATAATTTGATATATAAAACATTTCTTTTAAATGAAGAAAAACTTCCAAATTCATTGCACTCCGCTCCCTACTAAGAAAGCCTTCTTAACATCTCCATTTTTTCTTAATAATATACTTGGATATTTCGCAGTTAACATAACTTATTTTATTGCTGAAAATATCACGGCATCTGTTTTCTGTAAATATACTTACGGAGGATTCCATAATCGGCAAAATGACTTTTGGTTAAACATGTTGTTTCTTGACTTTGTAAACAAAGAAAACAATATCATAACGGATTCAACATGGTCTCGCGTATATTGTTTATACCAGGTGCCATTGTCAATTGATGCTCTGAGTGCAACTGAACTTGCTTCTGTTTTAACCTTTAATCCAAGTTTCCCTGAATACATTTTATGTTCCACATAAAACGCAAGAAAAATATTTACCAAGACATATTTGAAACTGACTGATCTTCTTGAAGTTATTGATGATTGCAGGTGCATAGGAAGTGCGGGCCGAGCTTAAGGTACAAAAGAATGTGTTTTGTGACAAAACTTTGTGTAATTGATGTTTTGCTTTCACGCGCAAATATGGGGGATGATAATTTCTTTGATTTAATTGCCAATTCTGATTCAGTTTTCATAGAAATTGGACACTATTTGACATCAGTGAACAATTGGTTAAATGTTGGCTTGGGTATACTGTAACTGCTTATTTTCTGATACTCTTTATTTAAACTCCTGATGCAATTTTTGTCAATTTTCTTTCATAAAAACAAATTCAAAATATTAAAACAACTATTTAATAATTGAAACTTTCAAGGGAACATAGCAAATACACAGACAAGAAATAAAGAAAATAATAATGATATTATTATTATTATCAAATATTACTAACAAATCAGAGACATAAATTACTTATTGGAACAATAAACATACATATGACAAAATTATATCAAAACTAAATTATGTGAATTCACCTTCTTTCATTGGATGCCAGATTGTCATAATCTATCCATCACTAAAGTATGACACTAAAGCTTTTTCGAAGACAGCTCCATCTGTAAAGACAGGAGTACTCCCCCACAACACATCAGAACAGAAATTACAATTCTACTGAAAATATTTTCGTTTTCGCAAAGCACGAAAAACTTGAGAGCCGGAAAAAGAGCTTAAGTTACAGAAATATCATTTCAATTTTTTTTACTGAAGCTGTATCATTTTTGTTTTACGTTTGATATACAAAAGTTGATTATTTTCATAATTTCAATACTATTTCACTAGGTATATAGTAAATACTTTCACACAGACAGTTCTTATTGGTACAAACACTATTTATTGGTCCTCAAACAACTATAATGAGATGCATTAATCTATTTGTGTATATATATATATATATATATATATATATATATATATATATATATATATATATATATATATATAGCAACAACCAAAGGGGTTTCTTGACCGAGCAATGTCAAACCATGGCGAGAATCCCGCTAGAAGTCATATGTTTCGTTTGATTCTAAAGACTTCCATACAGCTACTGTTGTAAACAGGAAAGTCTAAAATGTCCAATCCCTAACTAATTTTTCTCTAATTATTACAAGAACATAGATCTCACAACTTCCCAATTGTCTGTCAGCCGCACAACTGCATGGTTTCTCTTCATTAACTTTCGCCAGTATTTCACAACTATACAACTCAACCATTTAATATAGGGAACTTGTTTTTACTACGCCACCTTAGGCTAAAAGAGTCATGATTTTAAGCCACATTTCGCCTGTAACTCTACACTATATTTACCACCACAGCTACAAATAAGTGCGCCTGCCGATGACGGAACAGTCCCTTCTCGTTTATTCCACTGTATGATTTGCCAGTCTCCAGTCATAAATACTGCACCTGGAGTCACACCATCAATTCACCCAATTAGATCTTAATAGGGACTACTGAACGACAGGGACACTCATGTGATTCTGACCTGAATTCACCAAAAGTAAACCATGACATCATGAAGTCTCACTAGCACTTAACTCCGTGACGTTTGCCCCATGTAACTGGCTAACTATTTCGGTCTGAGGGTTATATCCCCAGCACCGACTTGACTTTCCATAATCAAACAAATGATCACAATAAACTAAGATATCCTAAAAAGGGAGAGCTATAAACAATATATATATATATATATATATATATATATATATATATATATATATATATATATATATACACACACACAGAGAGAGGGAGAGAGAGAGATACATAAATATACAAACCCAGACAAGTTTGTACTTTTTTGATAACCTGGAAAAAATGTAACTTGCAATATGTTGGACACTTCAACAAGTTTCTAAGTTAATCTATAACCATCGCTTTCATATAAAACATTGTATGGAACTTCAGTTCTCCTCTATTCTTTTAATACATTTTAATAAAAGTGATTTTGCTTTCATGCCAATCGATACTGTGCATGGAGAGATAAGCAGACTAATTAAAGAAAGTTACTGGATTCATAGGTTACATACGTTGTATCACAATGGCATTAATGCCAAGGCATTGTATAATATTGTATAAAATTTTAAATAATTGGTATATTGTAAAGATATATCCTTTATAACTATATAATAAATGGTATTTGTGATTGTCTCTAGATTATTTCACTATATATATATGTGTGTGTGTGTGTGTGTGTCTGTCTGTCTGTCTGTCTGTGTGTATGTATGTGTGTGTCTGTGCGAGTGTGTCTGTGTCTGTGTGTTTAATGAAAATTATAACTATTTTCAAAAACACAAAATGAATGGATAGAGGATAAGAAAGAGAAGACCACAAAGTAAAGTGATAACATTTACAAATGATAGCTTCAAGTTAAAGGTACATATCAGCAGCAACTATTTCTAAGGTGTTGGAGGGGGAGAGGAAATTGTTGGTTGATTGAACTACAAACAAAAATGTTATCGGAAAAGAAGAACTTTAAAACATAGTAATCACAACATATAAAAAAAAATGACGAAGCAGTTAACTTAATCGAAGTATGCATTGTCGAAATAAATATAAAGACCACTTTAAATACCTCCTCATTTGGATAACGCGAGAACAAGAAAAGGGTGATTGCCCATACGTATTTAAAATACATCAATTCAAAATGATAATGTTCCTACAGTGCGGTTTTGAGGAAATTAATATTTAATGAAAGTGAAAATAGTTGGCAGTTTGAAGTACTCCGCACGAATAATTGCAATTAGGTGAATATGGTAAATGTAATCTTGTATGTAGCATTTAGGAATTTCATGTTACTTTTTCTAATAGCCCTTTTGTAGTAACAACCAACAAAGCCATGCGATGATCTAAATCAATATTCGTATGTTAAGTAACAATATTGGAAGTAGTATTTAGTTTGGTTGTGTGATAATTGTGATAAAAATATTCAGTAGCAAGGAGACAAGTTGTAGTTTGGTCACAAATTAATTTTATCGTATTTTGGAATCAAAACAATTTATATGAATTAAATCAAAATAATTTTAATCCAAACTGAATAGTGGTAATAGCATAAAATCTTTATCGTAAGTTTGTAAGTGATAGCTCTGACACAAACTGGTATGATAGCATCAGCACTTTAGCGTGTCCTGTAAACGCGACAGCAAATGAAACAAGAAAAGATACATCACGAATTTGTCTTCTGTATCAGCGGTATAAAACAATTCACGTGTCCATGATCTGAAGATATTTGTAGCAGTCCAACAGACTATGCATCTTCAAATTCAATTTCTGCCGTAATGCATCGTTTGCATAAGCTATCTGAACCAGATATGTACATGTGCAAATGTATCCAGATATCAGGGACAAGCTCAAAATTATACACTTCAAAAATTCTATGTGTCAATTAGGCATGAATAGCAGTAAAATGATGAATTTTAAAATTCCTCAGAATATACACAGTATGCAAACATGTTTAAAATTTACAAATTAAAATCAGACTATATACATCTAACAGCAACTCAGCTTATAAACTTGGTGTCATAGGGCTGGAATGAGACTTCCAACTTTTGACAATACATGATGCAACTTAGTTTAAACAAACTGCCAAATCTGTACATGACAAAATACACCAGATGAATTAAGACAAAACTTTCTACATAAAATACTAACTTCGTTGGTACATAACGTTTTCTTCTAGTATAAAGTAATGTAATTTGTTTATATAAAATACGTTTGCTAAAATTGATTGGTTCTGTACATTCAGTATCCAGCTCATTGCTAATACTTTACCACAATACTGGAAAACACGCCTCTGTTGCAGTGAATTCTTTAGCATAACTATGTGTTGCCATTTTGCCTCGCTTGTAAGTCGAGTTCATTTACAAACTACGGAGACCATTATATCATGCTTGCAGATCAGGATAAATGCGGATTGTTATAATGTTTACTCCTAACAAACTGCATTGACACAGAACTGCCAAGGCATTTTGCGAAGGCAGACACATGCCTGTGTAGTTTGTAGTTGAACTCCACAATAAGTGAGAATATACGATAATATAATCTTCAAGCGGGATGAAAGTAGAGAACCAAAATTCGCTAGTACCGAACCAACAAGTCAATGACCTAGAACATACCTGTCTTGACAGTAAAAGAGCGATATGAATCCAAAGGTTCTGAGAGCAGATCCAACTATTTAAATCATACCCTATTTCATACTTATTTCTTCCTAAATTAAGGTATAACTTTCAACTCGATTCTTTTGTATCCCACAAATTATGACAGCTAGAAAAATAAAACAGAATTATTTGCTCTTAATTTCATATTTTGATCCCAAAACATTTGGCCTGAATAATGATGTTGATATAATTGCAATATTATAGTAAGATCATTTTGGCTGCTTTCAGAGTAAATTAAATTTTGTTGCCTGAAGGACACTTGAACATCATTCAATGCATTGATTATGTCTAATATCCCACACCTAACTAAACTATTGAATCAATTATCTCTTATCCAAGGGTGTAATATGACACACGATTGAATAAAATTCATTCCTAATTACATTTGCGAAGATGAGAGTTTTATATCATGAGGATATGAGAAAGATAGTTATAATATCCCATTTCATTACACATGAAACAGGTACAAACGTAGATATTGTTACGACACTGTAGTCCTAAATTAAGTATAAGAAAGAAGAAAAACCAACAAGTTAACAGATAATTTAGTAATCAAAGTTATAAAACAAAAATTAAGAGTAACTTACAGCATTATGAACTGAATCCAAAATAAGCCTAAAAACATTCTATTCAAGTTCAAAATAATCTGATGTTCTGAATGAATTTTCGATCTTCGATTGCAATCGTCTGCCAACAGTCCTGATGTATCAAAACATCATTGTCAAGAAGTCCTTTGAATAGTTCATCCTAGTCCCAGAATAATATTTTGTCTAATGAAATCTTTATAATTGCAATAAATTATCCAAACAAATGTTTCCTCTCAAATAATATATAAACACAATAATAATTTCAATTTTTATGAATTGACCCCGTTCTGTACAATTTGATTAGATGTAAACGATCACGTGATATTGATCTGGAATATTTTACCCATCGATACATTATGCGGACTACTTTTGGTTTCCTGTTTCCAGATCATTGTATGTGAAGTTATATGTATATCAACGCCTTGGACCATACTAATAACAACAACAATCCCACACCCACCCCTGATTTCCGATCAAATTTTTAATATAAAAAAACCCCATTAAAATTGTCCATTATAGGTTAAAACAATGTAATTGCGCAGACCTCCCTGCACTCCAACACTCACCCCTTTTGCCGAAGAAGGCATATGGCCGGCTTTACAAGCCAATCTTCAGAAATTATTACATTTCGCTTTGATAACATCTTCCAGCAGCTGCTATTAAAAGTCAGGGTCATTTGACGAGAAACGTATCTCACTAAATATGGACACGAGTTTGCTTTTGAATGGTCAAAATGTGCGGAAAGTAAGAACAACGATTGCTATAACAACACCTGCCATATGCAAGCCTAATGTTAAAACAAGAATAACCTGGTTTAACTATTTTCATTATATTAAAATAAAATGATCATAACAAGCTGATTAGATAACTGGCATGACTAGCTCTGACACTCTACTATAATATTACTACATACAAATCTACCACCCTTGGCTAACGAAGATGGGGCTATGTATTCTATCGCAGTGAAGAGGCTAATGAAAGAAAACTTCGATCTAGCTAAAAGTGAACGCTCTGTTAATTAAATCTGCTGATATTGTTACAGAAAGAAAGTAAATTGAAATTATAAGGATTAAATGATCATGGTTGGGTATTTATCGGTGCGTAAATTGTTACCTAAATCACTCACAAAGTGAACATAAACACATGGATAAATATCCAACCATGATCATTTAATTCTATAGTAAATACGTCTGACGACGTCTTACAACAAGAACATAAGAAATAAGACTCCAAAATGGGAATCCGAAATTGGAATGAATGAACTGCACAGTTCTCTCCTTATATACATATCCAAGTGTCAATTACGACTATATGTCACAACATACTCCACGTGACAGACATTACTCAATCTAATATTTCATAATATTTACTCACGTGACCTAACCCATTTAATTCTTCTAAGAACCCACCTGACTTAACCCATCCAATGGGACATAACGGTTCAATATAAATTTAACTTATCAACGATTATTTATAGCTTAATATCTATAAAAAAATAAAATATATAACCATGGACAAAAAATGAATTACATATTATTTTCTTTATAGAAGATTATTTCAATTTATAGTCTTGAACAAAATTTACACACAAAACAGGCAAGTCATATATCAAAGGTTGAAATAAAAATACAGATATACATAACAACATACAATATCGCCATCATTCTGATAATAGCACTGGTCTACAGTCAAAATGCTTCGGAAATAAATGTAGTCAAACTTTGCTAATAATGGGTCACTGAGAACGAAGTTGATGCTTAAATGTGCTGATTGGCTCTAGTTTTAAAGATATGATACTGGGTCAGTAAATACGACCCTTAACTTGGTAACTTCGGAGGATAATTGAGTTATAAAGGGAAGAGATCTCAACTTAAACCAGAAATGACTCAAATACATCTGTGACGGTATCTATTAATAAATCTTTGACTGGGTTTGGACAGTACTTGCATTTAGGCAAAACAATGAATGATGCAATCTGAAGCTGATATTGAGTCATACATGACCTGAATTGCGTCATGTTATCCCATGCAATCATACCTAAGCTTAGATCACTCTGCTGAACGAATTACCCTATATCAGCTCTAGAAATCATACAGTGTCCTGCTCTCTTACTTGTCAGTGTTTGATTTTGCAAAGGGACATATTTCTGTTTAGCCAAAAAGAGCAGAGATGACTTCTTACTTGTGTGAACAATGCAGATGTTTGTGGTGAAGTAACTTTTGCATCACAAAAGGGCAGTATAACCACTATGGTTAAGAAAGCCTATCACCTTTATTTTGGCTGAAAATCGGAAATCAGGACAAGAGGTGGACCCACACGTATGCTGCAACACTTTTGCAACCAATCTTCGCCAATGATTGAACAGAAAAAAGATCTACGCCTTTTGCAGTGCCAATGATTTGGGGAGAACCAATAGATCATATCAGCAATTGTTACTTATGCATGGTGCCTCCAGATGGGAAAGGTGTGTCAAAGAAGAAAAAGTGGATTGTGCATTATACAGCAATTCCATCATCTATACGCCCAGTACCACGCGGAGAAGGACTGCCGGTTCCTGATTCACCAGAATCATTATCACTTGAGTCAGATGAGCAAGAGAAAGAGGATGAAGCTTCTCGTCCTGAACCATCAATGTCACATGACCCATATTTTCTCCCATCCTCCTCCTCTGAAGCACACCTTCTAATACAAGGTGAACTAAATAACGTTGTCGGGGATTTGGGACTATCCAAGAGTAAGGCAGAGCTGTTGGGCTTCAGACATCAGCAGTGGAATCTCCTGGCAGGTGACGTTAGGGTTTCCATGTTCCGTGACCATCAAAAGGATCTTGTCCCATTTTTCATCATGGAAGTTGATCTTATAGACTACAATAGCATTGATGGTTTGATCGCAGCCCTCAACATCGTTTATGATCCAGATGAGAGGAGACTGTTCATTGATTCATCGAAGACGAGCCTTAAATCTGTTTTGCTGCATAATGGCAAAGTTTTGCCATCAATTCCAATTGGTCATGCAGTTCATATGAAGGAAACCAATGAAAACATGAAACAACTTTCGAGGTGTATCAACTATGGCCAACATCAGTGGCATCTTTGTGGCGATTTGAAGGTTCTTGCTCTCTCGTTTTGGATACACAAAGTACTGCTAATTTCTCTACAAATGGGAAAGTCGTGCGAGAGATTCCCACTACATCAAGAGAGATTCGCCACTCCGACAGTCATTGGATTCTGGGATGAAAAGTGTTCAGCATCCACCAATTGTTGAATCAAGGAAGACTTTGTTACCACCCTTGCACATCAAGCTGGGTTTGATGAAGAACTTTGTCAAGGCCATGGATAAAACACAAGCATCTTTCGAGTACCTTCGTGGAAAATTTCCAAGGTTAAGTGAAGCTAAGATAAAGGAAGGTGTATTTGTCCGTCCTCAGATTAGTGAACTTCTTCGAGATGATGCATTTGACTGCGCATTGCATGGCAAGGAAACGACGGCATGGAAAGCCTTCCAGTTAGTGGCAACAAAATTTCTCGGAAACAACAAGGCAAACAACTGCCGGGAGTTGTCGGAAAACCTCCTCAAGGCATACAAAAGCCTTGGTTGCGAGCACGTCACTAAAGATACATGTTTTGCACTCTAATCTAAATTTTTTCCACCGAACTGCGGAACAGTGAGCGACGAGCACGGCCAGCGATTTCACCTGTTCATTGCAAAAATGGAGAAACGCTATAAGGGCAAACGGAGCCCATCAATGCTTGCAGACTATTGCTGGACAGTGACAAGAGATGCTCCATTTAATGATACAAGAGACAAGCCAAGAAGCGCAGAGCAGACACTGAATAAGGACTAAACAATGTACTTATATATACATAATAATTATTGACCTTTTGTTTCATAATAAATTTTATTTATAAAACCCTCTTGCTGTTTGTTAAAGTGTTATATAAACAGAACAGGTGAAATATTATCATGTAAGGAAACCATAAACACATGAAAAGACCTAGATTCCTAGATTTACAAATTCTGAATAAACCTCTGCTATCTACGCAATATATATATATATATATATATATATATATATATATATATATATATATATATATATATATATATATATATATCTGTACAATGTAGAAACTTAATATAATGGAAACAGTAGCCAAGCAGTTGTTTTAAGTGTCATATTTGAATTCAGCACATCAAAATCCATAATAAATAACACATGTTATCTCTGAAGCAGATGACTTCTAAAAAATTATAGACCAGTGTAATTAAATGTACATTTTCTGTGAAGTGGTGTATGGAAAGTACAATGCAAGTGAAAAAAATAATCCTTTAATTGTAACGTTGACGTAAATGCAAGCTATTTAAATTAAATTTGATGTCAACTGAAAGGCTATTAAATGTACCTAAGGCCCAGATATCCATGTAAGTACAACTTCAATAGTAAATGTACGACACTATTGTACAGCTAATATATGCTTTTGTCATAAGTCGTGAAACAAGATAGGTTACTGTGCATATTAGTTTCCTGAAAATGTGGAAAATGCTGATGTAGAAGAATCCACACACAATGTATTATTTATTTCGATAATACTTTTCAAAATAGATGACTTTTAGATTATTATGTATGATATGTCTATCCCTTTTGAATAGGGCGAGTTATGTGAGCATGACTAACACATAATGTACGTGCTCATAAGAAATCCTGACTTCATTTCTTCTGATAGAATGGTCTTAGTTTGTCATATTGTTCTTTACATTTTTTAAAAGCACATTTGATGAACAACTCTGCTATACTGCTATTTAAGTACTTCTACTAGCACCTGCACAAACAGAAAACTGTTAAGAATTGCTTCCTATGAAATTCGTAATTTAACTACAAACATCCCAGTTTGAATTTTAATCATAATTATCATTTGTCTTTAGATTTTGTATGAAACACCTCAGACTATGATATGTAAGATACGTTTACCGAAATATACAAAACTGAAGGCATACACTCCAAAGATAAATGTAATCATCTTTATTTAAAAGAAAAATAAACTTGTTTTCATTACAATGTATTACTGCACCTAAAACTTGAAAAGCTTGTGACCTTCACGATCTGATGTTTAATTGAGCAAACAGAACAAAGTTTATAAACTTTGCTTAACAGAGCAAAACATCGTTTTTGCAAAATCTACGTTGTTCATCTTCTATATTACAGTATATTGCAGAGTAAAAGTGTAAAAGAAGCAAACCTTGCCATTTATAGGGGTCATAAGAGTTTTAAAAAAAAGAGTGTCATAAAAGCATCAGTTCCAGTCTGTTTTCTTAACCGAATCTTGACTCTTCTGTGAACAATAATCCGTCTCACAATATGTCAGTGGAACTGTGCTATCCATACACTAGACTGTTATCGATTGATACTGCACACATCAAATTGCTGGTTATTTTCATTTACTACAATTTTATCACATGCTATAAAATATTCTTTAGATACACACCTTTTCACCATTTGCACTGCCTGATGAACGTATCAAAAATCATCTTCTTTGTCAGTTTAAGGCTTATGTCAAAAATGAGCGATAATGTCCTCAAATACAGATCTTGTCTTGTCCTCTGCCGTCGAAGCCTCTGTGAAAACGAAAAACATGTTCAGAAACAGAATTGTAAAACTATTTTAACATATTTATAGCAAATCAATGTAACAATAGATAGAGAGAGATATCTACGGATATAACATATCACATGGGTCCCCTTACAAAAATCATAAGTTATATCCGAATTTGGTTGCAACTGAGGTTGAATGATGTATAATAAACGGAAATAGGCCTTTATATACATCCGTTATTTATGTGCATCCAACTAAGTGCGTGTTTGGGAACTATCCGGATTAGGAGTAGTATGCGACTGATCCATTGCAAAAGAGAGATTCAGTTATTGTAATAAGACAGAGGTATAAGCTTAACTTTGCATGTCAGTAAAATGTTCATTCCGTTCACAATAATAGTGGGAGAAAACGACGTTTCAATACATACCATTTGTATTAAGAAAAACATTGAGGAATTTGACAGCTTTTCCAATTTAATACCTATATATCGGTCTGTCTGCCGAAGTTTCAAACCAAACATTCAAACTTTAGAAATTTGCACCCAATACAGAATTTAAGGACTAATACATTCATCGAACAGTGTGGTGCTTTATTCATTGACGCTGGCTTAAACAAATGATGGGACTTTATTATGAACCATGAGGACCGCCAGTCTCAATTGTATTATATGCTTTTGTGCCATATTTTGCATTTGTCTGTATATGGAATGAATCAACATAGCGAAACCTTTCTGCTTATGTTAACGACACCACTGCAATGTATCCTGTGGCAATGCTTGATATGTCTATAAAAATAACCAAGAAAATATGAGATATCCTTATAGACCGCTGTGTTGTCATGGAGGTTACGAAAGCTCGCCATTCAAGATGATTTATTAATTGTGGATGAAAACAAAATGGGCAATGCATTGGATATTAACAAAATGCAAAACAAATAAAATTAAAAGACCTAATGAGTGTGAACATATAATCTAATTTATTTATTACTACTAAATTGGCAAAAGTAAGCTATTTAGACTTAGTGTAGACAACTTATTGTCTCTTTCTTGATATATATATATATATATATATATATATATATATATATATATATATATATATATATATATATGTGTGTGTGTGTGTGTGTGTGTGTGTGTGTGTGTGTGTGTGTTTAAGGAAACGTACCAGAAGATCGCTTAGAACGTCCCTGTTTGTTATTCCAATGTGTTATATGTTAAGTTAAATAATGAACGACTTAAATGTATATTTCCAAACGGTGTGTGATGTGATGTGATGTGATGTGATTTTGATTTTTAACGTAGCTTTCAAAAATTTTCAGTCATATCACTACGATGTCTGCAATGTGGCAGTTTATAGTGATGTCTAGCACTGGGGCATCATGCCGCAGACATGTAGCATGATGTCCCACCCAGTCACATTATCCTGACACCAGGCCGACCAATCCTAACACTAACCTCTTAATGCTGAACGCCAAGCGAGGCAGCTGTTAGTACCATTTTTTAAGTCTCTGGTATGACTCGGCCGGGGATCGAACCCACGACCTCCCGCATCCGAGGCGGACGCTCTAACCACTAGGCCATCGGAGCGGTCCCAAACGGTGTATCAAAACAACAATAAAAAGGAAAGAGCCAGATAAGAGTTATATTTGAAAGTATTTAAAATGTTCTTCTTACAGCTAATATCCAAAACAAAAGTTGAAATGAAGCAGACATTATTGTCTTTTGATTAAACAGTTATGATCGGTGAATGAAGTTTGGTTTCGATGTAGTCATGCTAAAACGAGCATTTCTACTTTTATTAATTGCGACACAGTTGCTTTTCCACGAGGTTTCTGGTTTGCTTTTTAAAAAAACGTATTTAATATATTAGTTTACGTTTAATAAGGCAAATGACCGATTGGATGCTTTCAGTAAGATACTTTCAAGGGTAATTTACTCGCACACTTTACTTGCTAAGCACAAAACCTTACCTAGAATTTTGCAAATGGAGTAAAATATAAAGAAGAGAACCATGCACACCTGATGTCGTTAATCTAGCGCACATGACGTAGCAGTTGAAAATTACGCTAACCAAGTTTATCTAATATTGCAAGAACACGACCCTCTATCAACTACCTCCCAACCTTTCTATCATGTTAATAATACATACTTCACTATAGCATGATAAACAGTCTTTGCAAAGATAAAGGCATATGTAATATGCATATTCCACAGTCATAACTGAACGTATCTCAGATCTTTGTAAGAAAAACATATTTATCAAGTTTTATCGAATGCAGATGAGAAATATCTTCCCCAGAGATGTAACGCCGATCCGATGCAAATCACCTCTTTGGTATGATAAGATGTCGCTTATAAAGAGCCCAAGATCATGATCGAAGAATATTTTCATCAGCTGGAGTAATATCCTATCAAAATTCAGTTCCCAGAGTGGTATCTTTCTCAGACAATCTGATACAATATTGCTTACAAAATATGCGTAGATCTTGTTCATAAGTATACTCATCCGACATCTTGATAAGTTTGATCAAAACCTGATCCGAAATATAATAGTTAGAGTACTGAAAAGCTCAGCAAATCATATTTAAGATGAGTACATCAATACGAGTGAACTTGGCTCATGCTCATTCTATTCTAAGATCTTGACAATGTAGGTCTCTTCAGTGGCTTCACTACGGTTGGTGTCACCCAGTGCGGTAACTCATGGTGTCAACCCCACGGACCTCCTTCCTGCACAAAAATTCAAAACTTTTATAGACAGTCATGTGCGGTAGCTCATGGTATCACTCGCATGGAAGGGCCCCGAGTGGCCGAGTGGTCTAAAACGCTCATCGCTCCGAATCACTGCCATCTCACCTCTGTCTGCTTGGGTTCGAGTCTTAAGCTCGGTTAACGTGTGTACGTAAGAAAGCTTGCCAGTAACTTCTCGTGGGTCGCTTGTTCTTCAGGGGGTTTTGGCCGACATGTATAGCCTATCTTGTGCTGAAAAATGGCGCTTACCCTTACAACATCAACAAGAACAAAAATCACCCTCGTGGACCTCCTTCCTTCACAAAAATTCAAACATTTTATACAGTCATGTGCGGTAACTCGTGGTGTCACCAGAATGGACCTCCTATCTACACAACAATTTAATTTTTTTTATAGACAGTCATTTTGGTGTCCCCCCCACCGATGGTGTCACCCGGTGCGGTCCGCGCCCTCTATTGACGCCACTGAAACTATTTACGCTCATCCGTTAAGATAGAAGATCACCGTATGCGTGGACCTCACTCGTAATTGTACCCATTCCAGACCTTGAGAGAATAAGCCTATTTTCCATGTTTGGTTAAATTTGAACCATAAATACATTCTTCATGGTGATAAAAAAGATCACGCAGCCATTCAGATGTGTGTGTGAGATCTGGATTTTTAACAAAGCTTCAAAAATATTTCGGTCATATCGCCACGATGTCTGCAGTGTAGCATCATGCCCCACCCAGTCACATTATCCTGACACCAGGCCGACCAGACCTAACACTAACCTCTTAATTCTGAGCGCCAAGCGAGGCAGTTGTTAGTTCCATTTCTTATAAGTCTTTGGTATGACTTGGCCGGGGTTCCAACACGCGACCTTCCACATCTGAGGCGGACGCCCTAACCACTTAGGTCACCGGAGAGGTCGCCAATCAGATGTAATATCACTTTATTATTACGCTCATATCCACTCATTAGCAAACTTGTGAGAGATCTTGCTAATATAAGCATATTTTCCAAGTTTGATCAAACTCTGTCAATCAGAAGCAAGATCACATCATTGATCACTCTCATTTTCAAAGTTACCTGGGATATATTTGATTATCAGCCGATATTCCAAGTTTGATCAAATTCGGATCAGAAATATTGCCTACAGAGTGGTAACAAGTAACTGTTGATGGATGGAGGATGGACAACACGAGGCACAACAGATGCAGGACCATACCTAAAACTTATATTACCTTATGCACAGATGAGATGAAACTATTTGTATTCCTCCTCTAAAGAAGGAATGAACAGTTGAAAACGTAGTTTATATTGGATGCTTTTACAGTTTTCCATCGAAACATATTGTATCTATAATTACAACCAATGCTTGGATATGACCCACGTTTACTAGTTTTAAAATATTTAATTTCTATAATTGTTTGTAGAAACACAAAGTATGCTTGTACAGAATCGAACACTTTGATACAAAAAAAAACGTCATAAATAAAATAGCTTACTATGAAGAAATTAAAATGATGTCAACTTTACTCGATTTCTTACCGCTCTTTATTCTGTTTTTAACAGTTTCTTGAAATTTCTTTTGCAGAGATGGACTCAAAATGTTTGAAAATTCAATGTCTGGATCAAGCTTGCGTAACAGCACTGTTGTAAGCAAGGATTCTAGTTTGTCATCAGTGCTAGCGCATTCTTTTATTTTATCATGGTCATGTATGTTGATGCTTAAACGGGAGAGCATGTCATCAGCTAGGCGATCAATTTCCTCTTCATCCATTTCTAATAAACAACGGTGGAACGATCTCGTGTTTATGCATCTTGCATATGGTATGTCAGGGAGTACATTGTCTTCCAATTGTTTAAACCCTATAAAGAGAAGGCAATAATTAAAAAAGACTGATACAATTATCTACCCTTTACAGACAATTTAATTATTTATGATAAGTGCTTTTACGGAAAAGTTAGTGCATACAAATGTTCAGTTTATAATGAAATGAACATGACTTAAAAAACTTCGTAAACATTTGAGAATAGGCACTTTTATCCGTATTTTTTATATATTTATAGGTGAAGGATGAAACTTGAACGTATGTGCAGAAAATTTCAGATTTAAATACCTTCTCTGAGCTTAGAAAGTAAATTCCATGCATCAAGTCTTTTCCCCTAGCTAAGCAAACAGACATTTATTATTCTTTTATCGGCTAAATGAAGAAAGACATTGTTATTTTGTTCGACTTTCCCTATATGAACGCAAATAAGAGGACAATATCGATCTACAGTAAAGATGCATACTTCCAACCGGATACTTTTTGATGTTTTGGTTTATTGTTTTGAAAGAGCTAAGCTTTTATTTTCCTCTGAGGCAGGAATGCTTTACACCCTTACGATAATATGCATTGACATATTTTCTATGTCCCGTAATCTGTACCCAACCACTGAGTTCCCTTAATAAATCTTTTGAGCGCAGACAATTGTAAATAAGAATTAAATAAAATATTAAACTGAAGACATTGCATTCTGACAGGTACCTGAACTAACTTAGCGTTCTATAATAATTATCAGTCTCCAGACTCTAGACGGGAAATCTGTATAAATCCATCCACGAGGCCATTAAAATCAACACTATTCCCTCGTATTTTACTAATCGATATTTTGCGAAACTCTTTTACCGCCAGAGAGATATCTTGTACATTGTTTCTGAAACCACACCAAAGGTTTTCGAAATCTCTTTCTTTTACAAACCCCGTACAACACATAATTGAGAAACGGAAAGAGTTTATATTTATGTGATTAATAGAATATAAAAATCGTATTCATTTTACATGAAATTAATGAAACTCGTTGAAAGGTTAATGATTACTGCTTGGCACCGTAGACCTTGTGGCAGTTTGTCAGTCACAACCGAAACATATTTGGACTGTAGCGAAGCTGAGGTCCATATACCTTTAGGGTCTGACTGACTGGTCCATAAACTGCCTTTCAGCACCATGTACTATTTATTATATTAAAGCGAGCGAGTATCGATCCTTTTGTGAGGGGAAGCAATTCAGCAAAGGGTACTTCCCAGTGTTCAACTCGTGAATAGTTCCCGAATGACGTCATCATCAGCCATCTTTGTGGTTTGCTGGTAGATTTACCGTCAAGTTTATATGGTGTTTGGAAGTTAAAATAAATTCATTGAATTTCAAAATACTGTTACAAAAAATACATGCATAAACATAATGCACATCAAGCTTTCTGTTAGTATCTATATTTGTAATGTACAACTTGATTTTAATATACTGCAAGCAGCTCGTGGTAACTCATGTTAATCAATTTTTTTTGTTCAAATGAGAATCTTGCAAGGGGTCTCTCCAAAGAAATATTTTCATGCAGACCCATGCACAAATATTACGTGCAGTCTTCTCCATCGCAGACTTTTGTTTTCCACACGAAAAGAACAAGGCGGTTAGAAACAGAATAAACAACTGAAGCTACGACTGGTTATATTCAATTAAACCGCATTGACCAAAATTATATACTGTCACAGGGAGCTTGAAAAAAAAGGAATCCTGGTTTGATCTTCAGATTTATTTGGATGTTATTCATGAAGTCTGAAAACAAACCTGGATAACTGATGGTGAAGATACCAATATACGCGGTGGTGCAAGTAGATTTTAACTCTTACTTCTACGGTAACTACCCCCACACTCCAAATTTTGGTTACAGTTGTACCGGTAATAAATGTCTTACAGGTGCGGCGTACATGGCCCTACAAGCTTACTTGCACCACTAAATATAGGTGCAACATGTTTCAATATACTGAATTCAAACTCATTTACTTTTCTGCATTATTATGGGAAAAGCTCTGAACTACTAAAGTTTGAGTTAAGCTCTGAACTACTAAATTTTGAGTTCCATAGATAACTCGATCACTTCATAGAATACAAAAATGAAATGTATTCTAGTCAATGTAAAAGGTAAATCATTAACATTATTACAAACAGTAAAGCGAGTTCTTACTTAACAGATCCTCTTGTGTAATATCAGTTTCCGCAACCATCTTAGCTATCGTTGGACTATGTAGTTTCAACCTTTCAAAAAAAACCTTAAATATTCCTTGAGGTCCACTGATGACTGACTTTATCAATACGTCGACAGGATGCATATAACTGTAATTTATATCGTGGATTTCCTTGTAACCAACAAATTCATGTTCTAGAAGATGATGCAAGATCTCGTCAGCTTGTGCGTAGGATAACTTGGACTTGATATTCACATACTGTTTTAAGATGCATATAATGCCTTTTCGATGTTCGGTGATTTCTGCAAAATATTGATTGTGTTTTTATATGTAATTGCAGAAGAATTTATGGAGAATAAATGGAAACGGTGGCCTCAAGACTTATCTTCATAACGAATGTTTTTCTTTCAATCTCTAACAAAAATGGCATTTATCGCTTTATCAATAACAAGATCAATCACTTATTTATAGATATGCATTATTGAATTACCATAAGATACTCCAGGAATTCTTCATAAGAAGCATTACAAAAATAATTTAAAAAACCCAGACCTCACAGATAAATATTATTCGAATATTGTGGGATGACTATATATATATATATATATATATATATATATATATATATATATATATATATATATATATATATATATATATATATTATAAGGTCAAAAAATAAATAAAAGAGTGAGAACCATGAAGTTTTATAAAAATTCAACGTATGATATATTTACCTAGAATACAAAGTGAAAATCTACAACTAACTTAAGGTATTGCGAATTAAGTCCCAAATAATCATAGAATTTCTCACACATGTCCTAATGAATAAAGTTCAGAATACTTTAGTGGTATTCCGAAATAAATCCGACTCTGAAAGTGATGAAGTGCCTGTAGTAGCCGGGAGTCTCTAATGTACTAGTGTATCAATGTCCTGGATTGAACTGATGTGCAAACAGTCTTTTGTTGAATCACTATAACATATAATCCTTGAGTGAATTTTACTATTATTCCAAGTCTTCTGTGTCCAAGAATAACATTTGTCACGTCTTTGTTTTTCCAGGGATGAATAATTTGAAATAAATATTTTCAGCCCCCCAAAAAACAAACAATAAACACTTCAATGATTATAAGACGAATGTCTAATTTTCAAGTAAAGTAATTATGTATGTGTGTATGTATGTATGTATGTATGTATGTATGTATGTATGTATGTATGTATGTAGGTGTGTGTGTGTGTGTGTGTGTGCATGCATGTGTGTATGTATGTATGCATGTATGTATGTATGTATGTATGTATGTATGTATGCATGCATGCATGCATGTATGTATGTATGTATGCATGTATATATATGTTTTTGTGGGGTCTACAGTTACGTATTTCTGCGAGAGTGCCAGGTGCCAGGGTGAGGTTATTTGCATGTACAACATGCATAATGGACAGACAGTTGGCACACATCTGTGTCATTTTCATGTACTGTGGCTAAAATACATAGTGTATATGATCCAAGCACACAGCTAACTAAAATGGTTCCTCCCATGTGATCAAATCTCAGCATGAATTAGTCAAAAGTACCCTATCTTTAGCAGTTATCGCTCGTTTTTATACAATGTACCTTGAAATTATGAAAGTGACATTGACCAAGCGGATAAAGACGTTTTGGTAATTGTACATCTAAGGCCAAACTGTATAATCAATCACCTAAATTACACCCATCAATCATAAACCAAACTAAAGGTTATTAAATCTCTTTAAACAAGACTTAAGATATACAAGGTCGTTTCAAAATAGCGATGATACACAGTGGGTAAAATCGGGGAATTTTTCTTTCTTTAAAACTCTAACCCTATGTAAAATGCGAAACTGTAGAGCTCAACCATATGCATGTTTACCGGTATATCAGCACACTATTGACTGTATATTTCCGAAGGAACGATAGGCATAAAAAATGGTAAACGTAAAATACTAAGGAAAACGAATCTCCCAACCAAAAGTAAATATGCATCCCAAGGTAAAAGATACAAGATAAGGATCTAGCAAATAATTTAAATATGGCTAATCTTGTATCTCGTCGAAAAATATTCCAATGGACTCAGCTCATACTAGCAAGAAAAGATCTGTGCGTGCCCCCTACCTCCACCCTATAATTTACATATTTTGTTTAACCCGTGGTTCGATTCGATATCATTGGAAATAGCCCAAATGGGCTTCATATCGATTGACTGTCTAACGTCGGTCACATGACAGTTGGCTAAACAATAGCAATAACTGAAGGCAGATTTCGGCACTTTTGATAAATTCTGATTTTGTTTTCAGTGTGGCAGTTCACTTTTCTTTCAGTCCGGCAGTAATTTCTCCTTCTAGCCTTAACCGATTGAGATAGTGGTGTCATACTGAGAGTATTGTTTCACCATGATACATAGATGATATCAAATATATTAGATCTTGGATACCATTCTCAGGGGAGGGGAGGCAGAAATAACGTATGCATAGGTTACATTGACAATTCTGTTTAACGTGAACTCAGTCTACAACAAACGAGGAATGATGATCATATATGTATGGTATGACGTTTTATGAGGTTAATTACATGGCAACGAAGAGTTCAAATCCTGAACGGAGTTTATTATTGGTGTGTGGAAAATAAAAGGACGCTTATATTGACCTAAATCCCTTGTTCTTTTATTCGCAACTGCAGCCATGTTTTATATCTGACTGGCATAATTTGTATGAAAGCTGATTTCCAAAATATCGTATCTAATTCTATATTTGTTCCAGGATTATCTATTGATTTTAGTTTTTGGCAACTATATCTGATAGCTTGTTGATACTATTTGTGAAGAAACTGAAATGCTTCAGTATCAGGATGTCCTTTGTCAATAATTATCAAACTGTTCAATGGTTTTATAAGAGATTGCTGAAAGTTTGTTTCTTCTACTTATAGCTATATTTGTTGACTGATCAGTATTTTTTTTACAAACTTTAAAAGTCTTAATGTTGAGATGCTCTTGAAAAGTGGTTGTATAATGTTGAACTATTTTTCAACAATCGTAAATTAGTTAAAATTTTACAAAATCTTTATGACAGAATACGCTATATCAAATTTGGATCAATCTCATCGGGCGGTGTTTTAGGATAGAAAGTTTTTAAAATCTTAAATTACGGTGGGCATATCAGAATGCCATATCCATCTTTGGTACAAATTTTAAACAATTGTGACAGCATAATGCTTAGGCCTTTGATGCTTGAAAAATCTCAATCTGTTTCAGTTCAAGTTCATTTCCCCAAGCTGTATGATTCACTTTGTGTCTTTTTTTCAAACCTGCAAATAATGAGTCAACTTTCTTTATAAAATATATTGTTGTACTCAGAACACAAAGGAAAATGGATGTTAGATTTTTTAAGGCTCAAACACTATACGCGAGAAATAAAACACTGGACACAATTCAACTCGTAAGATCAACTTTTCGACTTAGTGGCTCTAGCCAAACCGTAGATAATATTTTGCAGTTAGTTGCTAATGCCTTCAGTGGGATAAGTTTGAAGAAAACAAAACTACTCGTTTAACAGTTATATTTATGCTAAAATGGATTCCTTTGTCATAAAAGGGTACAGATTAAGACAAAGTTTTGAGATTGGGCTTGAAACTTAATTTCCATTCACAGCTAATCAAACCAAACTTTTCATAAGTAAAGCGCTCTGCAATTAGCTGAAGAACAATCTTTAACTCTGATTTAAAGCTTGAACGGTTCTAACAGTTTAGCAGTTACTTCCCTCATTTGTTGAGAACAACAAACTGACACTCTCAATCATTCTCCCTGGAAACATCGATCCATAAAATCTGAAGTCAATAAAATCTTCTTTCTGAAGAAGCAAAGCCTCAAAAAAAAATTCCTATGAATTTACTGATTACTCTATCACAACCCCGATGATGTATTACCTATCCATGCAAATATATTAAAATAAGTGGTGGAATCGTTTTTATATAAAAAAAAAACCTGTTGTGCAAATGTTATTTTCTTTGTATGATAAAATAATTGGCAACGGTAACGTTTTCACTTAGACATCACTCAAAACAAAATTATAATAAACTATATATGTTATGGAATGGTCTGGAATCGTTTTTACTGTACATATGGCTTGGATGAATACAAATACTTTAAACCCTAGTAATGAAATTTTATGAAATACAATTTAAAACAGCAACAGTAACATCAACATAAAACATGAACAAGTATCAGACCTTTCTATAGGATTTTGCTATTAAAGAAATATAATTCATTATCTTGTAAAGCCAAGATTAAACTGAATACTGCATGATATTAAACTTACAAAAATGATGATTGGCACTTGATAATTTAACGTTCAAAGCTACAGTGATACGGTGCTTCTGATTTTTTAGTTCAAAATCATTCTCGATTAATGTTTACACATATTGCATTATGTAATATTGAAAATGTCAGCACACTTCATTGTATTATGTGTAATGAACAGTCGAAAACAGGGATACAATTCGTTTATTCATCATTCAATTGTAAGAAGAATGTTACATAAATTTGTGTATTAACTGAAAGGTAACTATGATATTCAATTGGATTAGCTGTTAATATTATGCTTCTAGGTTTAAAAAGTATGATATGGAAGCAAACAAAAGCACCACTTAATTAGTAAACACATTTACTGAATGTACATTTGAGCTTAAAATGGTAGGTATATGCAATATACAATATGAACTTCCATATGCCTACAACTGAATTACGTTGTACATTATGTTAGCATGTCTCCAACATATTTACATCAATGATCCTTTAAAACGATTTAAAATTGATTCAATCTGCATCAGCATAAACATCTATAAAACAACAAGTGGATTTAAAAGTAATTGCATTAATTAAACATATTCTCACGCACAAGGCTATTTTCTAGAATTGCATAGAGTTTTAAATCATTGATTTTCTTTTTTCACGTTTCATACATACATTTCATCGGGAAATTGAAGCACTTTTGTTTTTAAAGGCATAATTTTAGGTCGGAAGCACTATTTAATTTTCAAGCACATGTGTATAAAATTAAGAACAATTCGGTTGGTTAATATAACATCTGCTCTATGTGCTTTGCCAACTGACAGCAGGTCAATTTCTTTTTCCGTTTGGAGATCCACTTGAGGCAGGCAGTCAGTTATCTCCTCACTGAGCCCATCTTTGAAGTGTCGTTTCTTAGTCAATGAGCAGTGTGGTGTTGTCAGCACTCAGTATAGGAGATGTACCAATGGCCGTATATTGTCTTTAAAGCATCATAGAAGTTCTTGATGTCATAACTGTCTGCATAGGACTGAATCTCATCTACCCTATTGCTCAGTCATGGGTCTTGTAATTCTATGAGTCTGCATAAGCCAGTCCTCTTGATGTTATTGAAGGCTGCTTTCTTGGATGATGAAGTGAAGTCTTGCAAATAGGTATGCTGTAGCTGATGCTTCTCATTCAGAAGTCTCTGTTTGGCAGCACTTTTCTTATCACACTAATTTAGTAGGGTCCGAATACACCTGTTATCCTCTTGTACAGATACACCTGGCTGCCGCTGGAAAGTCCTTTCTGATGGATCAGTCGGTCAAGTAAATGCACTCACCCCCTACCTGTGTAGATAGACTGGAAGAGATGTGCAGCAAGCGCCGTTGGAACTGATGGCTATCTAGTGAATCCGGTCTCATCTCCAGTCGTCTCGACACTGTCACACCATTAGATTCAGACAGTCGTAGACGAGGGCGACTTTGCACAACTTTTCCTGACTCTATAAGAATCTCAACTGACCCTTCGACAAAGAAGGGGGTATAAAAATGAAATGAATACTTCCCGTTACTATTGAGAAGGTTGTATACAATGGCAAGTATACAAGGAGGTCATTTTAGATATAAAATGTAAAATCTCCATGAAATTGAAATTAGCAGATTTATGCTAGTACATTTTAATATGCTATCGATACATGGGAAATCACATATAAAAATTATACGATATTATCCGCAACAATGAATTTTATTTACACGAATATCTATTATTTACAAAACACCATTCAAACGTACCCAATTTTGTCTTTTCTTTTGGCCAACTCACAGTACTTCCTGGGCATTGTAATGATGACAGCATTACGTGACAATCGACTTCAACGTTTGGTTTTTCAGGATTCGCGGACTTTTCCTGTTCAATTTGGTGTCCCTTGGTTACCTGACAACTGGTTAGATTATTGCTTGGCATCATTTCCTCCAAATCTGCAAATAATGAGTCTGAATATAGAACATATCAGTTTCCTTTATGGACTCTATTATTGAACTCATAACAGTAAAGAAAATTGATGTTATATAAAAGCATAAAGTAAAACAAAAGACAAAATAGATATTAAATCAGATAGTAAGGTCAACCTTTTGTCTTTAGCCGGACTGGAAATACTTTTTTCCATCTAGTTGGTATTGTCTTCATTTTGGGACAATTTTTAAACAAATACTCGTTTAACAATTATAATTATAAGGAAAAGGATTCCTCTGTCCGATAAATTATGGATTAAGGTCAACATTTTTAATTGGGCATGAAAATGAGTTTCCATTATCAGCCAATAAAAAGTGACGTTTCATAAGTAAAGTGTCTTGCTTATTTAGTATTTGTACCTATTATCAATGACCATCATGCAGTATACAACGACCAATTGAAGTTAACTACAATTTATAGTTCTTGCAGAGCTCGTTTCAAGTCATCTTTCCAAAATATGTAGTCTAATGATATAAGCCGTTATTGTGATGTACAAAATGATTCTGACATTAAATAGCACAATCCTCACAAGAGAAGATGGCAGTCCACTCACCGAACTCCAAGACATTGATTCATATGCACAATACACGGCTAATCTATTGAGGGTAAACTATTAAAGTATATCAATATATAATTTTACCATTTACAATCATTGGTATTATGCCTTTAAATGCAATGCTCATTAAAGGCCTGATGCTTAAGCTAGTGTGTATATTTCATGGAAACATCTATGTGGCCATGGGCTAAAACAAATACATAGCCTCTGTTAGTAATACATAAAATGTGCATAACAGTAGTCTTTGTTTTAAGGGTTTAGCTTTATCAGAGATGCGTCTAATTATGATGTTACTTGATTCGAACATAAGCACTACCCAGTAAATGAATTCTAGTATGCACAATTTCAACAATGTCACTTTAGCATGAAATAGAGGTCATTTACCAATGCACATCCCCTTAACTAGTTACATTATTATAAAAGCTAGTATGCATATAGCGTTCCAGAAACGTGTTTCCTCAAAAGTTATACGCAAGCACCTAACCAAAGCCGATAAAATACGAAATATAGGTCACAATGATCCTCTTTTTGTTGTACATATATAGTACTAGCAGATATAGTTGCATATCATCGTCAATTTTATGATTATATCATGAACAGCGCAAAAGAAATAACATCAAGCACGAACTTTAACACAAGTCTGTGTGGTAACAAATATTATCACTCATGACCTACATTTGCAATGAAGATTTAGCCGTCACCAAGATGAATCTTTTCACTGAAATTCCTGTCACTTTATTGGATACATATCATGCAAACACCACTGTGGCCATAAGCTAAAGTCAACATCATGACCCGAGTCGGTCAAATGAAATGTAACTCAAAGGTTACTAAGCTAGACGTATACAATCATGAAATTTATTTTATATATTTAGCATAAACATTTAAATCCCAACATTTAAGCAAAGTATATGATGCGTGAAATGTGAATCACAGTGTCATACGTTTGTTATCGGAATGTAGTACTCATCAGGATGCGTCCCTTCACCAAACTTTATGGCTCCATGTGTAAACAGAACTAGAAAAGCAATGTGATCATAAAACTGAACAAAAAGCTTAACAAAAGCCACCAAAATGTGATATGTATGTCACAGTAACCTTCTTTTGCTGTCCCAGAGTTAGACATCACTATAAACTGTTACACTGCAGACATCGTATGACTGAAAGATTGTTAAAGCTACATTAAAAATCCAAATCACACACACACACACACACTTGGTCAAGGTGTGTGTGTCCGGTATGCGATCGGCTCAATATCGCCTTATTTCTCCGATTTGTTCCATACGAATGATACAACTCTACAATAATGTGTTTGACGTTCGTACGTTTTATGTGAAGCTTTCATTCCACATATTTTGTTAAATATGACAAGCATGTTGCTTTATTCGAAATCAGTATGTGAAATCTTCCATTCGGAAACGGATGATTGTAATGCAGCTTTGGCTACTTTATCTGCCCGTTCATGACCTATTATACCAATGAGATTAAGTAGTCAACATTACAGAAAACGTTTTCCTGATTGCATGAAAGCATCATGTTTTTCCTGATGTATGTCAGAGTTAAGATTATGCAAGGCTTTCAACGTGGAAAGGGAATCCGAAAGGATGAAATTTGTTCAAAGCTTTGAGTGGACCTGTAACTTCTGTAGTAAAGATTTCAGCTGTATCAGGTAATCGGTTTGAAATTGTGTCATGGGGTGTTGCATTTATACCCCTAACATTGTCTAAAGCTTTCAAAGCTCCTTTACAGAGAGGTACGTATGGCTATATTAAAAGGTTATGCTTTCATTACATTTGCTCTAAAATAGGAGAGGATTTGATGCGGTTTTATTTATAAAAGCTTTAATAACCTTGGTGTTGATTTGGGAATACAGAATCTTGCAATATTTCAAACCTTGATGTTTGCTGTTTCTAAATGAAGACGAGTTCTCATGCCTTAAGTTTTTTAATGTATAAGGCTTGGTATTTGGTACTAAACACTAAATCTTATGTGGGGTTAGATGGAATAGAAGACTGTATTGTAATATACTGGAAAGTCAGTTTTGTTTGTCTGAGATTAAGTGATGGTTAATTTGCCTCGGTATAGAGGCTTTCTGAAGGGCAGTTCACCATCTTGGTAGCCACCAGCTTTCTACGAGGAACCGAATAAAAGAGATGGATTGTAGATAATCATATCTAAGGATGAGTAGGATCATGTGGCAGGCTGCAGGTGGGTATACGACTTAAAATGCAAAGATTGAGTTTTCGAAGCATTCTATAATATTCACTTTTCCGTGTGAATCTTTACAGTCACAAAGTCGCCTATGCAAACCAAAAGGCATTGTTCATTAAAATGGTCAAAAGTTCAGACTGACTGATTGATTGAATGGAATGTTTGGAGGGATATATACTGAACATAGAGTTGACTGGTAAAGCAGAATGAAAATATATTCCAGCAATATTGGTCTTGTCCGATTGTGATCAAGTTTTTTATGCAACTGAGTGTTAGTGTATTGCAGAATCTCTGAATTATATTGTTTTTGTTTTTGGATCTGGTCATTTTATTCTTAAATTGTTCAATTTAAATTGTTCTTATCGAGACATATTCAGATTTAGCTCATTAACGGACACATTTATATTTGTTCTAGGTGTATTACCTGTCATATTAATACTTTTCTCACTTGGGATGCAAAACTAAAGACACGAAATTAGATTCCTGTACTATTCATTCCCAAAATAACTCATTAAAATCAGAAGTGATCGCATTATATTGCAGGTAAATATTCTCCTGTTCTTAACCCTGGATTGCAATTTCTGTTTTCACTTTAGATGCTTTCTTCAACATAATAGCACGTCACATATCATTTTGAAGAACAATATTGCAGAACGGACATAGATTTGTCATTATCTAGATATCATGTGGCATTCTAAATATATAGAGTAACTTAAATCTTTAATGATTTAATATTTACGTTTTATACTTTATGTACTTCAACTTTAATTAGGTTGGCTTCGATTGCAACCTTTTGTTCTATATCATTGAAATCCTTTCTTAATTGCTTCAGACTTTTATCGATTTCGTCAGTATTTCCTTGCGCCACACATATAATATTAACAGGTTTTCGACCAACGTATTCTTTGGTATATTTTTTTCCTATTCTAGCATTAAATTCAGTCTTTAAAGTTGGTAAAGACTTATCATTTATCATTTGGATTTTATAGCCAATGACGTAAATTTATAAATATTCGGCCAATCTCATATACTTCACTTTACTTTCATTCACAGTTATTTTGTTCTTGTTTTCAATCTATCGTTTTGGTCAGTTTTGTTAAATCATTACTTCGTTGCAGCTGCGAGAAAGTATTAGTGTCAAAAGATGCCTTTTCTTACAAATGTATAACAGATCCTTTATAAACATTCTTGTTGTGGAAGGTGATTGGAATGCCAGGATAGGCGAGGACGCTTGCATGAACTGGAAAGGAACATGTGGGCGCTGCTGCAATGTACAGACAAATGAGAGAGGACTGAGGCTCCTGGAATTCGCTAGTTACAACGACCTTATGCTGGCAAACACCTTCGGTCAGCACAAAGTATCCAGAAGATGGACAAGGCACAGCCCAAGCAGAGACCATCACAGTCAGATCGACTACATCATGGTGAAGAGGCGCCTACAGTCAAGCATAAACATCGCCAAAACTAAAAGCTTTCCCGGAGCGGACATAGGAAGTGAGCATGATCTGGTGATGATGACATTCAGGCTACATCTAAAGAAGGTCAAGAAAGAGAGCCACACAAGAACAACATTTGACCTCGATAAATTGAAGGATCCCGAAGAAGCAAAAGCCTTCCAGGCAATGATTGGTGAGAAATTTGCACCGCTCACTAACCTCGATGCTGACAATACCGACATGGACACGATAATCACCACCTTCAATACAGCAACGACCGAAACAGCCAGCGATCTCCTCAGTAGACATCGCCCAGTCAAGAAACCCTGGGTCATAGCTGAGATTCTGAACCTCTGTGACAAGAGGAGGGAACTGAAGAAGAAAAAGAACAGTACAAAAGGGGCAGAGCAGTACAAGGAAATAGTCAACCGGGAAGTCAAGAATAGCTTGAAAAAGCAAAAGAGAACTGGATAGAAGAAATGTCCAAATACATTGAGGGAAACTTGGAAAGGAACAACAGCAGGAAAGCATACCAACTGGTCCATGTTCTAACAAGCACAAAACAACGGTGGGTTACATCATTACAGGACAAAGCCGGAAACTGCCTCACAGAACAAAACAATATTCTGAAAAGATGGGCAGAATACTGCGCAGAAGTTTACAAGCACCGAGTCACAATAGATCCAGAGGTACTGAACATCCCTGCAGCAAATAACAACGATAACCACCCTATCATACGCGAAGAAGTAGAAACCGCAGTGAGATCACTGAAGAAGTGTAAGTTAGCAGGAGTGGACAACATCCCAGCAGAACTAATCCAAGCTGGGGGAGAATCAATGATTAGCGCCCCACAAACAACTGCAACAAGATCTGGTAAACAGGAGTATGGCCATCGACATGGACCCGGTCACTGATTATCACCCTCCCCAAGAAAGGCAACTTTCAACAGCGTCAAGACCACCGTACAATCAGTCGTGTAAGCCATCCAAGCAAAGTCATGTTAAGAATACTGCTTAACAGACTAAAGCCACAGGCTGAAAAAATCATTGCCGAGGGGCAGGCGGGGTTCAGAGCCAGGCGCAGCACAAAAGAGCAGATCTTCAACCTCGGGATATTGTGTGAGAATTACATCCAACACCAGCAAGATCTGTACCACGTCTTCGTGGATTTCAAGAAGGCATTTGACATGGTAGGGCATGCAGCATTGCGGGCGACCATGTGGCTGTACAACAGCAATGCCAACCTCATCACAGTAATAGAGCACCTCTATGACAAGGCCACCAGTGCAGTATACTTCAACGGCAGCATAGGGGACTGATAAGCATACAGGGACAGTCAGCATCGGAGGCAGAACAATCACCAATTTAGGTTTTGCTGATGACATTGATGGACCAGCAGGAAATGAGCAAGAATTCGCTAGCTTAGTAGAGAGACAAAACATATGCAGCCTATGGCATGTAAATTAGTGCAGAGAAGACCAATATGATGACCAACAAAATCAAGGGCATCAGCAGTGACATCAGGGTCCAAGGTACAAAGCTAGAAACAGTCCACAGCTTCAAGTATTTGGGGGCAATTGTAACAGATGAAGGATCGAAGCCTGAAATACTCTCCAGGATTGCACAGACAACAGCAGCGCTGACAAAACTGAAGCCCATATGGAAGGACAAGAACATCGCACTCAGCTCAAAAGTCAGACTGATGCACTCACTGGTGATCTCCATATTTTTCTATGCGTGCGAATCATGGACCATAACTGCGGACTTGGAGAAAAGGATACAGGTTAAAGAGATGAGATGATTCCGAAAGATCCTCGGCGTCACATACAAAGACCATATCACCAATTAAAAAATACGGCAAAGGATAAGACAAGCCATTGGGCCTCACGATGACCTCCTGATCATAGTGAAAAAACGGAAACTGCAGTGGTATGGGCATGTCTCACGATCACCAGGACTTGCCAAGGCAATCCTACAAGGCACTGTAAAAGGAAGAAGAAAGAGAGGCAGACAAAAAAAGAGGTGGGAAGATAACATTCGAGAGTGGACAGGCTTGACACTGAGCGACTCACTGAGAAAGACGGAAAATCGACAGGAATGGAGGAAGCTGGTTGTTAGGTCTTGTGCGGTGCCCCAATGGTCGTCCAGACTACGGGACTGATGATGATGATGATGATTATAAACATTAACTAAGTTGTTTATATCTTACTTTGTGTATTTTATTCTTTAAGATTGTATTCATTTGTTCAAGTTTAGACTAAACGTTCATCGGTTTGCAGAGATTTTGTATTACTTCCATATAACCTTCTTTAGATGTGTAAATTTATAATCGACTTGGTCCCTCCCTGTTTTTTTTTTTTACAAATTAGTATCATCCAAAGTCTTACATATCTATGCATCAACATTTCTTTGAACAAACTGATTAATAATTGTGTCAGATGTTATTTTACAGGAACAACTAAATTTGTAATACAGTTGTTGTTCAAGTTTAGATCATTGTTTACTGATGAGATTACGGAATGAATTTTGTTTTGTTTTCCGACAGATTTGAAACTAACATCACGATAACCCCTTCAAGATGTTTATCCTGTAAATGTAGTAATTACATTATAATCTTCTCCAAAGTGTATTTCTCTCATTTTATTTCACTCCCGTAAAAGTGGTTTATAAACTCATGAATATCTTTTATTCGTGTGTGGCCAATTGTCCTCCTGATTGCATTCATTCTTGTATCTTTTGTACACTTCTACTATTATACTAACTTTATCATGACTTATTTCATTACTGCTTTTTGATTTACTTACGATATTATCAGTACAATTCATCTTGCTTCTAGGAGGTTACTATCTTCTCATTTTTTTAAAACTTAAATGTAGTCTAGTGTCTCTTTGAATCTATTGCAAGAAACCCAATTAAAGATGCAGTTAACCCGACTCTAAAAATATCAGCTACAACATCCATTCCACCTGCTGCAGTCGACATACCAACCTCTACAAGTATAGAAACATGCATGATAGTACTTTTTCCCGACACCAATATCCCTTTAACTAATCCATTCTTAATGTTCGTTATTATCACAGCATTACGTTTGATAGCAGCAACTCTAGAGCAAACCAGTTCAAACTGTGTAATTGGTTTAACACGAGGAGGAGGTGGAATAACTTGTGATGGTGGAGGAAGTGGTGGTGTCGATAGTTCATTAGTTAGAAAGTTTAAGGAAGTGTGATGAAGAATCCGAACTGTTTTTTTGGGTTAGCTCAAGAAGAAAAACCAGCATTGCCAAGTATCAATGGGAGTGAAATAATGTGGATGTTTACACTATCTGGAAACGTTCGTTATTGGCTGATAATGACAGTTTACCCATATTCCATTAATTTGCGCGTTTGTTGCAATTGTACTAAAAGGCTTATAGATGGCAAATAAAGATTAAACAACATTTACATATTTTAAAATTAAAATACATCAGCTGCTGCAATCTTTGATTCTCGTTATAAACGCTTGTTTGCCATTTTCATCGTACATTACGTTTTTTGCACTTATATCATTACCTATCTATTGACAAAATTTTGCAAACTAATAATTAACTGCTGTAATTACATTTGTATGCATGGCAAGCATTTACTCTAGATTAAATGTATCAAAAGGACTTCCTTAACCCTCTTGTTCCACCCATTACGCTACATATTTTCATCACCATGTCAATCTGTAATAAAGACATGCTATCATTGTTAACATCATAATTTAGTCTAGCTTTTGATTCTTAATTTTGTTGAAATTATTTTGTACTAATATTAAAGTAATTATATGCTTTTGTACGCAATATTCATTTTTCAAGCAACGTCTTTAAAGTATCTTGCACAGTGAAAACAGACGGTGCAATACGTGTTTTGTTTATCATGAGCACCTGATATACATATAACATCTAACCAGATCCTGAAATTTATTTCTTATATTTCTTCTTCTGTAAGTAAACTACCATCTTGTGGAAAATAATAGACCATCTTATTTATTCATCACTGGTTAAAGTTTCATTGGTTTCTTTAGGAGGCATTTTTCTCCAGTAAACAACGCTTCCCGTTCTGTAATTATAATGACATTTGTACGAATCGTAGGTTCCTCAAACCCCATATGTGCAGTGTTATTTTCTTCAAATACATTGTCAATCAACTTTTAATTTTGTACATTGACTTGTTTGTCCATTAATGAATCTCAATCAAGTAGAGGAGGAATATTTAAGCTATTACATATTATATTACATTAAATTATTTTAGGTATAAACTATTGTTCGATGGATGAAAAGCTTGATCATAAACTTATCGTGTTGAACATTATGACATTCTTCGTATCTTAAAGTTTACGCGAAACCTATCTCATGTAAACATTGATCGTTTTTGTTGTCTGTACATTAAATCTTTTTTACTTTGTAGATTTTAAACAGCTTAAAGTTTTGCAATACAAAACAGTGGTCTAATGGTCGGGATGCAGCTTCGTCAAAGAAGCGATTGAAGCAGAAGGGTATAAGCTTTTCCAGATTTGTTATGTAATGATATGATATCTTTTGCACGTAAATGTAGAAAGTTGGTTTAAAAAATCAAAATATTTTAAAGAATTTCATCATTATCGTGAAAACTGTATGAATATTCTACCCTTTCTGGCCAAAGTCGATAAGGGTACAGGAGAAAATTGTATGATATTTCCTAGAAGTGGCATAGATTATTATCTGGTTCTGTCTTATACGTGATTAATAAAGCAAAGCTTAATCAGAAGAACAATTAGAGATTTCTCTGCTCCGGCGAGGAATATTCAGGTTTTGATGTACTACTGCATACCTTTCATGTCCGTACCGAAGCTCATTTGGAACGAGTACAGCTTTTGAAGCCCTCCTCCCTTTTCATAAGACAAAGCTGGATTCCTTTCCACCGCAGGATCCGCATGTGAAATGGGTCGTTCTGGTTTTTCATAGACTTCACTGTACACATAAGGATCATACTCCTTACAGTATTTTGCAAGTAGTTCCTGGCTAGAAGAATACACCGAGTACATACATTTTTGTTACAATTACTTCAAGTATTATTGTAAAATAATATAATTGAAAACATCATCACAGACCTTGACTAAAGCATTCATTCGTTTTAAACAAAACTAAAAATATAATCTGAACTGTAGATGCACTATATATATATATATATATATATATATATATATATATATATATATATATATATATATAAAACACAAGAGATGCATACTTTCTCTGAATAGTAAATATAAATCGAACGATCTGTTGCATATGCGGATTTATGATATTGAAATTCACTTGTTGAACAATATATCGCATCTAACAACAATTATGTCAAGTGCATTCACACGATGCAAAATAATGTTTGTATTGTACAATTTATGAGAATGAAAATAGAATAAGACAGTAAGGAACAAAAACGGTCGTTGGATTGTTTTATTGTTTTATATTCAAATATTATGATATCACGGTTATCTTTAATCCTTGAATCATTTTTATTTCTTCATAGATCATATAAAATATTTGACATCTGATCGCTTGTTAATACTCAGATATTAGGTTATTTTGTGAAATTCATCATTAAAACATTATGATTATGATCAGGTTTCCGCTTAACGTTTTCGTTTCCAGAAAAAAATTGCAGGAACATCTGTTCTTGTATTTCCATATACTTCTAACAGAGCTGCGTCCTTCAAAACGTATGTGTTAATTATGCAAAAGTTCATAAATCTTACCCTGTCTTGAGTCCATCAAGTATACCTAGTATGGTTTCCATTTTTTGCCGTCTAGAGGTGTTCTCCCTTGAAATTGTCTCCTCCAAAAGCATTTTTTGATATGCATTCAGACCAGGGTTCCTATCAATCCACTTAAACAAACGAGCTGGATCCATTTCTTCTGCCATGAGCTTTTTTGCTCTGTTGCTCTTGTCCGCCTGGTCGTCGTCTACAGGAAAAATAACATAATATAACATTTAGTTAACAATTTTCCATGTATATAAAAACGGTTTGTATGTCAAGTTCTGAGACGAATTTTATCTAACCCTGGTTGACAAATAAATGTCGGTGGTCGTTGCTTCCGGCTTCCTCCATCCAGGAGATGGGTGGGACGCTATAGTTAATCTATAGGGAACGAAGTGGTGACGTTATATACATGTCATCTACGGAGTTAAAGACTATGTGTATACAAATGTACTTTGAAAAATAAATGGTACAAGTTTACATTTGCTTGAATTAAACTCTACAAAAAATTATGTTTTACTTGTCGTTCTATCTATTATCTTTCTATCTGGTACATCTACCACATCAACCCAATTAGCTTGGATAATAATTGTGTAGTTCCCGTTTGATCTATCTAGTTATATGTACTATTGTTTCATTCTTTAGAAGAAAAAAAGATATAAATACCTTGACTTCATACCTTTGAGGTGGCCTCTATTCACACTATAATCTGTTGATAAACTACATATTTGTCTGCAAGTTAATACGAATACCAAGCCATATTTAATATCCGTTACACCAACACTTTAGCACTTTTTGCATACTTGTGTATAATATGAATGGTAAAGCGCAATCCACACCGGGAAAAAATTATCTATTGTTTTGTTTTAGCAGCGAAGTCGATAATGGCGCGATCACACTGTCTATTACTACGCCAAAAAAGCGCGATAGTAGATTTCAATTCTAAACTCTAGATCATATTATATTAGTCGGCTTTCATAATTGCTCCACCTGGTCCATATCTACGTTTACTTAACATAACTGCAATAAAACATAATAGTTTCAAATATCTATGATACATACCGCAACACTGATTTTCTAAGAGTTTTAAATAAAATTATAAAAATAAATCTACTCTTGGCGGAATTGGCAAGTTTATTATTCCAACTTTATTCCTCCGTAAATATATGGTATGTACATTAATAAAAAAGAAAACATTATTGGTTCAACACTTTTAATGAAGTTCTGAAACATTTGAAGCTTTTTTTAGAAGTAATAACATTGGACGATTTTGTCCATATTTCCGCCAAGCGTAATATAATCACCACAGCAACCCCAGTCAACTCTCTCTCTCTCTCTCAGATGATGATACGCATACATGGATTAATAAATAGAAACATAGTGTTTGAAAACTCATCGTTGCATTGTATGTTCGCTTGAAAAGTGTGAACAACACCGAAAATGACTATTTATGATCTTTATGCATTCATCGGTACTGCCATCAATACAAATCTCTCTCTCTCTCTCTCTCTCTCTCTCTCTCTCTTACGATTACAATGTTCATTATAACATATCCAGCACAAGTAAATTCCGAAGAGTGATATGGCATCAAAATAGAACAGAGAATACAGGAAAGTAACAGACTATATGTTTTGTACTCTCTAGATTTTGTAGGTCTATTTTTAAACCAGCGTGAGAATATTGTTATACTCGCTGCATACAATTGTCTTTGATACGAAGGGATGTACACGTTTATTAAGAACGTATACCTAATATGGCAACACTCATTTTATTATTAAGTTTGCTAATGCCATTTACCAGCACTTAGTCTGCAACGACGGTGATTGACATTGTACGAACTTCAGGGTCTATAGGACTTCCATTCCAAGGAATCCCCGTTTGCAACCAGCGTATACTTACATTTAAATGAAAAGTGAGTCAAGGTAAGTATTATTTTACCTTTTCATTCCTTCAAGCAACTATGTATGACCCTCTCTCTCTCTCTCTCTCTCTCGGTGTATATTCAATTATTTGAATGGACTCAAAATTGGGGCTTTCGATGGGGGCGAGGAACTATATATATGAATATATGATTATTATAATTTGACAGAGGTTCCGAAAGCATATTTTGTGCACATATTCTTTAAGTACTGTACACTATTCATGTGCACTATTATAGACCGACATGCCTGTCCGTATTCCTATGCAACAATAACAAGAATATCTCACCGTGCGTCCTTGTCAATAACTCAGTTTCCGAGAATTGATATGAAAATATATGCAGTAACAACTTGAGACGACGAAGCATTTGCTAACTTAAAACGAAATGCACTGAATAAACAGGTATTACCTAACGTTAGCAGCTAACCACAACTAATCTCAAATCCAGATGCTTGTAATACCCACATCAGTCCACACACAACATGACCCTGGAGTGATATACTCCTGTTTTCAGTAGAGTTGAGATGAGCAATTGTTTATGTAATGGACATTTTTGTGTATTTAACATCTGATCCCTCCTAGAGACAAACATGGAGGTGGCCAAAAACTATACAGCAACACTATTTCTAATGGTTACTATATGGGCAACACATCACAAGAAACTTTGATGTAGTCAGCTACTTTTTTGCCATTTTCTAATCAAACAGAACCTGTCGTGACTACAAGGTCATCAAAGATAGAAACTATTGAAAATACACTAGTCCGTCAAATATGGACATAAAAAGTCCAAATTATAAAGTGTTGTCTAAAAAATATACCGTTTTTATTCATTTGAATGTTATATGTATTGTCATTCTCTCTTTTTCATTAACACACAAATGATATGTCATAGTAATGGAAACATCATGATATGGACGACAATTCGGATTATACAAAATTATTATTTGTCACATATACATAAAAGGAGACAGATAACTGCTGACTAAGGTAGGGGTCGCGGTGTATAAATCATTCCTCAGTTGATTCTCGGGTGTCATATTCACATTCTAGAACAGATGATGCATCATTAAGAAAACAAGTTAGTGATGCTTTCTTTGTCAATCATCATTTACCCATCTTTTGCATCCAAACAACCATAGGACACTAGGCACGGGGCCACAACACCCAATAACTCGAGCACCAGCCTTGCAGGTATATTACTATCCTTTGATGGAGTCCGTGGAATCGTTCTTCTTGTATTGGATTCACAGTGAATATATTTTATTTTGAGTGACGAGACTGGATTTGTACATGTAACAGACCTAGAAAATACATGCATGTAATAACATCATACAGCCTCTCATCTTTGAGACGTTCATTTGTATAGTTTGGAGCCCGTTTGGATTGATAATTCCCACAGTGATGTCAGGCAGGCAATGCCAGCCTTTTAAATTCGTTCAGTTCACCGGTGGATCCATCCATATTGAAGTACACTTTGCGCTTATTCAGCAAGTTGTTCTCTTGAACTGTTATCTATATTTAATTTGAATTGTTCGTTAGCTAGTTTCTTAATTTTTTGTTTCATTATATGCTATTGTAATGTAACATTATATGTTGGACTTGACATTGTCTAAAATTTAGTTCATTTTCTGCTTGACCTAAATTGTTTTATATTTTATTCTGTAAACAATAAATAACTAGAATATTCGATATGTATATTGGCCTAATATCAGGATCATTATTAATAGAAGCAGATATTTTTATTTGGGTCTAGATCGATATTGGAATTTGACTGGTCTACCTGATATAGTCCATGTTTTCTAGTTTTCTTTTGTAGTAATAGGTTTATAATAATAACTATTTTTTTTATCTTATAAACATTAGATCATTATAGAAGGTTATTGTCAATTAGGTAATAGTTTTGGGGTTTTATTTATAGAAAATGCTACTTCTGGCCCAAGGTGAAGTAGGGGACTATATAATTTCATTACAGAAGGGAAAATGTATTCGTCGTTTAAGAGCGAGCACAATCATGTTGTATTATATTATATGATGTGTCCTTTATTTCATTATGTCTCAAATTACTGAATTCAATTCATTATTTTCTCTGAAAATACAGAAGTGCTCTGATAACGTTCTTGGACAGATACATTCATTGGAATTTATAGTGAATTCAAACCTGGAATTTTATTACTGTGATTTAACAAAACACTGTGGACACATCAGCAATATACAGCTTACAACAGACACATCAACACCTTCAGCTTTGAATTTAATTTGGACTTCTAGTGAATTTTATTAAGGACTTTAAATTATTAGGATTTTTGTCTGTAATTCTAGGATTATTTGGGATTTAATTCAAAGTATGTAACTTCTTTTTTCATTTTCAATTTGTATTCTAGGGAAATATAGTTATGGAAGTTTACAAAGCTTGCTGCTTTTCACTCTTTTCTGTTATTTACTTTAAGATCATAGACTTGTGACAGAACCAGGATTTGAAACCTGTTCGGTTTCTTTGCTTTTTCTACCATTTTTCTTGCCATCGCAGCTGTTAATGGATTCATGATGGCCAGGGGTAGTCAAAATGTATTCATTAATGCACAAATGATTCGAAGGAAGTCCCCGATATGAAGAATAGTGTGTTTGGAACTACTTTCTCAAACAAACATCCACTGTTTCACTCATGCATTAACACTCTCTACTACCCATCGAACGTTTGTCACCAGTCTAGAAGTGTTGAAATCTTTTGCTGAATGCTGCATCTGTCCTTTTTTAATGAAAAACTGGCATCTCAACTTTAAATCCCTGTTCCTTTAGGAAATCCACAGTCACGGAACCTCCTGTCTACAACAGAAACCGTCTTGAAATGACTTCAGCATTCATCTTACAATGTGTTTCGTGCTTGCATCGTTGTTATAATGGCCAGCTAAATATGGCCCTAGAACATTAAAATAAAAATATTGGTTCCCACAGCCATCATTCGCTTACATACATAAATACATACATACATACATACATACATAACTACATACGTCATATCTCAACTTTGATGGTCCTTCTTCCTTGCCTGATGAGGACTATTTCCATCTTGGCTTGAAAAGGGATCAATTCCTGGAAGTGTTCCCTTTCTCTCTAGAATACACTGCGTAATACACCTGGTAGATCGCAACTGACATGCCTATGTGTTTTTCTAACAATGCTGGGGGTAGGACTTCCAAACACGATTTTATCCACAATTTTCCATCTAAACATATCACAAGTGCAACAAATAATTCAATCAATGCGGGAGCTTCTTATGCTTTACTTTGTTGGGCAACACCTGGGGGTTTCACAACATCACATATGATGTATTATAATCTGTGCAAACCACTCCACCTGCAAGGGGGATATTATTGCTGGAATCAAAGAGGTAGTCCTTGTCCTTGATGCCATGACTTTGACTTTGTTTTAATTAGCTCGAGCACATCTTGTATAGGAGAACCAATATTTGTTATTGAAAAGTGGTCAAACTCTTTTCTTGCACCGATAGATTGTAAATTGACAGATCTAGATACGATAGATATTAATTCCAAAAGAAAAAGAAAGTTATGAGGTGAAGTGTGCATTTGGACCTGGTACGTCAATATGGCGCAATAACGCTCTACCATTTGGGCTATGAAAGTCAACAATCACCAAACTGTATATCATACAGATGATACATTTTTTGCAAGAAGATTTATATTACTGCCGACGATCCTTTGTTGTTTGCTTAGTTTTAAAAAATTAATATTGTTCGAATATGAATAAAGACTTAGTTAACAAAATGTAATGAAGTCTACGCTGGTTGTAACTGTTCTCTAGATCTGAAAATTGAGAGTTTCATTTAAAGATTATATGTTCGAAAATGCACTGAAATAGTGTGGACATTACACGTAGCAATTAAACAGTATCCTGATGGAAATGAGCAAAAATCTTGTATTTCTTTATAAAATGGTGGTGACGAAACGTGCAAGTTCTTTCGATCCATTTTTATAATGTCAGATAATTATTCTCCAAGAAAAAGAGTACTTGTAGTGGGAGTAGTACGTGGCGGTGGAACACATTTTATGATGTGCGGGTAGGTGTAGGAGTAGGGAAAACTATTAGTATTCAAATTTGCTGTAAATGGATCCATTGTTGATATAGTTATTGATTTTGTTGTACCTATGCAAGAAAACATAATAACAACTTTCTAACAGTACATTTCAAACTCAAACGTTAAATCGGACTATGTTGTTGGTGGTGACGAAACGTGCAAGTTCTTTCGATCCGTTTTTATAATGTCAGATAATTATTCTCCAAGAAAAAGAGTACTTGTAGTGGGAGTAGTACGTGGCAGTGGAACACATTTTATGATGTGCGGGTAGGTGTAGGAGTAGGGAAAACTATTTGTTATCAAATTTGCTGTAAATGGATCCATTATTGATATAATTATTGATTTTGCTGACCTATGCAAGAAACTGTTACACCGATTTCTTTACATAATTTTTATTAACCGTTCACCTAATGGTATTTTAACTTCACATTTGGATTGATCTTTTTAATATTTTGCCTATTTATGTTCCGCATGGTATTTTAACTTCACATTTGGGTTGATCTTTTTAATATTTTGCCTATTTATGTTCCGCATGGTATTTTAACTTCACATTTGGGTTGATCTTTTTAATATTTTGCCTATTTATGTTCCGCATGGTATTTTAACTTCACATTTGGATTGATCTTTTTAATATTTTGCCTATTTATGCTCCGCATATACAGCCTTTTCATTTTCCTCTTTTTAATTCCTTTGTTCATCTATTATCTCTCTATACTGTACAGTATCAGATTCCATAGATTATATTGTCAATCTGAAAATTTCTATCGAATTTATGTAGCCTTTTAATTTTTTATTATATTCTGTATTTATTTAACTTAGTTCTCAGGTGAAGGATCTTCTTTGGAATTTTTCAGTGATATTTATAAATTAAAGTCTTGTTCACTTACCCATGTCTTTAACGGCCTATTTGTGTTAATTATTGGCATCTGTATTTCCTCAGGTACTTCTATTTCTTCCCTATGTCTACCAGTAGGTTCAGTTGGATATAGTTTACTTTCGTTCCTGGCTTATAATGTATGAAAAGCATCATTTTCTAAAGTTTACCAATCACGGTAAATGAACATGTTAGAAACAATATCTGGCCTATATTTTGATTTTCCCAACTTGTCACTTTGTTTTTATATATTGATCCATCCTTTATTATTTTTTATGAAAGTTCTTATTGCTAGTTTTAATTTGATATTATATTCCTATGTATTGACAACATTGTAAAAGTATGACTTGTCTTTCATCGCTAAATTATTCATTATTAGCTGACATTATTGTTCAACTATTGTAAAATCATGCATTGTGTCATTTCTTACCTATTCACCCTATGTAAAGAGATATTGGCGACTTTCAAAGCAATATCAATAGTTGCATCCTATATTATAACTTATGCATCTACATCATCATCTTTAGGATGTTCGATTCTTTCATTGCACAATCTTCACTACCGTCACAAGCCACGTTTGGTTATTTAATAATGAAGTAAATAAAAAGTCTATATTAAAACATTAATTGGGATTCACATAAAAAAATTATGCGTTGCGTTTGAATGATTAAAATGGAACCATATTTCTACAGAAATCGAAGAACCGAAACAGTAGTCTACACTGTAAAATTTATAATAAGCAAAGCGTTTCCCAACAGGAATGCTTTCGAAGGTAATTAGATACTTCACCGAATATTTGTCACTTGAACAAAATTTGTCTCTATCTGTACTAAGAGAGTGTTTATTAAATTTCAAAACATAGAGATTTAAAAAGCAGGATAAAATAATAAATGTAGAATTTTTAGAACAAACAACTAATGGTAAAATTTGTTTTGCTTTGTTATTAATGCATTTGTTCCTCGAACTGCATATGTTGTAATAGGTACAGTTCAACAAACTATTTGAATTGAGAGGTAAAATCTAGCAATAAAATAGATAAGACACCACTGTCCAAAATATTGTCAGTCATGTACTTAACGATCTTGACCAATGAACCTTCTTTCTTGTAATCTCATGATCTTTAATGTTTTACCTTTAACAAGTTCTATAATTTTAGACATGTTTACGACCAATTTTTTTTCCAGCATTTTACCAGTGTAATATTTCATTTGCTTTTCACGCTCAGAAACAGCAAACTAGGTACACGGTATAAAAATGCTGAATGTGAGGGTCACCATCACAAACATTCTCAGGGTTTGCAAGTTTATTCTTCTTCAAAAAAAATTAATTGATGGTACCTCTAGCATAATTAATGTTATGCCTAATTTGATGCTTTGATTTAATGTTTATAACATACTTCTTTTTGCGTGAAATATCCTTAAATGTTCATTGCTGTGATGCCCTTGTCTGAAATACTTGTTAAAATTATCTCTCTTTATTCTCGCTTGTTGAAAGTATTCTTTATTCACAGTATTCTATTTTTATTTGTACACTATTTTGCAAAATTTGCTATAACTCGGGTGTGTGTGTGTGTGTTTATTTAACACACCTTTGTATTCATGCTCTCGACAGTATGAACATATTTTTAAGATAAATCTTGCTTATTTAAGTAGATGCATTTGAAAATAGTTTTCACTACTCAAGTACTATCGTAACTTATTTTAAAACTGACCTTTCTAACATAATGACATCAGTAATTATCCAAATTTTTTCCTTGTCAAAACAAATGGAAGGCAAAGAATGCAAAAGCGATTAAGCATGCGATATCGTTAGCTTACGTTTAACTAAATGAAAGAAATAAATCATGGGCCTCTTTAGTATAATTATTTATAATCGAAACAAAACATTATTAACACATGTTACTATGTGATTTTAGTCTCTAGTTTTAATGTTGCACACATCATCTGGTCATGTTGTTTAATATGTCGATACGTTCAACATCAACAATAGGTATTTAAAAGAAGTTTTCATCTGGCAATCGGCTACCTGATTAGCAGATGAAGTTTTCCTGGAAAAATACTTAACACACACACTATTTTGCTAGATAAATAAAAGAAAATGTTAAGCAAAAAAGCACTATCAACACATCTATCATATTTACGCTCTGCTATTGCTATTTTGTAAATAATGCTTTTGCGAAAGCTATCGTGATTTACAATCGGTTCATCCGTCCATCAACAATGGACATTTAGAATATTTTCAAGCTAATAAATCCAGTTTCTTGTAGCCATTTCACAATAATCGATAGCAAATTTGCTTTTCACTGTCAACATTTGTTTCTTAATAAACAGTAAAACATTTGTACGAAAAATGGGTAAAATTCCATCTGAGACAACAGTACAAGAACGACTGCAAAAATGGCGAAATTAGAATTTGTATATACTACGAGCTCGAATAATAACAGGGTATGAGAATGAGGTACAGAAAGTTTTGAATTTGGTTGAAGCAGAGATGAAAGTACTTTCAGCCAGTGTGGGTGTTTCAGCAGCTGACTTATATTTACACTGGTCAACAGTGAAATCATTGCTGACTTGAAAAGGCCCTAATCTGTAGTATTTTGGTGTGCCGAACACGAATATAACCGTGAAAAATTTGTATTGGCTCTCGTTTTGAAGATATTCATATACCTCATTTTCTATGTTTCACTGTGTAAATTTCTCCAGTAGGACTGCAGCAACATCCGGAATAATGATGTAACATTGCATAATACCATCATGCTCACATCATCCACAGTTGATTGCATCATTTTCTGATGCAATGCAATACTAATGCCATGCGGCTGCTGAAGTAAGTTGACGTCAGCAGTGTACTATACATGTGTAGGCCTATTATACTAATGCCAGGCGGCTGCTGAAGCTGACGTAAGCAGTGTACTATATAAAGCCCAATCAGATAGGTTCAGTATTTAAAATATTTTAGACGTTGTGCGAGACAGTTCAAGCTACTGTTACATAAAACTTATTATTTTATCCATTTACGTACAATAAAGAACAGTAATGCCTCGAAAGTGTGTTAATACCGCGGACAATTTTTGCTATATTTGTGGGGAAGTGACATTTGCCAACCAGAAGAAAAGTATCAATTCTCAAGTGAAGAAGGCATATCATCTTTACTTCGGATGCAAGGTTGGTGACCAAGACAAGCCTTGGGCTCCGCATATATGCTGTGCTACATGTACAACACAGCTTTCACAGTGGTTGAATTGCAAAAGGTCATCAATGCCGTTTGCAGTCCCAGTGGTGTGGAGAGAGCCAAGCAACCATCTAAATGACTGTTACTTCTGCTTGGTTCCTCCTCTTTCCGGCGGAATAACGAAGCGAAAGAAGTCGAGAATAGTCTACCCAAACATTCCGTCTGCATTGAGACCAGTTCCACATGGTGAGGGACTTCCTATTCCAGAACCTCCAGCAGAATATTCTCTTGATTCATCTGACGAAGACAAAGGTGAGTCGACCTGTTCTTCTCCTGGTCCATCAGCATGCAGTGATCCAGATTTTCACTGTGGTGCATCATCAACCCCACACAGAATAACACAGGAAGAACTAAATGACCTGATTCGTGATTTGGACTTATCAAAGAACAAGGCAGAATTGCTAGGATCAAGACTCCAACAATGGAATCTTCTAGAAGAAGATGTCACAATTACTGCATATCGAAAGCGCCACCAGCAATTGGAGCCTTTCTTCAGAAAGGAAAGTAATCTGATATTCTGTTCCGATATTGAGGGCCTCATGAATGCTTTAAAAATCACCCATGACCCACAAGAATGGAGACTATTTGTGGACTCTTCGAAACTGAGTCTCAAGGCTGTGCTTTTGCACAATGGAAACATTCTTCCATCTATTCCAGTAGCGTATGCTGTCCACATGAAAGAGACATACGATAACTTAAGGCAGCTACTGAATTCCATTGAGTATAACAAGTACAGCTGGCACCTCTGTGGTGATTTGAAGGTAGTTGCCCTTTTAATGGGACTGCAGCAAGGATATACAAAATACATGTGTTTCTTATGCGAGTGGGATAGCCGAGCAAGGGAAATGCACTACATGAGGAAGGAATGGACTCACAGGCAGAATGTAGCCATTGGAGAGAAGAATATCCAACACCCAGCTCTGGTTGAGGCTCAGAAAATCTTGCTACCACCCCTTCACATCAAACTAGGTTTGATGAAGAACTTCGTGAAAGCCATTGACCGGACTTTGCCAGCATTCCGATACCTGCATGAAAAATTCCCTCGACTCAGCGAAGCAAAGATTAAAGAGGGAGTTTTTGTGGGTCCTCAGATTCGAGAGCTTTTCAAAGATGACCGGTTCAACAACTTGCTGGAAGGTGACGCGAAACAAGCATGGAATGCTTTTCGCCTAGTTTCTACAAACTTCCTCGGAAATGTTAGGGCAGAAAACTATAAGGAACTAGTAGAAGACATGTTGATGAAGTATAAGAAACTTGGCTGCAATATGTCTCTAAAGATTCACTTCCTTCATTCCCATTTGGATTTCTTTCCTAGCAACTGTGGTATTGTTAGTGATGAACACGGCGAACGTTTTCATCAAGATATCGCAACAATGGAACAAAGATACCAGGGAAAATGGTCCACTACAATGCTGGCTGACTACTGCTGGACACTCCTCAGAGATGCTCCCGAACAGCTGTACAAGAGACAGGCGAAGAAATCTAAGATGTAGTCAATGACTTGATTTTTTATAGGTAGGCTATTACAGTTGACCTTTTACTATTGGAATGCATTTCGTTATGTAAACATTAATTTCTTGCAGATTACAAAAAAACTAGAGCCAATTTTGCAATTTGACTGTCATATTCGTGTTCAGCACATAAAAATTGATAAGAATTGACTAATTTTATTTCAGTAACATGACTTTTGTAAAAATTTGTTGTCCAGTGTTATCAGAATACCTGCTGGACTACGCACAGTAATGATATTAATTTCTTTTGAAAGCATCGAATGATGAGATAATTTGGAAAAATATTCTAAAACACAACGAAACAGTAGCATCTGCCATCATCCACAGTATTGATGATGTTGAAAGCAGAGAGATATGTAACAACAAAGCAACCTATGGTGCTAATTGTGCGTTGTACCAACAAGTAAATAAAAATGGAAATCTTCATTTTAATCATCGACGAGTACGACATATTTAAGGAAATATAAATTCATATCAGGAAACAATGTATATGTAAGAGATAACTCATAGACAATCTTTATCGCTAGAAAAAATAAACTGTTAATCAAGACAGGTATATTATAAGCAACGGTCTTCCTGAAAACACAACCTATTTGCCCAGTCTTATTGATAACTGTAAATGGAAAGTATATATTTCATTACAGATAATGGACTTCATTGTTGGTTATTACAATGTTTCTGATTAACACTAAAGGAATACATGACACTAATGACAAGAATACAGTAAAGAATGTACCAATTCATGAGTGTTATTACTGACTGGAATGTATATACACAGGGCGGAGGGAATAACTGCAGATGGTTATGATGAAGAAGTATAGATATCGAATGTCTTAAACAATTCAGAAACTGAAATACTCTGGGTAACACTAACACAGTGTAAATACCTATATAAAATTCAAACTTGTTAAGATTCACTAGTAATAAAAATGTACAGGCATTCAATGAATCTGATACTGATTGCGAGTTTTTTAAGCAAAAAACATTTACATATTTTTCTCGATCAAATCATTACGAACAATATTACTCCGATGACTATGATTTTACAAAAATATTTGTGGGCAGCAATGTACAGTTCACAAAGTAGGTAAAATGCTAACACGAATGAGAAAGATTACAAATAGTTATGCTATGCAGTCATGACTCAGTTGAATAAAAAGAATTGCATTAAGTACTTGAAAATGTACAGTTAAAACCCAAAGGGTAGAGACCTTTAAATCTGAATTGAACACGGAATTGACGTAAAATAATATTTCAATATTTGATAGAATTAAAGCAATGAATTAGACAATAGTGTCTCGGAATCGGGCAACAAAATAACTGGGTGATGCGCTAGAATATGTAACGGATTTAGTTGACTCGTATGGTGATAACGAGAGTAGTTTTGTTGTTTTACCGTGACCAATAGTAACTGACTCACTAATACATGCATCTTGTTGTAGATCGTTCGACGTATTGGCATAAGTGAAAGAGGACAAAGGAGCCAAAAGATAGTTCGTTCAAAGGATGCGAAGTTTGAAACCATGTATTTAGAATCTTGAACATTGAACTTTGAATGTTGATAATGCATATCGTTACATGAACCATGTGTATTTTTTAAAAATTAAAAACATGTTCACGGTATGGTGAAAATAAAACTCATTAGTTGTATATGACAACATCAATATAGTATCATCCAGTGCGTTTATACCTATATTCGTGGTACAGTCTAGGTTCATCTTTTGTCTTAATGGCATGGAGTCTTAGGCAATGCAATGCATAGTGTGTCCTAGTTTTAAGCCTTATTAGAGTATTCGCGTTTGTTTTTATTAAATTTTTTTTCGTTCTATTGTTGCATTAAAAAAATTTTGGTCAGAGTTCGTAAAGACTCTCATACTTCAGTATCATCAGTATTTCATTCGCATACATCGTGTTCGGTGTTTTCACTTAATCTATATCAAATCGGGTTCAATCTTGCCACAAATACAAATACAAAATATACGAATAGAAGTTGGCTAGCAAAATTAACAGAACGCCGGGTGTATATTGCTTTACGAGTTACCTAAACAAGATTCTCCGAACTGGCTTGGTATTGCATCAACTGCATATCAAAAAGGTGAAATGCCATTCTTTACATCGTTACAAGTATCGTCAAGTACAGATAATCTTCAAGCTGTAAAACACAGCATCAATGATATCTGCCAATAGAAAATACATAACTTCCAATCCCCAAGAAAAGATATACCGAGGAGTTTGATACTTAAATATACCATTGTGTATCTTTGGATTTGTATTTAACCTCTAACAAATGACATTCAAAACCATGAGTTCAAAATAATTATGTTCTAGGCATGAACAAATCTACTGAAAGAACAAAATAGCGATACATATGATTTGTGCATTTAGCTATTTGTGATGAACCGTTTGTACTCAATTTGGTAGAAACAGAAATAAATTTGTTTTTAAAAATCTGGTTAAATGTCTAACATCGTTGAATAATCAAACATCTTTTTCAGATTGAAATCTGTTTTTCCTTGGAAAAGTAACTAGTTGCGTAGAGCATGATTTTATCATCCATACCTCAGCTTTATATTTCGACATGGAGGCATAAATAATATGTGTTCGTCACCAAACGTTTCATATAAGGTTGCTGAGCTAGAAAGTACTACTTTTCATACAGGCTAACACACAATCACATACTACAATCGTTCTCTTTTCATTAACTTTAAACCCGAGTATATTTATATCTTTAGGTTTCTGTAATGTAGAAATACGTTTGTTTTTTAGTGTAGTCAACAACTTAGGAAAGGCTGGGTGTTTTTGCGATTGCGATCCTTTATCAAATTCTATTGCAATGGAGGTAAATAATTTCCATCTGATACAAGTTTTTTCAAGTCCAAGTGTGTATTCAAGTATCAAGATTATCGGGTATCTGGAACAGACTTTCTATAAACAGTCTCATTTGTTTATCATTTGCCCACCTGCATTTTTCAACGGTTTAATGCGGACTGATTGACCAACCACAGAGATTAGTATGTCTAGACGAATGTTTTATGCTTTGTCATATCAAATACACATCTTTGACAATGTTCACAATTTCATACCCACAGAAGGCGTGATTTCCCTTTGAGCATCTATGCTGTATCGTGCTAATACCTATGAGATTCACTTTCAAACATCAAGTACATATCATAATCAGTTATTAATATTACAGTTTAATACAATATATTTGTATATCACCATCGTGTGTTAAACCTACAGCAACATGTAGCGTCAAATTTAAAGTATTTTTATACAAACATTTCCTAATTATTCACAGATGTCACTGCTACAATTTCATACTCTTAAACTAAGTAATAGTAAAGAGCGAAAATCAACAATTGTTTTAAAAATTAAACAAATAATTTATTTCCCTAGAATACAATTAGAAAATTTACAACGAACTTAAAGTATTGTAAATCAAATCCTAGATAATCCTGAAAGTTTAATCAAAAGACCTAAGGTTTATAGTATTTCGAATGAATTCCAGTGGTGTTCCGAATGAATTCCAATCTTGAATATGCTTGAATGTACGGAACGGAAAGTGCTATATCTGGATTCCTATAGAAGAATGCTTGATAATAGTAGGCAGAATTAATATTTTAATACAAGTAATACTACCATACAGGTTAGAGAATTTTTAAATTCGTACTCTACAGAGATTCTAACCAGGGATAGCACTTTCCATTCTGTCTCGTGTATATTAATAATTCTCTATAATTAATTCTATATAACTTGATTTCTTTCATAGGAATGAATGTGTAGTAACATGATAATTAATTACTAGGTCGTTATGCGAGTGTGTCTGCTACACACGAGTGCATATAACACCGATTGAGTAGCATCATTTTTTGGTGATGTGTGCTTAGTCGTGAGGAAATATGGGCTCGTGTATGCAGGCAAGGCAATGGGTGTCGTTTACCCGATGATCTGGGCTCGAAACTCCGTAAAGAACCAATTAAACATTATCTAATCTGTATGATAGTATTATTTGTATTAAGATATTAATTCTGCCTACTATTATCAAGCATTCTTCTATAGGAATCCATGGATAGCACTTTCCTTTCTGTCTGGTGTATATTTATAATTCTCAATCATTAATTCTATGTACCTTGATTTCTTTCATAGGAATCCGGAATGACTGTATAGATACATGATAATTAATTACTAGATCGTCCTGCGAGTGTGTCTGCTACACACGAGTACATATAACACCGATTGAGTAACATCATTTTTTTTTCGTGGTGTGTGCTTAGTCGTGAGGAAATATGGGCTCGTGTGTGCAGGCAAGGCGATGAGTGCCGTTTACCCGCGGACCTGGCTTCGAATCTCCGTAGAGTGCGAATTAAAAATTCTCTAACCTGCATGATAGTATTTTATATATATATATATATATATATATATATATATATATATATATATATATATATATATATATAAAGAAACCTACCTCCAAATCAATGGAACAGCAACGGGTAAAACAAATGGCCCCTTCGTATGCTAGTATTTTTATGGGAAAACTTGAGGGTCAGCTTTTAGCATCGTTTGAACTTACACCATATCAGTTGGTATGCTTTGTCGATGATATAGAAATTAATTGGCATCATGGAAGAGAAAGTCTGGATGATTTCATATCAATGGCAAAAAACCTCTATCCCTAATAAAATTCACGGCAGAAGTCTCCAACTCAAACCACGTCTTCCTGGACACAACAACCAGACTAGTAGAAAACAAACTCCATACAGACATCTACTAGAAACCAACCGACAAACACCAGTATCTCATCCCAAACAGCTGTCATCCAAACACTGCATTATGGACATCCCATATAGTCAGGCACTGAGGATACGCAGAATTTACTCCGACGATGAAACATTCCTAAAAAGGTCTGAAGACCTATCAAAACATTTAATTTACCGAGGCTACGAACAAATCCTGATTACGGAAGCAACACAAAGGGTTAAATAAACAAACATCGATGAGTTACTAAAATATGGAAAGAAGGAAAAGGCTGATAGGATACCATTTATCCTGACCTACCATCCAGACAACCCCAAAGTAGGTAAAATCATCGCAAAAGACTGGCCCATAGTGGAATCGTCGGACGCACTAAAGTTAATCCTTCCTAACAAACCTGTAGTAGCCTACCGGAGACCAAAAAACCTCAAGGATATCCTAGTCAGGGCGAAGTTAACGCCAATCACTAATCAAGACCATCCCGGTCAATCTGGCCCCTGGGGCGATAAAAGGTGCAAAACCTGTCAACATATGATAGAGACCAGGACATTTTCTAACACAGTGACTAAAGAAATACTAAATATAAATGGTCCAAACAAAACGTGCAAACCTGAGAATGTCATTTATCTCATCATATGCAAGATATGTAGCCTTCAGTATGTCGGAGAAACTGAAAAGCTACACAAAAGGATCAATTTTCATAGATTTGATTGGATGCTGTACAGAAGCTCGGTCGCAGAACACTTCTCCTTCCCTGGCCATGCTTTCTGTGATATAACACTTATTGCAATTTCTCACAACCCAAAATGGAGTTCCCAAACCAGGAAAGAAAAGGAATCTTACTAGATACATCGGCTTAGAACATTGAAACCAAGCGGTGTAGACCAGGAAGACTAGAAAAAGACTGCCTTGCACTAAGAAAATTATCTTTTTCAGCCGACACATTTTCTTTTAAATAATTCTCTAAATTTGCTTAATAGCCTATAATGACTACTATAACAATGAAATGGCCGCGATATAATATGCGCTTACATAAATTTACATACAATAACAAATGTCATTATGGCTCATCAGTTTTTAGGTTTTCTAGTATCAGCAACAAGTTGAAATAAACTAGGTCAAATATAATACACTTAAAGATTTAATTCTGTAGAAACAGCCATGTAAAGTTTTGAAAACATAACCGTTTTTCTGTTTTATTTGTTTGTCTTGTCTATATTTTGTATTTGCCTTTGAAAACGACCCATTAAAGAGTCGAAAGCGCTCAGGCTAGTTAGATACTAGTTTCGCACTGTTCTTTGTAAGTCTATTGCATTTATCTTAATTAATCCCTGACACACCTCTTATATATATATATATATATATATATATATATATATATATATATATATATATATATATATATATATATATATATATATATATCACGTTATGAGTAAGGAACAATAGCCAGATTGCAGCATAGGCTAATTATTCGCTTCATAACTGTTGCGAGTGTCAGCCTTGCGAACAATGAGTGTCAAAGCGATGTGTACACAGCTGGCCGGCCGGCTTATGTTAGGATAGTGTAAGCCGACATCAAAAGGACGGGTGGGAATCCAGTTGTATATAACATGGCCATAAGAACTTGTTACTGGCGCCTTATTTGGCTGCGTGCAATTCACAGGTAAGTGGCATGAATTGCCGGTGTTGGGCTTAAAGGAACATCATGTGGGGGTCGTAAATCCACCCTTGACAGACTGCCGGGGAGGGGGGTAATGTCTGCTTATTATGTAGACCATGGGTGAATCGACATCCACTCGGAATTGAGCAAGGCGTGGCCACCATTGGAATCGCAAGTTTAAATCTAATGTCTTGAAACTAAACGTCAGTAGTCGCTAAACCATCTTGCGGGAATTAAATAAGGAAGTTATAAGCTACTCCGACGTCATTCGAAATTGGCGGGAAACATTGTTATTCTGAGAATTACAAAGGAGCTTCGGACAGGAAGCTTTTAGGGACCGGAGGAGCTGTAGGAGACAGAGAAGGGAAATACCCTGGTACAGTTGGTCCCGAGTCTCTGGGAGACAAGAAAAGGAGAGAAAGGAAGTGGAGGAAGTGGAAGGATGAAGGACGTGGATGTTGAACTGAAGGGGTACTGGGTACCAGTCAAGAAATACTACAGATGAGTAGAAACACAGGACAGGAGGAAAATCTATCACACTAAGTCAGATGATGAAATAGGCCGTCACTTGGTAAACAACTAATACTAGCTTCATTATTCTCTATGTGTATGAACTTAATATCAGGATTTTTATTTAACTAAGAAAGAAGGAGTAAATATGTTGATTTGGGTCAGGGAGATTGAGTTTCCTAAGTGAATGTTACAGGTAATTATGTTGTAAGTAAACGAGGTGCATTAGATCATTCTAGAAAGTTATTTTCCATTAGGTAATATGTTGTTTTAGAAAATGCTAATTGTAACCTGAGGTCAAGTAGAGAATACATATATATTGTAACTATGAGGATTTTACCATTCGTGCTTTAACATGTAGCACTTTCAAGCTGCATTACGTCGTGACCAGTTTGAGCAGAATTTTATTTTCTTCAAATTATTGAATTCAAGTTTTTATTTTCTCTGGAAATACAAAAGTGCTCTGATAAATGTTTTGGAGAAAGACATTGACTGGAATTTATACTGAATTCAAACATGAAATTATGTTTCTGTGATTCAGCAAAAGACTCTTGATACATCAACGCTTCAATAGCTACCACAGACACATCATCGACTTCAGTTTGGGGATTTTTTCTTGACTTTTTACTGAATTTTATTCAGGACTTTAAATTATTAAGACTAGTGTCTGTAATTCTTGGATTATTTTGGGATTTAATTCGCAATACATTAAGTTTTTTCTTCTCATTTTCACTTTGTATTCTAGGGAAGTAAATTATTTGTTAAATTTTACAAAGCTTATTTCTTCATCCTATCAGGCAGTTGCATATGTCAGTATTCACTGAGAGGCAGATACATATCTCTGTGTAATGTTGAGTATTCAAATAGTACTCTTGCTAATTTCTTGTTTTAAATTAGCTTTGTACAATGGCAACAATAAATAAATAAATAAATAAATAAATAAATAAATAAATAACATGTTCCGTGACATCATTCATTTTATCTCTATTATATTCTTAGAAAGGGACATTTGGTAATATGATCTGTACTCATTTATTGTCTATTTCATGTTTAGGCATTTTTATATGTTTGATCATTAAGTCTAGCTATACTTTGGTCGAACCAAATTCTCTATTTTTCCAAATCATTGCTTCAAGCAAGACTAAATACCAGTTTTTAAAAATCATGCAAATCTTTACTCATAAAATATAATGAATTTTATATTTATTTGCTGATGTATTTTTGTTCTATATATGGTTCTCATTCACTAGCTAAGCAACACAAATTCCTGTCCAAACAAAAAGAGACGGACACAATTTATCTATCTGAAGTTTTATTTAAATAATTGTTTAATTTAAATAATTTCGGTTTATTTTGCAGATAATCCATCTTTCTGGATTCCAGAACGGCACTTTTAATATTATACTGACCACCTCTATAAAAATGCAATTTGGTTCCGTAAAGTGTCTGATTTGAAGATGCGGTATCTACGTAAACGTTTGCGTGCTTTCACCCATACTTTTCCAGGCTTACCAAGTGATTGTATAATATCTCTCAGCACAAGCATACAGTTTAGCACATTTGCTGGATAATGAAAACTCTCCATTATATTAAATTCGGCGAAATATAACTCTTTCTAATCCTGGACACGAGAACATTTCACTCCAAAGAATTGTTTAGAAATACGTGTACTAAAATGCACTCGCAGCAAGAGTTAAAGAATATTTAGCAAGAAGACAAAAATAACAACTTGGCCTTATATATGCCATATGCGCTTCTTTTTATTAATAGTTTTGCTTTGAACTTTTGAAAAGTGACAACTTTGGAAAGTACCAGAACAAGATAATTTGGCGTTCGAACTGGAAAGTGAATGTATATAATATTAAGCATAAATACTTGTTTCCGAAACCTCTGAAAATATAATAGTACACGTGTCTAATTCACAAAATATGAAATGATAGAATGTGATTAACCTAGCTGAAAATCTTTCTCGATGACATATTCACCAAAATCAGCCATATTGTCTGACCACAACAGACTGAACCGTGTATATATTCACTGTCATTTTGGTAAGAGATATAAACCTGAACCATTCATCGCACTTACCATTTTCTGTGAATGTTCCGTCAGTTGCATCGAAATCAAGGTAGATGTGGATTTCCTCTGGGCCTGTAATAGAATTTATTTCTCTTATCGGTACTTTTGTTCTTTAAAATTGGTATGAGTCCCAAATGGGGCTGATATTGTTTAAGTGGGTAGTTGAATATCTCCGATCGAGATCGCACATCCACAAACAACTGAAGCTGCAGAAGCTAAAATAAAGATTGGAGCACTTAATGCTTTTTCTCTGGACTAAGCATATATATATATATATATATATATATATATATATATATATATATATATATATATATATATATGATCAGTTTCTCGGCATGAAAAGCATAGGTTATTGATAAATCCCTGCATTAGGCCTTGGGTCTCTCTCATCTACAATTCTACAATGAATTTAGAAACTGTTCATGGTCTTTAAAGTACATTCACTTACGTGGCAATTAAAGGGTTGCTGACCATTCTGCTTAGCCAAACATACTAACCTTGCTTCAAAATATCAATCTGGACTTTTAAAACTAATTTTCTGGAATAAACTTACAAGGTACATTTAAAGCTGCATATCAGTGACATGTTTAGTTCTTCAGCCTAGAAGGTACATTGCATTATTAGGAATGGTAGAGATCAAATGCCAGCTTGGTTTAACGTGTTTATGCATGTCTGCGACAGATGTAAATATCTCACAATCGAGATAGTTGAGGGGTAATGGGAAGCATGGCAATTTGTGATAATAATATTGAACTTCAATAATATAAAGGTCCATATTATTTGTTTGAGCCACCTTGTCAGAGAAAAATAACCATAGCCTTTGATTTTCGCTAATTAAGACTATAAATGAGAGAGTGGGAGTAGTGTTATATCGGTGTAGAAACTATCAGTTGTACCAGAAATTAACATGAATACCTTATTTAAAATGTGACAAACATGCTTTTCGCATCAAAAAATTGTGTTGGTTTTTTTTTTTAAATCTTTAATATAGTCTTATTCTCATTTTTCTCCAATCTTAGTCCAATGAAAATTCACCAGAAAAACTATCCAGTGAGACCTTATCGCAGTTTATTCCACTAACTGTGTTCTAACTAGAAATCTTAGCCGAAAAGAGTTTTGCAAGTTTTTTCTAATGATGTTGCATATGTTGTGAAAACGATTTTTTGCAAGGTTTCTTTAGTTTTGTATTTTACTCCATATCTAATAGCACCTCAGTATGCTTGTTCGAATATTACCATGCCCCTATGTCAGCAAAATTTGTGTCAGAGTTGGACACGTTTTGCTCAATTTTTGTTTTTATTTTTATCTAGTCGTTTTAATATTTTCTACCTTTACTAACGGCAAAATTATCTTCATTATGGATAAATTTAACAATCCTACAGGCCTGAAATGTGATTGCAAACTTTCATCAGTTCTATTCGGTACCATTTTTAAAAGTTGTAATTTAACGTATTTCCAATTTTGGTAAAACTGGCCAGATTTAATGGCGAATTGACATGAATTATATGCATTTGAAAGCCCTTATTGCCAGAATGTTTTGTATAAAATGTGGACATTTTCTGCCGAGTAGTTTCTAATAAGTTTTTTAAATTTTGTTTATATATAGTATCAGCTACCTCATTTGATAGTCGATTGACGCCAATGTTCTTATAAATCTAAATGTCCTTCATATCAGGATCTTTTCTGTCAAATTTGGTCCAATTTTGTTGAGTAGTAATTGAGAAGAAGTAGTTTTTGCTTTGTTTTATTTTAATATTTTAGTAACGAGACAATATCTGATGGCGGGTAGGCGTCATATGCACAAAAATGAACGACCTCTGTGACCAGAATGATTTCTGTCAAACGCGGTCATACTCAAGGAAATTTTTTGAGTCATCGTTTAAATGTTTAATTTTTTGTGAGTGCGGCTAGATGTCATGGTGGATCGGTATCATTTGAAATAAAAACTTTGATAGAACTTCAAACCGGAATTGTTTTTAAATTCGGTGAAATTCTTGATGAGTTTTCTCTGTCACTAATTTAAGGTGTTAATGCTCGTATGAACGGCAGCCTTATTTGATCATTTAAATAAATTTGAACAACTCATGCCATGGCCCTTGCTATGAAATTGGCCAGATAATGTTGAGCGTCTTGTGATAAGAATCTGTAGAAAGTTATTTCTATATTTTGTAATGCTGTCCATATTTAATGGAGGAACGGCATCACTTTAATAAATATAAAAGAGCTTCATTCCAGCATCATGTGAGTGAAACTTGGTAAAATTCACTTAAGCAGGCTTTGGAGATAAATAAACAAACAAAAAAACTTTAACTCGCAATGAAGTAAGTATTCAATATTTGCTTAAAGTTAACGTAGATAAGGCCATACCTTACATTTGTTTACAGAAAATAAGGCTTCTCGAAACGCTGGTCGCATGATAACCAAATCATAATATTACAGATATTAAAAGAATTTGTCGCTGTACCGGTATGTCGGTAGTTTCTGTCAAGGACTGTACAGAAATTACCGATGAATCTTGGTATAACTTCAATGATATTAACAGCTTGTTTTCATTATTCACGACAAAATAGTTTTAAAAAGCTATTTTTACAAAGCGGTGTATCAGTCAAATTAATGGTGACAAATATAATTATATTTGTGGTCCTTGAATCACATCTTAGATACCTGTAACATATGTCAACGCGGAGGCCAAATGAACTGTAAAACTGATCCGGGCAAAATCCAAGTTTGATAAAAATGTCGGATTAAGCCCCCTGCCCATGTCATCTTTTGGTTATTTACTAGCATTAAGAGCACTTGTCGTAACAATACGTAATTTCTCAGTCCACTAAATATTTTCTGGTTTGTTGAGTAAATGTTTTTAATGTTTACTGGCCGTCTCTGATAAATATATTGCCGGCGTCAGCATCCCATTCCAAGTTTCCAAATCCTATTATTTTAATAGTGCAAGTAGAAAAGTGTAGATTTCAGTATTACAGTTCATATTTTTATTAACAGACTCTCTAATGTCAGCACTATGTCTTTAACTCAGCTATAGTGCAAGCTTAAATAACCCACTGTAGTTAGAGCTTTGAGATAGCAGCTTATAGAACAATTAACATACACAGTTAGCAAATTCATCTACAGTAAGGTACTGGCAATTTAATTATCGGTGGGCTGTGACTTACAGTTTGGACTGAAAACTTTTCTTTTCTTTTATCTCGAGATAATCAATATTTTTCCTAATAATATCATAGAAATAATGTCATGTTATTTTTCTGTAAATAGGAGCAAGATATCTTTTCCAGTTATTGACAGAAGGACTTTAACAAAAAGGTGACATTCTTTTGCCTCTGAACATTGAATTGCTTTTGGTCCTTATTATAAATATAATTGCGGTATACCGTGGTACGTATCGTGGTACGTATTGCGGTACGTTGACCGCGGTAGAAATTTTTTTTCGGTACCCAGCTCTAAAAAGGACTAATGCGGAAAGAAGAGAGCATGTTGGAAACTTATATGGAATGACGTTTTGGTTGCAGTTTAATTGGCAAGTAAATGAAATAGGTGTAGTACGATAAAGATTTGCCAATACCGGCGTTTTTCTGCGCTAATTTCGTCCATATGGTAATGTATGATTGTTAAACAAGGCACTGCAAACCTATGATAAATAGAGCTTTTAACTAGAAAATTACTGAAGCAGATGAAATATATAAGCATTTTGGACATAATGGTGTGATTAGATGTTCTTACCTTTTTTGTCAGAAGATTTGATAAAGACAGTTACACATATCAGACTCATTGGCTCTTTTTCTATTTCAAGGAATCCTTTCTCGACGAGGTCTTTTATCTTCCTCTCGATTGATTCTTTACCCAATTGTTCAATGTTAAAGTTCTCCTCTGTCAAAAACTTCAGTATGATTGATCCATCCTCGGCCATAACAAACATCATATTTTCAAATACAGAAAGAACAAAGGTCCTTGACGTATTTATCCACTGACGAAGCCATCTCAATCTTCCTAAAGTTTATAAATATAATTTCAACACAGCTGTGAAATATAATATTTCTAATGCATGCAAATACAACAAAAAAGCTATTTAAGCAGACATTTTATTATAGAAACCTATAAGGGGATAGATTTATCTGTTCACAGATTATATATACAGATATATACTCAATACCAAATGCAAACACGAGTAGACGGGGGCACACACACACACACACACACACACACACACTGTGAATTTGCTATTTTGATGTAGTAATAAATTCCTAAATAATTGGAAAGAGAGAAGAAAGTCAAAATCCTAAGCCATCGGAAAACAAATTATAGATATATGAACGTAAAAATGGTAGAAAGAGGTGAAAATACAATTACTTTGAAACTTAATCATATCTGTTCATTTTTAAATCTGCGAAATAAATGGGGATTTGTGACACCTACCACAAAGAGGGAAATACTCAGCAAATATATAAAGACGTGACACAAAGAGGGAAATACTAAGCAAATATATAAACACGTGACTACAAACACTTTAAACGTAGTATTGATTTTGCATAACAACCTGGAGCTTGGCTGCGAATTGTCGTCACCCAACACACAGCAGTAATCATTAAGAGTGACTTATTCAAATGCATATGCGGAAAGACATTGACATATAAGTATTCATTCATATTTCACATCAAAGTACACCAAAACATACTGGGAAGAGAACTCGGTGAACGGACAACAGCAATCGAGCAATGTGCTTTTAATGTTTTAAAAAATAACAAGCATTACACTTCAAAATATCACAAATGGAGTGGGAAGGGTCATAGGAAAATTTGAATAATCCACGATTGTGCCTCCTATCGCCCATGTTCGACCTTTACGACGAGGGCATGTAACTTATCAAGTAATAATATTAGTAACCCTACTTTCTTTGTCGACGGGGTGCTAAAATGCTGCCATATACATCAATGTAGCAGAATACTGTCAAAAGGTTTGAAAATATTGCATTCATATCTTTGCACAAATCAATTGTCGGATTATTTAATACAAGAACTGCAAAATGTCAATAGAAACACGTGCAAAAAATATGCTTTAATTTCTTCATACAGACTTTGTTGTTTGATCGTCCGCCGTAACATTTCATCTAGAACTACTTCCGTTTTCAACCTCGTTTTATGGTGTACCATAAAAGAACATTGCATCCTTATTTGGAAATGAAAACAGATCGTAGTAAATATGGCGTGCTATGATAGGGCATGTTAATCACCAAAAACGCAAATAACAGCCTATTTGACATTTCACATTTCAGTTCATTGTGCTTTCTCCTCTATACAAACTCGCAAGTAGCATATGCATGCTTACTGTTCGTGCAGAGTGTAATTCAATATATTAATAACATATCGTAGAATATTCAGATATGGTACAGCAAGCCTTCTTTGGAAAACGAACTACCGTGAGAATCTCGTGTACTTTGTCATGGGGACAAAGTACAGTTAGTGTAAACATGTAAATATATTTTATCATATATAGATTTAATTACTTTATGATAATCCAAGCTTCCTGGAAAATACAACTCTACGTGCTATATCATCGTGTGACCTCTAACGCAAACAACATCGTCTCTCCACTGTGAACTTCTAGAACATTTACAGCTCCTGCATCGCTCGTGAGTATAGCCCATAGCAAGCCAAAAGTATTATCATATCTTCGGTCTTGTTTTCCAGGATAATTTACTGTCTCCCTTGAACAACTATTGCTGGCACAACTTTAATTTGTCTCAATGCGCTTTGCATTCCTTCGGTCGCAGTGGATGATAAACAATATCTAGAATGCTTTCTTCGCTGAGGCTCAATGTCTCTTGCAATGGGAGAACTGAAAGACTGTATCAGTTTAAATAGGGTACAACAATTTATGCTTTCTGTTTTTAGTGTGGGGGTGTCTTTTCTTCTTGCAAGTGAAAAATAGAATATATTTCAGTTGCGTATGCTTGTGAACGTTTCAACAGATTAACACAAGAGCTATTTGTTATACATTGTATAAATATAGAAGACATCAAGTATACGGATTTCTAGGCACTTTCCAAGAATACCATTCCTGTCTCAGGCTTTGGCTCATAAAATATTTTTTAACTGAATACACTTCTTTTTCGCCCTAAAGAAGCGTTCATATTAACAAGGCTGAAACGAAAATTTCTATAAATTAATCGAATTAACAATTATTGTTGCTGTGGAGCAAGGCACGAAAACCTTATCATCAAGAAGCAATAGAAATATACATTCCAAGCTTCTAGTCACCTAGTAATAAGTATGCACACCAACTTCATCGACGGGGTAAAATTTGACTTTATATTTATCAATTGAGTAACCAAGTGTGATTCATGCACTTTCATTTGGGTACGGACATGTGCTATTTTGCTAACTTTTTGACCTAATAAGGACTTAATCGTTTGTTAGCTTAACCTATGACCATTCTCTTTGGTGTGTGCACATGACCATCTTAGGGTAACATTAGGCATTTAATGTGAAATGTTTATTTACTAAGGGTTGTGACATATTTTGATGTGATTTTTTTTTATATTAAACCTGTACACCTGTATTCATCATCAGTGCTTAATCATATTTCTGCCCATAGAATGGTCTAATGATTTTATAGTATCTATTTTTGTTAGAACTTTAAATAGCTTTTGAAAACTGTGTCACTTTTAAACACCATAGTATGTTGACAGGTAGACACAGCTTTCAGTATTTACTTACCTGTTTATCAGTTTTCTCTCAATATTTACATCTGATTCTAACTGCTATCATAGCAAATACATCTGGCTTTCTTGCGTTAAAATGTTCTATGGGCCACTTTATCATTCAGAGTGGCCACACTCATTTATCCTCTTAGTTTACTTTCTTACAGGCCATGGACCACAGGAAGTGAAATGGGTCATCCTCTTAGTTTACTTTCTTACAAGCCATGGACCACAGGAAGTGAAATGGGTCATCCTCTTAGTTTACTTTCTTACAGGCCATGGACTACAGGAAGTGAAATGGGTCTTCAAATGCCAAATCATTAACGAGGCAGGAAAAGTTGGTTCCTTCACTAGCGGTGCTGAGGATTGATGCTGCTGCTTACTCATAAAACACAACCTTTGACCCGAGCTGTGTGTGATAGACAGTTAACGACAGGCAGGTTTGATGTCACAACATATACCATTGCATCCTTCTTTCTCTGCTGACAGCACGTCTTCATCATCAGGCTCATCATCCGCAGTTCAACATTGACCCATTTTGGATACCAACACAGAGACCAAACACATGGGACTTTCACTGTACTCAGATGTTTTATCCAAAAGTGAAATTGATAGTTATGGTTGATTATCATTGACAACTTCCTCCACGTGCTCGATAGCCTAACCACCACCACCCCATTCACTCACTGTCTCCTCCTAGGTCTTGCTTTTCTTTCATCCCAGATCCCTTTGCGTATTCTCGTACCACTTCAGAATAAGAGAAAATGTGAGATGGGAATATCTTGATTATTCAGTTCGACATTTTCTAGCAAAAACATTCTCTGCACTGGTGCCTTTAATGTTTTTCTTCAGCGTATATGCTTACATCTGACGAGGTGGAATCGTTATCTCCTTATATGGAGCTAATTTGTAGAATTGCTGATTAAATTCTAAGTTGGTATTACGTATGATACTAGTGTCTGTCGCCCCTGTGTCACGATGCCAATCAAATGGAACCAAATTTAAAATGACCTGTATTTGACAGCCCTTTCGAGAAAGCAGCAGCCTTTTGGTTCCAACTGGGATTCCACAAGATACTTCACACAGGTCATGCAATAAACGTAACACATCCATTGTCATGGATGCAAATACTCCCAGATGTATTGAGACTGCGAGGATGCCCGCCCTATATTTAAGTGCTAGCCAAGCCGACAGCTTTTGGTTCCAAATTGTTTCCAGATTCATCCGCAAATTCCCACAAAAGCAATCTAAAGAAGCTTATTCCAATGCGTGACAGTACATTATAAGAAACCATCCACTCTAGTGTCTTGGTGTGTGTTTGATAAATTGTTGCAGGGATATTGTCTATGGACACGACAGTTGTTGGTCGATGGGTTTCAAAACGGTTTTCGTCATGGTGTTTTCGGTAGACTGTTCACCATAGTCTAGATTAGAAATGTAAAATCTAATTACGCATATTTGCTAGTTGTTCCTTGAACTTGAACAGTTCAATATAATGTATATTTTTATGGGGTACTTAATCCATGTCATTCATGGTCCTTGGTGGAATGGTGAGTATCTAGCAGATCACTCGGCAGGCACATGATGTTCACTTCCATTTCAATGTGGGCTGGTAAATATTATCCGTCGACACTTGAAGAGCCAGTGCAAAAAAAACATCCAGAGTGATTCACAATCCGAGAGCAAACGACGAATCAATCGTCTTTATTCAGATTACATATTTGGACAATAAAACAAAACCCATTTATTTTTACCAAAACGATATCCGTGTAAAAATAATGTACGTACAACTAGAAACATTTTCACCAAGAGTGCGACTCTAATGTTAATGTTTTTGCTTCAGATAGATATGCTCGCGATGAAAAAATGTTGTGCCAATTGTATCCCGCATTTTAAAAAAGATAGCTGCTGCATGTGAAAGTTCCCCATCCAATATATATTATTGTTTACATATATTTAAGAATAGAGGATTAATATATCATGAAAATAAATATAGTTTATATTTTTAAGTCATCAGTAGCTGTGATCACAGTATAACATCTCTCTCTCTCTCTCTCTCTCTCTCTCTCTCTCTCTCAATAAGATAATGATGTGATACACTGTATAGGTTCAATCCTTACTACTCAATCAGTTTTCGGCGACCGCTTATAATGTCCCCCCCCCCATCTCTCTCTCTCTCTCTCTCTCTCTCTCTCTCTCTCAATAATACTCTTTATTGCATGCTTGCTGGATAATACACAATAAACCACGCCCACCTTATGGACTCAATGTTTACTCCGTGGTGATCATCGGATGTAACACCATGAACAAGCGTGGTGTTCAGACTTATAATTCACAAGATGCATCGTCGACTTTATCCAGATACGTGGCGATATGATGGAGAAACTTTGTTTTAAAACCATAGATCATTATGGTTTTGTGGAGCTTTGCCAACTTATGGCATACTGAAAACATTACACGCTCCTTGTATTAAGCATTCGTTAATGGGACCAACTGTCAAACAATACTGCATTTTGTATTTCACATACAATCTGATTCAAATAAACGTCTGAAAAGAAGCATTTAATACACAATAGGTTTTTTTCCAAGCAACTCATGTAAGTGTCTGCAACAAAGTTTGGCTGAATCTCTTTGACGTTTGCAGGTTGCCCAGTTCCAACGACTCCACCCTCACAGCAAAGCCCATCAACTATATCTCTACACCTGCAACCGGAGAGCTTTTCAACACCTTGCTCACGTTGCTAACACTGTCTTTAGCTCCAGGAACTGGAGAACTGGAGAACTGTACCGTAGTCCACGAGACAGCGTTTGGACAATTTTAACTGAGAATTTTCCTTCTACTTTCAACCTTTATTTATCAGAGTCACATGTATGTTCGATTGTAGATTACCTATACAAAGTCTTATGTGCCCTGAAAACAATTTCAACTCATCTGAAATTGTTGATATTCATAAATTGATAGATTTACCTGTTCCACCTTCTTTATTTCTGATTAAATATTAAATACGCAGGAATATAATTTGCAACGATCCTTTGATTTGCGTCAGCCTATTACACTCACAAACACACATGCAACCGAATATTAATCAACGTCACTTTCTGCAATTTACTAGTGTACTTTATTAGGCATTCTTTACCAAGAAGCGGACATAACGAACAACGTTATAACTCTGTATTTCATGATGTGTGCGTGTGTGTGTGTGTGTGTGTGTGTGTGTGTGAAAGGTCTTATGGGTATGACTGGAATTAGGTTCTTCTTTGTAAATGATTTCATTGCTACAAGGGGTGCTGTAGTAAAAATATAACATTTTACCACTACCAGCAGCATGTTTTCAACATGAAAAGTTTCTGAAGTAAAAAGACATTGTCAGTGGACATCTACCGCTAAAGAGAATAAACGCACATGACAACCATATGACGAATAAATGGATTAAGCACCGGGGAGTTCCATATTCATTGCTTAATATGTTGAATTGACGGTGATCTACAAAATTTTCCACAATTACAAACATATTTTCCATACTGAACTGTTACGTGCATCTAATCAAAATTTTAACAAAAATTAAATCATTTGCTTTATATTATTTTCATAACTTCATAGCTACCAAACAGACGAGGTACTTTACTATAATTTGTATCAAATGCCAATGCGAAAAGTTTCTTTTAAGCGATATGTAAGTTACTGAATCTTTAAAAAGGCATATGCATTTAATTTGCTCCATCATTTAAACCAGAACCTTTAAAATAACGGAAATGTTCATGTAGAAACCATGTATTTTACCTTTTTATTTGTTTATATATTTATTTATTTATTACAACTGCCGTAGTACGTCTGCAGTAATTGTAAGCATGTCTGATGTCGTAATGGCAGTCGTTCCATTTTGTTTGTAGCTGAATTTATAGTAATGAAGCTAAGAAAAATATATAATGATATATGCATATTTGGTTCAAAAAGATTACGTTTGTTTTATGACCAGCAAATGTGCTATTCTTTACTTAATTCTTCTAACGTTATTCCAAAAGTCCGCGGAATAAACAAAATTTCCTATTTCTTCTTGCCTGCTATGTAAACCTTTAAACACGTACACTCTCTACCGGAACTACTAATGGCCACTGAGGGACAGTACCAGTGATAGCGATAGTGTTGAAAAAGGAACATACTCTCGGAAAACAAAAGTCATCATTTTTCAAATCAGTACTATTGCACATTTCACAAAATTCAATAATAACAATAATAACAATAATAATAATAACAACAATATATTTAATAACTTTACAGAAATTAAATAAATGGAAGATTTTTCGTGTAATATGTTTTGTTTAAACAAACAGCGCATACTCTACTGTTTAATAATGACTTTTATATTGATTTTCATATCGAAATTTTCCTAGTGTTCTGTGTTTTTGCTGTTGCACAAAAGTACATTGTATCGCAAAAGATTATGACTGACATGGGCCAATTTAAATACATCTTTTTCTATTTCTCACGGTACAGTCTAGTAGAAAATTGATTTTGCCGGTTGATATTTTGTGAAGATTAATTGGTACGAAATCACAAAACAATAGTCCATTGACTAAAACATGAACGTCAGGTTTATGCTAGTTTCAAAGAACAAAATGCATTTAGAGGAATTATGAACTTTTCCTGCATGGCACGTCTACTCCTGATCGAAATAAATCTATCGGAAACGAAGCATGGATATTGCAAGTACAGAATGATTTATCAACATGAATATATTTTGATTATAACCATATTATCTGTTATGTTTCACGGCAATCCACTGAAAACTGCAAGTGTAGTTACTTTCACAAAATTCTGTCATACCTGCATCCAACTGTAAGCGGAAAATGGCAATAACTCATACAACACTCTTGCGAGGACAAATATTTGTCTATATGCGTACCGTTAGTCGATTTACAGACATTCACGTCAATCCATGAAAACCCGGAAAAATAGGAGAGTCTTGATACATTAACAAGACAGTGTCATACCCTGATTTGAGCTACAAAAAAGATGAATACCCCTAACAAACGTTGTGTAAGAAAAGTGACTTGTCCATATGTGCATCTTCAGGTACTGAATACAGCATCAGCAAAACATCACGGACATATTCAAATGCTAAAGAACAAGCTGCGCTAACAAAATAGTGTAGTACACTGCATTGAGCTGTAAGACACACACTGATACATAAACACCAACTCTGAAATTTGCAAGAGCAAAGTGATTTATCCATGTTGCATCATATTATGACCAACATATTTAACAAGTTCAGATAATCAATTAAAACGGCATGATTGGGTGCGCGATAACGATGTTATCCATACACTGATACAAAACAAAAGAGGAATAACTCTGTCAAGAATACTGGAACAGTGATTTGTCCGTATGTGCATCTTCAATTGATGACATAATTATTTACCGTGATCGGACACCATCAAACGTTGAAGGGACTAGTTGCACTAACGACGTGCCATACAATACAAGAGATAGTGGGCAATAGCTACAAAAATGGAACACCAAAATCATTAGTCAAATGCGTATATTATTACGATGATGACAATATTTAATGTGTCCAGCCCATCCATCATAGTCTGATGGACTTGTTGGGCTAGTGAGTGTCGAAATGACGGAATAACACAAGGATAACTGTCTTTCTACTGGTGAGTGTAAAATATGTAATTATTTTGAAATCGCAATTATTTTATACCGTGATGATAAACAATAAAGTAAAGTGAAATTTGTCTGATATCACTTGCTTACCCTTATTCTTTCTTTTCTCTTTCCACTTTCTGTATAGACGGGGAGGTAAGAGATTCTTAAGTTCAAATTCTACATCAAAGGAACATCTCTGCATCTTTCTAAACATCATTCCAATCTTCTCGTCATTTTTCTTGCACTGTACTACATCTTCGTGGTCTTTTACGGTAAAGTAAAAGCGGGATAGCATGGCATCGTTTATATCATCTATGACGCTTGTAGAAACACACAGAGAGTGCTCAAAAAAGTTTATATCCTGATGATCTATATCACATCCGCCGAATAATAATGCAAACATGCTCCTTTCTTCATGGGCTTTTTCTTCTACTTCTGCAAACTCTTTGGAAAAAGAAGACAAACAGAATTTATGCTTATTCGTAACACTCTTGGGGAAAACAAATCCACAGCACTTATGAGAATTTGACCTAATTATCAATATTTATCTGGTACACATTAATTTGCCATCAAACTATCATGAATTGACCCAAGCTGCAAAAGTTATTTTTCTTTTGTTATTGTTTTTCTAGAATCATTATATTTTGACTTACTTATTTCTCGCTTATACTTGCTTCGATACCAAACAAAATGAGGCAACAAATCAACTTGATATTTTTCAAAACTTCGTTAACTTTTGTTGTTATTTTTTCTTTGCCTTCACGTTCTCTGAATGTTGTTCAAGAATAATTTAAATTTACCTTCGATTCTACAGCATTTCACCTCTACACGACAGGAACGAGTCTAAGGTAAAAAGTGCATTATTCTTATGACATCAATGTGAATAAAATGATTGGTTATCATACATATTAAGAAAGGCAATAACTCGTACAATAATTATTGGATTGTGACTGGTAATTACGCATACCTTCAGCTGATTACTATAAAGGTTTCCAAGGTTTTATGGAAATCCCTCAAAAATTTCAAGACTAGTGGTTCATACGAATTATGTGCAAATATGAAGCGGTCTGCACTTTGATGGTGTTGATTGTGTTCTTTGGGGGTTTATGATGTTTCGGGGCATGTGGATTTAATATGCTGCTAGGAGGCGATTCTGGTGGTATCTAGTGTTTTAGTTGGTCTAGATTAAATATGTTTCTAGAGCATGAGTTGATGGTATTTCTAATGTTTTAGATGCATTGTGCGTATGTTCTGAGATTTTCATTTTTGTTTTAATTTTTTATATTTTAATTTTTTTAAAGATATGGATGCAAGATATGGACCAAAAATTTGGATGAAAGAAATATTGTTTATACTCGCATATAAGTCGAGTCCAACTGCAAAATAAAATTGATCCTGATCTGTCGTCGAATAATCCGCCACCAGATCTGTGTCTTTGGTATTTGTTTGACTGATTATTTATTAAACTGCATAAAACCGCATCTTCCTTACGCGACAGTATATATGGATGGATCTTGCAGTTGGACTCGACTTAAAAGTGAGCGTATACGGTAGATGACAATTTTGTATGCTAGATACGGACAAGAATTCTGAATGAAAGAGACTTGTTGTTGTTGTTGTTGTAAGGTTTAACGCCATATTTCAGCACAAGATATGGAGTCAATTATAAATGGAAGAGGAAAAACCACGGAAACATCTTCTGACTCACGAGAAGTTCTCACATACCCACATTGGCCGAAACCGAGACTCGAACCCACGCTGACAGAGGTGAAATGGCAGTGATCCGTAACGGTGATCACTTTAAACCGCGCGGCCACTCGGGGCCCCCGAATGAAAGAGGTGTCATTAGGAAGCGTGCTGAATAGCATCTATGGCATTTAGAAGGTCACATATGAAATTCCTCAACGAAAACTCGGCAGCAAGGTTATATATTTTAAAGAAGTTTTTCTTGGAGAAGCAAACATTAAAACCCAACTCATATTGCTGTAATGAGACCGGCTGGCATATTATATGATCATCAAATCAAATGTAATGCAAGGGATATTTTCTGTCCGAAATTATTCGCCAATAGAGCGCTCGATGTTCGAAAAAGTATAATGGTATTGATTTTCATTGCGGTCTACGTCGGCGTTTAACGGAGCCAACATTCATTACGAATAACGCCAGGTTAATTTTCATCGCCGTATAAATGAATAGATTTTTGTTGACATTTTCATCGATGTATAACTAAATTGATTTCCGTTGATATTTTCATCGATGTATAACGTGGCTTATTTTTTCGCTGATGCATTCATCCATAACCTTGTAGCCGATGTTTCGTTTATATTTTTCATCCGCAACCCTCCAAGCACCATAAATACTATTGAGCACACCTCCTGAAAACACATCTTCCATAAAACAATTCTCATTTTCATCCAAATATTTCAAGCAATATTATCAACGATATTGTTTCATCCAAAATTGTGTAACTATAGAAATCCTGCATCAGTATCCAAAATACAGACAATGGATGTTAGGACTTGGTTATTTTATCTGCAATACACTTGCAGAAAAAAAAAAACGAAATATAATGAATGGTTCAGCAAAGAACTATACCTGGTACAATTAAATTAATTTTTCTTTGCTCTCGTAGACTGATATATTTATGAGAAACTAAATATATGTAAATTCATTTATTTTGTTATGACAAAAAACTCTATCCACGAAAAAGGTCAAAATAAAGGCAGAAGAATAATATTTTGATTTATTGCGACAATTAAATGAGGAAAAAAACATCACTATGGATTAAAACTATTTCAAGATAAATTAGAAACAACAATATTAAGCATGACACCAAAATATGCTTAATCATATTTAAGGTGAAAGACCTACTAGAAAAACATTATGTTAATTGTCTAGGAAATTACTCCAAAGGCACCAGAGAAATACACCATCTACATCAAATTTTTTTTAAAAAAATTACCTTTGTTATTTACGCAGATTGTTTGCATTATTTTGGACTCGTACTATCTTATGAAGAAATCCTCTGCCGAATTTATTACGTACGACCATGAACTTCCATGTTGCTCTTTAAACCTTGAAACAAAAGCTAAGGTCATCCCTTGTGTGTGGTGCTATCAGTCATTTTGCTAGAAATGTTTATTATTGCTTCGCTTTTATTGTTGTCGTTATACTTAATTTCTTCTTTTGTCGAATGTACCACAGGGTGGAATGTATTATAGGATATCTAGGTAGAGGATTATCAATTTAGATATAAATTATTCCCGACAACGAAAGACTGACACTTGTGTTTGCGGTGAAAAAGTTTGATTGCAACCTCAGGTATTCTACTTTCGTATCTCATCCACTCTGTCCTGCCACGATGGAACGAGCACGCACAATTGCAGGATGGGTAGCCTTGTTGTAGTCATTCAATTTCGAGGCAAAATACCATCCAGACTACACTTACCTAAGTGCAGATCGTTAATAAGGGGAACAAACGAAATCAAATCTTTCAAAACGCTGACTCGTTACTAGCGAGCTGCCACCTAAGAACGCTGTTGAAACAAACTGAGCGAAACCTAAAACCCGTACAGAACGTTTCGTAACTCAAAGTCCAATGTTTCAATTTTTCCCGAGATAGCCCAATATAATATGGCTTAACTGCCGGAATATGAAAACCTCAGGTATGTATAGAGTTTCACAGAAGATCAACAATCACAGGATTGCAAAAGAGGTATGATAAACTTGGAGGCTGTATTTGTAAATTTTAGCGCGGTTCAATTAAATTCATGTTGTCATCTGCTTCCTAAAATCTAGTTTACCGGTCTAGGAGTATGAACATACATTAAAATTGTAAATATATGTGTGATGTGTTCATAGCATCCGAAACAAAGAATACCGATTAAGAGTTTCTTACTTGATCTATCTTCATCTGTAATTTCAGTTTCCTCTAACGTTTTTGCTATGTGTGGATGCTCACATTTTAATCCCTGAAGAAAGGTTTTCACTTCACCCGAATGTCCTAGAATGACCTTCTTCAGGACTAAGTCAACGAGGCGTCCCCTTAAACATCTTGAGTTTATTATTTCGTCGTACTCCTTCTGACTCATATATTTCTTTGCCACGAAAGTTTTAGCAATTTCTCTTCCGCTTTCCTTGGTCATTTCTGATTTAACATAGACGAACTGCTTTACAATGCAGATCTTATTCTCCCGATCATCCTCAATTTCTGAAGGAAAAATATTAAAAAAATTCAAGCAAGTGAATATGAACATTATGAATCGTAAATATGTTTCGTGCCTTAATTGATAACAAATGCCCAGTATTACTGTTACATTCTTTACGAATGGTTATGAAAAATGAAAATTGCAAAAATACTGGCATAAAGCAATTTGATGTACCAATAATGTGGATATTTCAGACGGAGACTCTCCCTATGCCATATAATTATGTTTTAACAATAGGTAATCACTACTGTAATCTCTAGAAAAGTGATAAATTTTCACTTATTAGTCATTGACATAATGGAAGCGTAAGTAAAAAAATCCATGTTTGAATTGTTAAACATTTTCATATAAATCCCTTCTGATTCTCTCTCTCTCTCTCTCTCTCTCTCTCTCTCTATATATATATATATATATATATATATATATATATATATATATATATATATATATATATATATATATATATATATATATATATATATATAAACAAAGTCATAAAACAGGATGCAACACAGTGAAATAGAAAGGGAATCTCCGAGGACCTTGAGTATAGCCATTTGTTGAAGTACTGGATGAATGGATGAAATGAATCCTTATAAACCTCACGTTGGTTGCAGATACTTCCATCTCCCGTGCTAAGAATGGAGGTGAGTCCGAACGGAAAAGTTCGAAACTGAAATACCCCTTGGTCGAGGAAAAACCGGAGATATTTCCGGTTGGGAGGGAAAATGGAGATGTAAGGACGTGCCTCTAAAGATTGATATAGACTGACCAGTTGCAGAATCGTATGGTGTTCTTGACAGATGTCCGTCTTCTCCAGCTTGAAACCTTCTTGCCAAAGAAATTTGTCAAAACGCAAAAGGATCGATCATAAGCCAAAAAATTCGGAATTTATTTAACACCATACAAATCTTTGACTAGAAAGGCCGGAATCTTGTAGATTGTATCAGTCTCTTCTGCAGAGAGGTGTTCACCTCTTCTTTTAGAAACCACAGTACGGACTGGTGAAAGAAGATGGTGGTCTTTATGGTTTGGAATATTCCCAGAAGCAAAGTCGGAAGCCATCCTTTAATGTGGATAGGACCAGTACATCATCCGTCATGCCTGACCAAACTCGTGAAAATAAGATTGAAGGAGCTCCTTGGGGACGTCAGAAACAGAATGATACGACAGGAAAGAGCGTGAATCCCCAGAGTCAACCTCTTTTCTCTTGTGGAAAGGATGGAATTTCAAATACTCTCCCCTAAGTTTTTCCCCTTTCACGCCTAGCACACGACAGACTAGAAGTAGCTTTAAATTGAGGTTGCTTCCGAGACTGCTGAGACTGGATCTGCTTGAAAAATTGAAGAGAACGTCCCAAATGGAAGTCAGGGTTGATGCGCTTCTTGGCTTGTTTTTTCGCTCCAGGAGTGGTTGCAGATGACTCCGCAAAGTTTTGAGGTCCAGAAAAGAATTTCTCCCTAAAGAATTGAGCAGTCATTAGAAAATTCATGTTGTGCTCCATTATTATTTTCGACATCTGCAAAGCAGCGTTTCTGCGGAGGTGTAGCAGGTGCACAGAGAAAGCCATGTACACAGAATTCAAATGCCGTAATGTCTTTGCTTTAGCCTTGAGCGAGTGGTGAAGCGCCGCTTGAGACGATTATTTACACTTCGAAAGACTGAAGTAGACCACATAAATAGATTTGCATGTGTGGTAATCGCGACTTGAGTACAGATTTTAAGCTCTAATGCCTCCAAGATCCTAACCGGAAAGCGAGCACAAGTCTCAGTCGAAATCGCTACTTTTTACCCCCAGCATTTAGCGGAGGCTTGATGACTACGCCTGAGTGGACTCTATATCTTAATGCAAGGACCAGCGGTCACAGAGACAGTTTCTACATAATCTCCGGACCATTGAGGAATGCAGGCTGAAACGGGTGTTCTGTCTCTTAGAATCTCTCCAAAAAAAAGAGATATATAGAATCTATGTTGGGGTTTAGGCCGAGACAAGGAAATCCCAGTCGCGGGTTTATATTATATGTCTCCCCACGAGGCTTGCCCGAGTGGGGAGACATATAATATAAACCTGCGACTGGGATTTCCTTGTCTCAGCCCAAACCCCAACGTAGATTATTTTTCTCACCCAAGGTTTTCCTTTAAAGTAAAAAGAATTCTGCACTAGTGTTCACGTCCAATGTTTACATGAAGCGCATTAATATAAATATGTTAATGAGGGCTGTGGTGTGACCGCTGCGTCCTAATTACACAGTTTATACGCGTGAGCAAAGAAAAATAACAACATAAAACGTCGCATAATAATGAGGTATTATCACATTTAATATATGGTTGTTATCTGAAACTGACAATAAATAATTAATATTTATTACAAGAAACTGTTTTATTTTCATCAGTTCCAATTTGAAAAGTTATATTATAAATAATAAAACAATATTGGCTACTCAGCTCTACTGTAGTTGTACTTAGTACAAGCTGTAACGATGAGTAACATCTTTCTTTAGATTATTCATGGTTAATTAGATATCTGTGTCACTATCGTATATAACTAGTCTTTTCTTTGGAGGAGGTGAAACTGTGTGTGACATACTTGTGTTGTCCTTAAGATTGATTGTAAAATTACCCCCTTGTATAAATAGACCCTCCAAAAACGGATTCTAGCGGATAAACATGTGCTAAACTTTCAAGTTCACGGATTCTTTGAACATTTATTTTTCTGTCCTGGAAATATGGCAAGTGCTACTGTGAAATTTGCTTATGGATTAAGGTATTGGCGGATAAATGATTCCTTCTGGCTGGTAAGGGCATTATTTGTCTTTAAATATTGTAGTTATAGTTTTGATTCAACCGGGGTACAATGGAGATGCTTAACAAAATTAGAAATAAATAACATGTTTTATGTAACACTTTTCTGGCTGTTACTAATTTTTCCGTAGTTGTTAAAAGAGTTGGGAGGCTATGAAGTGTATAGGTCTATAGTCTATATGCATGGAGCAGTGTTTTCTATTATAAATACTGTTCATTTCATTCAGCATTGAGAACTTTATCCTATCTGTAGCACAGTAATTTTCAGGTCAGCGTCATTAAATGTAGCTTACAGTATATACTTTATTTCACACGAAGTATCTAAAACTAGTTAGGTAGCTTTCGCTACAATTAATGACGCTGATTTAAAATTGTACTGAGCTAGGACTGGATATAGGATAAAACTGACCATGCTTGTAGAACGAACAAGCATAATACCAAAAAGCTCGACATCATATGCGTTTGTATTTGTCTCTCTCTCGAAATGTTTTTGTATGGTGTGTTCTCAAACATGGATTTAACTCAAGTTACTATGTTTTTGTTATATATTTGTTACTGTTGTTGTTTGATTTTAGTACAACTACGTCAGGCACAGCAGAGACAACGAGGGTTTCTTTTCTAAAAGTAGTTCTGAGCGCGTGGACACCTTGACTGAGACGACTGATCTGAGATGACTAGAGTGAGACAGGAAAAGTAAGGTTAGCAAAATAAGTAGATTTTTCTGTCGCATGGGTTAGAAAATCGTTTTGATATCAGAACAAAAAAATATCGGACAAGAATCAGAGTGACTAATTCGTATATTTCATTTACCTCCTTATCGAAGGTCCAGACATTTATATCTCCAATACGTAGCACAACAAGTGGGATAAGATTTGGGCACGAAATGGACGGGGATGATAATAGCTGTCAGTTCCTCCACGAACTGGGTCGACTGCGCCATTATCAGAGAAGCGTGATCGTCCTGAGGCTTCTCCTGACAAGATGTAGGACTGTCTCTTAGTGTCTTTCTGAGGAGAAGGTGACATGATAACAGGGTCGTCTCCTTTCTGAAACACTTCAATGGAGAGGTAGGACTGACCCTAAAAATGGACCTTCTAGGTGAATGAGAACATTGCTCATCTCTTCAAGATCGTCTAGGTGGGATAGTATCGTCCAACTCCTTTTTGTTTTCCCCGGTCAGACGAGAAGAAATCGGAAACGTCTGACCTAACTTGACAACATCGGATCAAGCGTCAATGATCCTTCGGCCTTTTAAGATTTCCTAACCACAGAAGATACTGAACAGTTTTGCCCAAAACGGAATTAGTTTTCCCTCAAAGCAAATCCTTTAAATACCACATGTTTGAATATTCTTTCCCACTTCATTAGTTTGTCTTTCATTGTCTGGAATTCTGTCTTCCTTACCCATTTAATATTTTTAATAAGTATAAATAAGCACATGAACCAACCCTAAAGGTTACTAATCTCCATTTAAAATTCAATCGTTAAAAAGGCAGCTTACTTAGTGACTCTAAGTCTTCACATGAAAACTTATAAAAAGTATCAAGAGCTATTATTGGTTCAATATGTTAATCAGCTGGATTGAGTTTATAATATTGCATGCAAACATGTCAACAATTTCTCCGAAATATCACAAAACAATAAAATATCATTTGCAACGTAATAGTCGTGAAAATCACCATGAAATTTTAATTTCAAATTTTCCATGGCATAGTTTACATACAGTGAGTCTTCTATTATATTCTGAGACTAAGAAATAATTAATGTTTTCTTTTAATGGCAGCAGATTGATTTATTTGACCCTATTAAAGTTTTCTATGTACTCCTGTGAGTATATTCTTCTTTAAAAAAATAGCTTCCATTTCGTTTAAATGTTCTATTGTCTCAAAATGTTTATTTAACGAATCACCAATAAATCAACAGCTATCTATTATACTAACATTGTACTACTATTGTACTATTATTGTGTTTAGTCAAATGATCATTAAGGATGAATCATTGAGTCCATTAATTGTCAGGGGTTGGGTGACCCAGTCAAATAAAAGAACGTTTTGAATTACATAAAATAGAAGGAATACTCTATATATCTATTGCCAGATGTGATGGGAAATATCTTTTCGATCATCTTGGGTTTACGAGTGTATCTTCAATTTTTTGCATCCCGTTCAATGGGGGTATCTATTTTACTGAACCATAACTTTCAGTTTACCATACATAGAGAAAAGGCAGATGTAAATGACAAGATAGATTTATATACTTCAACTCAAAATTACAGATATACAATGATAACCATTCGTGGTCCTAATACTGACACATCAAATTTCTACACTGAAGTGAGGCAGGATATAGAGGACTTAAAATTCAAAATATAATTATTGGAGGTGAGTTCAACGTAGTTATGAATCAATTACTTGATACGTATAAAGTTCAGCTTACTAAATAACCCAAAGACGAAACTGATATTTGTGCTGAATATAATCTAACTGATATATGCGAAAAAGAAACATGGATTCAGACAGATTCGCTTTGAGAAAGAATAACCCCAGCGCTCAGGCCTGGTTAGATTTCTTCCTAGTTTCAGAAACTCTATTTACAATGGTAAATGATGTCTGTACAGAACGATGTAATATAACAGACCATTATCTAGTTCAAATAACTCTTACGTTCAAAACAACAGAAAAATTCAGAAATTTAGCAATCCTTAATTGAAAGATTTAGAATACATTGATCTTGTTAAAGACTCATTTCAAGATTGCCAGAACAAATATAAGTCTCGCGCATCAAATTCTAAATTGTAACTAACAAACTACAACTTCTGAGATTAGATTCTCCATTAAGGACTAATTATTTTTAAATGCGTTTATTAGAAATATGAGGGAAACCTATTTATTATGCTTCGTATAAGAAAAGACAATAAGCTCAGCAGGAAGATCAAATTACAAACAAGATTACTATCCTAGAAGAGGAAAATAATATAAATAAACAAAAAATAAAGTAAAAATAGCCAGTTAGTGGAAATTCGTGCTAGTAAAATGTATGGGGTCAGAGTAAGATCTATGGCAAAATAGATTGAAGAATTGTAAAGGGTTTCAAAGTATTTCTCAGATTTGAACACACAAACTATGTAAGTAAAATAATGGAACATTACACAAAATGAGCTTGAATATTAAACAGGAACTAACTTATACTATTATAAATTATATTCTTATCACAATTTAGACCCAGTTAATTTTGAGGCTTCATTGAATTTTATGTACATCCCTCAACTGGATAATATACTAAGCAAATCAATTACACTAACAGAAGCAACATAAAGTCTTACAAACATGCTGCATAATAAAGGTACATGACCGGAAAGATTTACAGTCGAGCTCTTTAGAGTCTTTTTGAGAGGTATTAGTTAGTATTTTGCAAGAGTAATCAAGTTTGCCCATAATAAAGGGGGTGAACTGTCATCAACTCAGAAAGAAAGGTGTTATAATATGTCTCCCAAAAGGGGATATGCAAAAACAATTTTTAAGAACTGGAACCCATTTCCTTATTTTAATGTACCATAAAACTGGCATCAGTATGCACTGCAAATAGACTCAAATCTATAATTCCATTAATTAAATGATCATAAAGGCTTTATTAACGGCAGATACGGCGAAGAAAATATCTGTACTCATTATGACTTATGTTCTACTCGAAAAAAAATGCAATTTACTTGGAATTTTTCTTGTAACTGATTTTGAGATGGCATTCGATTATGTTTAGTGGCCCTATATTGGTAAAGTTTTAAACTTTCTAAATTTCAGCAAGGATTTTCAAGGCTGGATCGATAACTTTTATAAAACTACGGAATCTTGTGTCACTTTAAATGGACTATATTCACCATGGTTTGAAATAAAGAGAGAATTTACGCAAGGTGACCCCCTACTGTATTGGACTTAGAATATAGTACTACGTACTAGTGTGAACCATTTTCCCGGTAGTGTGCGTTTATAATGAATTGTAAAGTAGTGTGCGCGATGGTTCACGACCCACTGCTACCTATGTACTTGGAATAATAATAAAAATATAATAAGGAACGTTTCCATGACCAACAAACTTTTGTGCAGATGTCTTTGGTTTTACACATTCGCATGCAATTTTTTTCTTTATCATTTTCTTTACAATACCAGCTTGATTTCACTGCTGTTAATTTGTGTCTCATTTTTTATCAACTGATTACACTTATCAAATCTAACAGTACTCATTTGTACAACTAAAAACAGACAACTATGCATTTTATTGGAGGGGAATAATTTTACAACATGAAATCAAAGAGGCTGTGTCAAAAGGAGAAGAAATATTTCTCTTTATCTGCATACACAATCATATGTTATATAAATGTTTAATAAAATATGAAAAGCATAATATTGAAGTATTTCACTGAAAATTACAGCAGTAGATGGGCAGATATGTTAATTAAACTGATCAAAGGATATCATATATCGATTCTAGTTAAAGGATTCACAGAAACTTAGAATGAAGGTCAGGAATTATTTACTTGGTTATTTGACAACTGATACATTTTTGGAGTGCCTATCAAAAAAATAATTACAATGGGGTATCTACCTAACCTTCCATGAGCGATTTTTAAAGTGAGAATGATCGTATGATATGATTTAGTTTTAAACAAATGAGAAGACTTAAAAATAGCGAATACTAGAAGGAAATTATAGGAGGAAAGAAGGATATTATAGGAGGAAAGGAAAAACCTACCGAAAGGAAGATACAGGTCAGGTTTCTTACATAAAGAGTGATCTGAAAAGGCGAGTGCCTTATACCACTCGGCCACCCGGGGCTCTTCTAAAACCTGTTGCATAAATAGATGTGCTTGTGAAATAGACATTTTTAAGTTTTTCACTTGGGAACCAAATAAAAGACATCAAAAAACTCTGATCCTTTTGTTTTGATCACTAATTAAAATTTTAGCAATATGTCCATCGTCCTGTCTGCATACATGCCAATGGGGTTAATTATATTTTTGATGTTCACCATCATCCACAGTTTCTACAGCAGATCATTATCTAAGCTTCCCTAGCATATTTTGGACTCTGTAATTAAATGATGTTATTTATCTTACTGCTTCTTATCATGCATGATATTTTGTGCGCATGTTTATAATCCTCCATTTATGATATTTTTTTCATTGAGTATATTCATTTCATCTACCTTTAATAAGTGCCCGACTACTGAAAACTATATTATTCTCAGTTAATAACGTATCCTACACCACTGGATCTCCACCAAGTGTATTTCTTTTAGGCCATTAACTCAGTAAAAAATCAGTTTTAAAAATGAGCTTTGCATTTCAAGCTTATTAATTTAGACGTATCATTTAATTTCCTTTCGTGTGAGATACATACAAATATACTTAATTTCAGAAACGGCTCGTAAACGTAGGGAGGTATGACCTTTTATTATTTTAAATTATTATGATGTAATAAACACTATGAAATGAGTGAATGCTAATATCAGTCACCGTACTGACAACTAATTTCAAACTTGACAATTAAAGTCTAATAACTACATTTCATAAACGATTAACAATTTATTCGATGTTTTGATATACAAAAATATCGAATATCTTTATGTACAGGATGATTATATTTATCATGTACACAAAAAGTATCGCATTGGAGTGAGCAACGCAGAGAACATTCTAGAAAGAAATTATTTGTTTTTCATCTAATAACAGTGTAATAAACTGACTCAATGGCGTAGATAAATCGCAAGTAAATCAAGTGAACTTAATGCAAATTTCACACACAAACACAGACACAAACAAAGGTAACACTAACATATTACAAAGTATTGTGTATTTTAATGTTATTAATACCGAAGATGCTATTACAATTATCTCCCTCTGTTTTTTAAACTGTTCTTCAGTATTCAAATCCATGTTCAATATATTTGTGTGTTTACAAAATGTTATGGGCATATTCAGTTAAATATTGCAAACATGTTGCAAAGCTTACATTGAATAGTCATTTGCATGTCTTAGACATGTGTTAATTTCATTATAATTATCTTTCATATTTGCTTTTACGCGTCATTTTGGACAGTAAAACTAATACTGGTGGCGGCCAAGAAAACAAATGCTACTCAATGGTTCTATGTTTAATTGTCGTAACAATTTGCATCATTGATTGTTCTGAAAACGAACTAAATGGTCATAATAGCATATATCTTTTATACCTTTGTACATCATTTAAACGCAATATAAATTTAAATTGCTTCGAAGAACACGTGTTGGGCATTATTTTGTGTTTAAAAGCCTGATAAATGTATGATCTTCTTAAAACGTGGTTTACTTTTGGTCTTCACATTGAAATAGATGAGCAAGGTGGCTTAGAAAAATATGCAGTCGTTTTATAACTGGTAAAACATTATACGTGCACAGTGCTCCAATGCCTAAGAGTCGGACAAACACAGTTGTTAAAAACCTAATAATGTATGATGGTTTTGCAAGTATTTGCTGTGGCCTTAAAAACATATCCGTACTAATCTAGCTTTTCCTTGTACCAAGAAAAGAACCTGCAAACTAATTATATTAATTATTTAATTGTCATGGGTAGATTTAACGCACGATCTCGGATACCGAATTTGATCAAATGTGTTCACACAATGTCATCTCACTTTGCCCACAATTTAGTGAGCTAAAGAGACCTAAATAATTATATAAATTGATGGCTTGCCTTATCGAGTAAATTACCATTTGCTGATTAAACCACTTCTTCTTCACAAGAGAAAAGAGACAGAAGCTTTATTTGTATCAAAAGCCAACACTTTTTCATCGAACTGGTAAAGTTACAACAAATGTAACAAAATATAGCTCTCAAAGAAGGATGTTCTTTATATCGAAGAACTGAAGGAGAAAAAAATACCTGCACTGCATGAATGGTCAGATAACTTATATAGGCCTATGATGTAAAAAGATATATGTAAGTACTACTTACCAATCGATGAAACAGTCTGAGAAACGGACACTAGGTTTTTAGAGTTGTCTGGTCGATTGTGTGGCACACTATCAATTCGTCCCACTCCGTTATCAATGTTATAAACATATGATATATGTTTTCCCTTTTGTTCTTGAAGCTATTCATACTGTTTTAAACGATGAATTTCTTCTTTTCCTTGTCGCAAATGCAACCCGTCTTCTAATAGTTTTTTTACTTTTTGTCGATAATAATCGTCATTTTTGAAGTAGTTCAAACCAATTAAAGATTTCAATCCAAAAGGAATTTGAAAATTCCCATGTTTGCTATCGCAAGGCATTGTGTAAATGGGTACCAATCGCCATTGCTGATTTTCATCTTGTATTCTCTTCATTAAATATTCCTCTCTACACAGCTTCATCTCTGCATCTTCGCAGAACTCGCTGGTCATAAACAGAAATACATAAATACACCTCTCGAGAACCAATTCAAGAAGCCGAATCTTTGATCGAGCTAGCGACATGAGTTCATCGCAGTCATAAAGAACCACCTTCACCCTATCAACCCCTTCCAACTGAATATCTGCCCTCAGATGATCACAAAATCTTTGTGCATCTTCTTGATTATCCTCACTGTAGATAATAACAGCATCGAAATATCCCACCTTAATATCAGGGGGCATACGTCTTTCATAGTGTTTTAGTTCCTCAAACCACAAAACGTCTCCAGTACTGCTGCATGGTGCATCCAGACGTAACTCTTCTGCATCTTGGAAGGAGGATATGTAAAACCCGTTAGGGTGAGACTGCACATTATTTTCCACATTACATCCCGCCATGTCAAGGTAGCATAGTATCAAGGCATCTGTAAATCAGAAGAAACAAAATAAAATAAACCTTCGAATTTATTGAAGCGGTCCTAGTATCATGTCATTATCAAATTTGGAAGATGTCACTAGATTTGAAGTGTGTTTTGCGACGATTATAATATAGTCCCCGGTGTAACATTATGCAAAAGAGGAATGTGGAAAAATACGACGAAGGCATGCGGTCCTTTTTGTTAAATAGGTGTTACACATTACGGAATATAAATATCAGTAATATTTTATCTATGTAATTCGATTGCTATTCAATTTTCAATATCCAACAGAAAATTAACCATGAACTGTTCCAAAAATGAACTTTATCTTTATAATATTTTTTGTAATGTAATCTATATAGAGGATTTTAAATGGGCAATAATTTAATACTGAATTTCTGAACTTCGTTGAATAATATCCAGCTTTTGCGAGCAAATGCTGAATATTACATTCAAAGAGTTTCAAAAAATTAATATTAAATCATTACCCTTTTACGATATGTTTTATTGCAGTTTTTTTTCATTATAATAAATTATATAGAAAGAAAAAGACATAATTTCGTTTATTCTGATATCTTCCATGAGTTGTGGGTAAAAAAATAGTCTCAAACAAAGTTCATCTACCAAAAAAGTAGATGATTCATTTTAACAAACTATAAATCAAAGAACAAGCGTCCACCCGAATGAACAGAACATGTTATAAGACAACGATGATTTAATCCTGTATGAACGAAAGCATGAGAAGGAATGAGATCGGTATGAGAAACTGCAAAGTGAGGGAACAAGAGCAGATCTGGTTACGATCACGACGCAACCCCGAATTTTTTCAAAGGCAATAGGGACTTGGTTTGCAAGTGCAATGATCGGGGGTGGGTCCATAGCGCATCCTCTTCTACCATCTGGGATGGGGTTATAGATCCTAAACAGGGAAGTTAAATCCTCTTTACCTGATCGTCGGAAAACGCATTAGAACCGACTAGAAGATACAATACATCGTCGTCCTGGTCTGTACCTCGAGGGGATGCAGAAAAATTCGAACCGCAAAGATCCAATTACGGGGAAGGTAGGGAAAATAAGGACACTGACGTCTAGTAACTCTTCACGGGAAGTAATTGGACTGTCCCTTGAGACAGCCTTTTTCTGAAATACAAGAAAGCTTCTCGTCTCTCTTAGAATTCTTAGAGTAGGTGAGTCGGACCTTTTCCTTCCTAGATGATGCCTCCTGAATAAAAGATAAGGGAGAGGTCTTCATCCCTCAACATCAGTGCTTCTAGAAGGCGGTGCGGAAGCCATCCATAGCGCTGTAGGATGATGAATATCATCCCTATCTTGAAAGGGGAAACTCGACATCCCCTATAAATTGAATGGGAACATATAAAGGAGGAGAGTGTCAGTCCAATCCCCTTTTCGAGTAGACAGCATAAATGCAGACTCTGTCGCTGTGACTAAATATTTCAGTGGTTGGGGAGGAAGAGTAGACCCGATGCTTGACTCCATACCTAGATTCGGCGAGTGTTGACCGGTGAGTGATATACGTATAACGAAGCTCTTTGACCAGTGGCTGATGTTCTTTGAACGGTGAACAAAACAAAAAAAAAACATCAGTGAGTTGTGCATGATGCCAGGTGATATTTGTCTGATGACCAATGTATAGTGACCAGTGTGCCGTGGTGATGAAAATTCAGAAACCAGTATCATGACCTAAGGCCAGTGATTGCGTAAAGTGAAGTCACCTGAACGTACCGGTGACTCAGATCGGTCAAAGTACACTTCCCATAACTAGGCATTGTCTTCAGATGTTTTTTTTCAAACTGCTCATAGTTAGGGTACCAGGCGAATGATGACCCTTCCACCTCCGGATATAAGCCACTGCACATACTTATGAAGTCGTTGCCCCTCCCTCTTTAAGTGTGTGGGTTGGGGGTGGATGGGGTGCACTCTATCCTAGCTTTGAAACTATAGCCGTTACTACCGCTGCAATCGTCCTAGAAGCCGTACTCTATCGGGAATGGTGCTGAACCTCACTTTCATATTCAGGAAAGTGCACTCGATCCCAACTTCAAGCTGAGAAGATGCTTTTTCCTCTTCAAGGTTGATAACAGCTGCTCTTTCCAAGAAGGAGCTTTCCCTCCCTCTTTTACTGGGGGAGGGGATAAACACGATGCCAGTAGTAGCATACACACTTTGGATCCATTGGGATTCAGAGGGAGAGGTTTTAAGTTATTACCAGATAATGTTGGACTACAAAAAGCAAGTTGTACATCTGTACATTCGTGCATATTTTGTACACGAAAGACATAAAGACATTTGGTATGGATATTCCATGGGGTCATTTTGTGCAAACACTTATCAGTAAATTGTGACATTTGAAATAGAATTTATGAATAAGAAATTTGTTGATCACAAAAAAGATGTGTAATAGCCAAACAATTTGCATTTATCGAGCTATTATCTTTATTGGTTACCCATGCATGAACTTCAAATTCGTGTACTAACAGAGGTCTACACAATTGTAAAAAAATATCATCTATAAATTTAAACTTATGCCACAACCACTACTTGATTTATGGTTGTTGTTGTTGTTGTTGTAGGGTTTAACGCCATTTTTCAGCACAAGATAGGCCATATATGGCGGCCAGTATAACTGGTGGAGGAAGAACCCTGGAAACCCAGGAAAGAACCACCGACCCACGAGAAGCTACTGGCAGGCTTTCCCACGTACCCACGCTAGCCGAGCCTTGGACTCGAACATATGCAGACAGAGGTGAGATGGCAGTGATCCGGAACGGTGAGCGCTTTAGACCACTCGGCCACTCGGGGCCCTTGATTTATGGAGGAACGTGTAAATTCCATCAATGCGACTAGTACTTTACATAGCTGATAATAAACTAAATGTTATAAACAACCGCTATAATAATGAGAACTATAATAATGAGAACCCGTACCATCGCTATAAATATACCAAACCCTTAATGTGAAAAACATATATCTGAAAAACATTCAATTTTTTGCTAGAAATTTTCGTTTTCCTACAACCCAAGAATGATACGGGAAACAGGTATGGTAGGTTGCTCATTGTGACCTTAAGCGCTGAAAAGTATCACTGGATTACTTGCGGAAAGGAATATCAAATCCATGACCATTTTAACTGGTTTTATGTGCGTGGTCCCCTCGCTACCATCTAATGTCACATCGGGACAAGGGTTTGAACTCAGGCCTCCCTAATTCATGACAGACGTTCTATCGCATGGGTTAACCAAACTATTTTTTTTTCTTAAAAAATAAATAAATAAATAAATAAAACTTTAAGTGAGCGTCTGAATATACTATTTCCATTCTTCTTTAAACTCAGGTTTTACGGTGGGTGATCCAGTATTACTAAAATAAATGTATAAGATGCTGAAAGGTTCGAACACAAGCACGAATAAAAGAACAAATGATAAAGCTTGTCATTCGCATTTCAGTGAGTGAGTCTACCAAAGCTTATTTGATAAAAGACAAAATGTCCCATGGTAAATTTGGTAAGCAATAAACAGAATGTCAAGAATAGAACCCAAGAACAATGGATACCTTTTAAAATTTAATCTGCAAGTAAAATCTGTAATCAACACAAAACCACAACTTACTTATGACACTCAACACGTCGAAAATACTTAAAGAGTAGCGACCTTTAAGCGATCTTTTTCTTCCCTATAAATGCTAGGATTGACACAAAGTGCTTCATAACTGTAACATGTTTTAAAATGGGCACGCCCTAGTACACCATTTAAATTATACATGATTAATGAAATTAAAATTATTTAGTTCAGGAGAAAGAGCATTACAGGAGGTTAAAATAAAATAAAAAATGGGTGATAAAGAATTAAAGTAGATTATGGGGATGATCGGGAACGGCTGATGTCACACTATTTAGAGTTTTATCATTACAAATCAAAGCAGCCTAATCCATTTGATAAACTTTGTGAATAATGGTTTCTAAAAGTACAACAACAGCTATCAGTCAATTGAATACCATCAATGGCATTGCTTCTCAAGCCAATAGTGACAATAATGTTAATGAAGAAAAATTGAACGACTAGTATAAACACTGAAAAAGACATAATGTAAAAAGATGCACAAATGTTAAAGAAATTTGATTAATTTTCTTGTAATTTATCTAAACAAACTGTATTAGCTTTGTCATGAATAATTCTTTCACTACTATGGGATGTTTACTTAAAGTGGCTGATTGCAATTTTTTTTGTTACAGCAAATTCCTGTTTTGTTGCTTGTAGCTTTTATAAGCGTCATATCTGCTATTGTAGTAACAGGAATTGATACATTTAAAAAATAGTTATCTCAACAAGCAGGTCAAGACCCAAATGTCGTGCATACGACAGCCCCTTGCAATAAAACATGTGATGACCTAAAATTAAAGTCAAGTGTTCTGTAAGCAAGTATACCGCTGGATCCATTATAGTGCTTTCATGTTCATGTATGAAGAACATACAATAAGGGGTGTACAAAATATAAAGAAATAATAAAACAAGAGTCCCAATAAGGGGTGATGCTTTACTGGCCGAGAATAATTTCTAGGAATTCAAGATAAGACTACTTCTTCCCTTTAATTGCAAAGTGCTGAAACAATCTCTGATATTCTTGTAATATTAAGATTTTCAAACGTGCTGCTGTGATGGACGTATTCGATGTCAGATTAGCATCATTTTATTTAGGACCAAGTAGACATCACCAAAAACGTTTAGGTTAAAACCCTATGTCACTATGACTATCCAATCAGTGGTAGTAGCGACGGCAAGATTTTGAAGACAATCATCACAGCAGCCACATTGTATTTATGATCGCCATCATTTTAATCTGCGACAAATAGGCATCATAAAAAGTCTATTGGTGAAAACCCCAAGTTCATATATTCATCCATTTGGGTGGAGTAGAGATAACATTTTTCTAGATAGCTTGCATCAGTTTCATTTAGAACCAAGTAGACACCATAATACATTTTCTGCTGAACACCCAATGTCAAAATGACTTTCTGTTGAAGTGTAGTAGCGATAACAAGATTTTCAAGATGGCTATATGTGACTTCAGATCAGCACCATCTTATTTAGGACCAACCAGACATTATAAGAACTATTCTGGCTGCATCCCCGTGCTAATATGGCTTTCCGTTTTGGAGGAGTAACAATAGCAAGATTGCCAACATGTCTGCCATAGTAGCCATAGTTGGATATCGGGGAATCATTTCACTAGCACTTAACAAAGTAAGAAGTAACTGACACAGCGTTTCTCAAACATGTGCGTAAATCCGATACATCGTCGCAAATTGCGCACCTGCCTCAAGGTCTTACCAGGGAACTCTGCAGCGATTGGGGACAAGAAAGATATCCTCAGTGATGTAAAATTTCTGCACGAATGACAGCTTCACAGACGATAAACATCTTTACTGACAATCATTATAATCGCAGACGAAGGTTCAAGATCTAATAAATGGTCTGACGGGAACATTCAGTGCCTTACAGACGACATTATAACAAATTATCATAAGCTTTTTGGTAGCAACACCACAACAATTACAGAGATAACTACAAATATATATATTGTAAAGTTGAAAGATGTTCATAACAACTAGAAATATAATAGGCTACTAAGAACAATGGAAAAATGAAGGCAGTGGGCAATGTATTAATAACAGCACAAAAAGGACAACTTATTCTATATATAGTTTTAAAAAACATTCTGCGTCTTCTTTGTATCAACATCCATGTTATAAGCATTGTAATTATGATCATTTATGCTAATGTCAAATATAAACATAATGTTTATAATTTGACTTATTTAGACGAATATAATTTGCAATTAATATATTGTTATACGTTTTCTTAGGAAGTTGCTTCTCTTCAATATCTACTGTACCAATCAATATGAGGCTATTTACCTCCATGTGAAGATACCCAGACAACTTACACATACCAAAGCAGACTAATGGAGATTGAAGTGGATAAATTGATCTTACAAAGAAGAATATTGGAAAGATCTGAAACAATGTACCAACTGAAAAAAGAAATATGGTGACACAACATCATACTTCTGTGTACCCCCAAAAATATTTAGTAAGATACAATTAGTCAAATGGAATTCAGTGCTTTCTTTCTGTAAGTGGGTTTTATTATATCTATTTGTGTATATAATTTATATATTTTATTTTTCTATGATCACTATTAACCTAGCGATATGCATATTTTTTGAATAACTTGAAACATATGACAGCCAACCAAATATTATGAAAATGTATAACTATTAGTCATCTCTTGCAAGTAGTTCACAAATAAGAAAATGTTTCAAAATCATCCCAATAGTATCTGTCTGATATTGTTTCCACATTCATGGACAAGGCCATCAAATACCACTTCATTATTATTTCTTCATTGTCATCACATATATAAAGTTTCATTAATCGCCTTGTTGTGCAGTTTGAGGACCTCTGCGACAATCTTCACATATTTTTATAGCTGGAAGGATAGGTGTCCTGAAGTTTTGTGGATACACCTATAAATGCAAACAACAAAGTTTTAAATTCAGATGAATAAAGATAAAACAAAATTTCACTTGACACTGTTCAATCAAAATGAGTTACCATCGTACTTGAAAATCTTATACCTTGCAATTAGAATATATATGAAAAAGTTTGGCAGAAATAATAGAAAGCATTATAAAACATAATTTTGTTACCGTTATTTTAAAATGAATCTACTGACAAAAACCTTTAACAACATTATTTGGACGCATTGCTGTAAGCTTAATAATTTTGTTATAACCACAGGAGTCTGATGTTCTATCAATAAATTACGCTTGTGACAATTCGAAAGAACATTATCTATACTTAAATAAGTGACAACATAAATTACCTTATATATAGTACATTTTATATTTTTACAGTACAGATAAAGTTTTTTGGTGTTGTCGCAAATTTTAGTAGTTTTTTATTATAGTAAAACGTCAGACTAGTTTGGTATAAACTTTCACAGGTACTCAAATAGCCATTTATTACTTTGATATTTATGATGCGTCGGCAAATTTGTATGTACGGAAATGCAGGGAAAGATGTATGTGGTCCTTTGTACAGTTAAACCAGTGCATTGAAAAACATATATTGGTAGGAGAGACTCTACTTCATCAGTCTCAAGACGCATAGCTGTAAAGACTTAATGAAAGGATATTTAGAAAGCGATTTGGCATGGCTTTTGTATATTACTAATGGTGTCGTTTAGATAGTTTTGTTATAGGCTCTTGTTTTTATTTTACATACACACGATGCATAATAAGTAATCTTCAAGAACCAAAATATGCCCTGAACTCCCTAGCAGCCAGCAGATTCTCATTGGGCAAGTAAATGCTATTTAACAGGGTATTTCTTGGATAGAGACATTCACTGGAATTTATAGCGAATTCAAACCTGGAATTATGTTACTTTGATTCAACAAAAAACTGCTGACACATCAACACATTATAAGCTACCACGGACTCATCATCGCCTTCATATTTTAGATTTATTCCGGACTTCAACTGAATTTTATTCAGGACTTTAAATTACTAGGACTTGTGTCTGAAATATTTGGTTTATTTTTAGATTTAAATCGCAGTACGGTAAGTTCTTTTTTTATATCATTTTCACTTTATATTCTAGGGAAATAAATTATATGCTGAATTTTACAAAGTTTATTGCCTTTCACTCTTTTCTATTACTTATTTTAAGAGCATAGACTCGTAACAAAATGCAGGGTCTGATGGAGTAGGGGGTGCTAAAGAAAATACCCGAACACACAAAACCTACAGTCACATGTCACTTGAAATTTGACCACCAATTAATACTTGCGCATATTTATTATGTATTACACGCACTTTCAATAAGTAAACATACAGACTTTTGCTTTGGTGCTCTTTAGAGAAAAGTCAGGACACTTCTGAAAGTTTCGAACCCACTACCCTCTAATACTTAACATGATCCGGCCATGAACTTGACACAGGTTTCGCTTTCAGTTCCTTTATCAGATTGGACTTAAAAGCATAATATTATACTCATTACCCTACTATCTACACACCAACATTTTGGCACCTTTTTATCTGGGATAGTGATAAAGTTGTCTAACACAAAAAACTCCACAGCTGAAAGTGAATCTAAACTTCAAAAAGAGATACAAAAAGGGAAATACTAAGCATGAAAAATGAGCAGAGCAATAAACCAATACCTAGTAATGCAGAAGCAAACAAAAATGTAGGATCTATAGATCTGGATAAGAAAACAATTGACTCTCCTGGTGATCTGAATGATGCTGAAAATCTGTTGACTTACAGCCAGAGGTAATAAGTGGTTGTTACTTAAATGTTTTGTAATATTGGGAAAATATGACTTCTGTTCAAATTGAAATCATCTAAACTACTGTTCAAATTTTACAGTGTTGAGAGCAGAAAGTATTTTTGAATATCTTCACGGTACAACTAGGGATGCAAATATTCAACATCAAATTGTAAATATGTGCAGTTGCAGGTGATGTGCTGCTTATATATGGCTGACTCTGTTCTTTGATATTAATTTGTGTGGTATAATCTCTACATTTTTGGTAACATTGGTCTCCATTTAACAAACGTTTAACAAGTATGTGCCATCTTACAGGAACTGTGTTTGATTTCCATGGTATAAGAGTAGCTCCCCTTGAATATTCTTGATTTATGATTGCGTCCAATAGTCAAGAAACAGAGTAGAGTTATATTGGGGCTTTTAGAACAAGCTCTCTGATCTAGGTCACTTATATAGGTCCAAGCCGTCTATAACCCATGAATATATCCTAGGATCACACGGAAGTGTATGATTTGAGCAAGTGTATTTTCCCCCGGAGATGGCGATCAAGTGAAGACACTATAGTATAGGTGCTGCAGCCAGGCAAGTGAACAGGCAAAATGGTTAATATATACTAGCACACATTTACTGACTTTTCGTTGATTTTAAATCCACTACATGTTTTGGCTACTCACCCTGGTTCAATATCGGTGATCGGAGTCTCCAGTGATTTTCCATTTCCGCCAACATGGGGTAGAACTAAGCCATATTAAATATTGTATCTTCTATAGCTATCGAATATAATTTACGAATCATATATTGACCGCTCCGGTGGCCTAGTAGTTAGAGCGTCCGTCTTGGAAGAGGGAGATTGTGGGTTCGATCCCTGGCAGAGTCATAACAAAGACTTACAAAAATGGTACTAACAGCTGCCTCGCTTGGCGCTCAGCATTATGAGGTTAGTGTTAGGACTGGTCGGCCTGGTGTCAGGATAATGTGACTGGGTGGTACATCATGCTACATGTCTGCGGCATGATGCCCCAGTGCTGGACATCACTATAAACTACCACACTGCAGACATCGTAGCGATATGACTGGAAAATTGTTAAAGCTACGTTAAAAATCCTAATCACACACACACACACACACACACACACACACACACACGAATCATACTGAGGCTACATTGTACTGCCCACTAGAAGTACTGAATAGACACGTATTCGCGAATACCGTCTTGGCGAGATGATTTTATTAGATCTGCCAGTTACAAAATGAAATGGCTTCAACAACAATTCCGACAGCACCTATAATAGTTGCGGCAGTCGCGATTCCTGTCACAGCCAGACCAACGGTATCTGGTAAGGCTAGTTTGGAAATGGCTTCTACAACAACACACATGCGTTAGTATTTCATGATCAACGTGGTTCTTTTGATGATTTCATCTAGCAGTTGTTGCTTCGCTTCAATTATTTTCTCACGTCGGTAACACTGGAGATCTAAGTTATTCGATTAATAATGTGATCGCGTAGAATAATTGATCGACAGGCCGATCTTGATCATGTGCAACACGCACACGAAATTCGAATGAATTACTCCTTTTACTGATACTAGTGTCATACAGTTATAGAAATTCTGTCTAGGAATATTTCAGTCTCCGGAGATTGTGCGTTCTGAGGATCTAGCACCACGTTCATATAAACCTTTACTTATTAAATCATTGAATAATGACTGATATAATTGTTATCGTCTTCGTCCAAGAACTATTACACGGACAAGTGCAACCTTGTTAAATAACATTCGAGATTTTCCACTTCTTGTATGAGTCAATGTTGGTGCAACATAACCAACATAGAAACAATCTCTGATTATTTTCATGCCTGGCTGTACAGAAAGCGACCGGGAATTTTCACGTGCTAATGTAATGATATGAAGCTGACGTCGATTTGGTACTGATGATTATAACGGTATATTTCTGTTTGGCCCTAAGAAAGATTATATTTCAGTACATACGTGGGTTTGTTAACATCGTTTTGAAGCAGATGTGCGTCAACAAGTGAAACTTATTGCTATCAATGTTAGCATCACTAACCAACAAATCTAACACCTTATCGGAAAATGTCACAACCTCATCACCACGTTCAGAATCCATCACTAACATGCAATGATAAATCTAATCTTAAACACAAACGCTGAAGACAGTTAAGTACTCTACTGGATAGATGTTAATTTCTTCGAACTTAATTTCGACCATGATTTTAATACTATGTGTGAAACTTGGTTTAACATTGTCACCTCTAGTGTAACATACCACAACTTATCCTTCGTTATGCTGATTATTTGAAAAGACTATCTTTTCACTCCAGTCACCGCTATATCCGTTTATAATAAACGAATACGATCAGAACTCGCCCTCCTCTAAGACGAGATGTTTAGGTGTCTCAAAACTATCTCCAACAGCTGTGAAATAAATCGGACATTTACTATACCAATTAATTTGTTCTCCTTCGCTGGTAGATATTTTCCGGAATATGCTCCATGAAGTTAATAAGCAAGGTGGCGAAGGCACTTTTGCGAACCGTGTATGCACATATTTGTTTCTTGTAGAATCAGCACTATCAACATAAACGTAAATATTTCCCCATTTTCGCTGATCAAGACCAGGTTTTATGCACCAGCGCCTCCCGGCCTATTAACGATTTCTTGGACTTCCACTTTAATGATGTCAGTTTCCCACTTCGATCTTCACAAATCACAAGCTCGCCCATGACAACGGCAGCAACAAGCCAGCTATCAAACTCAGCCTAATCCGTTTTGGTGGCAAAACTGCCAAACATCCACATCAGCACGCGTATAATTGAGTAGCGTCCATAAATGTTTGTAGACATTTTGTATTATGGTAAGCGTACTTACTAGGTGGCAATGTAATACCGACAGGTGTTTATGGTATTGATGTGGATGATGTTCTGTTTATCGCAGATGCGCGTAATACTTCATGAAAATGATAAACGCATATTGGCCATGAAAGTTTGTAATGTCCGAGTCAAACAAAACATTGGAAGACGCCTTTGTCCGCCGTTGTTAAATAATCAACAACTTCAAGTGGTGGTGCATACCAGTACGAGTAAAAATACAATATATGTTGATGTGTAATTATGTATGCAGCCCAATGCATCCCACGTCCCGTTGTCACGTCCTAGTTGATTATGCCAGTTTCCTTGTGCGAGACAACATCGCCGGAGCCTTAGGCTCCGAGTTCATCCAACATAAGGACGTCCTGGAAATGCTTCACTGATTTTACCGTCACGTGTAAATGTAAATCGCAGCTGCTAACAGTGCTGTAATGGCGGTAAGGAATGGAAATATTCCTCCTCTCTTTTGCATTTGTGTCACCTCTGACTTGGATAATATTAATGTCACTTAGGTGTTCTTTCGTTTGGCCGCATTAAGCTGATTAAGTTGTGTTTGGGTCAGTCACACAAGGGAAATTCCAGTTAATTGTCTTAGAGAAAGCTCCAATGCGACCCTTCAATCGTTTCTCGTTGCGTTTATCTTATTTGATTAAGCCGGGTTTTGCTTGGACTATCATTGGCTTTGATCCACAAATGATTTATAGCTTCTGATATGCACCAGACTATGGTTAAAATCAAAGTTTCTACTACGGATTCTTGATGACCATTTAAGCGCAAAGAAATTTCAGACACTCCTAGTTTGCAATAATCATTTAAAATTATTTTGTCACCAGTTTGTCCAGCACGTGCCAAGCGACAGTCTGAAATTCCACAAGCAAATGCCTTGATAAATTGATACTTTGGTGGTTGGGTAGTTATTTACCATGATAATTGCTGAACATTGCCTTCATACGTGTCTTTGGTGAGTGTGTAAAATATCAGCGGCGATGTGTTGTCACAACTCATAAACGGCAAAGTCATCCAAAATGCTAATTTCGTCAATGAAATTTTGTCAGCAGCAACACCATCAGTACGCCACTTGCATCATTACTGTTTTCCTTTCTGTACAATGACACGGTATGTTTGGCTCCAGAAATAGTTTTGCGAACATTTCTACAAATCCCAAATATATCAGTGAGATTAATTGGGCACTAAAATGATAATAAGGAGTCAAGAAGGTTTCCTCGACTGTGTGCAAATTCAATGTTCTAACTGCGATTATAAAATGTTAAATTTTATATAGCTGCAGCAGCGGGGTGGTATTGGGGGAGCTGCACGATCCTTATGCCGTCGTGCTATAATTTGAAAATGATCAGCATGTTCATTTGAGTTCTTGTAAAACATCACAGATGGCCCAGCAGATCTTGACCAATCGTCACTGTATCAGGCGAGGCGGAAAATCGTCGTGGCAATATCGACGTTGCTCAAACATGCTTCAAGTTCCTTACCATCGACGAAATAATGCATGCCAACGAGGTAATTAGCATCGTAATTATTATTATTTGCTTGTATAACTCTTTCGTCAATTTCCAAGAAGGCCTCACGAGGAAGAAAATAACGAAACGTATCATGCACGTTTAAATTTAGTCGACCTCTCTGGCCAAGGTATGTAGCCGGATACGAATAATACTGAAAATTTCCATGTCAAATACGGGATCGGATACCTCTTCAGAATTTTCGATTACTTATGCATTATCGGTTTATACTAATGACTTCTTGACCCTTTCGCCACTTGCCAATCAATAAATCGATGAGCAGCTTCATTTATGATTTTACTGACCTGCGCAGGACAATGTTTATGTCGACATAAAAGTAATTGTCTTTAGTTCTACCCGTATTACTCTAATCACTAATCGTCGTAGTCGATCTCGAATTGAATAAAATGCTCTCAAACCTGGATTTTTCAAACAATGATTCAGAGCTAATCATCGGTGGACCAACTTCGCTAGTCAAGTATCACTGATGTCTTCAACGAGTTCGTTCGTTAGTAAGCAAAAGGTTTCCTGCTTCATGATGTCGTGGCCACCACTAACAAATCAATGCAGCTTCCGTAATGACTTCTAGTGCAATGACACACGCGCGAACCTATCCCAATAATGTTTCCAACTTGTCCTCAAGTTCATCGATTTGTTGGTCAAAAGACACTCCTTCGCCTGCGGGTTTAAAACTGGTTTCGACCATATAGTTGATAAAACACTGCCCCACGTTGGCCTGCACGACCATTTAGACCTTTTCCATTTTTTGACGGTTCCCACTCTGATGGGGAGAAATATGTTTCTTTCTCGTGTGTTTTCTCGCAGCGTGGTGGGTAATGTACGACTTAAGCCTGCCAGTCTTGCCTGATTTATTATGTACCATAATTTATATATTTCTGAACAAATTGTATACATTCTGGCCACTCTAGCTCATCCCTGTTTAGTTTGCTAATGTCAACCCACACGTTAAATACCAATCTAGACCATTGTTCACGGATGTAACTCAGGTTCGACTTCCCACTCGTTAATTCACACCCCAACATAACTTTTTAAAACCTTGTATGTAGGCTTTAACACGACATAAGCTTGATCATCTCTGAAGATCTGATAGCCTTTCCATTCGTTAAAATTTCAAAATTTGTTATGCAAATTTGGCTTGAACTCGGATCTTGCTCATCCTGAACCATCGGAGCATATAATTTGGTGTCTTTCTTTTTCAGCTATGGTTTCATTTAATTCTAATTGCACAGTTTCTGCCGCGGATGCTTTGATATATTTGGCACATTTAGATAACTTTCGAATTGGAACCTGTTTTCCGCTTGTTCCCATCATTGATGTTAAACACTGCGTGATTTCCATTCTTTGTACGATCAGTGGTGCAACTATGTGCTTGAAGTACAATGTACGATCTACCCATGCAGTCTGTTGTAACTGCAATCAATCTTTGACACGTTGCGTACATCCATATATCCATGTAAAGTTATTGTTGATCACGTCCAGTTTTGCGACGCCGGTAAGCAGCCTCTGCTTATGCAACGCTGCCGGATTTCATTTTCTATAACTGTTAAATTGTTTATCCAAACCGGTTCGATATTTCCGCTAGTTTTGGTCAAGTCAACAGTGAGTAAACCATACGGTTCCTGGATGACCTCCACAACCATATTACGAAATTCATCACACGAAACGTCTGCGGCACAACAATATCCATTCAATGTTTGGCGCGTAATTGCTATGAAATATTATGAACATATTGCAGTTGTTACAGATTAATTTAGGCAAGTGTGCGTTACTTTGAGTCAAATATATCATGTCTGTGTGCTTATGTCGGCCTCAGGAAAATATCCTCGCTACATTGATTTGGTGTTCAATTATTACCTAGTTGCCAACAACAAAACAAAACGATTATTCGCGACCATATAAATACGCGTTAACCATTTTAGATGTCAGCAGATACAAGGAAGCACAGCCAATGACGTCTAAAGATTTAACATGTGTCGCTGATGCGCTTACTTATGCACATTTACTGTTAACATAGCAACGGATATTACAGTAAAGATTTTCACGAAGCTGTTGCTAATTTGTTATCGTGTGCGGTAGATTCGTATTAGACAAATAAAGATACGTCTCTATAAAGCCATTGTTTACTGATTTAACAGTAAACTTGCGGAACGATTATTCAGAAGAATTGTTAATGAGATCTCAGAGATCTAAATCTCTGACTGAAGAACGATCTCACGAATAGGAAATACGACTTCCTCTAATCGTACAAGCACTAAAAAATGAAGTCAAACCCACGACTGGATTAAAACCTGCTGGAGCAGCAGGGAGGGCGAATCCTACAAGCTACTTTTCCGAGACACCCCTTCCACTGAAACTTTTCCCGATAGAAGCGTTATTTCCATGAAATAACACTTTTATTCAGAAAACGAGACAAAAAAAAATGTCCTTGAAAATGCTTTGTATTTCCGCTGATATAACGCGAGTTACTTCAATAAATCCGACTCGTATCCGACATAATTTCCACGGTGAGGTATCATCGAAAAATCAGGTGTAGTTTGCGCCTCCCTGCTGCTCTACGAAGACGAAGATTTCCAAGGAAACATTTTTATGTTAACCATACAATGTATCAAGTCCGATACGGTATCTTGTTCTGGGATCGTGTAAATTTATTGTCACAAATCCATGCGGGGTTCTTTGAGCGCGACTAAAGAAATTCTTAAACTTATTAATATCCATATCGCCGCTACACCAGGTTTGATGAATATTTCTCAGCGTGTGAACATCAACTCCATTAAACACCGCAAGAAGATTACAGTTATCCCTGATTACTTTAGGAATTTGTGTATAACGCTGAGTAACATAAATCACATCAGTGTTTTTATGACGACCCCGGGAAAATATTCTTGCAGGATTTTTTTGCTTGTCCAGCATCACATCATCATACACTACTAGGTTATTTATTTCCCCGTTAAGGTCTTCCACGGACGGAGCTTCTTCAATATCAGTTATAAATTCAACAACATCCTCGCCGTCTTCACTCAGCGCTTTTGCATTCTCATTAAAATCTTTTATAACATCATAACAACGTTGATCATCCACAGACGGAGCTATAAAGTATAGTTTGTCCCATTTCATCCACTTCATTATCAAGTTCAGCAACAGCTGTGTTTTACCTGAACCGGATGGCCCAATTATAATCGCGCGGATAGAGTTTGGTAGCACTGAATTATGCTTAACTGGCTCCTTTCTTCGCGTCGCAGAAAAATCTGTAATTTCCATTTGTATATAAAGAATAATAATTATGGATCTATATTGTGTGAAGTGTAAGGCACGAACCCCTACAAACGACATAACAACCATTACAACAAAAAATAACAGACAAGCACTTTCTGGTAAGTGTGCGCAATGTGGCACAAAAAAATTTAGATTTCAAAAAAAAAGCCTGACAAAGTCAGCGGAGGTGACATCGCAGCAACCCTCGGACGACTTCCAGGTACCCCTTGGGCTAAATATCCCGGAGAAAAGCATCTCCCAGGATACAATTACTGCGGTCCAGGGACACGACTAGATATCAGACTTGATGAACAATCTAAACCAAAACCGGGAGAGTATCCGATAAACGCTATCGACGCAGCGTGTCACATACATGATGTTGCTTATCGAAGTAAAGATCTACAAGACAGGCATATCGCGGATGTGAAATTAATTCATGCACTAAGCTCCATAAAAAATAAATCATTTAAGGAGTCACTCGCTAATTGGTTAATAAGATCAGCGATGAGCAGCAGGGAGGGTGTACAGACCAGGTGGCTCAGATAAATTTAACCCTCCTACCAAACATTTATCCGTAGAAGCCTCAGATTTCAAAAATAAACCCTCCTACGCAAATTAATCCGCAAAATTTCAACCCAAAGTGCATTTTTAGGCATAAAAAAAAACAGCAATTTTTGGGGGGGTATTGTAAAATTTGTTTGCCATAATTGAATTATGGTGCAAATTCCGACTGCGGATACTAATTTTATTTCACAATAAAACAATATTGTTGAAAATAAGATGAGTCGAAAAGTTAGCACAGTTGGAGAACCTCATTCGGCCAGATTAGCACGAGAGCAATTAGCGACATTAAAGAAGTTCATTCCGACAAAACAATTATTTAAGAGAAATGTTCGTGATTACGAAGATATGCAACATGGAATTTCAGAAACTTCGGCAAAATGGTTGAAGCCAGTGACCGGAACAATTGAGCAGGTTGTATATGGCGACGAAAAAGATCCAGATGCTAGAAAACGTGGAATCTTTCCTATGTTGAAAGGTATTGAGGATCAATCACGAACATTACCCGAGCGATTAGCAATAGCAGCAGCGGCGCAACAACTTGCAATTGCTGATGGAGGAAAACCTGGAGGTGGAAAACCTGGAAAAGGAAAACCTTTAATGATAAAAGGGAAGTTTAATATCGATAATTTAAGAGAAAATTTCACCGATGAGGGATGGGAAATAATATCGCAGCCCCTCTCGACATTGTATAATATAGATGAGATTGGCCAATTTGCGGAGGAATATTTTAGTGGTCGAACTGAATTTTTGACTGCAGTGGGAAAAAAAAGATATGCAACTCGCGATAGTTGGTATGATATGGTATATAAAATTTACACACAAACAACATCAATAAGTAAGATAGCGGATCCGCGTTACAGAAGATTTTTAGAAACGGCAAGAGATACACAAAGATATAATAAGCAAGAGGCGGAAGAAAGAAAACAACTGGAGAAAGAAAGAAAACAACAGGAAAAAGAAGAAAGAAAACAACTGGAAAAAGAAAGAAAACAACAGGAGAAGAAGGAAAAAACTAAAACACGAGGAAGAAAAGCAGCACCACAGGAAGATATTCAACCACAGGAGCCAATATTTCAACCAGAGGAATTAGGAGCTAGACCAAAGGAAGATATTCCACCACAGAAAAAAGAAAGAAAATCAAGAAAGAAAAAAGATCAGAGTGATAAACCAATAATTGTTCCCGAATTTATATCATCACCGGTTAGTGGTTTGTTTACAATTAATCCTAAAGTGTCTGCTAGAAATTATTTGGATGAAAAAATGCTGCATTTAACCCGCAACTATGAATCAACAGTTCAGATGACTGCGGATAATTCTCCGGAAAATAAAAGATTACTTTTGCGAAAAGATATTGATGTTGATAAAATTAAAGAAATTGATTGGCTAGCAATAATGTATTTTGGTAGTATAGAACAGCCGATAATATACGAAGATGAAGGTTTTGGAAGATTTTCATCAGATGTTATTAAATACAGACTTGCGGGTGCGAGAAAGACAATTTCGCCACCTAAAAGTAAAAGTTCGTCACCTAAAGATAAAGGTTCACCACCTAAAAGTGATAGTCCTGAATCATTTTCCTTTGATCTTCATCACCCTCTTCTCTCTCCTACATTATATCCAAGGGAACCTTCTACATTCCCCTCTTGGCGACCCCCACCTGTGGAACCAACAGCGTCAAACTACAGGGGTCCCACTGAAAAACCAACAAGATGGGGAATCGACCCCGGGGAGGGTGCAACACTTAGGGGCGGTTCACCTTCACCTCCACCAGAAATATATTTACCACTGACGTCGTCGTCTAGTTCGTCAGGAGAAGTATTTGAGGATCCAGAAAAAAAATCAGGAAAAGGATATGGAAGCGGATATTCAGTTTGCCCTGACAGTGTTGTCAACGACGTATCTCGCCTTGAAGTATTAATCGGAGGAAAGCGAGCCGGAAATAATTCCCGTGAGATAGTCAACGAAGCATCAGATATTTGTCAGCGATTATTCCGTGGTGGTATCATCGATTCTCACATTTACAAGGAGTTTGTCGATGAACTCATCGATTAAATCAACATAATTGAAATAATATGATTATTCACAAAAATCAACGCAGACCAACATTGGTTCGCGTAGTAAACTCTCGATTGCCAGTATACAAATATATTCACGGTAATGGATTCGGCGATATCGTTGGAAGTCTTGTCACGCGAGTAATACCTAAAATTGGACCCGTGATTAAGCAATTTGGGTTGAAAGCGATAGGAAAGATCGGCGAGACTGCCATTTCTGGTATCGGTAATTTGGCCAGTAAAGGCTTCAACGCTATCAAAGATAAAATATTAAGTTTAGTACGTAAAAAGCAACCCGTCAAATTACCCATTACCAGCGAAATGCCACCTGAAGTCAGTAAGGCCATAAATGATGCGGCAAATAAAAAAATAAATGATCTAGCACAGGAAGCTGCTATAACAAATCTAGCGCAGGAAGTTGCTAAGACAAATCTAGCGCAGGATGTTGCTAGGACAAATCTAGCAAATACAAGTTTTGCTTCAGGTGATGGTCTTCGTTTTAGACGATATTATTAATAATAATGTTTTCACAAATGTCAAATGAAGCGTTTAACATGGACGAGCCAGTAGGTAGAGACACATCAATGCGAGATCTTCAGTATTTCTCGTACGACACAGTTACACCAAATACTGATAATCGCCTGGAAATTCAAGTTCACGATACAACAAGATATTTTCTTCCATCTGAGGCATATATCGAAGTTACCGGTGAAATTACTAGAGATGACGGCGTTACTCTCTATGGAGCAGATTTTAGAGTCGGATTTGTTAATAACGGTATTATGGCATTATTCAAGAGCGCCACTTACATGATTGATGGAAAAGAGATTGAGTCAATTACCAATGATGTTGATTTAGCAACAACGATAATAGGTCTAGCGAGATACTCGGATGATTTTACCAGATCAGCTGGTCCGGGTATGATGTTTGCCAAAGATAATTCTGATCGTCCTGATAATAGACCGCTTGATATCGGACAACCTAGAGATCGCGCCGTCCCCCCAGTCCTTATTAATACTGTCCAAGATCTTCCCCTCGGCACTAATCCTGATTATAATCTTGGATTTGCCACGAGAAAATCCATGTTGTGGGATCTACGTAGAAAATTCTCTTGTGCTATTCCGTTATCTCATATATTTGGATTTTGCAGGCATTTTAGAAAAGTTATTTACGGAGCAAAGCATACCGTAACATTTATTAGAAAAGCAGATAGTAATGATGCTATTTGGCGAGAAGGTGATATCAATTACCAAACGAACGTGGTAGGTGCAAATGATACCACGAATCATGGAGGTAGGGTAAGATTACTAAAATTTACCTTGTGGATGCCAGCGATGACTCCATCATTAATCGTGGAAGAAAAATTATTATCATTTATGAATCAAGGTGGTAAATCTATCATGTCATGGCTAACAACAACAACAGATTCCACAACTACTGATATTGATGGTGATTTTACTTGGCGCATTGCATCGCAGCAAGGTACCTCTGCGCCACGTCATATCTTTGTCGCTTTTTTGCATACACGAAGATATCATCAATTATATAGCCACATGATATTCGATAATATCAGCGCAACAAACGTGTCACTGAGAGTAAATGGCCAACAGGAGCCATCCGAGGAAATATCCATCAATTTTGAAAATTATTCGACAGCTCGCGCATATCATCGATTGTTAAGTTTCATGGGTCGCGATCAAAATATCGATACTGGATTGCAAATATCACAACTAGATTTTAATAAACTTTATCCTATTTATTACTTTTCCTTGGAACATCTCGATTTGATAAAGCAATCTGTCGTCGATATTCATTTCAAAGCTAGAATTCGAACAGGAAATAATTTATATAAGGTATTCGCAGTAATTCTCAGTGATAGAACAATGATCTTGGAGGGTATCAGTGGTAGAATGAGAGTTATCGATGCACCCGTAGAGAACATGTAATAAATTCTAAATTTAGATTAAGTGATTATTAATATGCCATACGATCACGTCAGCGTAACTCTGACCCCCGGTCAGGTGAAAAAACTTCATGCAGCAACAACAGCACGACGAGGTTTAAGTTTAACCTTAAAAAGTAATCAACTTCACGGTGGACCTAACAAACTATCGTTAACTAAAAATCAACACGGACATTTCACCAGAGCCAGATCAGCAAATACTGGTATTCGCCTGAATCTCTCAATAGGTGCAATCAGAGATATGATCAAAGTAGGTGGTATTTTTCCTTTATTCGCCGCTATTCCAGGATTAATAGCTGCGGCGGCCCCCATGATTGCAAAAACAATAGGATTAGGTGCACTCGGTGGGATAAGTACCGCATTAGGAAAAAAGATCGTCGGAGGAAGATATCGCAAAAAAAAGGGAGGGATATTCCCTCTTCTCCCCCTTCTCACAAAATTATTGCAGCCGCAACAAGGATCAGGCCTTTACCTAAGACGACCCCCGTACGGATCCGGTCTAAGTCGAGCCTACCAGCCTCAAATTTAGATTTAATAAGTGAAGCAAAAAAAAAGAAAATAAAATTTTTCAGAGGCGTATTTATGCGAGATCAACTACCGGACAAACCAAATCCTACCGAGACAGGAATAATAAATCTCGATAAAAATTCCGGCCCTGGCACTCACTGGGTTGCTTACGCGATTAATCCTCGCGAAATCATTTACTTCGACTCATACGGATTAGCACCGCCAAATGAATTTATCAAATACGTGTCAAAACTAAAACTTCCGGTTTGGTATTCAACACTTCCAACACAAACATTAGCAGATCCACCAATATGCGGTTTAGAATCAATTAACGTCCTTGATGCAATTTCAAAATCATCTCGTCCTTTTCGCAAAATTTTATTTGAATATACCGTAGATAAATATCATGGTTGACATTTACGGTAGGTCTCTCTTTAGGAAAGAAAAAAAAGACGTAGTCGACATCGATACATCAAAATTCGCAACCAAGAGCGATATTAATAATCTTTTATCGCTGTCAGAGGTGGATCCTGGTGAAGTTGCTGTATTTCAAAATACAGAAGGGCGATTACAAACTAGCAACGTTAAAATAACTGACATAATCAAGCGAGACGAATACCGCGATCACATTAGTCAATTTACTCGCCAATCGGAGATGGTATTAAAATCTGTTGCTGATATCGCCGATATTATAGCAAAGTTACCCCTGAAGGCCGATAAAGCATTACACGACGAACTTCAAGATAGAATGACAAAAAGACTTAACAAACTAAATAACGATCTTAAAAAACTTGACGATATTTTAGCTAAATTTAGCAAAAAATTTGACGAGAATATAAAAACATCAACTGATACTTCCTCCGCCGCAAACGAACTAGCAAATAAGAAAGCCGATGACGATCTTAGCGAGAAAATAAAAAAAATCAACGAAGATATCGAGAAAATAAACGCATCTCAAGGAAATGATGCAAATTCCGAAGCGATTAGAATAATAAAAGATAATCTCGAAGTAATTCATATGTTATTGCAACATAAAGTCGATATAAAATCACATGAAGAAACAAAAAAAACCATTAAGGAAGTTAACGACAATATCAATAAAATGTTTGAACTAACACATAAGAAACTCGATCCATCAATGTATCACGGAGAAATAAAAGATATCAATGAGAAATTTCTTACTTTAACAACAAACATCAACGAAATCAGCACAAAATTATCATCAATGAAATTTGGAAGATTATCGCGAATTTCGATACCAGAGGAAGTAGAAACAAAAAATCTTACCTGCAGTGTGCCATTCGTGTTAAGGACAAAATCCTATATTTGGAGTATTAAAAATGCCACAACCGATTTTAGTCTCACCGTGCCAATTACCGGTATATATCGAATACATATTATCTCTGATACGAAATTTAGAATCCGATCGTGGCATAAAATCCACGAATTTTATCCCTCATCTTTTATTATTTCACTAAAAAAAGATGAGGATACAGTATGCAATCTGGAACCACCAGATAGAACTACCACAGGACCGGTGGATTATTTTGTAATTTTCGAATTTTTGTCGGGATTGGAAGTATTTGGATAAATAATGATTATGCAATTGTTATCGTAGGATACTAATAAATGACCGCATCGGATTACCGTTACAATCAAGCTCGCCTATGGCAGGATTCACTAAAAAAACAACTTGACGATTATCAAACAAAAATAAATAAATACCAGCGCAAATTAGTTATCATTGATGTTGCAGTGTACGCGGTATCTGCTGTGGTCGCTGGTGCAGGAATAATTCTATCCGCGGTAACAATGATAGCGCCAATCGTAGCAACAATAATAATCTCGTCAACAACAACAATTGCCGGTGTTCTTAATATCATCGCGAAAAAGATATCCTCGTGCGCAAGTGAGAAATTATCTTCGTACAAAAGTAAACTAACTAAAATCAATGACGCGTACTCGAAGTTATCATTGTTACTTTCTGAAAGTCTCAACGATGGTATTATATCCGATCTAGAATTTTCTTCAATGATTAGTATTTACTCGGAGATTGAACAAATGAATATTAATAATGTCCGAGTTAGCCCAGATCGTGACAAACACGACACCGCCAACAACAACGTTAATATCGCTAAGTTCAACGAAACCCGAGTTTAGTATTAATTTCTCAACACCAATTAACGTTAGCGAAATTGCATTAACACAGTTGCGTGTCTACAACAGCTGGCCCAATGTTAGATCAAAATCATTCGGTAATTTGATGTCAAATAATTCACTAGTTTTTGCAAATAAGAATAAACCCGATGGAACACCGGATTGGATCGTTGTTGGTATACCAACCGGTAGTTACGAAATTGATCAGCTGAATAATGAGTTTACCACTAGAATATCAAATTTAACCGGCGATGCTACTCCGGGAATAAAGATATCTTCACATGATCCAACATTGTCATCGATCATCGAAGTAAAATCGCCGTATATTGTTGATATTTACCAATCGTCGATTAGAACCGTATTAGGTTGGCCCGAGGTTGCACCTCTAGCAGAACCAAAGAAATCGGATGTTATTATTCCAGGTTGGTATGATGAAACCCTTCCAGAACTACCGGAACCAAAAAAGGAAGATTTTACAACCGACGAAGGATGGTATGGAGATATCAAACACAAACCTCTGATCCACAGCGCCATCAATCTCATGAATAACCACAAATTTAACCTGGTAATGTTCGCTTTCACTTTTATTAACGAAAGAATTCTCTCATGGTTGCCTCTTCCTAAAATCCCCCCAGATGTGAAAATCTTCGACGCTACCCACATTAACAGGATAATAGCCCCCATAGACGGTATCTTGGTAAGAAGAACACTAGACGAGTTTATTCAAGAACACGAATTACAATTAAATTTATTGCGAGGATCATTTCATGAATGCATCCTAAATAAATCTAGTTCATGTAGCGAAATTATAAAACACGTGAAAATTTTAAATCAACTTGCGAATGATATTGAATATTATCATGATATGTTTATTCAGGCGATAATCGACGATATATCAATTGCCGACTATGTTCTTCCTATTAGCAAATTCGAGTTGATCAAGAACTCGGGTGAGAAACAAAAATTCATGAGAGTATTTGAATTAACCGAGGAAACACTGCCAAATTTCAAATTTCCCAATTCTGATTTTGATGCGATGAGAAAATCCGTCACTGATACCATCGATGATTTATTTCCGAAATTACATGCTTCATGGACCAAAAAAATATATTCAGAATTGATTCTTAAACACAATAACGATCCTTCCAAACTTGGACGACATATCTCGCCGGGTATCGTTAATATAACGGAAGTTATCGCGATTTATCTTCACGCGGATGTTGTCGAGGGTAGCTATAATGTTGATTCGTCAGTGTCGAATCAAGCGAATCAGGGATTTGTATTGTATTCATTTTCACCTAGCGCATCTCCCGGTTATTTGATAATCAAGGAACCAATGAATCCGTTTTACCTGCGATGTCATAATCGATTTTTGTCAAGAATAAATTTCAAATTAACGGATCAGAAAGGAAATTTACTTGATATACGAGGAGAAACTGTAAGTATCAATCTTTTGGTGAAATCGTGAGAATCTCTGATTTTTAAATCGCAAGTGAGATTTTCCAAATCTGTATCCCAGAAATATTTCTGGGCGAAAAAAATAAATAAAATCCAGGGAAATTTTCAAAATTAATCTTTTTTTTTTGTTTTGCGGAGATATTCAATTATTCTTCGTCACTCTCCGAATCAAATATTATTGGTACATAGGAGAATTTGATCCACGAATCAGCATCATAAGAAAATGTTGCGTTATATTTTCCTTCTGCCACAAATTGTACTGATCGTGGTTCAATAAAGAAATGTTTTGCTGCTGCATTCATCGATGTAAACGCGATTTCCTCACCTGTTGCTTGATTCACTGATTTAACAGTCCTCGAATAATTAGGAAATCCACGGTTATTACCAAATCTTGAATTTTCACTCTGGGTTACCGCGCGCAGATTGGAAAGTTTATTGTTAAGTTTATTACCGTCAATGTGGTCGATAACAAATCCGATCTCTATTGGTCCTTTGTAGCATTCGAACACAAATCTATGATTCAAATAACATTCTGTTCTTTCATTTCTTTTATGGACTGTAAATTTGAGATATCCCGAATTACAAATACTACCAACACGTTTCTTTGTTTTGATGTTTCTGACATTACCATCCTCAGATGCTTCGTAACCTTCGATGATGGGATGCGATTTATATTCACTCATGGGAATCGCTGATTTCATTTCCATATATGATATTCTCTTTGTTTAAATCGAAATTTGCTTTGAAACGATTAATATAATCTTCTTCGCATTTTATTACCGAGGAGGATCTTTTTTCATAATATCTCCGTAACTCACGATATTTTTTCCCTCCACAGGAGAAACATAATCTTGTCTTTCCTCGAATGCCAACTTGACAAACTAAACATCGCTGTGGTCCTTTGTTACCTCGTCGAATTTCGTATATATGAGCGCCACAATATTCACCTCTGCAGGATTTGTTACATGATTTTGTTGATCCAACTGTTATCCACGCGCATTGCTTCATTATATTTAGATATTTGTCTAAAATATAATAATGGATTTATTTGATCTTGATGAGGCAGAATATATCATTCCTGAAGTTGATAGTGCGAAGAAGGAATTTTTTGATGATGGAGCGATTCATGTTTGGTCGACATGGAAAACTAACTTTGTTGATGCTACGATGAATCTGGAGCGAGCGAAGAAGATAATCGAACATATAAAAAACTCACACAAAGAAGAGAGATTTATTTTCGGAATAAAATTTATTGCACAAATACCCGATGACATTTGGATTATTCGTGATAAACGAGATCCAGTACGTGGCGGTAAGAAAAATGTTGTTCTTGATAAAAATTCGAAACCGGGATTGCTGCTGGGGATTGATGGTCCTTATTATGCTAGGGCGTATCCTTCTAGTGCTGTTGTTTATGGAATTTATCGGCTGAATAATAATCCTGATGTGAAAAATCTACCTGCGATGAGGGAATCGCCGATGATAAACTGCGTAGCTGAGCGAGTTATCGAACATATGAGGAATGCCCGTCGCGGATCTGGTCTGACTCAATTGAGATTGGATAAAATTAATTCATGGGCAAAGACAGTTACTGATGGCGCATCAATCGATGATGTTGCTGCGTTAAGTAAGAAACTTAAATTTCCTATTACGGTTAAAACACTATCGGGTGAAATATTATATTCATCGCCGTATAATTCTCGAGGAACACCAATCGAAATTGTTGATCATAATTCACATGCGTGGAGTCAGTCGGTAATGATATTCCCGCGAGATCGTGTTGTTAAGTTTTATCCCGTGGAATCTGGGAAAGATAGTTCCGATGCAATGTTTAGATATATCAAACTATTAGCCAAGTCCGATCCAATATCGATTTGGTTATTTTCTAGCGAAGAAAGATACGATCAATTTATCTTACCACGCGGAGATATTTACCGAGATGAAATATTACACGAAGCGATGAAAAATATCGCGGAGAAGTATTCGTCTAATCCAGATCAGTTACTGACAAATTGTTTTACTGTTCCGTCTGTTGCTGCTCACGCTGCCAGAGAAAGAAATTCGTGGAAACCTACAAGAAATGAATTTCTCAATGATATTCAACTTAGTTGTATCGAATACGGCCATGGAGGATTATGGAATACCAAGTATTATTTCGAAGATATGATTTCCGTTGATATGAGCGCATGCTATCCTGGAAGTTTCCTTGGGTATGGCGATTGTGCAAATTACTTTGTTAAATTCGGTCATCCTACTAACGAGATGACGAGAGTGGCAATTAACGGACCGTTACCTGATTTTGTCATGACCGGATTCGCTTATGTTACTTCGTTCGAACTTGCTGAAAATTTGCATAAAATTTGTTATATTTGGTTTGGTCGGCATTTATCTCAACGCAGATGGGTCCCTACGGTATTGTTGAGATTTATGTTGGATTCGTCGATGTTAATATCATTGACGGTAAGTGAAGCGATTATATCGTATAGAAAGCAGACCGAGGTGTGGTTACCCACGGATTGTGAGAACGCGAAAGATATTGGAAGAAAAATAATTGGTAAATTTACTCAAGGAGGATCAGTTGATCATAAACATCGCCACGCTAGGTTATTTATCAATGATGCTGAGATGGATTTTATTATTGCCGATACAGTGTCTCGTGGAATATTTTGCAACAGAGAAAATATTATTATTGATGGAGAAAAGTTGGGTACCGTGATCACTTATCTCGATGGAGAATCCGCGCAGTATACTCATTTAAGATCATCGATGCTCGCTTATGTGAGTATCAATTTGCTGTCAATGATAAATAAATTTTCTGATATCGCGGTAAGGGTTGCAACGGATTCATTTTATATCAATAAGAAATTTCAATGTAGATTGGAAAATTTAATCACCGATGGTTCCTGGGGAACTTGGAGAATAAAAAACGAGGATATTCTAGATTATTGTGAGGACGCGGATGTAGAAGATTGCGATAAGTTTCATAAAGATAAATGTGATGAAATATCAACAGCATCATCTGCGTTTGATCCGATTTCACGAAACAAATTCGTCTACATGAACGGTCCTGGCGGTAGTGGTAAAACAACACGAGCGATAAACTTATTTTCAAAATCTGATATGATCGTGTTGACTCCAACTCATAGATTAGCGCGAGAAATAAAACAACGTGGCGTTAATTCTTGTACGTATCATAGTTATTTCAAGTATAGCGGTGGATTGTGGGATTCAGCTCGAATGGGAAACAAATATATCAACAAGATTATAATATTTGATGAAATTTGCACGGTAAATTTAGTTATACTAAAATTATTCCTGAGTTGGTTAGAAGAAAAAAATACCGCAGTAATAATGTGCGGAGATCATGGTCAACCTGATCCTATTGATGGCGAATCTCCTCATAGATGGCTTAGAAATTTTGTGGATTATTATGAAGAGATTGACGCTGATTATAGATCTAATGATATTTTACTGACCGAGTTTAAAAAAATGATTCGATTGCAACCTAATAAGTTTCAATGTGATGTGATGAGAAAAATAATCAACGAGACTTCGATGGATAATTTTCTAACCTTGTGGCGTCCGGATCATTTGATCGTTGCTAGCAGAAAAATTATTCGCGATGCTATTCAGGAAATGCTATTCAAGCTTCACTGTGAGAAATTTCCAACGCTGCAGGTGCCGTTGTGTTATAGGCCAACTGATACTAGGAAACAAAATATCAATGTTATTTTGCCATGTGGAGAAGAAAAAATATTAGTTTTGAATGATATTATTTTCGTTGATATTAATCTTGTCAATGATGCAATAAACGCAGAAAGATCGCCATGGAAACTCGGATACGCAGCAACGATACATTCATCACAAGGATTAACAGTAGATGGTCAAGTCTGGATTGTCGATGATAGAATTTCCTGGTCAAATTTAGTTTATCTGGCCGTGTCTCGAGTAAGAAAATTATCTCAGTTAGGTAGAATTAAATTTCACATTAACGACGATGGTGGTAATTGAGTATCCTTTGGTATTATTTGTAATTCCTCCTTGGTAAATCCGCGTTGTGGCGCTAGTGAATCTAGAAAATAAATCGCTGGCCTTCCTGATGATCTTGTTACAGCTGATATTTTATGTGTCGTAACACTCCAGTTTGGATCAGTTGCTCTTTTTCTTCCTCCCTCGGATTCTCCCTCCTTATATAAATATCTGACCGTGACGCTACCTAACACAGGTGGAATAGTAGAATCTCGCTTTAGTGGTATTTTTGTCTTTGTAATTGCAGTTGCGGGTTTCATTGATATTGTTCGTGTTACTTCGTTATTTAGTGCGTTAATCACGTGAGGTAATCTTGTTACCCAATCGTGAGATCGTTTATCTTGGATAAATTCTCTCGCGTACTGATATCCGAATAATCGTTCTGCAAGAGTTTTATTGAATCTCTCAACGATAGCTTGATTGTGATGAACACCTACAATACCGCGACGGATTTTAACATTATTCTTTTTCATCAGTGAAGTAACCGCGCCAAGAAATTCTCGACCTGGATCAACCTGGAGAAGCTTCGGCCATGTTAATGGAGATCGTGAATAAATTTCGCTAAACGCCTTAGCAATATCTGTTGCTGTTTTATTCGATAACGGTTCCGCTTCCTTGTACCTACTTGCAATATCAACAACCGTCAACACGTATTTATATGTGACTCCGTCGACGGTATCGTAAGGAAGAAACATAAGATCAGCCTGATGGACTTCATTAGGGACGCTGACAGAGAAACTCGCATATGATATTTTCTTAGGCGGAGGAAGATAAATTTGCCAGACTGCTTGCCTCGATAGCCACGATTCAGCGACAGATTGCTTTACTTTTGCTGCCTTAGCAAGTTTGGCTATTGCTGATTTTCCTCGCCAAAATCCTCGCGGAGAATAATATATTTGCTCCATTATAAATTACCAGCACCTAGTACTAATTTACCTTTCATTGCTCCTTTTATCAACCAAGTTGCCAATTTCTCTTTGAAATTTTTATCAGGAATAGCATCTATTGCGTGAATTAATTTAATATCAGCGAGATGTCTTTGTTGTAAATCTCCGCTGCGATATGCAAGATCGTGATAGTAGCATGCGTTATCGATAGCGTTTACTGGATCCTCGCCAGGATTTGGTTGATTATTATCGTTAAGTCTTATATCTAGCCTTGTACCAGGTCCGCAGTAATTATATCCTGGTAAATGTTTCTCTCCGGGATATTTCGCCCAGGGAGTTCCAGGTAGATTTGTTAAGGAGGTTGCGATGTCTCCTCCGGTTCTACTTTTTTTTTTACAAATCTAAACTTGATTGTCTTGCAAACTTCACATTCACCTTTGATTGCATTCCTGTTGTTGCGCGTAACGACTTCGATTGGATTTAGCGTAGCAGTTCGAGTGCGACACTTAACACAATATGAATCCATAATATTCTAATAACATGAATGTAATTGATTTTTCAGCCACAAAAAAACGCGAGCAAGTAAAGCACACCGAGGCATTACCAAATTCGATTAGAATGATAATCATTGGACCATCTGGTTCTGGAAAAACGCAATTGTTGCTAAATTTGATAATGAGATGGTTAAAATGGGATAAATTATACTTGGTTGCGCCGTCCGTTGATGATCAGCGATGTTATCAAGTACTAAAGGAATTTAGCGATAATACTGAGGATGGCACAATAGAATTTATCACGGACATCAATGAATCTCCATCAGTAGAAAGTTTAGATGGCGATACTAATAATCTTGTTGTTTTCGACGATGTGATGCTGGATAAACAAACTAACCCAGCTAGGATATTCTCGCGTGGCCGACACAAGAACACCGATGTGATTTACGTGACGCAACGATATACGCAAATTCCGAAGGTAATTAGAGATAATTGTAATATTTTATCGGTATTTAATGGCGTTGATACTCACACGCTGAGGAATATTCATCAAACTTGGTGTAATGGCGACATGGACATAAATAAGTTTAAAAATTTCTTCAGTCACGCTCAGGCAACACCACATGGTTTTGTCACGATTAATCTTCATGATCCGCGTAGTAGGTATCGAGTTGGTCTTGATCAAATTTACTCATAAAATTGCAGTCGGAATTTGCACCATAATTCAATTATGGCAAACAAATTTTACAATACCCCCCCCCAAAAAAATGCTGTTTTTTTTTATGCCTGAAAATGCACTTTGGGTTGAAATTTTGCGGATTAATTTGCGTAGGAGGGTTTATTTTTGAAATCTGAGGCTTCTACGGATAAATGTTTGGTAGGAGGGTTAAATTTATCTGAGCCACCTGGTCTGTACACCCTCCCTGCTGCTGCGATGAAATCTAAATTAGCATTAGGCTCTGGATAATTAATAACAATGGAAGCGATTTATTATTCCCCAATCGGATACTGGAGAGGTAACTCAGCAATTAATAAACTCGCCAGCGCAGCAAAAGTAACACGCAAGGTTGCCAAAAATTGGCTATCAAAACAAGCAATATGGCAAATCTACTTACCACCACCTCGACAAATCAACTTTGCACATTTTGATGTTAGTGTGCCCAATGAAGTTCATCAGGCTGACATACTATTCCTGCCTCATGATACTGTCCGTAGAAAAATATACAAATACGCGCTAACAGTAGTTGATGTTGCCAGTAGATACAAAGAAGCAGAACCGTTAGCGACTAAAACAGCGTCCGAAGTCGCCTCTGCGTTTAAACGAATTTATCAACGAGGACCTCTAAACTGGCCACGATTATTACAAGTTGATCCTGGCAAGGAATTTCAGGGCGCGGTGTCATCACTGACAAAGCAGCATAACGTTGTTATACGACGAGGGCATACTGAAATTCATCGGGATCAGGCAATTGTTGAGCGATTTAATAGAACACTCGCTGAGAGATTATTCGGATACCAGTACGCGAGGGAATTCATTTACGATACGAGATCTCGTGAATGGGTTGCAAGACTGCCAAACGTGATAGCCGCACTGAATAATGAAATTACCAGAACAACAAACATGAGACCTGTAAATGCAATCACAAAAAAATATATACCCCGCGTCAGTGAACGTGTTTCAACGCAGCCAACGACGCTAGCGTCCCCACTGCTGGGTAATGTCACCGTTAGGTATTTATACGAACCAGGCGAACTCGAAGGAGGAAAAAAAAGAGCAACCGATCCCACATGGAGTGTTACTACACATAAGATATCCAGCATAACCAGATCAACTGGGAGAAACGCAATCTACAGATTAGATTCGACTGCTCCTCAGCGTGGATTCACACGCGAGCAACTTCAGGTGATTCCCACGGATACACAATTACCACCTCGATCACTTAAATAACTGCAGCAACACCTCTGCGTCGATTACACTCAAGACAGGTCAGCATTACATTTTCACGCGTATGACCGAGATTGCTGTCTATTCTATCCACGGTAAATTGTCTTGGGTCGTTTTTCGGATACTGCCACAGCAATAAACAATTACAACTCGCACAGTGATTATTCTGACGCTCACGTAACGACAACACAGCGTTGATATCCAGGTTAAACTCTCTATTATTTTTCTTATCACTTTGTCGGTAACTGTCTAATTTTTTTCTTATTTGATCTTTTTGCGTTAACTCAACAACGGCTGACTTCGTTGACGTATCTAATACAATTCTTCGTAACTGAGCCATCTTTCTTACTCTGGACACGGCTAAATAAACTAAATTTGACCATTCGATGCGGTCATCAACGATCCAAACAGTTGTATCAGAAATAGTTAATCCTTGTGCTGAATGAATCGTCATAGCATATCCTAGTGTCCACGGTGATTTATTTATTGCTAATGCATCTTCGACCGCATCGACGTTAACTGTTACTATATCATTCAATACTAAATTTTGTTTCTCTGGTTTTCCGGGAATATCAACATCAATATTCTGCAATCGTGTATCATCTGGTCTATAACATAACGGCACTTCCAACGTTGGAAATTTCTGCCGCTGTAACTGAAATAGTCGCCGCTGAAGTGTATCTCTGACTGATTTTCTACTTGCAACAATTAAATCATCTGGTTTCCACGCCGTTAAAAAGTTATCAAATGAAGTCTCTGGAATTATTTCACGCATTATTTCACATTGGACTTTATTGGTTTGTAGCCTAATTAGTTTTTTAAACTCCTTTAATGTGTCATCAAGCGCTCTGATGTCATCACGCATTTCCTCGTAATAATCAACAAACCCTCTCAACCATTCGTGGGGAGATTCGCCGACAAATGGTGGTGGTTGACCATGATCGCCGCACATCACAACTGCGGTATTTTTCGTTAACAACCACGTCAGGAACCGTTGTAATGTATCCAGCGGCACAGTGTCTATTTCATCCCAGATGATTTTCTCCGGGATATACTTCGTTCCCATTCGCTCAGGAGTCCATGTACCGCCGCTGTATTTGAAAAAGCCGTGATAAGTGCAGGCCTTTACTCCGCGTTGTATCATTTCTCTGGCAAGTCTGTGTGTTGGTGTTAGCACGACCAAATCAGAACCGCGAAATAGTTCGATTGCACGAGTTGTCTTACCACAGCCTCCAGGTCCGTTCAAATAAACTGTTCTGTGTCTAGCAATTGGATCGTACACAGAAGGCAACGACAAAGTTGTCCACGACAAGGTTGTTGATTTACGATATTCATCTTTAATTTCAACATCAGCTGATTCACAGTACGCGTGCAACTCTTCCTTTTTTACTCGCCATGTTCCCCATTGATCATCCGATGTTGGTAAATCTAACGCTGTTAAATCGTCTTCGTTAATATAAAACGAATCTGTTGCAACCCTTACCGCGAAGGGAACTCTATTCACCATCGACAATAAATTTATAGAAACATAAGCCAGCATAGAGGATCTCAAATGAGTGTACTGAGCTGAATCACCGTCGATATAACTAACAACTGTTCCTAATCGTTTTCCAGGCATCCCCGGCAATGATATTATTATATCCTCGCGGCTACAAAATGTATCTTTCGCAGTAGTATCAGCGATAATGAAATTTAATTCTTCTTCATCCATAATTAATCGACTGTGATGTCGTTTATGATCATATGCTCCACCTTGAGTAAATTTACCTATCAATCTTCGGCCGAGATCTTTACAGTTGCGCTCATCATGTTTATACGCCAGTGTGCGTAATTCTTCTTCAGACGCTGTAGGATAATTTAATTTTAAGTCAGAATAACACGCAGTATCAGTTGGAGTTGGTAACCAAACTGAGGTTTGTTTTGAGTAACAAATAATCCCCTCACTGACAACAACAGATGTTAGTATTGTTTTGTCAACCATAAACCGCAACAACGGAAACGGCACCCACTTCCTTTCGTGGAAATGTCTGCCAAACCAAGCATAATTAATAGGATGTAACCGTGTTGCAAATTCGAACGATTCCACGCGAGCAAATCCAGTCAGGTCAAAATCAGGTAAAGGTCCGTTAATAGCTACTCTTGTCATTAAATTTGTGGGATGTCCAAATCGTTTAAAGTATTCAGCGCATTCGCCATAGCCAAGAAAACTTCCTGGATAGCACGCAATCATATCCACCGATACCATATTATCACTAACAAATACACTATTCCATAAACCGCCGTGTCCGTATTCGATGCAACTCTGCTGAACATTCTCGAGAAAACTCTTCATGGTTGGTTTCCAATTATTTTTTTGTCGTGCTATATGTGCGGCAACACTTGGAACAGTAAAACAATTAGTTAGTAATTGATCAACTTGCTCAGTTGAATATTTTTCTGTGAGCGCTTTCATTTCATTTTGTAACTCCGCAGTTCTATATATTTCTCCGTTCGGGGTCACGAACTGGTCATAATCACCAACTTCAGAACTTCTAAACAACCATACCGATACCGGATCGGTTTTACTTATTTGATAAATACAATCAAACATACCCGCGGAATAATACCTTATAACACGATCGCGTGGAAATATTTTAACTGATTCCGTCCAGGCGTGGCTGTTATGATCAATAATTGTTATTGAAGCTCCACTACGGTTGTATTTCGATTTATACAATTCCTCGCCTGTTAGCGATAATACCGTTATAGGAAATCTTAATAATTTTTCTAGCGCGGCAACATCCTTAATTGTAGCCCCTGTATCTTTGACTCGATTAGCCCATGTTGTTATTTTATTTTTTCTGATCTCAGTTAGACCATTTCCACGTGCTGCGTTTTTAAAATGTTCCATTACTCGCTCAGCTACACAATTTAACATTACTGATGTTTTCATTGGCGTGAGTTTATCTACACTTGGTTTTTTTATCGGATATATTCCGTAAACGACTGCAGTTACTGGATACGATCTGGCGTAATACGGTATATCAACCCCCGTCAACATTCCTGGTCTAGAATTATTGCTCAACAAAATAGTTTTCCTTTTAATGTCAAGGATAGGATCATTTTTATCACGGATAATCCACGTGTCATCGTCGTTTTCGTTGACCACTTTGACAATAAATTTTATCTGTATGAAATATCTTCTATCGTCGAGATACCCAATTATGTTACGCGCGATTGTATCGTTCATGGTAGCATCAATGATAACGCTCGCGTCGGGGATAATTTTATATGTCGACCACACATGTGCGGCACCATCACGACGAAACTCTTCCTTGGCATTCTTGATAACACCAAGCAGTTCCTTTAACTCTCTTCGTCGACGATCAGTGGTTAACCGGTCAAGATCGAATCGAGAACCTGCGGGTTTTATTCTGGATAGTCTTTCAAAACTCATTATTATAAGTAAGACAAGTATTTAAATAGACAAAAATATTATATATAATGAACGAAAACTCAAAGAGTTTCTCTGGAAATGCAAAGCATTTCTCATGCAAGTGGATCAAACTAAATTCATCAGCGCCGTGTAGCAGACGTTGCAGAGGCGAATACTGTGGACAACATGCTCAACAGGTCCGCGGCGGGAGTCTAGGACCGATACCGTGTATCAGATGCGGCATTGGAGTACGAGGAAAAACGCAATTATGTTCAGCGTGTGGGGGGAAACGCTATCGAGAACTAAAACGGTATTATGATAAAAAAAATCCAGACTCGAACACGTTCTCGGAGCGTGATTACATAAATAAGTTTTCAGACAAATTATGAATTAGACAAATGATTTGCTTATAGTATAATGAATCAAGAATTCGTCCCCGAACAAGAATTTGTTCCACATCCAACTATTCCAAATTATGAGGCAAACCACGACGGAGTAGTACGACACTGCACGCGAAGACGACCAGTTGGTGGAGTTGATAATGCTGGTTATTTAAGATTTACTGTTACCAAAGGGAGGTATTTATGTCATCGTTTCGTCTATGAATGTTTCTTTGGAGTGATCCCTAAGGGTTTTGTCATTGATCACATTAACGGTAACATACTTGATAACTCTATAAACAATCTTCGCGTGGTCACTCAACGCAAGAACTGCCTACTGGGTAACACAGGGCGTTGTAAAACAGTTGCAAGAAGAGCTATTAAATCTATAAACGCAATTACAGGTGAAGAAATTGTATTCCAGTCAATAAACGCCGCCGGTAGGTATTTCGGTATTTGTCCACCTTCTGTACAGCATGTCGCAACCGGGATCCACAAAACAGCATTTTCAAAGAAGCTCAAACAGAAGATTTCATTCTGTTATATAACTCTTATCGCTGACACAAACGACGATAACTCCTCCACGAGTGTGTAACGCTTTGCAGAGTTGTCGTTGCTGGTCAGAGGATTTGCTCCCCTGAGAAAGCCACCTTGATAAAATATTTTATCGAGTTCATAACATGTAATCATTTATTTACCGTAGAATATATATTTTTTTACAAACAATATCCTCGTTTTACTGAATATATCCGACTGTTTTGCTCTTCTGTGCTTGTTATATGACCGCGCTCGAGAAAACATACAATTAAAATATTTTAAACAAGTCCCGCCCACTGCTAGAGCGAATTTCCAACTCGCAAGTAACAGTTGGGTTATATACGAAATCGCTCCCTAAGACCTTTGGGTCGATCGAAAGTCAGCACGCGCAAGCAAAACCATAAATTTAATCCGCCAATGGCGGGTGTTTTTACACCATCCAATGGTCGATTCAATGGATGGTTTTGCTCTGCTGCTGACCGTAGAAAATGACCCACCTGTGTATGTTTGTGTCGTCATAGGATAAGGTCTCGGGATAAGATTACATGTTCATTGTGCCTTTACTTGCTGTCATATGACACTCGAATCAGAGGTTAAAGGTTGTTCTGTGTTGTATCGTCCCTCCCGAGCTTCTAGACCGTTATTTGACGATCTAGAAGTTCCTCATGGGGTGAGTGACCCCCAAAAATAAACAGATAGATGGATGCATAAAGCTCTACGTCACCTGGGTGCCCACCAATAGAAACATTCAGAAAGAGTGTTGGCCAAAAATAAACGGTAACATGAGGTGCCTAAGGGAAAAATCACAACACGAAGGTCTAATATAAGACCAAGAAAAAAAAATCCTAACAAAGGACTCATGAAAGAACCGTAGGCCGGTGAAGAGTACCCAGTAAGTGATAACCGCTCATCATCTATCTGTTTATTTTTGTTTTTGGTGATGCTAGCACGAGAAGTCCCTTGGACTTCCAGAGAAACTCTTCGAGTTTCCACGCTCATGCAAAGCATTTTTCATGCATTTAAAAATATAAAAATATATAATAATATGAATCACGAAAATATAAATACCATACTTGTTGAAATTAAAGAATTACAACAGCGAGGTTTTAATATTTTACTAGACACTGAAACAATTATGTCAGATTTTGAATCCTTGAATGAGCTATCACAATCGGGGAAGAACAATCTCCCCGCCCGTTATAGGTTCATTAAGGGTTTGCAAGATCGCATTTACAGATCACTTGCCGGGATAACTGAAAATCAGGTATCTGAATTTATTCCACTGTGCCGTGCAGTTGAGAAGATTCGTCTTGGATTGTCAAGCGAGTATGAGACTCGAAAATTAATTAGCACCAGGGTGAGACGGTTAAAAGGTTATATAAAGAATCTAGACACGGAAATGCCTTGCATTTCTGACGAAAATACTAGTATTTGTGACTACGAGGCCGACAAGGAAGTATAAACCGCATAGCGTGTGACTCACAGCACAAAGTGAAAGTAGAACCTGAGAAACGCTAGCGCCCGCTTGGAGTGTAAAGCACATTTCCACGGGTAAAAAAAAGTGTATTATTTTTTTTTGCCCGAGCGATGCTAGCATCGCCAGAAACTCAAAGCATTTCTCTGGAAGTCCAAGGACTTCTCAAGGGCGTTTTCAGATTTTCAGGATTTGCTTAAGCGTTTCAACATCAATACAACAATGAGAATAGTTCATAATCTGTTCTCGTTGACACCAAGCTGTGATCATATGATTTTGCTGTAACTGCGTCAATTGTGACGGAGTTAACAAGAAGTCTTCGTTGCCATACACGTCAACGATTATTTTAACGGGGAAATACTGTTCTGGGGGCTGACTCTTTGAGTTTCCAAATGCGGTTTTTATTGCCGTGTGAAGAATTTGCTTATCATGAATATGAACTCGTGCGTGGATGTATTCGTGTTCCATTATACACAACTGTTTTTTTTTAATTGTGAAACGCTATGCGTGGAAACTCTTCGAGTTTCAGGATTTCACCAGTAAGTTCACGGAGACAGTCTCGCCACGCAGGTCCAACAAATTTCCCCGTTGGTCGACGAGTTTGAAATTTATCGTTGACAACCACGGATTATTACACCGCAGATAGACCACATTGATTGGTTCTTGCACAATCAAAAAACCAGGGGGGTCTTTTGGTGTGAACGTATACAGGATAAACCCCTGTTGGGCAGCGCTAGCGCTGCCAGCGCTGTAGCTACCGTCGATGACGTCACATACAAGATTGACCGCAATAACATCTGTGATATTTACGATCCCGGGTGAGATGTGTCTGCCATCGGATGCTGTACTGTTGTCGTGCTTGAGAATAACCGGCTGCGGTTTTGTTCGCGTGTACGCGGCGGAAATATCTTCGAAAGATTCATCGATGAGATCCTGGACTGATTTTCGTAGCGTGCGCGCGTTATATCCGGGAAGTGTAAATTCTGATATCTTCTCCACGGGAATACCAAATCGGGCTGCAAACTCCGATCTTTTTTCGTTTCCGTAATCGCCCTTGAGATCCAGTAGATACTGAATTATTTTTTGATTTATAATTTCCATCGCGGATGCGAGTTTGTTTAGTTTTTCTATGACGGTGATAATTTTATCGCGAGAACTGCTTGTAGAAACGCTAGCGTTTCCAGTTCCCGAACTGCTTGCAGTTCCACTTGTTATATCAGAAATATAATCTTGAAAATATACTCGCAACAGTTCTAACTGTTGTTTATGTGCTTGTTTGATCGGATTAAAAAAATGAGCTTCTATATCTTCTGGTTGGTAATCCCGGGATCCATACCCATCAAAAAAAGCTGACCGTAACACATTTACGGGAACTTTAGGTGATGTTGCAAACCAGGCCTCGCCGGATATTAATTTATCTGCAAATAATAAATGATCCCCGACGAGGTCGTGTAGTACTTCTTTGTTGGTCTCGAAATCTGATTTCGCGGGTGGTGGTGGACCCGGTTCAACCTCGGGTCGTTCTCGTGGCCATCCTAATACTGTTCGGATTGAGCTGCTATAAATATCCACGGCGTATCCCGGTGTTGAGATTTCAATGACCGCAGACAGCGTTGGTTCGTGCGCGGTCACAGATATTTTGGCTTCCTTGCCGGTGATTCGTTTTATTTGGCGTTGTATCTCATTGTTGATTTCTTCGATCTGATAACTCCCAGTGGGTAGCGTAATTGTATCCCATTCAAGTTCACATTGTTGTGGGTCCGCGCTGGGTTTCCCGAACACAAACGAATTATTCGGCTGCAAACCACCAAATGATGCCGACCTGATATTGGGCCAGCTGTGATACACACTGAGCTTCGACAACGCGATTTCGTTCACCCGAATTGGAGTTCGAAAATTAATGCTGAATTCTGGTGTCGTCGAGGACACTGAGATCATTGTGGTCCTTACCGGTGTTGTGTTTGTGACTATTTGCTGAAGCAGTTCTTGTGGCGTTGCCATCAGTGACATTATTTATTTGTTTAGTTTTCAAATAGTCATTGTACGCATCTGACATTAGTTTGAATTCAGAATCTGATATCAACGTAGCGTCGCTGGATTGCACGTCTAACGATGATGATATCAGCGATGATAATTTCTGATATGCGGTCGTGGCTGTATTTAATTTTGTCGTGTAATCGTGTAATTTTGTGTTAGCACACGAGGATATTTTTTTTGCTATGATGCCGAAAACTCCTGCCGTGGTTGTGGTCGCACAAACAGAGATCGTGGCAGCGACTACTGCTGTTACCGGAGTGACCGCTGATAGTATTACTCCCGCGGATGCAACAACGGCGGATACTGAATAAACCATAACGTCTAACACTGTTATGCGTCTGCGGTATTTTTTTACTTTTTGACTGGTTACTTCGATGACAGTTTTTAACTCAGATTGCCACTCACGGACTTGATTGTATCGATATTGTTGAGCATCTGGCGTCGTTGACATTTATTTAAAAATCGCTGCCGATTTTCAATTACGCGGTAACCAATTGAGGCGTTGCAGCGACGAATTCCAAACAAAACCAGTAAGATGTTGCTGTTAAACTATCGTCCTCGGCTTCAAGCATAAATGTTTCCTCGGTTCCGCTGTTTAGTATTACAGTGCAAACCCCGGAATACTTATCGGTGGAATGTCTCCAAGGATATGTTGTGAAGATTTCAAATTTAGCGGCTGAAAACACAGACAACCTGTAAACACCGGTGGCTGTTGCTGTATATTTGATAGTGTTATTTTGTCGTGACCATGTTGCGAATCCCGATGATACCGTGAATACGATGTTGGTGATATGCCCGGGAGTAACTCCAGTGGGAACTTTAATCAGACTGGTTTTGTTAACGATCTCAGGAATTCCCGCTACGATATTCTGCTGTGTTTGTTTGATCGTGTTAATGTTATTTTCTATTATCTGAACTTGATCTGAAAAACTTTTTTCCGTTCTGACTACACCTAACCGGGTATTAATTTTGTTGATATCGTTGGCGTTATTAGTAAGATTTGGTATGATTTCAGAAAGTTTCGTGTCGACGACTGGAGGAGTCCCAAAGAACTTATCCACGACCTCATCAGTTTTTACGAAGTTTCTTTGGAGTCTTTTAAACCCGTTCACGTGAACATCATACTCTGACCGCAGCGTATTTAGTTTACCGTTGACGATGTCCACGTATTGTTTGTTTGACGCATCCTGGTCGGATTCGGGATTCGCTAACGCGGTTATTTTGTTGCCGTTCATGCTTAGTTCTCCGGTCATTACGTCGCCGGATTTTGTTACTTTATCGCTGACTAGGCCAGCAACGAGTTGGTACTGCGCGTCGACGTATTGTTTATTTGCGGCATCTTCGAGACCTTCCGGATTTTTTAGAACGGTTATTTTGTTGCCGCTCATGCTGAGTTCGCCGGTCATTACGTCGCCGGCTTTTTTCACACATTTATCAACACCTTTATCAATACTGTCTTTGATGCTTGCGATTGATATATTCGAGTCCTTGATCCGGCCGCCATCACTAAATGCAACGAAGTTATCCTTGGTAGCTCCAAGAACTCTGCGAATTATATCATTCCACTTAATGTTGCTCGTTCTTAGTTTTCCCTGCTTGTCCTGAAAAATAGCAACTTCATCTGGGTCAACTCCAGCTATATTCAAAAGATTATCGACTTCATCTCGGGTCGCATATTTTGAGAGATCAGCATCTGTGCCAGGTTTGACTTTTCTTGTGAAAGGTCTTCCGTAAATATCCACCATTATTCTTATTGCTGTTTTTCAAATGCGAGCATGAAAATGCCTAGCATTGGAAACGCTAGCGTTTCTCGATGCGGTATATTCATACACTACTCGATGCGGAGACGTTGCTGGATTTCTTGAGATTGCATCAAGAACATTTAAAACCTCGTTTCCACAAATGGGCGGATCAACTAATGTTTGTGTTGGTAACGTCGACTGCCACACTGGAACATTAAAAAATCTGCTGTTGAGAGTGCGAGGCACTCCGCGGACATACCTGAGAAACTCAACTGGCGGTGCTAAACCGTACGAATCAAAATAGATAATTCCGCGTGGATCGATCGCGTAAGCAACCCAGTGAGTTCCAGGACCGTCTTTGTTGTCGAGATTGATAATGCCAGTTTCTGGATTATTCGGTTGTTGCGGTAATTGATCTCGCATAAATACTCCTCTAAAATGTTTTATACGCAATTTTTTAACAGCATCGAGTAAATCAAAATTAGAAGCTGGAAGCTTCAACATCGGGGACACTTTGTGTTTCAGTGTTAGAAATTTTTTGGATACCATGATGCGGGAGTTCCTGGTAGTCTTAGACCGCGTCCCTTTTTTTTCTTGTATCCGTTTCCGGTTGCTTTCTTTAGTGCCATTCCAGCTGCGGATCCAACTGCACCGAGTGCTGCGGCTTTTGCTACGGCTGGTGCTGCCGCGGCAATCAACGCCGGTATTGCTGCGAGAAGAGGAAATATTCCACCGGTTTTAGTCATGTCCTTGATAGCTGCAGCAGAGAAATTAAGTCGGACACCGGTTTTTGCTGTTAGTGCCTTATTAAAATGTTTAATCTGAGTATTAGTCAACGACAGCTTGTCTGGACCACCAACAAGTTGATCTCGTTTTAGTGTTATTGATGTCCCGCACGTGCTTGCGTTCTTCGATTGCAATTTCTTTGTCTGACCGGAAGTCAAGGTGACGTTAACGTGACTGTATGACATTATATTTCAGAAACTAATCTAATTGTTACATATTCTCGACTGGAGCGTCAATGACTCTCATTCGTCCGCCAACACCTTCAAGCAGCATTGCTTTATCGGAGAGTATAACCGCGACAGCTCTAAACCCAGCAGGCGGGCCGGCGGGAAACTCACCTACATGAGCTTTGAAGTGTATATCAACGACAGATTGTTTGGTTAGATCCAAATGTTCCAGCGAAAAGTAATAAATCGGATACAACGTTGTGAAATCCAACTGTGATATCTGCAATCCGGTATCAATATTTTGATCGCGTCCCATAAATGTCATCAAACGATGATACGCACGCGCGACCTGATTGTTTCCATAATCTATCAGTATGTTCTCAGATGGTTCTTGATGCCCGTTTATTCGCAGCGAAACTTCAGAGACAGCAAGTTTGTCAAATATCATATGACTCTGTAGTTGGGAAGTCAACCTCGCATTTTGCTGGAGTGCAACAAAAATATGTCGCGGCGCTGATATTCCCTGTTGTGATGATATATGCCACGTAAACTGCCCGAGACCGGCACCTTGAATGGAATCTGTTGATGTTGTTAACCACGATATCAGTGATTTACCGCCTGTGTCCATGAAAGAGAGTAACCGTTGCTCTTCAACGAGTGATGGGGACATCACTGGCATCCACAAAGCAAGCTTGAATAATATTACTTTACCGGCAGCAACACCGTCTTCTCGCCAGATGGCTTCAACGTCATTACTTTTTCGGTTAAGTACAACTGTATGATTGGCTCCAAAAATAACCCTTCTGACATGTCTGCAAAATCCAAAGATGTGAGACAGTGGAATTGCGCATGAAAATTTCCTACGGTCACCTGATAACATTAATTTACGCGTAGCAAAACCTAAATTGTACTCTGGACTAGGCCTTAATATTGGAAATGCAGCACCTGGTCTGGCCGCAAATCCAGCCGGTTGCGGGTCTACAGCAGTGCCTTGTGCTGTTTGCACTTGAATAGCAGATCTGTGTTCAGGATGATCAGAATTATCCTTAGCGAACATCATAGTCGGACCAGCTGATCTAGTGTAATCATCTGAGTATCTCGCTAATCCCAGGATTGTTGTAGCAACGTCAACATTATCCTGAATTATTTCAATTTCTCTTCCGTCAATGCTGTATGAAGCACTTTTGAACAGCGCCATGATACCGTTGTTAACAAAACCAACTCGAACATTAGCTCCGTATGCTGTATTAGCGTCAACATCTGTTACAAGTTCACCCGTGACTTCAAGAAATGCTTCAGCGGGCAGGAAATATCTACTTGTATCCTGGACTCGTAATTCAATTCGTCCGCGTTGATTAGGTACTGTTGCCTCATAAGAATAATACTGATAATCGCGCACGGACTCATCTTTTAGTGTTGGTGCATCCATGTCGAACGCTGGATCAGATATAGGTTTAAACATTTTATATAAAATTATCGTCTTCTAAAACGAAATCCGCTTCCTGATATCAGGCTCGTATTTATTTGTTCGGGTGTTTGGGTTACAAGCTCTGCAAGCTTTTGATTGGCGGCCTGATTTATCACTTTACTGACGTCCGCGGGCATAAGTTCAGTACTGGCCAGTTTCACCGGTGGTGGTTTTTTTGATCTACGAGTTAACCGTGATAGTCTATCCTTGATTGACGCAAATGCCTTCCCGGCGAGATCACCAACAGATCCAAGGGCTTTATCCTTAATGACATCAATAGCTTTCATCGACAATTGTTTTGCAATTGGAATCGCTTTAGGGGCTATTCTTGAAAACAAACCAGTAATTGTATCACCAAGACCATTCCCGTAAGTTGCTCTGTAGACTGGTAATCGCGAGTTTACTACGCGGACTTGTAACACACGAGCGTGTCCGGGTTGAGAATTGTGCACGATCATTTTATTTAATTATTGTTTCTCTAACTAAATTTGCTAGTCGCTGTAGTAACCATCCGCGAGTTCATCAATGAGCCCCCGGTAGATGCCGATATCCATAATGCCACGCTGAAATAGTCTCTGACAGATATCTGCGGCTTCATTTATAATTTCCCGAGAGTTGTTTCCGGCTCGTTTTCCTCCTATGAGAACTTCCAACCGTGATACGTCATTGATGATATTATCAGGACAGATGTGGTTGTTATATCCGCGACCGGTGTAACCTTTTCCTGTTTTCTTTAGTTTTGCTGATATTTTAACAATTTCATCAGTTACAGATCTTTCCTTTTTTTCTATCTTTTCTACCTTAGAGTAGGTACCCTTTTTCGGTATTCCTTTTTGTAATTTTTCTTTTTCATCCCTTAAATCTTTTAATTCATTTTGTAATTCTTTTATTTTGCTTTTCAGTATTTCCTCTTCTGATATATCGTGGGGGATGGGCGACGAAACAGGAGTGGTAAAATCATCATCAGGAGCGCTAGCCCCCATTTGTTCAGGTGATGAAATTTCAAGCACTGGATCAGGCAGTGTCATTGCGGGGTCTATTTTTAGAGCTGGTGGTTTCTTCTCCTGTAGTCTCGACTGTTTTTTCATTTCCTTTTCCTGTATTTTTTTCTTCTTTTCTTCCTCCCCTTTCTGCCTTTTCATTTCCATTTCCTGTATTTTTGCCTGCCTTTCCCTTTCCTTTGCCTTCATTTGTTGGTCTCTTAGTTCCTTATTAACCCCAATTACGCCAGTTTTTATAAAATTATAGGTATCATCAGTGCTAGATATTCGAGAAATACCTCGGTTTACTTTGTAAACATAATCCCTCCAATCAGCCTGGGTTATACCCGAGGCAGCTCCTGGTTTTAGAAAATTTTGCCGGTTAGGATAATTTAAGACAATCCAAGCAGAAAACTCCTTAAGTTCATCCACGCTAGTAAGTGGAATATTTTTTATCTCAGTAATACCATCTTCGGTAAATTTATTAATAAATGTTTCCTTAGCAACTGTCACTACTCCGGCGGCACCTGGATCAACTACAGCACCTTCATCTGCCTGTTGCTGTTTAAGTTCTTCTATTGCTTGAAGTAACCCTCGTTTTGTTTTGGTAGGGTCAGCAGGATCAGTTTTTCCTACAATTGCAGTTTTAACTTCACCAGTAGCTGCTGTAATAGGCTTAAATAATTCCTCCGCAGATGTTGCAAACTCAACTCGCGCTTCTTGTCTTGCTTTTAATTTTTCTTTGACGGAATCACGAACCGGAAGAAATTTTTTAATCGCGGCTAGTCGTTGTCGTGCCAATCTAGTTGTGAATGCTTCTCCAATATTTGCCATTATTTATTTGTCCACGATTTAATTTCCCCGCGAAAACTCTTCGAGGGATCGGGGACATTTTTTTTTGTCTCGTTTTCTGAATAAAAGTGTTATTTCATGGAAATAACGCTTCTATCGGGAAAAGTTTCAGTGGAAGGGGTGTCTCGGAAAAGTAGCTTGTAGGATTCGCCCTCCCTGCTGCTGCTGGTGTGATTCAGCAAAAACTGTCGCCGTTAATTATAAGATCGTTTCACAGCCAGCGCAGTTAGACCCACTCGGCAAAAACATTTGTTAGGTATGTGTATACGCCTTGGAGTGAGAAGGTGGGCAACGTCGCGCTATTGGCCTGGTATGGTCCACGACATATTTACAATTTCAGACCGAATTGATTTTCCAGGACAGTCAATACGTTATGGTTTAGCGCCTGGAGCGCAAGCACTCTGGCTTCAACCATGAGGACTCCTCGACTGATGGCAAATCCTCTAGCAGAGCATTTAAGCCAAAGGAATTGTAAGTCGTTCCCGCGAATACAGAACTGCCAACAAAATAAATTTTAATCCTTTAATGCGGCGCAAGTATATCAATGCGCGGACGTCCTCAGTTTACGAGCTCAAATATCAATCGTAAGATGGTTGCCAATCGCGTGTTGTCCGTACGCGTAAGTGGTAATTGCATCGTGAAATATTTATCTTCTGGTATCAATCGGTCTCAAACTGTCCTTGGTGCATCAGTATACAGCCATGTGATGAATCGCTCACAAAGACATTTCACATTCATCTCGTGTCTGAGATCTTTATGCAAAATAAGCCGTGGAAATTCTTTCAACATTTTGATTTTTAGGGCCCACCACAATCTATTGTATTTCGGGTCGTAACCCCACGTATTCCTCAATTGGTTGACCAAGCACTCGTCTTTGACTTTTCCTACGACATTTTTGCTGGTGTTATTAAACAATGAGTGTTCTTTCAGATACTTGTTATTGTCAAATTCGCTCGCGAGTGTGTCGGATGCAATATCGGAATATATATCGTCGGTGGCTATATGCATTAGTAAACAATCGGTGTCTGTATAAAGGACCTATACACGATCCTTGTTTAACGGTATTATTTTGCTGTAATAGAACTCGTACAGGAGCAGCTTCGGCAAATGCAGCACTGACACGGCAATATATAGATAGGTTTTGTTAGATTTTAATTTTGATTATTATACCACGTACAGCAATGAGTCCTCTATCAAATAGCTTACGTTGCTGTAATGCCGGGTCATCGATAAGCCTTTATAGCTTACCTTGTTCACTGTCCCTTACTAGGTCGACTCGAATGTGCTTTCGCAAATTCTCCATAGTTTTTCCAAATACAGAATTACTCATGACATTGAAAAAATCTTTCTCAAACTCATGTTTAGCATCCGTTCGCAGATATGTATTCATCTCTGTGTAGGGTGTTATCCAAATTTGTTGGCGAAATCTAAGCTCCCAATGAACTTTACATTCACACATTACCAATCACAGATATAACTTCACGTTTTGCATGTGCACTACAAAGTTGTTTTTGGACCATCAGTTCGTGACAGTCTTGGTGCATTCAGTAAACTTTCCTCTGGATTCGTCCAAGATTGCACGCTGTTAAGAGGGCAGACTCTAGCGGAAAACTGACTGCACTTCCAGTGCTAGCGGATAAATGCTAGATCAGCTTCAAATAAATATCCGTGGTCGCTGTTGCTTTTTAACCCTTGCATGTGTTTATCAATGTCGATGTGCAATTGATCAGTCCATTATAAACTGTCTACAGCTAGGGGCTGCATCAATGTCTAGTCTTACAAGTTGTTGGCGATAAGATTCATGATGTAACTGTTTAGAATAATGGGGTTATATTCGTCCACGTCTGTGTTGAATGTGTGAGCGTATCTTTCACTAACCATTGATATTCCGCCACAATGAGTATTCCATAAAGAGATGCATATCAATATCAATGAGCAGTTCTACGTCCACCTTGGCCTTTTTTTGATAAAGGTGCATCCAAAGCCATTCTCGGGGACATAAAGTAATGTGCTGTGTCTAAATTATACCCCCGGATGGCAGTATTACGAAAACACCTCAAAGACATCCGCGAGCAGAAGCAGATCTCGTTTTTTTTATCAAATACAGATCGTGATAGCCACCTACATTTTTGCATTCAAACGCGAAAAACATGTTTTTTGCATGTTCATAATCTGTTTCTAGTATAACCGTTCGGGATAGAGACGAGTAACAGGCGCTACTGGTGGCAACTGAGTATCATCAAACATTTCCAACTTCCAGTTCACTCATGTACTGGTATGGGTACACTCATTTTCTGGTTATCAACTTCAATTTGTCAGGGTTAGCGAAACCGTATCAACCGGTAATTTTGAAACTTTCTACCGCCAGGTTACTAACTAACTTATTTTGTCTTTAATTGAGGATATATATATATATATATATATATATATATATATATATATATATACTATTATTTAAGGTGGGTCGTGGGCAGTTTTGTCGTCCTCAGACGGTTTCGTGGGCAGATAAAAGTTCGTGGGCAGATTTCCATCTGCCCACGAAGCACGTCGTCCTTTTCTGCACTCTTGCCACAAATATCAATAAAATAAATGCATATTTATGCTGCTGAATGTTAAATATTCGATAAATATTCATCTGCAAAATAAATAATTGCCTTTTTACCTATTTATTTCCATTTTTTCATTAATGAATTGAATTGAATAGCACAACTTGAGTTACCTCCCATTATGTACTAGTATATATTGCACCTTAAAAATAGATTGACCCGGAAGTAGTATGTTTCAAATTTACTGCCCATGATGACAGGGGATCGTTACAAAGAAAATCAAGGGATGGGGTTCTAACCTGTAACAATATAATATGTTAATAGTGTTACAGGTTAGAACCCAAATCTGTTGATTTTCTTTGTAACGAGCCACTATGCCCGTGATTATTATTGTGAGAGATCAAAACTGCCCGGGAACCAGGATGTGGAGTGAATAATCTGCCAATGTCGCCAACAAGCACCATACATATATACTATTTATTTTGATATCTAAGAAGTTTTCAATAATGCTAATTAGTAACATTATAATGAGTGAGCTGTTATATGTCTTTCGAAATACCTCTATTCACTATTGCTGGTCTTGAGCCCAAACTAAGAGGATTGTGGCTGTCATTAGAAATACAAGTGATACCATTTATTTAAATCCAGGCTTAGTAAGTTCATAACTTCACTTAAGTTCATAGTATATGCTGCTGCATTTTCTTCTCTCAGTCTACCATTAACAACGACAACAAAAGAAAAATGGTGTTTACTCAGAATTTGTTCCTATATTTATCAAAAAATTTGTTTTGGAACAGATATTTTGTTGGAAAAGCTGAAAGAATAAAATTGGGGGAAAATCATGATGGTATAATAATACAATTGTTTACTTATAATAAAAGAATACTGGATTTAGTGTACAACATCCTTGCAATAATTAAATGGCATTGTGAATATGCAGAACCCCAATTCTTTAATGTACATGTACTGTTTAAGGTACAAAACTGTTTTGCATACTTCATAACTTATTTCTCTAATAGTGCAAATAATAGGAGACAGAAGACATTTAGAAAGAATTAATTTGTCAAAATAAGTTAAATATCAAGATTAGTTTAATGGACGTTTGAAAATTTACTATTAAAGTAAAATTGCCTATTTTTGAGAGAAACATCCTAATAGTAATACACGTAATTTTATTTAAATTAGCAGTAATGTAGAGGATGCTGATTTATTTATGAAATATACCATAAACGTGTGTTTCATGTTCATTACTCCAAAGTAAAATACCCAAGAACCACCTCAGAAAATCAGTAATGACATATTCACGTAAAACACAAAACACAATTCTAAAAAGGTGATGGAGATGCAGTTATCAGCTGTGAGTCACATAGCTAACACATGTTGAGTAGCAGACTGGATGATTGGTATGGAACGAATTGTATTTGCCTTGTCAGAATAGTTGGTAAAGATTTTAAGAGGACTTCCTGGTTGGAAAAAAGTGAATTGGAGAAATGTATTATTTTTTTCATCGTATGTGTCCTTGTTTCACTTCATTAATAATAATGATATGACTTTTGACAAATCTTTTTGTCCGAGTGACTCAATGCTGATAAGTGTAAAAAAATGTCGAGGCTGCGACAGATGTGTCCTCTGTAGAAATGGGTGTTTATTAAACTAGGTCAAAATTAGGTAGTGTAAAAATAGGAAGTGGAACAATACACAATATGGAAAACGCTCGCTGTGGAAGACATTGGGCGGACATACAGACACATCAAGATGTATTTAATAAGATTCATACACATATTATATACTGTTGTATAGCTCTCCTTGTATGCTTCAGATTTATACTATAAACATTGAAGTGTGTGATACCGAGACAAACGGCAATGGAAGATGCACGTATCAAGGTTATGAAGATTGTTAAATTCACAAGCGATACAGAGTCAAATATACCAAAACTTTCATATTGCATTTTCTTACATTTCTACTATCACAGATCGATTTAGACTGATGCGAAACCTATCAATTTATATCAAATTTGTCAAAATCGGGGTTTATTTACTATTGTTATGAGTTATTCACCTGTATGGAAAACGATCGTATAGGAAGACATTAGGCGAAATGACAGACAAAGGAAGATATACTTAATAAGATACATACACATACTATTTACAGTTGTACGGCTTTAATTATATGCTTTAGATATATAGCAATAGCATCGAAATATGTAGTACGATCGCAAAACGGCAATGGTAGATTCACGTAGCAAGGATATGCAGATCGGTAAAGTCGCACCCGATATTCAGTAAAAAGAACAAAACCTTCTATTTTGCATTTTCACACATGTCTATTGGCACAGATCGATTTAGTATGATTAGAAACATATCAATTAAAATCAAATTTGTCATCTGATATCAAATGTGTCAAAACCGTTGTTTTTGCGATTGTTATGACTTATTCGCCCATATGAAAAACTTTCGTATAGGTCGGATCTAGGCGCACGGACAGACAAATAAAGACGTGCTTATTAAGATATATACACACATTTTATAATATTGTATAGTTTTAATTCTATACTTCAGATCTCTAATATTAGCATCGAAGTATGTGCTACAATCACAAAACGGGAAGGGTGTATTAAAGTAGCAAGCATATGAAGATCGGTAAAGTCGCACCCGATATTCCGTAAAAAGTGGAACTTTTTTATTTTGTATTTTCACACACGTCTATTGGCACAAATCGATTTAGGCAGATGAGAACCTATATATTAATATGAAATTTGTCAAAAGCTGTGTTTGTTTACTATTGGTATAAATTATTCACCTATATGGAAACCGTTCGGATAGGAAGGCATCGGGTGCACAAACAGACATATGAAACCGTACTTAATAAGATACATACACATATTATTTAATGTTGTACATCTTAAATTATATGCTTCAAATCTATAGTATTAGCATCCAAGTATGTGCTACTATCGCAAAACGGGAAGGGTAGATGCACATATCAAGGATATGAAGATCGGTAAAGTCGCAAGCAATAATGAGTCATAAATACCAACTTTTTTATTATTAATTTTCTCGACTTTTTTTGGCACAGATCGATTTAAACTGATGAGGAACCTATACATTGATATTATATATGTCGAAATATATGGTTGTTTAAGATTGGTACAACTAATTTACCTATATGGAAAATCTTTGTGTTGGAAGGTATTTGGCGCACGGAAAGACAAATGAAGACGTACTTAATAATATATGTAAACATGTTATATGCTGTTGTTTAGCTTTAATTTTATGCTTGAAATCAGTAGTATTAGCATCGAAGTATGTTGTAACCCCCCTCCCCTTAGTACGCTACTGCAAGCAGACTTTGTTAAATGCTAAGAGACACTAATTGCTCGAAAATTATAATTTAAAAATATTTATGTATTTATGGACTCGTATATTATAACCTTATAATGCGCCTTCATTTTCCATCAGGTAGGTCTCCAGGTCGAGTTGTCATGAAAAACAGGAACCAGTATCGTACATTCTTTACTAAGCGACTTCTCCGATGGTGCAATGTGTCTATAGAGCGTCCGCCTCGGATGCGAGGGGTCGCGTATTCAAACCCCGGCCGAATCATACTAAAGACATAAAAATGGTACTAGCAGCTGCCTCTTTTGGTGCCGATCATTAAGAGGTTAGTGTTCGGATTAGTCGGCCTGGTGTCAGGATAGTGTGACTGGGTGGGACAAGTTTGTCTTATGTCCGCTAAAATGCAAAAGCCTACTGAACCAAGTCGAACAGGTTACGTATTATACAACTTATTTTCGAGGTTTCAGCGCCCCCCCCCCCACCTTAAATGCGTACATATATTATCAGTATACCTCCATGCTCAAGCCTATGCATTTGGGTTACCCCCCACCCCACCCCTCTATGCGTACATACTAAATGGACGGCCCCTAACCATTCATGAGATGGTATTGATTCAAATTTACGAGTGCGATTGTGATGTACGCATTTCCCTACACAAACACGGGATGGTATTATTCAACCGTACATGTCCACAAAACTATATATATTTATAGATATATGTATACAACCATGGTACATCAATTAGGTATCTAATTACATAATGACAGTGTAGTGGTTAGCAAATTTGAGAAATATACTTTTTTATTCAGACACCATGCCAAAAGGAAAGAACTAACTTACAGTTTACGCTGAACTAAATTAAATTTACTATTTTTGTTTCCAGCATGGTCGGAATATGTTTACATGTTTCATATTAGGAAACAATTTGCATTATGGCTAAGTATATCTAAGAAGGAAATAAGATGTTCTTACAAACTCTTATTTTGTTGGTGTATTGGTTACCTCTCAACATATGAACCATTCTTTGCCATCTCACGATTATAATCCGTATGTACTTAAGCGTTGTCTCATTTGTAGTGTTAATTTTTAAATGTATACTTTGCTTGTAAAATGATCCCACTTTATATAAATGTACAAACACCGCAATCGTGATGTGCTTACAGGAATACATTCTTCTGAGTTCTACTGAAGTCAGTTATTCAGTATAATTTGTAAAACGATATGGACTGATTGATAAAAGTGACTGTTTTCTTTACTTTGGTTTGTCGCAATATTTTTCTAACACAGTACTAATATACACTGGTCACACATGACGCCCCAAAGAAGCAGTTGTAGTTAATTCTTTTTTACCTGTAGTAATGGGATTTTTACAATATATGGCTGTGGCAGATGTACGTCGATTATCAGACAATGGTCGGCTTTTGCACTATTCGCTTATTTCCCTACTTCGAGTGCGGACTGATTGACCGTTAAGCAAAATCTCAATTAATCTCTGCGATTTATGTGCAACGTACGATATTGTCCCCAGTGTTTATTTAATTCCATCATCGTTTAACAAAACTTCTTTTCTTATCCTCTCTAAATCAACTTTTGTTGACCAAAGACAATACATTTTATAAGCAAGGCAGAACGCAAAATCACATTACCCATCCACGAGTACAATGAAAATATGTAAACAAAAATAGTTAATAAAATTCCAAGGTATGTATAATATTGTAATATATTTTGGAGTATGTTCATTTGTTTACCGCTCTCCATTTTAAGGATTCCTTATATACTTGCTTGAATATGGGAAGTCGGTGCTGGGATTATAGTCTTTAGACCAAAATAATTAGCCAATTACTAGGGGCAAACGTTACGGAGTGAAGTGTAAGTGAGTTTCAAGATGACATGGTTTACTTTTGGTGAATTCAGGTAAGAGCCGCATGAGTATCCCTGTCACTCAGTAGTCCCTATTCAAATCTAATTGCGTGAATTGATCGTGTGACTCCAGGTGCAGTATTTATGACTGGAGATTGGTAAATTATACAATGGAATCAACAGAAAAGGACTGTTCCGCCGTCGGCGGGCGCCATTTATTGTTGCTGTGGTGGTAAATATGTTACAAAGTTACAGGCGAAATGAAGCTAAAAATCATGATTTAAAAGGCCTAAGGTGGCGTAGTAAAAACGGTTCCCTGTATTAGGTTGTTGAGTTGTATAGTTTCACGGCGTGAAATACTGGCGGTAAGTTACGGAAAGTTAACGAAGAGAAGCTTTGCAGTTGTGACATTGACATACAATTGGGAAGTTGGGATTTGTGGTCATGTATTAATTAGAGTAACATTACTGATAGATTGGACGCGTTGGACTTTCCAGTTTGCAGAAGTAGTTGTACAGGATTCCTTTGAATCGGGGAAACCTATGACTCGTAGCGGGATTCGCGCAAGGGCTTGACATCGCTCGGTCAAGAAACCCATTTGGTTGATACAATATTTCTTGCGTGAGCATAATGCAAATGTGTATATTGGCTTGCACTGTTTGCAGCTGTGATGTACGATGTTAAGATCTCAGTCGGTCAGGATATTCTTTAACAACGGTATCTTTTATCCTAACACGTCTTTCAATACGGTACCATTTACCCCTTGCAATAAAGTATATCAGTTGGAGGTTGAGGATGAACTAATCGATATTGAATTTCTCTAAGTACTGTTTGGTCAATGTTCGGATCTCATTATCTTGTTATTGCAAAAAATATATATTGGTTATAATCAATTACACCTTTAGTTTTATGATTATTTAGACATTCTATATAAATCCAGCATGGTATCAGTTAATATTTCGACGATATTGTTATATGTGACCAGTACATTTGAACATGTATGATTATAAACAGTAAAATTAGGCATTTAAACTGTAGGAAAAAAAATTCTACTGAAAAATGTTTCATCAGCATAAAAAACTAAGGCTTGTCAAATCCGAGACTAGCAATATTTTATAGTACCTATATTTGCTCTTTTCAGGCCAAGTTCTCACGTAATGGCTTGTTTTAGTAAATTGCTTGTTTTTGTGTGGGGTTTTTTTTGGTGCTCCCACACAAAATGCGCATGCGCGGAATTTATTTTCCGTTGCCATGACGTATAAAAGTTACCGGCCATGCACCAACATTTTTCTTTATACATCAGATTTGCATAACATGATTAAAAGTAGTTATACTTGAACAAAAAGAACCAAAAAAAACCTATAAAGTGTACAGAAAAAATAATTTAATTTCTCGAAATAAAAGTATACATCACTGTTACTTAGATACGATTTTCCACCTATAGAGGACGCCAGCAGGAAATGACGTACATTTATCCCCACAAGACGAAGTACTGGGGGGGGGGGGGGGCCGGCACCAGACAGACCCCCCACCCCACTTTTCCAAAAAATTATAGTGTTTTATGTGTATTTAGTATGTTTTATATTATGCAAAAGAATTTAGGTCAAAAAAATTTAATTCTCCTTTTTAACGGGGTATTTCTTTTAAAACCTAGTTTTATCTATAGGGTTCTTTTTCCGAATAGGTTTCCATCTTTCCATCACCTGACTTGAAATCCCTTCCCTATACTCTTGGTTGACCTTGGCTAGAGGTCGCCTATATCCCGTGTGTGCTATATATATATATATGCTATAGTTTGTGTATGCTATATTTTGCTTCCATGTTGGGATAGCCTTTATTTTTTCCCAAATCTCCCCAGTAATCTTAGGACCTTATAATCGGATCAAGAAAAGGTTTATTTTTATTTATTTAATATATTTTTGAATTTTGGCTAAGTAACGGTGCATTATAATTTAATTAAGAAAAAAAAAACTTAATGTGTTCTGTGTGCAAATATATTGTGTCATTATTCACATATTGGATTTGTAAATTGAAATCCGCTGTACTCGAGTTGGAGTCCATACACTTTTTTATTTGCTTGTATTTCTCCCACCTAGAGTTAGGCCGTCTCAAATTATTTATTGGATTTCTGCCAAAATCTCTAAAAATGGTTGTTCTTCCCACACATACACACACACACACACACACATACACACACACAGTGGGGATTTACCGTGCAGTGCGAGAGCTGCACATTTTGAGCAAATAGAATTAGAAGAGAGACTTATTAGATCCTTTGTTTTCGTGTATGTATGTAAAGTTTCCTATATGAGGTGTTTTTCCCGACTCTTTCATAGCCCCATGACGTCATTATCTCGTTCTTTTCCCATATAGTTTCTCTGTCCCGATAATTAGGATTTGTGATAGTTTACGTAATATAATTAAAGTCTATTTAATTATTTAATTTTAATTGTAATGGATAATAAAAAGAAACTGAAGCTGTTTAGGAAAATTTATAAGAATCTAAAAGGGTGGCGGCTACAGCAGATTCCAATCCGGGGTGGGGGTATGAGGGCAAGGGTTCACTTTGTGATGGTCCCCTTTAAGGGGAGATTATCCATTGCCCCATCTCCCTCCCCTTCTTTTCACCCTTTGCAGCCCCGTCCCTCCCATTCACAAATCTTCCTAGAAGTTCTTTTTTCTAATTAATTTGAAAGGATTACAAAAAAATTTGCCTATTCATTTTTTTTATGTTTATGACTTGGTCACACGCCATCATGGTTTTAGTTATGTTATCTGTTATTTTTCCTATTAAAGTTTTGTTAAAGTTGCCGTCTTGATATAAAACTTGGTTTCTTCTGTATTTTTATTTCTTGGATATCTCCATAATTAATTGTATCCTGTCTTGTTTCCTAAACTCGCACTGTGCCATCGCATGATATTTTGTGAAGTTCGCACATTTGCACATGAGATAATTTACATGTATGCATATGTCGTGTAGATATTTGAATATCAAGCTTTGTATTTTTGGAGAGCCGATGTTGGTCCAGTACCTCTAAGGTCTGTCCCAATTAACCGAGATATTTCCTCCTCTACTTTATTTTTAATTTTAGAGGTTAAATTTTCCCTTATCCAATTATATGTTTCCTTAGTTTCAATTCCCCAAAGTTCCTCATTTTCCCTATATTTACATAAAAGTTCCTTTATACTTCTAAAGGTCCTTGTTGTTTCTAGTCTTTTTACCAGTTTATTATTTTTGTAGATGTCACTTATGTTTTTCATGCTAAAACCAAACCAGTAAATGTATAAAGCTTCCTAAGGGGTTTTGGGTTGGATATTTACTTCTTTTACATTATAAATTAAATACTAGAGAGGAGGCCTAACTCGAATCGGGAGAAACACAAATAAATAAAGAAAGAAAGTGCGGACCCTGACTCGAATACAGCCTACCTCATTTTGAAAATAGACTTTAATGTGAGAAACACCACACCATAGTCAATCACATAAAACAAAAGGTTTTATTTTAATTTCAAATGGTAGTATACCGTTCATCTCGCCGGAATTCTAAATTGCAAATTAATTCAAAAGCAACTAAATTTATACCAGGACAAACAAATAAATTTGAAAAGTCCATAGAAAAATATATATTAAGACAACAGAGACAAATTTGACATAGTATTGCTGTCCCTACACACAGACTATATAGCATACACACACCATAGCATTGATACACATAGCATACACGGAACATAGAAAATTCTTGACAAAGATCAGTAAAAATCAAGGATATGAAATCTGAAAATGGGAATAAGACCCATGTTTCAGACTACTACCCTTTAGAAAACACTAGGACTAATTATAAACTAAAAGTTTGATCAAAATTCCTTTTTTAAACTTTAAACAAGCACACACATCTTGGGGTATACAAGAGTACATGAAAACACTTTATTTTTTATGTGGTGGGGGTCATCTGTCTGGTGCCCCCCCCCCCCCCATGATACTTTCGTAACTCATACCTGCGAAAGATTATCATTTGCACTCACATTGTATGTTCTTTAAAATAATGATTTTTTTTTTTATTTGCGAGATATCGTCGTATAGTTAACCTGGATACAATATAATCTTGGTCCGTTTGCACCTTGAAACTTATCATGCGTGAATGGCAGGCGCCTTCAAGCAATCTGGTGATATTTTCGTCTCTTTTGCGATATTTTTTTTATCTGACATTAGCGATACACACACTGTAAGGATGCATACGCATGCCGGCATCCGCTACATTTACGGAGTTCGTTGATATATTTTGTTCTGTAAATTTCGCATGATGAAAAAAGAAGGAATACATTATAACAATGCAAGGTTAGTTTCTTTTATTTTATTTTCAATCAAGTGTTTGTTTATTGTACCGTGCCGGGGCGGGGTGGGATGGGGGGGGGGGGGGCACAAATTCAACACAAAATTAGTTCCTTTCTTATCTGCATGGAATAATGGAGCAAATATGATTGACGATATTGACTGGTAATAACAAGCTTTCAATTTACGCGCGCACACACGAAGACAACTTGAAAAATAGAAACAAACAATAAAATTAACTGGTAACTTCGCACTTGCTCAAGGCTTTGTAGTTACAATGGGGGGGGGGGGTCTGTGCTATTATCTGGTTAGGCATGACTATTTCGCAGAAATACAAACAAATCTTTTGAGATGAGCATAAAATACAATTATTTCTTTTCCTCCATACATTTACGATGCTCTCAAAGGACCCACATATTTAGGTAAAAGTATGACCGTTACCAGGCGTTACCGAGTTGAAAATATGCCGAGTAAACTTACGAATTACGCCACGTACAATGTATAAACAACACTTGGCAACTTTTAATGATAAAAGATGGTGTTTTTATTTATTTACTTATTTATTTAGTTATCAGAACTCTTTCAGAATAACAATGTAACTGCCGATTATACAGCTCGCCTCTAAGAAGATTTTCGTAGTTTCCAACTGCCATGCATAAAATAAGTTTATGCCAAAGTGATCGTGACCTACAAAATGTTGGCCATTGTCACAGGGCATAAAATTCATAAAACAATAAAGAACATTCCTTTTTGTTCTACCAAAGCAGCGGAACCATAATGAGTTGATAAAACACAAGGATATTTGTTGTTATTTTGCAAACCATTGCTAATAAAATCAGCTTCAGAAACTATTATTATTGTCCGCCCTAGAGGAAAGATTTTACAAGGTGGAAATCACTGACTGTCAGTATCCCTGGAATGACAACCAGTATGACAACTATAACTAGTTTGTGCATCAGTAAATAATCTTGAGTAGCCACTGCACCTGAAATGCGTGCAGTCCATTCATCGAATACCTCCTATTCATTCATTGTATAATACACATTTTACTTACTAAGAATACCCTATCACAGTATAAATGTTTAGTCATAAATCGGGAAAGTTTACAACTGTATATGCATATTTATTTCTATTTTAACCGTACTGTCATAAAGGTACTTCTGTGGAGGCTAGTGTGTATATGTCATGATGAAAGCTTATGTCATTAATAGTTTTCTTTCTTTGCTCTTTACAAAAAATCAAAATAATAAGACTTTCGTTATCTTTTGTCAGATTTCATATTTTCTTGAGAATTTTTTTAAAAATGTATCTGGAAAGTAAACATAAAAAATACGATAATTTAAAAAATGAAATTTGGGTCTCCATCTAAAGAATTTATATATTCTTAGTTACTACTCAGTAATTTTTAATTATTCATAAATGATTGTAAGATAAATTAGTTTTACAGTGTAAAAGTGCGAGTTTGCTCCATTTACAGAAGGGTTTACTTGCTATTCTCTTTGTATAATTCTCCCAGCTTTAAACTACAGATACAGAACATTACATAAGACAGCGAATTTCAGTCTTAACCTAAAGCTCGAGGCTGGAGAAGAGGTCACTAAATTACCGTTTCCATAGTTACACACTGGTCAGATAGAGCAGTCTCCCGCAGGTATCATTCCCTATAGATGAATTAGAGGCCAAGTAAACTGCCTTCATTTCATGAGCTATACTAGTGTAGTATAGATGAAATAAGTTTTAAATTGCAAAAGTTGTCTCTTTTGTAACCAAAGTGCAAATCAATAAAGAAATATAATGACATGTAAAATTACATGAACAGCAATGAAGGATCTTTTCACGAGAGTCGCAAAAGATTGAAACTATTTAACGAATTTCATAAATTTCATTTTAAATAAACTTAAATGTAAGATTATGTTATGTGTATCACATGACAGAAATGATATTCAATAAAAAGCATAAAAATAGGTTACATAATTGACTTTAAATTGCATTCGTCATTACACCTTCAATTCATATGTCGTCATGCCGGCATTTGCTGAGTTACTGGGTGTTATTAAACGTATCATATAGTTACGTATGATACTGGAAAATATCATATGGGTATATTAATCTTAAGAGGAGCAACATTGGCTCAGTGGTTAGCGTCTCAGACCTGCGACCGAAAGGATGCAGGTTCAACCCCTGCCATCGGATCAAATCCTCGACCTTATTGGAAAATAATGAGATAACAAGTACATTCTACAAAGACATGGAACCTATTACCTCCACTGAAACGTACGAAATGATCATCTAAATTTGCAACAAGTGATCAGGAGAAGTGCGACCTGTTGAACTCGGAAGTTTGATATGTTACACGTTTAAAAGATTATGATAAACAGTTACCGCATTTTGAAGTTAGAAATGAAACTTTTATTTCTGCCATCATTATATATAAACAAGAAATTATAGATGTAGTAACTAGTCTTGACCTAAACAAAACCGCTGGAACCAATCCAATAAGTAATAAACTTGTACAAGTATAGTTGAAGAAATGTATGTTCCATTGCAAATACATTTAAATAAATCACTCCCAGCCAGCGTGTTCCTAACACAGTGCAAGCTAGCGTATGACATACCGATGTATAAGAAAGGAGATAAAACACTACCGTCTAAATGCAGACTAATTGTTGACTTCAGCTAAATTATATACACTATTCATAAGTCCAACCTTAGAATATACTTCTGGAGTCTGGGATAATTGTTCTATTGAAGATTCGGAAAGATCAGAATAAAGGGGGGAAAATCAGATGGAAGATGCACGGATCGTTCCAGATCTATACCCATTAATTCTTCTAGATAGTCTCTTTATGCGGAAACTGCTTGGTTTGCACAACGAAGGAAAAGGAAGAGATTATGCATTATGTATTCGATTATAAATACTCAAGTACCTAACTATTTAAACGAACTTCTTCCACAAAGGAGATATGAGGCATCTAATTATCGTCTACGTTACTCTCAAAGTATCACACCAATCTCAACCAAACTTTATATTTTCACACGACCTTTTACCATATACGATTCGTCTTTAGAACTCTCTGCCTGATGATATCCGAAATCCTCCAAATCTTTCTATTTTTAAGAAACGTTTCTCTAATTTAACTAACGGGTCATCACACAAGCAGAAAGACATCTTATTGTAGGTGAGTAGTCACGTCACTTTTCAATGATAAATCTAGACTTAACCAAGAAGTGTATTGAAAGGTAGAGCGAAAGAGCTGGGATCTTTGGCATTAGGTAAGGGGCAATAGACAAAGTGTTCAACTTCTTCATTATCATAAGCACATGCACACGTGAAAGAGTTAACTAAATTCACCATGTAAAGGTCGGATTTCAGGAGACTACCTGCTTGTCTAAGTTTAGTATGTAGGATATTAAGGTGACATTTGTCAGTAGCGTAATTTTAGCGTGATGACCCGTTAGTTGAATTAGAAAAACGTTTCTTAAAAACAGAAAGATTTGGAGGATGAGAAACCTATAAACTAATATCAAATGTGTTAACATCGGTGGTTCTTTACAATTGGCATGACTTATTTGGTTATATACAAACCATCAAAAAACGGCAAGGGTAGAAGCGGGTAGCAAAGATATGAAGATCGGTAAGTCGCAAGCAATACCGAGACAAAAAAGGCAACTTTCAAGGTAGCATTTTCACACATTTATATTGACACGGGTCGTTTTAGACTAATGAGAAACCAATGACTGGATATCAAATAGGTCCAAATCTTTGTAGCTTTTTTTACGATTAACATGACATATTTAGCCTTATAGAAAACGATCATGTTGCAAGGATATAGGCGCACGGACAGAGAAATGAAGATGTACTTAATAAGATACATACACATAATTTTTACTGTTTTATTGCTTAAGTATATGCTTCATATCACTAGTATCAGCATCGAGGTATGTGATACCATCGCAAAACAGCAATACTAGAGGCACGTAACAAGGATATGAAGATTGGTAATGGTAAAGTCGCAAAGGATACTGGGTAAAATATATAAACTTTTCTAGGTTGCATTTTCACACATTTCTGTAGGCATAGATCAATTTAGACTGATGAGAAACCTACCAAATAATACCAGATTTGTCAAAATCTGTGTGTGTTTACGATTGGTATGACTTATTCGACTCTAAGATAAACGTTCGTGTTGTAAAGATCTAGGAGCACTAACATTCAAATGATTATCATCGAATTATATGGTACCATCTCAAAGCGGCAAGGGTAGACGCACGTAGGTAGAATATAGAATATGATGATCCGTTGATGATCCGTAATATCGCAAGCGACACCAAGTAAAAAATATCAACTTTTTTACTTGCATTTTCACACATTTATATATTTCACAGATCAATTTAGACTGATGAGAAACCTATCAATTGATATCAAATTCGTCTAAATCGCGTTTTTAAAAAATTACTAATGTTATAACTTATTTGCCTATATGGAAAACGCTCATTGAGGAAGACATTGAGCGGACATACAGACACACAAAGATGTACTTTATAAGATGCATACACATATTATATATTGTTGTATAGCTTTCCTTATATGTTTGAGATCTATAATATTAAAATTGAAATATGTGGTACCGTGGCAAACTGCAATGGTAGAGGCACGTATAAGTCGCAACCGATATCGAGTCAAAAATACAAACTATTTTATTTTCATTTTCACACATTTCTGTTGGCACATATCGATTTAGACTGACGAGAAACCTAACAATTGATATCAAATTTTGCTAAATCGGTGTTTATTACTATTGTAATGACTTATTCACCTGTTTGTTAAACGATCGTATAGAAGACATTAGGAGAAAAGACAGACAAATGAAGACGTACTTAATAAGATACACACACATATTATTTACTGTTGTACAGCTTTAATTATATTCTTCAAATTTGTAGTATTAGTATCGAAATATGTGGTACAATCGCAAAACGGCAATGGTAGTTTCACGTACCAAGGATATGAAGATCGGTAATGTCGCACCCGATATTCAGTAAAAAGAACAATCTTTTTTATTTTGCATTTTCACACATGTCTATTGGCAGAGATCGACTTAGAATCATGAGAAACGTATCAATTGATATCAAACTTGTCAACATCGTTGGTTGTTTGCGATTGGTATGACTTATTCGCCTATATGGAAAATATTCGGTTAGGAAGGCACTAAACGCAAGGACGTACAAATGAAGACGTACTTCATTAGACGCATACACATTATTTACCGTTGAACAGCTTTTATTATATGTGTCAGGTTTATAGAATTAGCATCGAAAAAATGTGATACGATCGCAAAACGGGAATGGCAGATGGACGTAGCAAGGATACGATGATCGGTAACGTTGCAAGCGATACTGAGTGAAAAATACCAACTTTTCTATTTTGCATTTTCACCCATTTATATTGGCACAGATCTATTTAGACTGATAAAAATTTATCAGCTGATATCAAACGTGTCAAAATCGTTCTTTGCGATTGGTATGACTTATTCGCCCATATGGAAAACTTTCGTATAGGTCAGATGTAGGCACACGGAAAGACAGATAAAGACGTGCTTAATAAGATACATACACATATTTTATAATTATGTACAGCTTTAATTCTATGCTTCAGATCTATAGTATTAGCATGGACGTATGTGCTACCATCGCAGAACGGGAACGGTATATGAACGTAGCAAGGATATGAAGATCAGTAAAGTCGAACCCAATATTCAGTAAAAAGTACACTTTTTTGTATTCTGCATGTTCACACATGTCTGTTGGCACAGATCGAGTTAGACAGATGAGAAACCTATATATTAATATGAAATTTGTCAAAATCGGTGTTTATTTACTATTGGTATGACTTATTCGTGTATATCGAAACCGTTCGTAGAGGAAGGCATTGGGCGCACGAACATACATTATGAAGACGTACTTAATAAGAAGATACATAAACATATTATTTACTGTTGTACAGCTTTAATTATATGCTTCAAATCTATAGTATTAGCATCCAAGTAGGTGCTACCATCCCTAAACGGGAAGGATGGAAGCATCAAGGATACGAAGATCGGTAAAGTCGCAAGCGACAATGAGTCGCAAATAGCAACTTTTTTATTATTCATTTTCACACCTTTTTTTTAATTATTTTTTTTTTTTTTTTTTTTGCACAGATCGATTTAAACTGATGAGAAACCTATAAATTGATATCATATATGTCGAAATCGGTGGTTGTTTACGATTGGTACAACTTATTTACCTATATGGAACATGTTCGTGTAGGAAGGCATTTTGGCGCACGGAAAGACAAATGAAGACGTATTTAATAAGATATATAAACATGTTATGCTGTTGTTTAGTTTTAATTTTATGCTTCAAATCAGTAGTCAGCATCGAAGTATGTTGTAAACTCCCCCTCCCCTTAGTATGCAACTGCAAGCACACTTTGTCAAATGCTAAAAGGCACTAACTTTCTTGAAAATTATAATAATCAAAAAAAATTCCGGATTCGTATATTATAACGTTATAATGCGCTTTCATTTTCCGTCAGGTGGGTCTCCAGGTCGAGTTGTTATGAACAACAGGAAACAGTATCGTACATTCTTTGCTAAGCGATCGCTCAGGTGGTGCAGTGTCTGTACAGAGCGTCCGCCTTGGATGCGAGAGGTCGCGGATTCAAACCCCTGCCGAATCACACTAAAGACATAAAAATGGTACTAGCAGCTGCCTCTTTTGGCGCCCATCATTAAGATATTGGTGTGAGGATAATGTGACTGGGTGGGACAAAATGCTGTATGTTTGTGGCATGATGCCACATTGCTAGACATCATTATAAACTGTCACAATGCAGACATGGTAGCGATATGATTGCATTTTTTTTTAAAGCTACGTTAAAAATTACACACACACACACACACACACTTTGCTTAGTTATTTGCTATTTGAAGAGATGGAATATTGTTCATATTTCAACCGCTTTTTATTAATGATCATCGATGTGACCAACATATACGATAATAATACTCCCGATGATGATGATGATGGTTGTTGTTCTGATTTCTGTATTACTACTGCTCCATGGGTATATTATATATCGAACTTGAAAACAGAAGCACTACCAGCAATAAAGCAGCTTTGAAAACAAATCGCACTTAATCGATATCAATATATATTGACATCAAAATGAACGTCAAATGCTCTGTGCAACTGTATCGAAATGAACTATTACATGCTGGGTTTTTTTTCTTTTTTTTTTGGGACAGTTTTAGACCGAAAAAAGTAGTACTTCAAGGCTCTGTCTATGGTATAAATATGTTCATGTACACTTTTCCATTGTAACTTTAAGTGTATAGACTGCAAATACGATGAAGCACAAATCGAGGACGTCGAGTGTTAGCATTGGAACAATGTTACTACTTCGGTCGAGAAGGATAACGACCTATATATGTATTCCTGCCCACTACCATGTAGGATGTATCAAACTGTATATTACTCAAGCGCTCTTTGTCGAGCGTGCTGGTGTGTGTGTACAAAAACAAATGGAATATAATAACTTTAACTGAAATATATACAATTAAATTCTATATAAAAGTGATGCGGCACCTGGGAGTAAAGCAAAAATGGAAGAAACAAATTTCCGGATCGCTACTATCAACAGCAATGGGATAGACAAAGCGAAAGCAGACAAAGTAGCCAAAGAAACAAACTTTGGTGTAATAATGATACAAGAAACACACTATAGAATTAAGCCAGAGTTCGAAATTTTAGTAGAAGACAAACTTAACGCAATAAAGATATGCAACAATTTTGCAAATAATGATATTAGAGTTGGTTGCAACAATAATATTTTTAAAAAGCTGGGAAAGGTTTGAGGAGGGGGGAATTTTTTAAGGGACGGTTGCTACGTGTTAAAATGTTTAATTGGCATATTATAAATGTGTACATGCCAGCTAATAGAAATAAGAAACTAATTTTAAAGAAAACTTATACACCTACCTACAACAATATTCGATGGAAAATCTAATCATAGGGGGAGATTTCAACTGGGTAACTATAAATTAAACCAGTCTAGCAGGATTGATAAATTGTACGGAAATTTTTATGATCCATTAATATATATTAATACTGCAATAACCAACCAAAAGCTATCAGACCATTTCATGCTCACTATTGACCTAAAAATGAAAAAAATAGAAAAATGTGGGTCAGGACTATGGAAACTAAATAATAAGATTTTAAATGACAAAGAATATGTCGAAATAATAATTAAAAAAAGAAATTGAAACCGTCAAAAATGAAGAAAATATTAATATAATAATTGATTGGGATGTTTTAAAAAACAAAATAAAAGGAATAAATATTCAGTACTCAAATAGAGGGCGGAAAAACCCCAGAAAAAAAAGACAAACACGAACTCAAATTAGAACTAAGCAAAACAACAAACGACGATGGAGAAAGAAAAAAAAAAAACGATTGACAGACAAAATTAAAATCGTTGAAGAAGACGAAAATCAGGGGAGAATAATAAGGGCGGGAAAATTTACAGAGATCTACAACGAGGCAAAAAACGTATATAAGCGAGAAGAATTTAGAAAAGGGGGTGATACAATTTTAAACAATATCAAAATAAACAATGTAACCCATACTGTAAAAGAAGATATCCTAAATAATATTTCCAAATATTATAAAGAACTATACACCACACACCACACAGAACATATACTTCAGCACAATCGACAGCTACTTAAAAAATGTCGAATGTGAGATGACATCAGCAGTACATAGAGACCAATGTGATGATGTCATCTCAGATGAAGAAATCACAAAAAGTATATCAACACTCACAAAAGTCACCAGGGAAAGATGGACTCATCGTGGAATTCTACCAAAAGTTCCACGGTGAACTGACGCCGATCTTAAACGCTTTGTATAATAATATAGTTTTAAGTAAAAATAAAATGACTAAATCTATGAGGGAGGGAGTTATCACAATTATATACAAAGGGAAAGGGAATAGAGACGAGATTAAAAACTGGAGGCCTATATCACTTTTAAACACGGACTATAAGATTTTAAGTAGGATTTTAACAAATACAGTAAAGGGTAGGATAAACAAGATAATTAATGTAAATCAAACTTGTGGGGGAGGGATATACAAAACAATATTTTAAACATTAAAACTATAATTAACTACATAAATGAAACTGGTATGATGAGTGCTATGGTACTCTTCGACCAGGAGAAAGCTTTCGACTGATTTGAACAAAACTGTATAAAGAATGTTTTTAAAAAATTTGGTTTCGGACCCAATTTCCAAAATGGACCAAAATCCTACACACTGGGATAATTAAACGGGAAATGCACGAAAGAATTTGAAATACAACGATCAGTGATACAAGGATGTCCACTATCAATGCTAGAATACGTAATGGCAATATAAATCCTACGTCACACGATAAGAAACAACCCAGATGTGCAAGCAGGGGCGTATTAACCATTAAGCAGACTAAGCACGTGCATAGGACACCAGGGCCAAAGGGGGCACCACAAAGTTGAGAAAAGGGTGAAAAGAAAGAAAGAAAAAAGAATGAAGATTTGTAAAAAAAACTGATACAACTAGTGCAAATTGATCATGATGTTCTGTTTCTTGATCATGGTACACCCTAGGGTTATCTTCTCAGGTGTACGTGGAAAAGAGGGGCGCGCCAAGATTTGTCAGTGCTTAGGGCACCAGTGAGCCTTAATCCGCCCCTGATTATACAAGGCATACAAATACCAAACCTAAAAAAGAATTAAAAAATGCTCTAACATGCATATGATTGCAACATCTTTATAAGACAGGGGAAATGCTATAAGCGTCGGGTTCCAAAATAAACCACAACAAGCACGAAATCTTAAAAATAGTTAACTGGAGGGGCAACCACCCTGGATTATCGCCCCCCCCCCCCCCACACACACACTTACTGAGAGACACTGTAAAGGCTCTAGGGGTTTACTTTGGTAATAAAAAAAAGAAGCTGTAGAAAATTATGAACATATTATCAATAAAATAAGAGAAAATGTGAAAATCTGGCCATGGCGCCATTACCTATCATGGAGCGGGCCCAAGTGGCCAAGACTTATTTATACTCAAATATTAACTACATAATTAAATCCATAGATATGGATAATACAATTTTAAACAAAACAGACAACGAAATAATAGATTATATATGGAATCATAAAATGCATCATGTAAAAAAAGAGACATTATATAGGGCCAAAAGTAGAGGGGGCTTGGGGTTGCCGAGCCCTCTACTACTATAATTAACTAACATAATCAATAGATTAAAAAAAAAATGCACTCAGACCCGGCTACAGCGTGAGAAGCACCGTACATCTACTGGTTCGGCTTCACCTTGAGAAACCGACCAGAGATATACAAAAATAACAAATTAATATAAAAAAATCGAAGTGCCACGCAAACATATGAGAACTAATTTTAAAATATAGAGACAAAACAGATTTATGCAAAATTTAATAAGTAAAAGTCACGCTTGGATTAGGGAGGAGGTAACCAAAAATATAAAATGTAGAGTAGAGCAGGACAACTGAGGGGGTAAATTGGACAAAAAAATTGGAAAAATTGGGGAAAATAAGATCTGTCAAAACACAAAGTATAATTTTTAAATACCTGCACAACACCTGGCTAACAGGCGAAGAAACAATCAAACATCGTATGCTGAGGATAATGCCGAAATGCCCTTTATGTAAAACAGCGAACTTCACCAAACTACATACGATTGTCCAATGTGATAAATCTAAACATAATAGGATAAAGTTAATAATGAAAATTTGCAAAAAATATAAGCATAACAAAAATAACATTTTATTCATAGATTTAGACTACGAAAACAAAATCGTTCTAAAATGTATAGACTATATAGTAACTACGATGATATCCTGTGGACAGGTGATAAAGATTTTTAAATAAGATACGTGGTAAAAATAAGAATATTAACCACAACAAGAACTCAGTACGTCTTACGACGAATAGATACTTACCGTCAGGTTGATATAACGCAATTGATGTTGGAATTGGGGGAGAGAGGGGGAGGGAGGAATAGGTATTACAGACCGAAGGGTCGCGTAGCGCAATTGCGAGCTGATGCCATACCCATACCCCCTCCTCGCACCCCACAACAGCCATATTTCAAAGAAAATTTCAAATTCTATTTCAAATATTTCAAAGAAACCCATATAACTTTTTTTTTTTAAAAGAGAAAAGGGAAGAAAGGAAGAAAGAAAAAAAATAAAAGAATTTTGTAATTTAATTTTTTTTCTTCTTTCTCTGAAAGAAAATTCTAAAGACATATATAGGAAGGGATACAGGGAAAATATAAGGGGGAAGTAAATGGCGATGACATCATGGGGCTAAGTCACAGGGCTCAGTGAAGTGCATAGGCCCATCATGAGTCTTTGAAAACACCCAATGTAGAACATAAACAGACAAAATAAAGACACAAATACATACTGTATAACACTTAGTTTAAAACCCTACTAACTTCTCCCGCACTGCATGGTTGACCACTATAGAATAATGTGGTCTCATAAATACGTTTGGATCTTTCAATAAAGCATAATCAGATAAACTAAATAAAGGAGGCCTAACGCGACCCAGGAAAAACACATAGAGAATAAAGAAGCGTGAACCTTGGATCGAGCGTAACCTACCTATCAACATCTTTAAAGACTATTATGAGGAACGACACATATTATCACTCGAATAATAAAATAGGAAATTATTTTTTTTAAACAAAGTCTAAATAGTACACCATTCCATCGTCAAAATTAGAAAACCATAAAACAAATTAAAAGATACAATATAACATCATAAAGGAAGAAATACAACTGGGAAAGATATTTGATCTATACTTGCTGTCTCAAACATAAAGAAAATATAGCATACACACAATATAACACCATTACATATAGCAAACACTGAGACCTAGGCGACATATAGCAAAGGTTACAAAACATTTCAAGGGAATGAACTTCGAGCAAGGTGAGGGAAACCAGACTCGGACGAACAACCCTTTAGATAACACTATGGAAACATAAATACCCCATCAAAAATTCTAAAAACTAAATTTTTTATATAAAATTTTGTTTTAATAAAACGTAGAACACATCTGAGGGGGAAATACACAAATATAAAATACTTTTTATTTTTTTTGGGAAATGGGGGCATCTGTCCGTTGCCCCCCCCCCCACTCCCAAAAAAGTGTGTGTGTGTGTGTGTGTGTGTGTGTGTGTGTGTTATTATACCCATTACATTACTTGCAAAATATATATGGTGCTGACATTTTCGGCAAGAGGGAGACCTACCGATATTCTGCATATAATTATTTTAATGTTTTTCAGAGCGAGAGTATTGGGGCCTGATCTGTTCAATATATTTCTCAACTGATACAGCAGGTATAATCAGAGGCGTAGCGGGGGGGGGGGGGGGGGGAAGGGGAGTACATATGTCCCCGGGCGCCAAGGTACAGGGGCGCCAAAATGAGGCTTACAACGTTACATTATAATAAGTAAACAAGGGTAATATTCAAAAATGTGATTAAACGGGGAGGGGGCTGGGGCGCCAATTTTATAGTTCGTCCCCGGGCGCAAAATATCATAGCTACGCCTCTGGGTATAATAGAGACCCCCCCCCCCCCGAGTTTGCCACAGAGCGCTCGTGTAATATACGGTTTAATACAAAATACATGATTGTGGGCAGGAATATACAAAATTTGGTCGATATACATGATCGTTGGTATCTATTCAAACGAGGGCCATGAAATACATTAGCAAATTCCTACAGTATTTTAAGGCAGGCGATTACGAATTATTTAAACCACGTTTTTCATCTGTCACAGATTTTATAATCATTTTGAAGTGGCTGCTTTATCTCGAGGAAAACGAGCGGTAAGTGTTATACAAAACAAAATCTTAATAGCAATTTGATCACTTTTGCGTCATTTGACAGTAAGAATAGTAATAAATAGAGGATAATTTCTTTTCCTACGTTAGGCCTAATACCTGGTATGTTTTTTAGTGTGGTACACACACAAAAAACAACCCAAAAACAACACTAACAACATTTTAAAAAACCCACAAAAACGAGTGCCGTGCCGAAGCCACGGGCTAAAATGCTTTATTATCATTTTTTTTTATTTATAGCATCAATCACAAATTGAAATATATACAGTATTAGCGTTGGAAAAGAAAGTTTTCTTTTTGTTATATTTTTTTTTCTCACCCTAGCGAAACACTTTCTGCAAATGACCTTAATAAAGAAAAATAATAAATTAACCTAAACCACTTTGAATGTCGACCGTATCTTTTATTTACACGGCATCATGCGCGGAAGAAAATACCAACTGAACCGGGATTTCAGACAGCAGATGAATTGAAGTTGATTCATTGAACATCATTAGCAATTGTACAATCAAACAGATGCAACAATGAAAAGTGGAACTATGAAAAATCGAGAATGTTAGATTTGCGAAGGATTTATTCCGAATCATTGTCTGCTAATAGAGAATTCATGTCAGTTGCTGTGTCGGCGATGCCCACACAGCGCGCCGTCCAAATGTGAAGTTGCGTTTTGCTGACAGACATAACACTGTGCCATAATTTATCTGATGGCATGTAAAGAAGCTGCTTAAATTATAGTATTTAAAAGTTTCTTCATTTTGTAAGAGCTCAAGAAATTAATTCTGGTTTGAAAGACAAGATGACGGTAAAACTCAGAAGACGTAGCTGTACAGTACCGTTGGTGTTGGAGACGTCATAATAAAGGTAACTGCGTTAACTTCGCTTTTTGTTTGGTAATTTGTTGGATATTATCTTTTGCTGATCTTCTTTGAGCTTGGAGTAAATTTTACATTCTGAACATTTTTATTTGCACTTATCTGCTTAATATGTATTGCTGGGATATCATATAGAATATGAAGTCAGTATAATGGTACTATATTACATATTTGAATGATAAAAGACTGGTAAATGATATAATGATAAACTACAAAATAAATAATTTGCCCAATATCCCAAATATGTTAATTAAAACAAACATTGAATGTAAATTCAGATATAATGAGCAGTTGTAAGAAGTAAGAAATAACATTTTATCCATTGAACCTGTTATGTGTTATCATCATCAGTTTTAAAATAAACACATGGAGACAAGTTTGCTTAAATTCTAAAATTAACACACACACACACACACACACACACACACATATGGTATTTTAATCTAATACAGAAATGGTGACATTGATATATGCAGACCAATAGTTTTTTTCTTCTACAGATATAAATTAAAAAGCCTAATTCTGAGAGTTTCACCTACAACATTCATGATGGGAAAGGGCCACTAATTAAGAGCTGACATATGTGGAAGAAAAATACCATCCATGTTGAAAAGGGCTAGAGGTAATGTGAGAAAACATAATTTATCAATCTTATTTAACATTATTGTTGATATTTTATCTCAACTGGTCAAAAGGCTAAGTGGGTTTATGTAATGGTCCAGAGTGTGTTATTTATTTCACATCCCCTTCTGTCTTTCAACAGTAAGAAATTAGCTACTTTGGAGTCCATAGTTCTGATCAATTTGTTTATATAAAACTTGGTTTTGGGCTTAAATCAACATCTTGGATAAATCTAATAATGAGCAAAATCCAAGTATATACATGTGATCATGTATAAGATTAGTTGAGTTTTTTAACCAGCCTAAAAGCCATACTTCCACAATATAGGCTAAAATCATTAAGTTGTCCTTGAAGTTTGATGAGTGTTAACCATTAATAATAATAAGGTGATCTTTCATCTGAGTATGTTACCACCGCATGCAATATTTATACATGTAGTGCAGTTTTTACTAAACGTAGAATACATGCTTATATAAATGAGATCTAGATTGAAGAAGTGAAGATGCATACAAATACATGAAGTTATAACCACTACTGCTGATTCAAGTTTGATCATGCTTGGCCATTGGGCTTATAGAGTCAAGTTTCACAATGATGCTTATTATGAGTGTGATAAAGGTATGGTAGTGAAGTGACCTTGCATCTGATTGGCAGAGTTTCTTATGATTTGCACAACAGTGTTTATGATCCAATTTAGATCTGACTTGTTTAATTATTTGCTTGTATGTCTGAGGCTATAAGCAAAATCTATGCATATAATGTGGTGGTTCTACATCTCACTAGCCATTCTTGCTACTGCTCTTAAAACTATTTCTCATTAATTTCATCAGACTTGGTGAATAGATTTATCTCATCAAGATATAGCAAAAGAGCAATTTTGTAAAAAAAATATTCATTCATATTAAACTCAAATTCTGCATCTGATTGGTTGACCTTGCAAATACTATAAGGGCTCTATTTCTGACAAAAAGATTATTTTGATCTAATGTAGCAGAAATGCTTATATGATCAAAACATTGAACATATTTGATGACAAATAAGAAATAGTTTTTCATGCAAATTTGATAAACATTGATAAATCGGTTCATATCATTAAAAGCTTGGAAGAGTTTGATTACATGTGAGACCATCACATATTAATCATTCTTTATTTAGAGAATTATTTTTGTCAGGATTTAGTAAAATATGTAAAATCAATATGGACTGGTTTTGTTATGTACAGCAACACTAGTTGTTTACTGAGTACTGAGGGAATTGGAGTAAGGCAAGGGTACATTGCAGTAGGTAACCTGGTTGACTTGATAACAGGATTTTAACACAAACATTTTTATCAGGAGTCTAGCATACTAACCATTGATTCACTGCAGATCCTGCCCCCATTAGTTACCTTTTAATACATAAAGCATTTGGGTTTTTTATGTCACAAATCCCATAGGGATTAAAATTAACATCATAGGTCTCACTGGATAGTTTCGTATTTTGACATCCCTCTAATTTTTAAGGTAGAAGGCATGAACCTAATTATCACAAGCCTAGCATTTATAAATTTACACATAAGCTAAATCTATAATGTGGTTCAGATTTACTTTGAGTTAGGCATGGAAATAGGTTGGCTTGTTGGTGACTGCCTGTCACAGTTAGATGAGCATTGGAGATCATATGCGTAACTTAGTCTGCAAATGAGCTGCCGACTTTTATTTGTGTCTGCTACAGAGGTAAATATAAAAAAATCTTGATGGTAGAGGGGTGATGAAAAGTATGCTAATTTGTTATAGTACTAGTGAACTTTATTCATGCATAAGGCACATACTGATTCTTTTAGTTGCCTTGTCACAGAAAAATATTGAAAATAGCTATTTCTAGTAAAAAATGAATGTAAAATGTACCTGCATCCTTTGACCCTACCAGAACCAAACTAAAAGCTCAAATTTGTGCAGCTGCTTTTGCTCATCACAAACATAATTGGGAGTATAACTGCTAACCCTACCCTCTAGCACACATTTCATTCATTCATTGGATTAAAGTCACGTGCACCTTTCGGTATGTGCGACTGTTTAGTTTGTACACGTTTGTGTACTTTTTGAATTTAGCGATTAACTTATACAATGCCCCCAAGCAAGCAAGCCGAAGCCCAGGTGCCCCAAAAGGTCCCGCCCAGGCTCTCATCGCTGCAACCTTCTCCATCGTTGTACTCCGTTGGTGGTCTGTTTCTGCATCCTGCATCTCCTTCCTCTCTCATTTCAGGCAGTAACCGAAGCACACCAGCAGCAGTATTATGAAATTTTCGTTGCAATCAATGCCCAGTTCCCTATATTTATTGGGCTATTCCTGTACTATCTTGCCAAACATGTGATTGTCACATACGCTTCAGATATTCCTGAGTTGTGAATTTTCCTATCTTTTGTAAGGTCTATTAAATTTTGTGTACTTTGCGTACTTGAATTTTCCGAAAATTTTTTCACATCTAGTACGCTTTTAGTAGCCCTTTATTTTGTTTTGGAGATCTCAATTTGGTTAAGTATTTCGTACGTGTGGCTTTAAACCAATCAGTGTGTTTCAGGGCCAGTAAGTTGTTGGTCAAAAGAGGGCTTTCGTGGGTCAGAATGAAAGCCCTATGTGGTAAAATTTGTTTGTAAAAAAGAAAAAAAAAAAGAAAAGAAAAGAAGAAAAAGGTGGGTAGGGAGTGTGTATGCTATATTTGTGTAATGGCTATAGACATTTTTGTTCGTTTTTCTGCTTTTCCCACATATCCCGACAACACACATTCACGCTCACTTTCTCATTCACACTTATAAGTAGATGTGGGGGGGTGGGTGGCCTTATTTCTTTTGTTTGATTTCGGGAAGGCAATTCTTTTCATACGGGGGGGTGGGGGTGGTTTGATTATTTGAGGCATACTCTTTTCATTGTTTCTGCCTTCATTCCCCAAGGTCTGCAAGTGTCCTGTTCTTTCTTCTTTTACTGCCTTAGGACGTTTAACTTCATCCTGTGCCTTTTCCTGCTCTTCTTTATTTCAGCTCTTTCTGCCTTATCCCGTGTCCATTTCTATTTTGGTCTTCTCGTCCTTTTGATACTGCCATGTTCACCATGAGATGTTTTCTTCGAGGGAGGTGGTTTGATTGCCTTTGTTTCCCTTCGCTTTGACCACTTGGCTATTTACCTGTTATTTTTGTTTAGCTTAGCTATTTGTGATTTATTTTAATGTATATTTTTTTTATTTTTATTTTTTTATATTTTTTTTATTTTTTTTTGATCCTACGGGACCTAGCATGCCGTTATAATTCCGAAACAGTGATTTTGTAATATTTTGTCCTTATCTGGTTTTTATTGTTCGGGTTATGATCGGCTGTGCCAGTCTGTGAACCCACGATACCGAGCCGGCCGTCACAATTCCCAAACAGTGATTTGTAATATTTTGACTGGTCTTTGATTTACTTTTTAATATTTTTTTTTTTGTTTTTTTGTTTTTTTGTTTTTTTTTTCCTTTTTTTCTTTTTTTGTTTTTTTTTTTGGAACCTACGGGGCTTAGCATGCCATTATAATTCCAAAACAGTGATTTTGTAATATTCGTCCTTATCTGGTTTTTATTGTTCGGGTTATGAGCGGCGGTGTCAGTCTGTGAACCCACTAGCCCGAGCCGGTCGTCACAATTCCCAAACAGTGATTTGTAATATTTTGATTGGTTTTTTTCTTTTTTGGTTCGATCTTTTAGGTTTATTGGTTTTAATTTCTTTACATGGTCTCTCTTTATACCCAACTCTTCATTCGGTTTAGATTTGTCCCCTTTTGCCTATTTTGTTAATGAATGTCATGATGTTATTATAGGTCATTCCTATGTTATTGTTTTTTGCCACAAGTAACTCCGGGTATGTCCACCGTTCTCCTATTTGTTCCTGTTGAGATTTTAGTTCGGCCCTTTCCTGGTTGTATTTGGGGCATATATTTATTAAGTGTGCGATTGTTTCTGGAGTTGGGCAGTAGGGGCAGTTTTCGGTTGGTCCCCTTTTTATGTGTTTCCCTGTGCATCCTGCCAATAGTGTTTTACCTGTTCTTATTCTATTTATTATTGTTATATCGTATGGATTTTTGAAGGTCGGACTTTCGACTTTTCTACTTACTTTTTACATCATCGTGTGTATTAGACTGTTTGCATCCGATTTTTCCCATAGCTCTTGCCACATGTCATTGATCTTGTCCCATGTTATTGATTTCAGTGACGCTGTATGCTATATTTTGGGCTTTTGGTTCGTTTGTGGCGTTTTTTGCTTCTGCATCTGCTTTGTCATTGCCTGGGATTATGGATGTGAGAGGGTATCCATACGAATTCAACGTGTTTGTTGTTTTTTTCAATCTCTTTAAGTAGCGATCTTGCATGATTAATCATATTAGGTCTGCTCTTGGATTGGTCTGTTGCTAACGATTGTAGTACACTGTAAGAGTCGCTTAGAATGACTGCCTTAGTTGTGGGGTATGTTAATGCCATTAGTATTGCCATGAATTCTACCGTGTATATAGCGCATTGGTCTGGGAGTCTTTTTCCAACGGCGACATCTAATTTTGGGATCACTATCCCTGCTGCAGTTTTATTTGGATTTTTGGTTTTTGATCCATCTGCGAAGATTTGCGTGTATGTCTCGTATTTGTTGTCAATGTACGTTAGTATTGATGCTCTTAGTCCTATCGGGTCATTTTGTTTTTGTCCTAGTTTACGTAAGCTAAGGTCTATTTGTGGTGTGGGACAGGTCCACGGGGGGTCTGGGTAGTACCTTATTTTTTCTGGGTTGATATTTGCGATTTGAAATTTCCTTTTTAATTCTATAATTATTTTCCCACTAGGTATTTTTTTATTTTTTCCTTTTGTATCGAATGGTTTGTCGCATGCTAAGAGGGCTTGTAGCGTGAGGTGGTTGGGTTGGTGTATTGATATTCGAGTCGAGTATCACAGCATCAATTCCTTCCGCCTTAGGTCTAGCGGGGGTTCTCCTACTATTATTAAGATATCTTGTGTGGGGGTACCATTTAGGACGCCGGTGCATACCCTTAGCGCTTTTGATTGGACTGTGTCTAGTTTCTTTAGTAACGTGGCGTTCGCCGCTCCATATACCTGGCAACCGTAGTCCAATTTTGCTCTTATAAGTGCTCTATATAGGGTAACGAGTGTTTTTTGATCAACCCCCCAATTCACCCCTCTGAGGTTTCTGTGGAGGTTGATGTCTCGTTTGCACTTCGTTACGAGTTCTTGGATATGAGCTGCCCACGTGAGTTCGTGGTCGAATACCATACCTAGGAGTGTCGCTTGTTTTTCGAATTTGATGGGTACCCCCTTTAGGGTTAAGTTTGGAGTGGGTGGGGGGTGGCCACCTCCCGGATTGAAAACTATGCCTACTGTTTTTAGAGGTGACAATTTAAATCCCCATTTATCTGTCCAATTTCCTATATCGTTTAGTCCTTTTTGTAAGTGCTTGGTCGTTTCTCTGCTGGCTGGGTTGCCAGTTTTCCATACGGCGCTGTCATCGGCGAATTGGGATAAGTCAAGGTGGTTGGGTTTTACCGCTGTTTCCAGGTCGTTTATCATTATATTAAATAAAGTTGGGCTGATTACGCTTCATTGTGGCGTGCCATTTTCCAGTTTGTATCGTTCGGAGTAGTCTTGTCCTAGTCTGACTTGTATCTTTCTATCGGTTAGGAAGTTAGCAATAAATTTGTATATATTGCCAGTTATTCCGTATGGTTTAAGTTTACTTATCAGTCCCTTAGTCCACATTAGATCATATGCTTTTTCCATGTCTAAGAAGATGGCTGTAACATATCTGGATTTTTAAAATTTTTCTCTAGATGCTAATTTGACAGCGGTTTCTAGTCTCATGAGTTGGTCTATTGTGCTTCGGTAGTTGCGAAACCCGCTCTGTGTATTAGCTAGTAGTCCTTTGCTTTCTAAATGGTATTTCAGCCTGTTGTTTACCATAGTTTCCATTATTTTACATATATTGTCTGTTAGTGATATGGGCCTGTATGATTTTATATCGCTTGAGGGTTTTCCAGGCTTAAGAATCGGGACCACTACTGCCTTTTTCCATCTTATAGGTATGGTACCGGTTTCCCATATTTTATTAATGAGGTTAAGTGCAATTGTGACAAGTTTTTTGGGTAGGTTCTTGTACATTTCATACCCCAAAGTATCCTCCCTGGGGGATGTGGTCTTTTTGCCGGCGAGGGCCTTTCTCCATTCGGCTTCTGTAAACGGAAGGTTTAGTGGGCCGTCATTATTTCCTGCTTCCTTTATGTTGTCAGAGTTGCTTTCCTCAAATTGCCTTTTATGATTTTTAAACTTATCCTCTAAGTTGGTATTGCTACACATGTTGGCGAAATAGTTTGCGAATAATTCTGCCTTATGTTTGTTGTTTTGTCCAGGTATGTTGGGGGTTATTGATTTAGTTTTGCCTCTCATTTTTTTAATTCTTTGCCACACCTCCTTCGATTTTGTGTTAATATCTAGTTTTGAGCAGAATTCTCTCCATGAGTTTTGTTTAGCTATCATAATAGTTTGCTTGGCAGTTTTTTCCTTTTCCTTGTAATAGTTAAAGTCCCTATTATTTTTAGTTCTTTTGAATTTGTTTAGAGCTCTTTTTTTCTCTTTAATTGCTATTTTACATTCATTATTCCACCAGGGCACCGTGGGTTTGGGTGCTACTCCTTTAGTTTTAGGAATTGTTTCTTGGGCCATTGTGTTAATGGTTTCTGTTAATTTGTCATTAAAGGTGTCAATGTCCCGGTGATATATGGTTTCTGGGTCGATTGAGTCACCTATCTGTTTGAACCTAATCCAGTTGGCCTGTTCGTATTTCCATCTTGGTGTGAAGGACGCTTTATTTTGAGGTATTCTAATTTGTATTTCTATATTTATAAGGTAATGGTCACTTCCCATAGGGTCGCTTTCATCAACTTGCCAATCAGAAATGCCTGTTAATCTTGGTGTGCATAGAGATAGGTCTATTGCTGATGTGTGGCCTGTTCTGTCATCTATCCGGGTGTGCATTCTGTTGTTTAGAAAAACTAAGTTGCATTTTTGTGCCCATTTTTCTACAATTTTTCCTTTAATGTCCGTCTTTTGACTCCCCCATAGTTCATTGTGCGCATTGAAGTCCCCGCATATTACCACCCATTCTCCACAGTCTTTAATCATTTTGATTGTTTCGTCTGCACTTAAATTGCGCTGCTCATTTGTTTCATAGAGGTTAACGATTAGTACCTGCTTAGTTTGAGCGGTTATTTTGACTATCTGTATTTCGAAGTCATTGGGCGGTCTACTATCTGTTAATTTATGCATTTCTGATGTAATTCCATCTCTAACAAAGGTTGCTAACCCCCCTCCTCTTGCTGTGGGGGATCGATGCTTTAGGTATTTGGTGTTGTAGCCTATGATGTTTGGGATACGTGAGGTATCATTTAGGTGGGTTTCCTGTATGCATATAACATCTGGTTTTCTTTCCTGTTCAAGTATTTTGTTATTTAGTTGGTCAGCGTGGGCCCTAAGGCCGCGTGCATTCCATTGCCATATTTTGATTTCTGCTCTGGAATCCATCTCTAGTGCAAAAAGTCTTAATAGTTTGTTTAATTTACTGTTGTTTTCGTTTTATGCGTGTTTCCTACCAGTGAGGGTGCTACCTATTTATTTTGTTTTTGGTATCCTGATTTTTGTTTTGGCCTGCTTATAGTTTACCCCATGGGAGATCATATATTCGACTATTAGGGCTTCTCTAAGAGCCCTGGGGCATTCTGCGTGGTTTGGTTTGTGGTTACCACTACAGTTAGCGCAGTGCTGATTGGTGGCGCTACATGTTTTCCGGTCTGGGTGGTGAAGACCACATTGATTGCACCGGAATAGGTTTCCGCAACTCTTAGAGTAATGCCCCCAATTTTTGCTGTTGCCACAGAACCGTGGTTTGTTTTTGAAAGCAAAAATTTTTTTAGCCTCGAGTTTTTCGGCTATTTTGATAGTTTCTGGGGTGGCGCCCTTAAAAAAGAGTACCACTGCAGTGCTATCCTTTCCCCTTCTTGTTTTTAGGCGGATTGCTTTCTCTACTTCCTGTCCTTTACTCCTTATGTAGTCTACTATTTCATTGGTTTTATTTTGAGTTGATACGTATATGACTCCTTTGTTGTGTGTTTTTGGGGGGTTTGGGTCTATGTGTTGTTTTGTTCTGTTGTGTCTAGTGACCTGAACATTTATTTGGTCTATTCTTTCAATTTCCATATATTTGGCAATCTGTTGTTCAGTGGTGCATTTGATTATCAGCAAGTCGTCTCTAGTGCTTTTAAGCGTGAATTCTCCTTGGTGATGTTTGTTCAATTGCCATGCTATGGTTTTAAAGGCTAACTTCGTTATTTTGGAATTTACTTCCTTGACGAAGAGAGTCAGTTCAGCGGGGTGTTTCTTGTTTTGGATATTTTGCAGACTGGTCTTTTTTCCCCTGGTGTTTGTCTCTTTAGCTGACTTTGTTTCGTTGTCCATAACCGGCTTGCTGGGTCTTGTATTCTGACAGTTAGTGTGTTCCTTATTCTTTCTAACTGGTATTTGGGATTTGGTTTTCCTATTATTCTTACCTTTTGTTGAGTCGTGTGTGACTGCTTTATTTGTGGTAGGGTGAGGGCGTTCTGTTTCATCTAGTAGGTTCTCAGTTTGAGTCCCCTGGCTGCTAGTGTTTTTAACCAGCGTGGTCTGGGTTGTTTTTGTGCTTGTTGAGTATTGTTCCTCAGTTTGGGTACTCATGTCGGATGTAGTTTTGCGGTTACTCGGTAGATTGTCCACATTCTCGTTTACGCTTGGTGACAGGTAGAGTCTACTCATCGAGTCAGTTGGGGTCGAGTTGAAAATTGGCGTTAAGAACTGTATCTGTCGTTTTTCTCTTAGGGGGGATGAGACTGCTTCGGAGTAAGTTTGCCTTAGTTTATCTGCCTTTAGGTTGACCAGGCAGCTGAGATAACTATTTGATGATGTGACATTAATTTTGTTGTTATCCATCTTGAGTTTCTTTATTTGATGTAAGGTATATATGACGGGATATTTCTTTAGTTTTAATCCTGGGTTTGTTTTGATTTCTTGCAATTTATTTGAGTTTAATTCTAGCTTAAAGCTATCTGTCTTAACTATACTTTATTCTACTTAGTACTATGAAAAAGCAACAGCTGTAAGGGGATATGCAAATAGCTTTTATTCTGATTTGTGTAATTAATTATTATATTACTATTATCCAATTTAAACTTATTGAAAATTATTTTCTAGCCAAATGGTCAAAGTAAAAGGTTTTACTTACCCCGATCCAATTTTCTTTTTAAGATCTTTAGAGTTTTTAAATACAGCCTTCTAATTATACAAGTTTCATTACATTGGTCAATAATTAGTCACATGTGATGACACTTGTAACTAATCAAACCACAGCAACTGAGAGCAGACTAAGCACTGATATTTATATGGTACAGTGGCAATATACAGTCTGTCTGCCGCAACACATGAAACAAACTGGACAAATCTGAAAGCCTTGAATTTGACTTTATTTATCTGTATGGTAGAACAGAACCTGAGTTGAAAAGCTTTTAAAGAAAGACCTTGATATCAAACCTAATAATAACTGCAGGAGTTATATTATGGATAATTAACCATTCTCTCAGTTTCAAACTGGGCATTCCATCCCATGGGGTTCTAAATGTAAACCAAGTGTAACTGATATCCTAATGAACTGTAAAGACCATAGCAGCACAACAGCAGGGGACCAGGTATGTCCAGATCCAGAAATCACAGACCAGTTTCAAACTGATGATGAACCACATAAAAATTACACATCTGCTAGAACTTATGTTATGAAGATAACTTAAATTGCATTATTATTAATCCTCCTCCTCACATTCATCATAATTGAGATGCATCATATATGTTTTATTGTAAAATAGTTTATGCAACATAATTCAGTGAAGACCTTTGCTGCCAATTTACCAGTGAACCATTTGTTTCAATGAACATATTTTATGTTGTAACAAGGAGCATCATTTAAACATTATGATACACTTATCATACCTGTATATGAAATCTTAATACTAACACTTATACTTGCAATACTACTACTAATAAAAACACCTGCATTGATAATTTGATTATGTTCAATTGGACTTGTATCTAAATGATCACCAGCTGTATGAAAAGACATATTTTAATATATAGATATTGGATGGAATACTAGTTACCACAATTGAATAGTCATATGATAAATGATATATTATTTTAAACAATTTATATTTGCAGTGAAACATACTTTTACATTATTTTCACTTAAATTTCATTTATAGAGCAGTACACTCTGCATTCATTAAATTACTGAAATGGTTATAATACAACAACAAATACTGCAACTTCCAGAATCACAAAAATCAAAAGATATAAACAAAAACTTCCCTACATGTATCAACAGTTGTCACTTAATAGACAGAACTCTGAAGATTTAGAATAGGATGTTAACAAATTAGGTATTCAAGTTAAAAAGAAAAAAATACCAAGTAAGCTTACTACCAAAAAATCAAACAATAACAGTGAATTTTAGTACATTCCCAGGAAACAGAATATATGATTTTTCTTAACTTGATCTGATACATCTTAAATCTATAGAAAATGATTCATATTGTATGACTAAAATATTATGTAAACAAAAATTCCATCACTTTTTTCAGATGCAACATGCATACCCCAACCCATCCTTCTTGATCATAAAGTATACCAGCATTCCACTATAAGATGGGGAGCTGTAGTGGCTCAGTGGTTAGCTTTCTGGACCTGTGAAATAAGGTAGGTTCAAATTCTACCATCAGACCAACCTGGGTTAGCTACCATGGTGTGTCCTTGGGCAAGGCACTATACTTAAAGTGCCTTGGCACTAAATAACTTACTTGTGTTGGTTTACCATAAAAGGCCAAACCAAACACAAAAAAACAACAACTTTAAAATATGAGTTTTGTCAATACTAAGTAATTGAAAATCATACTGAAGAAATGTTTTTGTTAATACAGATTAATGGATCTAAAAAATCTCTTTCTTCTGCAGGAGTTTAAAATGTTAAATTAAAAAGGTCATGGTACACATTGCTTTGTTCGTACACATCAGGCTCCGTAACCCATATCCAACTAAAAATTTTAGTAGAGTCTGAATAAAACATATTTTAATCTGGATGATAATATTCTTTCTCCATTCATATATTACACCACCAAGATTGATCCAAATAAGATTACATTTTGCTATAACACTGAGGATGAGTATGCCTCTTAACAACTTACAAATGTGGAGAGAATGGAGTTAAACTGAACTTTGATTTCTTTTCAACCATAGCACAAGATGATCATTTATTATGAAAAAACCTGAATAAAGTTGGAGTTCATAACCATGACAGTCTTGATACAATATAAATTCAATATATTATTGTTGTCTTGAGGTATAGTTCTGTATATTACAATCTCACACAAGATCAGGGTATATTTTAGTACCATACAGTTAATTCGGGATTGTATTAATACCTATTCTGGTGAATGAACATTAAATAAGATTTACTATTTTGGAACCAGTTGCAATAAAGTTTACTAAACAAGAGAAAATATGACTTTACTATAATATCTAAAATGTAAAATCTGCAAACAGAATACTTGCTTGACTTTACACTTCAACTATATCATAATATTTATTTGAAATGAATTTATACAAATGGCATTAAATTTGGTTTCAGGCTGGTAATGACAATGGTAGTAGTGAATAGGGACGGTCTAGGGACTAGGGAACTTCCATGTTAAAAAGGGTATATCCACTCTGGGGACTATGTAATTTAACATGGGAGAAAAAAAAAAAATATCCATTCTAGGGACAAGGGGAATTTAACATGGGAGAAAGAAAAAAAACTATTCACTCTAGGGACAAGGGAAATTGAACATGGGGAATAAATCGTGGGACTGTCTTGGGACTAGGGGAAATGGAACAGGGTCGGGACCCTATTTTAATAAGGTCCCGACCTGATGGGTTTATGAAAATGGAACAGGCGAAAATTGAAACAGGGAGGGGTCTCTATTTTTTTTTTATTTTTTTAAACAAAAAAATAAAAAAAGGGGTAGGCAATTGAAAGTCAAGATCTTTTCGAGAGATAGGAATGGCCCTGAAAAGGGCCTTTGGTTTTATGTTAATATACCCTTAACATAAAGGGCATCTGTGACATCTTCTTCTTGACCTTAGGCTGTGCCTGACTGCAGGACCATAGATTAAGACTCTTTTGAGGCATCCTTGATGCTCCACATAAGATTCTTCGCATCCACAGGCTGGTGTCTGTCCTGTGGATAACTGTCCAGTTGGATCGGACATACATTGATATGTCCGTCCGGAACATCATCGAAGACACAAGCGTTGAAGATTGTACATCGGTCCACATGTTGGGGTGCTGAGTAACAGGTGAAGGAATGCAGTGAACTGTACTTATTTATAGGGGGAGGAAGGATTGAAACGGATTGAGTTTGTTGACCAATCCAAACACGCGTTACAAAATTCAGTCAGCCCACGTCCAATCCGAAGAGAGCAGTCTGTGACGTCACATAGTCTATATAGATTCGCTAGCGCCTGTGCGTAGTCAATCTAAGCGACAGTTTTTCAACATGACGGAAACTCAGAAAACGATCAGTTTGGGTGCACTGATGGTGGAGACTACCCAAGGGAACCCAGACTTACTTTCAGAAGAGGTGAATTGGGATTTTGTGGATTTTTTTACCTTGCAAGAATTTGTTCCTGAACCTTCGTCACCTTCTCCTTCATTACCGCACATGGAAAATTTTAGACAGAGACAGAAAGAAGAATTGGAGAAATTTATACAACAGCAAAAGGAAGCGGAACAAGCTTTTCTCCTACAGCAACAGCAGCAAGAAGAAGAGGTAAGAAAAAAACAAGAAGAAGAAGACGCAGCAGCAAAGAAACAAGGGTGTCAAAATCAAACGGTCACGGTACTGTTAGACATTTTAGTTAAGAAGTCTGAAACAGATGTATCAGACTTCTTTATTACGGCCGAAGAGAATACGACCTTCCCAAGCTAAACACTCCAACCCTGTGACTACGCCTACTGCACCATCCTTAGTGATTTCAACGAAATCATCATCAACAGTACGCAGTCCAGAAGTAGGCCTTGGCCATGGCAAAGGCTTAAGACAGTTAAAGTTGATTGTTTAAACTCACCCCTTACACCAAAAAAGGCCCTTTTCAGGGCCATCCACGTCTCTCGAAAAGAGATAGGCTTTCAATTGCCAATAACTAAAAAAAAACATTTTACCCAATAGTACCTGTCTGTGTATGAGTGTGCGTGAGTGTAGGTTCTTATTTTAAAATCAAAACCCAAAGACACTTACCTTTTATAATTAATTTATTCTTTTATAAATATTTACAATTCACAATTCACAACAGAGCACTTTAAAAAGTTCATAGACTTATTCTGTCTCATTGTTCACTCTCTGTTTTTTTAATTTCTTCACCGTCATAGTCTTTTCCTCCTCTTCCTCCTCACTTTCTTCCCTTCTTTTCTTCTCCTGTTTCTTTTTCTTCACCTGTCTGTTTTCTTCCTCTTCTTCTTCCTCTTCCTCTGAAGAATCCCTCTCTTCTTCTGACTCCTCTTGTTTCTTTTTTGGGCAGTCTGGTGACCAATGTCCTTTTTCTTGACAATAATAACAGGTATCTTGACTTTTGTCTCTTCTAACCCCTTTTTTTTCTTTTTTGACGGTCTGGACACTCTGAAGACCAATGCCCTTTCTTCTGACAGATATAGCAAGTATCTTGACTTTTATCTTGAAAGGAAGGAGAGTAGTCCCTCGGCTGGTCTGAAGAGAATTTTCTAATGACCCCTCGCAAAGCTCTGATGAAACGTTCAGTCTTGGTAGTCTCTTCCATTGTTGTGCTCAGTTTGAGAGTGAAATGAATAGTGAAAGGACAAGACACATACCCTTTATATACGCTGGTCTGCTATGACTATAAATTAATCCATGGTGTTTAAACTTTAGTCATTTGACTTTTTGCTATCGAGATGAAATGATCCAATTCATTTGAGAAGAAAGAAGAAGAAAGTAAGAGGCAGAAACGTGATCTATCGCCTCGTACTAGGGCTGAAGTCTTGGCACAAATTCATGCCAGTGATTTTGAAGAGGACATGAGTGAACCAGAATCCAAACCCTCTAAACAAAGTTTACCACCCTTAGTCAACCCTGAAAAGTACTATGACATTCGAGAGACGGAAAAGCGTCCCTCTAGAAAATTTAGAACTACGGCTTACAAATACACAGTGAAGTTTAAAGATTTCAAGTCTGAAGTACTGTTAGAGAAAGCAAAAGGGTTCATCACCGACATGTGGGATTCTTTGCTCACCACACTCAAGCGACAATGTCAACCCAAAGAAGATGATCGCTTGAGACTTTCCATACAACATGACGGCTTGAAATCCCCTGTTTGGATCGAGTTTAGCAGCCCTGCAGAATTGACCACTTCCAAAGTCATGGACAAGATTCAACACGTGCAACAATCTAATGACCAGTTTGACATCACCGATGGAAAAGCCACACTGGACATGACCCACGTCTCTCCTCCTCAAGGGACCGGACAATGCAGAAAGACCTTATTGGTCAACAACCTTCGCATTACCAAAACAAGTCTTGTCCAAATTAACAATTTTCAAGACCACATGTGTTTAGCCCGAGCCATCGTGGTGGGATGAACCTATGCCGACAAGAACGACACGGTAGAATGGAAAAGAGCCTGGGAGAACATTCGAAAATCGAACCGAGCCAAACAACGAAATGAAGCAGAACTTCTGTTACAACAAGCATGCCTGTCCAAAGACACATCCTGTGGCATTCCTGAGATGCAAAAATTGCAAGATGCCCTAGCTCCACGATACACCTTGAAAGTGCACCCTCAAGAAGTGCGCGGGTCTCTGTTGTTTCGAGGGAAAGACTTTAAGGATGGAAAATACATTCACCTCTATCATCACGATGACCATTTCGATACCATTACCACTATCACTGGATTCCTGGGATACAAATATTACTGTGAGAAATGTGACTTATGATGGTTATAATAATCGAGAGCAACACAAACATTGTGGATCGAAATGCTCAGGATGTTTGGCCTCTCAACCCTGTCTGAGCAAAGGGCAAGAACCAGTGCATTGTCCTGCTTGTCTGCGCACATTTGTCAGCCCTGCCTGTTACCAACAACATCTGAAGATGCAAGGTTCACAGAAGAAATGTGCTTGTCAACTCCTGAGATTGTGCCCAATGTGTGGACAAGGTCTATGTATCAACAGTACCAAGGCACACGTATGTTCAGGAAAGAAAAAATGTCACATTTGTCACTGCATTGTGGACTTGGAACACCAATGCTACATACACAAATACCAATCCCAACCAGAGAAAGAGGATGGTCACAAGAAGAAGAAAGGCAATTTCATCTTTTTCGATTTCGAATGCATGCAAGAGATCAGTATTCACATTCCTAATTTCTGCGTGGCTCATCGAGCGTGCGAGAAGTGATTCAAGAACCTATCTTGAGTTATTGCCCTCACTGCAGTAAGATTCCTGGAGGGCGTGAAAAAATCTTTCAAGGACCGAACACACTAGCGGATTTCACACAATGGGTCTTAGACCCCATCGACAAGACGTGGAGCCAAGAGGACATCGAACATTATTATGGAGATTGTCATTGTCATGCCACGGTGATGGCTCACAATTTCTCCGGATATGATGGACAGTTTCTTTTGAGATGTTATACGGAACGTGGCATCGAGCGTCCTAAAATCACTTTGAACGGAGCCAAAATCATTTTCATGCAAGTGGGACAAGTGCAGTTTAAAGATTCGATGAGCTACTTAGCCATGCCTTTGAGTCGAATGCCTAAAATGTTTGGAATGACAGAAATGGCTAAAGGGTACTTTCCACACTTTTTCAATACAGAAGCCAATCAACACGCCGTTCTACCCCATTTGCCTCAGGCTCACTATTACGACCCTGACAACATGCATACCGAACGAGAAACTTTCTACGCTTGGTACCAGGCTCACGCCTCCGACCCTTTCGACTTTCAGGAAGAAATGCTAAAGTATCGTCGTTCCGACATGGACATTTTACGGCGATGCTGTGGAAAATTTCGAGAACTGTTCATGGAACACGGAGGGGTTGATCATTTAAAAGAGGCTTGCACCATTGCCAAAGCGTGTTCCTTAGTCTACCGACAACGATTCATGCTTGAAAACACTGTGGCTGTCATCAGTCCTCAAACGACCAACTATGTCAAACGTCAATACTCGGTCAAAGCCCCATGCTGGTTGCATTACTTGTGCGACAAGGAAGACAAATGGATTCAGCATGCCCGCAACGGACAGGGCGAAAGATCATCGGAATGCATTCGGTCAATGGCTGGGACTTAGAAAACCCCAAGATCATGTACGAGTTTAACGGTTGCTTATTTCACGGATGTCCCGTCTGTTACCCTGACCGCGGCACTAAAAATCAGTTCTTACAACGAACCATGGAAGACTTGTACCAGGCCATTTGTCAGCCACGCCTAAAGTTAGAACAGGAAGGATACCAAGTGGTGGAAATGTGGGAACACAAATACAATCACCGTTTGAACACCGATCCCGAGTTTAAACGCCTCATGGAAAGTTACCAGTTCATGGACCCCCTGAACCCAAGTAATAGTTTGTACGGAGGAAGGACCAATGCCACCTGTTTGCTGTACCAAGCTGACGAAGAGAAAGGAGAAGAAATCATATACTTGGACGTGTGTTCACTGTATCCCTACGTGTGCAAATATTGTTGCTTTCCTGCAGGGCACCCACAATTGTTCACCGAACACATCGACCTAAAAAACATTCGACAATACGAAGGCTTGATCAAGTGCAAAGTTTTGCCTCCCACGAACCTATACCATCCCGTCTTACCTCGCCATTGCCAAGGCAAACTTATGTTTCCTTTGTGCCGTACTTGTGCTGAAACGTGCAACCAAGATCAACCTTGTCATCACACCCAGGAAGAACGGGCCTTGACGGGGACATGGGTCAGCGTAGAATTGTTCAAAGCTCTGAACATGGGATACCAACTGTTAGAAGTGTACGAAATTTGCCACTTTCCCAAGACACAATAATTCCACAAGGGTGACCCCACGCAGAAAGGCATTTTCGCAGACTACGTGGATGCCTTTTTGAAACTGAGCAAGAAGCCAGTGGCTATCTGTCCTGGTGTCACACTCCCGAAGACCAAAAGACATTCAGAGAGAAATTCTGGGCACAAGAAGGCATTACTTCAGATCACATTGAGAAAAACGAAGGCAGGCAATCGTTTGCCAAAGTGATGTTAAATTGCTTGTGGGGTAAAATGGCACAATGACCGTGTTTACCCAAGACGGAGTATTTGACCGAACCTTCCCGCTACTTTCAGATGATTCACGACAAAGCCAAATTCATGAAACACGTGGACGTCGTTCGTGAGGATTTGATCTTGGTGAATTACGAAGAAGATCTGAACTTTGTAGAAGATGACCCCTTTGGAAATGTCATCATTGCAGCTTACATGACAGCTCATGCTCGCTTAAAATTGTACGAAGCTTTAGAACTGTTAGGGGAACGTGTCTTGTACTTTGACATGGACAGTTGCATTTATATCGATCACCCGAGTCAACAGCACCCTGACATCGAAGGAGACCGTTTAGGAGCCTGGACAGACAAGCACCCCGATGACAAGATTCTAAGTTTTGTTAGTGGTGGTCCCAAAAATTACGGCTACGAATACTGGGCCATACAAGGAGAAGTGCACACGAAGTGTAAAGTGAAAGGACTTACTCTGAATTATCGTACCAGTCGAGTGGTCAACTTTGGCATATTGAAAGAAGCCTTGCAGTCTAGAGATAGTGACCACCTATCAACCCAACAAGATTGTACGTTTACCCACACACCACATCGTCAGTCGACCCTTGGAAAAAGTCTATCAAATCGTGTAGCAGAAGCGAGTGCGGCTTCCCACCCACTTTACTTTGCCGTATGGACATGTCGGTATAAAACATTGGTTGTAAGAGGATAGCCACCCACCAGAAGGATGACTTCGCCGCAGCAAGAATCGAGTGAGAAATCCAGTGAGAACTCCAAGTTCAAACCCTACCACTTTCCAGTCTTCTTACCTGACTATTGTGATTGTGCCCGTCGATTGGACATGTTTCAAAAATGGCCTACGGATAGGGAAGGATTACCTTCTTCGTATGTTTTAGCTAGAACAGGATTTGTCTACTTCGGACCCGAGTCAGGATTGGGATACGAAGTACAGTGTTTCGCTTGCGGACTGAAGTTACGAATGGATCTATGTATCTACAAAGATTCAGCTATTCTGGAACATACTCGATGGTCTCCGCACTGCCCTTACCTTTCAATGGCCTTTCCACCCATTAAACTACGGTACAATTATGACGGTACCTTAGAGACGGTACCTTCCAAAACTAGACGTAAACACATTGCATCCTATTTCATTGTTGTTTCTTTTCCACATAATAGCTTATTTTTTATAAAATGTTAAACTTTACTAATCTTTTTTCAAGATCACTTTAGTTTGCAAAAATACGTCTTGTCATTTATTGGCATTCTACATTGAATTTTGTAAACTAGCTATAAACCTGACCTAATTACTCAACTTAACTGCTGACAGAAACAGTCTACAGTAAATGTATTTCATTTCTATAGCTCGATGGATAAACATTACATCTTTTAAAGCTGTGCACAGAATAGGCCGACATATCACGAGTCAGGAAAACATGGGGGTGGTATCCCCTGTGTCCAAAATTAATATCATTTTGAATAGAATATTCTAGTGACAATTGCCTCTTTTCAAATGGTAAGCATTGCTTTTTTTTATTTTCATCAATCTGTCAAATTCGGTATGCATTTTGCTTTAATATTTGAGATGGAAACCTTAGGTGCATAGAAATGTCAGACAGCATTGTACATCATGGATGGTGTCCAACATACTTTTATGATCATAAAACAAAATCCCATTTTTTAGTTATGGCCACTGATTTAAAAAATATTCATCCAAGCTAAATATAATAATAATAATAATGAGGACTTTGTATAGCGCCTAATCTTTAGAAGCTCTAATCGCTTTGCAACATTAGACAACATAAAAACATACACAATGATATGATTACAAAAACAAACACCATGAAATTAGAAAACATAAAAAACATGCTGAGAATATTTAAGGTAGTTAACATTATTAAGTCATTAAGTTTGTTTTTGTAGTCAGAATAAGTAGTTTTGAGAGCACTCTTGAATGGGATCACTGCGTCTTTGTGTCTAAGTTCAGTGGGCAATTCATTCCATGTTGCTGGGCCCTGGTATGCAAAAGAATGCTGTCCATGTGACTTTGTTTTCATAGTGAGAATAATGAGTATATGATTGTCGGAAGAGGAGTGTAAGTATCTTGCTTGTGTGTACACATAGGTGAGGTCGGATAGGTATGTTGGACTAGAGTCTGTCAGTGAAACGTAGCACAGAGAACTAATGTTGTGTTTGATTCTGGATCGAATGGATAGCCAGTGTTGGGTACAGAGCAGCGGGGAGGTGTGCTCTGATTGTGGTACTCTAAGTATGATCCAAGCAGCTATGTTTTGAACTTTTTGAAGTCTCTGCAGTAGATATTAAGATGAACCAGACAGAATTGAGTTACCATAGTCCAGTCTTGAAAGCAGTAATGAACACACAAGTGTTTTAGTGGCATCAACTGAAAGATATCTGAGAATGGAGCTGATGCGTCTCAGCTCAAGATACGCAGCCTTGCATATGTTCATGACATGTTGGTGCAATGTGAGAGTACTGTCCAGAGTAACACCTAGGTTTTGTACTGATTGTGTGAATTTAATGTTGGTGTTGCTGATATTTATTGTGTGAGGTAAAGGATGTGAATGAGAAAGTCTTTGATAAGTAAGTATGGCTTGATTTAAATTGTGTTTTTCATGTGACTTGCCAGAGATTTTTAAATGAATTGATAAAGTAACTTGAGACACATTTCAAAGTACATGTTTTAAAAATATTCCATTGATTATTGCTGGCATTTAGAAAAATGCAATGCATCCTTTGTTGTGAAACTTATTTTAAAACATTGTATTACTCATGCAGAAGCCTGCTTGAAAACTAATGGCAAAGCAAAGGCAAATGGAATGGAAGAGACCATATCAGAGACCCTCAAATATGCACCCAACCAACGCAGAATGATAAAAAACAAGGTAATCCAAATGACTCTTATTTCATCAATATTGGATTCAGTTTCGTCTTTTAAAGCATAGTATTTGCAAAGCGGATGCATTTCTAAACTGATAACAAAATCAGCTTATCCTATTGCCCAGGACTATCAGAGCTAGAGTCCAGCTAACTACAATATGCATATATCTTGTCTGATCGGACAAGTGCCTCCATTTGGAATTTTTATTCACATGAAATATTTGGATGAAATAAATTCATCTTTGTGCAAATTGATTGCACCATCCACTTGCCAGAAATGACAAGTAAGTGCAAAGTTATCTTGTATCATGGCTTAATGATAGTAAGGGAAGCACAAGTGCAGTGAAGAAAATTTCATACATTTTTATAATGCTGATTAACATGACTTCTGCATATGTAACTAGTGCTGAGATGATATGACTTTATTTAAGCATTACAATTTTGTTTTAATTTGCAGGTGCCTGAGCAGAAGAAGTAATAGATAAACTTTACAGTGGAGTTGGAGACTGATTCTGATTCATAATCTTAATTAAATCTAGAAAATAAACATTAAAGTCATATTAAAATATCTGTTGTATTGTTTCCTTCTTTCATTTTTCTCTTAAAAACAAATGTCTGAACCTTTAGTCTGTAAATTCAGTGGATTCCTTATCAGCCCATCTACTTTTACTTTACACCATGCTACTTTAAAAAAAAAATGAATTATCCCCATTGGGGTAGGTCCCCCCAACCCCCCACCCTACTTTGTCAACTTACCTGCCACATTTAAATCTAATGGAAGGCCCTGCTGTAAAGCCTGTTAGTAAAACTACCCAACAAGAGGATTTCATACATTTGCAACTCCTAGATGGATGGTAATGTTTTCATTTTTGTAATGTAGATTTGGACATTCTTGCCACCAGTATGGAATATGTGTTTCAGAAACACAAGCAGCTTTCATCAGATTTGCATATAGGTTTTATATGTTGTGAGTATGTTGTAGGAAGTTTTTTTAAATAACATCATATGAGATGATGCCAGTGGAAATGGCAGAAAAGTGTCTGTATTGTTCACCAACTACACCTTGTTCTTACAAAATGTGGCTGTTACACATTCCCATGATGATGTCACTGACAGCCATCAGTGAGGAATGCCCCAACAAGCATAATACAAATTGCTTCCATTGTAATTGTTACAATTCCATTCTGACCACTCCGGTGTCCTAGTGGTTAGAGCGTCCGCCTCAGAAGTGGGAGGTCATGGGTTCAAACCCCAGCCAAGTCATACCAAAGACTTACAAAAATGGTATTAACAGCTACCTCGCTAGACGCTCAGCATTAAGAGGTTAGTGTTAGGACTGATCGGCCTGGTGTCAGGATAATGTGACTGGGTGCAACATCATACTACATGTTTGCAGCATGATGCCCCAGTGCTATATATCACTATAAACTGCCACACTGCAGACATTGTAGCAATATGACTGAAAAATTATTCAAGCTACGTTAAAAATCCAATCACACACACACAATTCCATTCTACGATCCAGAACCAACACTAATTCCGTACTACAGTTCTTGCATTTCAATCCAATTTTGCTTTTGAAATGTAGTGCCACTCAATTCATAATGAACCCATTCATTTCAAACACTCGCAAATACTTATTATTCCTGTCTACAACTGAAAAATATCTATATAAAAAAACGTGTAACTGTGTTTTATGCAAGGGCATGGAGATGCACAAAAACTTGCACCTGAAGCTTGAATAAAACCCCGACTGTGGATAAGACTTTACCCATCGATTACCCCAGCTTGGGGATAAATTCCGACCGTGGCGATTTATTATATATCCTATGACTGCTCCAGCTTGAGGGCAAAATCCAAGCACATCCCTAAAAAGATAACAAGTATAACGGCTCTTTACCTTCTGTAAATGCCACTTGAGCTTCCTGATGCTGTTGTATCTGCCATTTGACAGAATCACGAATGTGGATATATTTCTTAATTGCCTCTAGTTGTTGAGCTAGTTTAGCTGTATGAAATTCCTTTGTGCAGACTCACTCATTATTAATATTACAACAGTGATTTAATTACACATCACCTGTCAGCACACCGATGATAAGTCAGTTATTTTATAACACACCAACAAGCTTGCCCCTTGCACCCCCCCCTTTTTTTTTTATTTGGGCACCTGTGGACATGAATCTGCAAGGCTCAAATTGTCATTTTTAATATAAGATCTCAACATTTTTAAGGCCTTAATTTTAAAGACATCCTTAAAACCCCCAAAAGGTTATCAACTGGATCACCAGCCTTCGTTTAGAGTAACAGCAAGTATATATATATATTTAGGTCTAAGGAAACACAATAAAAATGTTTGATTTAACAATGACATATTTGCCTCAGGTCTGTGATCCTGAAGTGAATATTAACTGTCCATTTATTTTCTTGGCTTTTCTTTACTAGGAAATTGATTATAGAGATTTCTGCAATGGTGAAGGCAATGTAAAAATTGGTTACTATAACATACTTTTTACGCCATGTTTGAAAAAATAAATCCAATGGAAAGGTTATAGTCTGAAAATCTTCATTAAATTAAGTTAATATAGGGGAAAAAACTTTAAGAGTTCATAAATATTTTTCAGTGCTGAATAAAGATATAACATAACACTTTCTGCTGTGATTTTAATAGTTTCTGAGAGCATGAAAAATTTCTAGAACTATAATGTATAAATGTTTTCAAAAGATTATATTAATATGAGGGAAAAATCTGTTATGAAATAAACTGACAAGATCTTGTATGAATTCATGTTATCTTTAAATATGATATTTGTGTGAAAATATCTGGAAGAAAAAACAAGATGGTGCCACTCACACATACAATGTGGTTGCCACAGTAGCCATATTAAGAAACTTTTTATCGCTACTTCTGAATGGATAATTGTGTCAGCGTGTCAACATGTGTACAAAATACTTATGTTGATGTCTAGCAGGTCCTGAATGAGAATTATGGTGCTGTACAGACATCCTATAAGGCCACCAATGTGGCCATCCTGAAAATCTTGGTATAACTACTTCTCCTGAATGAATCGTCATATCAGTGAAAGACTTCTTATGTCTAGTTGGACATAAATGAAAATAGTGCCAATCTAACCTCCAATATGGCTGTTTTAATGGGCATCTGGAAAACCCCTTCCTTGCTACTTCTCCTAGATGGCTGGTCATTTTGACATTGTGCTTTCACTAGATGACCTATTTGATGTCTGGTTGGCCGTAAATGGAACTATGCATATGGTTTTGATGTCTAGTTGGTCCTAAATGTGGTTTTTGCTGCTCATAAACTTCTAATGGTATTATAGTTGGTTCCTTAATGAAACTGCTGTACAAAATTAAAAGGCCTTCTCACTTTCTGTCAAGTTGGATACAATTATCTTTACCAGCTAGGATTTCTTGATCCTCTTTTTTATACATCAACCCTTCGCATATGTAGTTAGCTAAAACAGTATTTTGAACAATTAATTGCCCTCTTGCAAATACAATCCCAATTGCATGCTTTTACCAGTGTGAGAGCTCCTTATATAAGTAGCTAAGTATTCAGTAACTGAATTTCCACATCCACATGCATCAACTCAGAATTAAAAGTTGCAAAACATATACAAATTTGAAAATCTTGAGACATGTGTCACTTTGCATGGTGGGTGTTATGATTTAAATGCAACAAGGAAATTGAATTAGGGTTAATTTCTTTAAGCTGTATTCAATCGTGGGGCCCTGGATTATAGAATGGTCTAGGCATACACATCACTAATCAACTCTCTCTAGTCCAACCAATGTGTGTATATGAGAAAGCTTGCCAGTAGCGTTATGTGTGTTGATTTCTTCCAATAAATATGTTGGCTGCCATGTAAAGTCTATGATGTCCTGAAAAATGGTGTTAAGCTCCATACAAGCAAGCTAAACAATCAATGATATAATGGAACAGTAGACACCATTTTAGCTAAATATGCCAAGAATTGATTTAGAGACTTGGTTAGTGATGATGACTTAAAATTGGCAAGGGATTAAAAAGATAAAAGAAATGACCTTTCATGGCACTGTAATATAACAAATGAGGAAAAACAAAAGTTTATTGCATTTGAACCTTTTGTTTTTTCACAGTTTCAATTTAAGTCATAAGGCCCCTTATTTTGCCTTACCAAACATATAGCAAGTTATTACCTCAAGCCCTAGCACTAATAATGCCTCACAAGTAAGCAGTCTTTTATGAAGTCTCAGGTCTGAGTATATGTCTAGCAATACTTATGTCCAGTTTGTTTATAAAATTCTTTCTCACATGGTACAGTTTTCAGAGAGACACGATAAATTCAACAAGTGTGGTAATGAAGGGACAGGCATTCTTTATTTATGCACACATCCCAAAGGGACATTGCTATGTTTGAATCAACACTGAACTGAAGAATGGAGCATCAGCTGCATCAATTAAAATATTGTGGCCCACACAAAATACTGCAAGGACTATAATCAATTTATGAGTGCAATGGGCATGAATTACTGTAGCAGACTGGAGGAAGTAATCCGAATTTATTAATATCTTGAAGCTAAATATAGTAAAGTTTTCATCTATAATCTGTGGAATCATTTTTGCACACAGTTTGCAGGATTTGTCTTTGGGTCATCGTTTTTCTTTTTCTTCATCTTTCTAGCTTATGGTATCTTGATAAGTCTTATGGTGCCGTGCAACTGCACTTGATGATTACCACAGCCAGTGACATTGTATCAAATCTTCTGGGATCAGATGATTCAATGCAAATTCCACATAACCTATCACCATCCTCATGTTTGCCATCTGACTTACTAAGTTATTTTGCCTAAATAATAATAAAAACAATCTGGTCTGATGTATTGATAGCGTTCTGAATGACCATAATATATTCTCTGTATCTATCCTAGAAAATCCTGAGTGGATTGCTGTTTGGTTTTAATAAACCAAAGTAATCCAATGAAAGGCATTTTACAGACACAAGTGTCTGTTTCCTGTATGCAGTGATTAAATGATAGTATTATGTCTTTATTTTTTTAAAACTGATGATACATATGATCACCTTCAATGTGCAATATTAGTTATGTTAATTAACGAGTGGGCAATATTTGAATTTCAAAGATAAAAGTGTATGCCATGATCACTTTAGTAGGATGATTTGTCAAGTGAGGTTATCTTTTCTGTTTGAATAAATATTGTTAACTAAACTATTTTCGCAAGTTATGACATAAGAATGATTCAAAGAAAGAAAATTCATTAAATTGAACATATAAAATGTAATACTGCAACAGAGTCTAGATGAACTATTTCTTCAGAGACACAATCCAGACTCTGTGGCAGCAAAATTATCAAATAGGACACAACTAAGAGACAATCACATTTTCAGTCACAATGGTTTGACAATTATCAATGGCTTGAATTCATTGACTGTGAAGGCAAAGTGATTTGCAGTTACTGCAAAAAAAGTTCCCAAACTGTCACAGATTTTAAATTCTACCAGTGGACTTGTAAGTGTAACTGACAAATTCAGGATTTAATCAAGCAAGTCTCATGATAGTATTATACCTAATAAAGCAAAATGTAGCACAGTATATTCATGACACTTAGGCCAGCATGTACAAAATATTCCTCAAGTTACAGTTGCTAGCACTCCACTAAGAAATGTCATTTTATAATAAATAAAAATGTAATGGAAAAAAAAATCGATAAAGTGATTGCACTCTTTAACATAGCCTACTACCTAACTCAATAATGAAAATGATTTGGTTCATTATATCTTTGTGTTTTATGGAATAAATGCATACATCTGATTGAATTTTAGGCAAGAGACTGAACTTTTGGGTTAAGTTAAAATGTATGTGGAACAAATGCATTTTCTAAAACTACTTGTATCAGTGTGCAGTGTGACTTTTCTTTAAGATAACTCAAAATGGTACTGGGTATATATCATTTTCTTCAACTGCACACTGTTGTCTTCCATTTGATTTGATGACTTACAGCTATACTGTCTACACAGTAGGCCTCAACGTCAGGAAAAATTCTGTATACTTCAGTTACAGCTGAAATAAGTTTTGCATTAGTACCTGAATCAGACAAAAAAGGTTGTGTTCTGGTGTGTGAATAGAAATGGCTAAAAGTAATATAGACAAAAGCCATAAGAGTACACAAGTTACATATGAAAACCACCAATTCACTTGCATGTGTGGCATACAAGTTCAAAGATTTGCTTCATGTTTATTTCTGTACACACATTGTTCAACTCATAAGATATTTTAAGAGCTATTTCTCTATTGTATGCATAATTCATTTACAAATGTGATTAGTGGGCCACACCGAAGGCCATACTATTAGTTCACTTGGCAATATGGTAACGTCAGCTGAAAAGCATAATCATCCATTAAAAGAGCATTATGATATGAACATTAGGTATTTAGGACATATAGATTTTTCTTTTCCAAATGGAGTCCAAGTAATTATTGCCCAATCCAGGTATAATTTTGTACACAAGTAAAGAACAAAATAAGATAAATCTTCATTTATTTGCAATTGACAATACACTTCTTAATGAATATACACTTTTGCATTTATTTTGTATCACTTGAATAAACAATATTTCTTTCAGTTCATTTTAAACTTTTATTTTATATCACTTGAGTAAACAATATCTCTTTCGTTTCATTTAACACTTAGAAACAGGTTCTTCCAGTTACAATAATCAACTCTGGAAACAATAAACAAACTGGAACTTTTGACCTAATTATATTACATTTACTAGGGTTAAAACAATAAATTCCTTAACATAATAAATTAACAGTTCCAGTTAATCAAACACAAAATCACCTTTTATACAGGGTGTGAACTGTTAATATTTACAGGATAAAGCTTATAGTTTCCAAATTGATTGAAGCTTACATGTTGCAGTTGCTGGCACATATCTATTTCCAGCATGGTTTGCATACATTCCACCTTTAATAATTTTGTTACTTCCCTACCCCACCCCATTCAGTAACAAGTATCAAAAATCAGGCTCATTCTAAGGCAAAGTCTGTAACTTGTGTACCACAGTCATCAGAGAGACAAAGATGCAAAACTTTATGATGCCTGTCAAAGGAAGAAAACAGTTTGTTGTTTACCCAAGTTTTGAACCAGTTAACTTGAATTCTCAGACCATCAATTGCTACAGCCCCACTAATTACAATTGTTAGGGAATAATGAGAACTCACCTTCAGTTATCTGTGTATATATATAATTTTAATAACCAAGAATACCGGATGTCTGGGAACATTATAGCATTCAATGGTAACGTCAGAACTGAGATGAGAGAATTAAACAAGCATAGTACATGACATAATATATCCATAAACTATTGACTGGGAAAAATACTACAGAACACCATTTCTGCTGGCAGTAAGATGTTGAACCTATATGTCATAAATATCAGGTTGGACATCTAGGACCAGTAATATTCATAATGGGCAGTACCCACCCCCCACCCCCCCAAGTGAGAAGGGCCTGATTTGTAATCTAAGCCACCCAACCTATCACAGCCTTTATAGTACTTGAAACAAATATTGAGTAATAGTAAAACAAACTCTGAAAGTTATTAAAACCAATTTGTTATATTTCCATAACTCTGCATAGTTAACTGTGCAAGCAGACTTAAACATATCAGTGTATGACAGTTAAATTGAGCTATAGCATCGATTAACAGAAGCTACGAATTCATCAACAAGCAGTGAACAATCATCTTCACAATAAATGTCAAACATTAGCATCCATAAGCTGTCAAGACAAGTTGTTACACTGGATATATAATCATCCATTTATTTCAAACAAGCTGTGAAAAACGAACCTCACGTCCGCTATATGTACGCTGGCCATTGCAAAGGATGCTTTAATAGATTAATGTTTATCGTCGTGTCTTGACAACCATTTTGCGCGCGCACACCGGAAAGTCATGCTATATATTTGTTACTTGTGAACGTATTCGTGGGCAGTACGCTATATATTGTTCCCGTGACCGTATTCACGGGCAGAATGCTATATGTTTGTTCTTCGTGAACGTATTTTTGGGCAGTTACTTTGTCATCTTCAACCTAAAGGTCAAAACTGCCCATGAAATATATATATCTGCCCACGAACCGAAAACATGAATAGGACTATAACATAAGTGTATATACTTATTTTCAACATATACATAATTACTATGTAAGAAATACAACCTATGTATATGTATTTTGATTTGAAATGTAAACTATATCATGTCCTTCCCGTAAACCCACTTTCGGGATGACTGCCCACAACGCACCTAAAACGTGTATATATATATATATATATATATATATATATATATATATATATGATGGCATCTGTTGTTCCAAACTTCAAAAAGGACATTCGTATTTTAAGAAAAAAAAATTATGGGCTCCCCTCTTTAATTCTCAAACACAAACACACACAAACAAACAAATATGGCAGAGTGTCATCACCAATGTATATGGCCAAAGGCCGTACAAGTTCAAAGCCAAAGAATAGTCTTTTAGTCTAGAATGGCATATTTGAAACGAAATATCCGGTGGTAAATGTTAAATTCTCATTAGAGGCCCAACAGACCCATACTGTCACGATGTTACATCTAAAGAGACCATAAAAACTCATAAAAGTGAGAAAAGTTGTGATTTATTAAACTTTCGTTGTGATTTTTGTTATTCAACAAAATATGAAGAAAAAATTAAGTGTTTATATTTTGTTTTGGTTTTGTACCAAATCTGATTAACGTTTTAACTCTATGGGGCAGATTATTTTCAAGGCTGACCTATGTTTGTGAGTAAAACTTCGTAGGAATCTAACGGCATTTACCTGTAGGTGAACACACACCCTAATAGAAGTCAACGTAACTTTTCACATGTTCTCCTCCGCTTTCCCACCCTAATATTGAAATTTGAAATTATTATTTAGTCGGGACGTATAATACCACTGTCGAACCACTGTGTAACATCAAGCAAGCGATTGGAAAAGTAAGAGAAGACAATGACTAACTTTATCTCAGTTAATTAAAATATTGCACTTTCGTTTAGAATATTACATGCAACAGTTTATATTGCATTGTTTCATTCCCTCGGAGAACTGGGTCAATAAAATGCTTGAAAGTAAATCTCTCTCTCTCTCTCTCTCTCTCAGACTCACACATACACACACGTTAGACGTATGACTGATATGACTGATGGATAAAACATCTATTTGACGGGTGACTTGCCTATCTATTGCCTCCCATACCTTCCTACTTACCTACCTACTTACACCCCACCTTAATTCTGACCATTCTACCTCCCCACATACATACATACATACATACATATCGACAAGCCTATACATGTGTAATAGGAAAAACCGTTGTACTTTCCAAGTTCTAAAAATACATTATAGGGCTGGGTATAAGACAGTAGATAGCCAGAAATATAATAAGAATAAGTTGCAAGATTGTCAAAACATATATCGATCGACTTCTATGTACTTTTAGTTGGGCCTGCTTTCAAATGTGAACAGAGTAACTCTGCTCTTTATATAAACAACCAAAAACGACAGCGTAAAACTAAAAAAAGTACATTCAATGGCCTTTTTTAAGTGCGACGTTGGTTTATTTTTAACTCTTCAATACAAACGATCAATTCTTTTTGGCTGAAATATTCTCTCGCGGTGTCTGAATTCAAACAAATAACTCTAGTAGTTAAGTGGGGCACATTACTGACAATGGGAACATACATTACAAGACACACACCCCGGCACGTTTACGGACACGATGTTTCAGATCACCCTGGGCACTTTTACGGACATTGGGAATTGAACAAAATGAATATTAGACCTGTATACGGACAATGGGACTTACCATAATTATTATATGCTCATTTGTTTTCTCCGTTAACTTTACATGGTCAGAATTGTTCAGTATTTTACGATATTTCACACCTTCATATTGCACTCACATGCAGGACACGTGTGCCCAATAGTGTATTAGGAACCACTTTGTAAACAAATCATGTACACTCGTGTAACAGATGCTTTACGTCTTGGTTAATTAAATTTGTTTCTGAATGAACTAAAGTAGATGTACTGCCACGTACTATCTGCTTGCTACATTTCGCGTTAACATTTTTGATACAATGTTTCGGATTTTGGCGATAGACGCCATATTTCATACAACTGCCGGGTACCTACAAATAACGTACAAGTTAAAAGGCATAAACTGTCTCCTTTAGCTGGTAATAAGAATGGCAAAAAAATATACTTACAGTTTTACCTCCTGAATTACCTCAAAATGTACTTTATTAGTTCTGCAAATCCGAATTATATGAGCCATGTCATGGGTTTTCAAGCGTGATTACGTATTTCGAAACTTTACTGTAATTTCGACTATAATCCAAGTGCAATTACATCCTCCTTACTGCACTCAAAATGTAATAAACATTATATTTCATAGCCTATCTTCGATAACTGAAATTGAATGACTTCATATTTTTCCCACATTATGGTTTCAAACATTCAATGGCGGAATAGAAACACACTTACAGATGTAAGCACGCTGCTCCGTCGCCGATGATATTCAATGTACTTCAAATAGAATTGTCACATAAATCCAGTCCACAATCAGGAAATTTTGTAGAAGCGACAAAATAACCAAATTCTATTCATTCCAGATCAAATGGAAAAGTTGTTGCAATGCACATTCATTCACAATATGACTCCAAATTTCAATTGTAAGTAGACCAAAACGCCATTTTATTTAGAAAGTTATGTCATGCGCGCGACTAAATTCAAATTCATCTGGGCGGAATTATGTGCGAATTTATAATGTTCTTGTTGTGTAATTATGAATCTGCGCTTGTGTATTTAGTTTGGAATACGGCATACATTCAGTTACTTTGTTTAGTGTAGTGTATTTTTGTTTACATAATTAAGCCTTAGATAGAATAAGAAAATGAGCATATAATAAAAAAGGTTACTGCATTTGTATGGGAAAACATGAACTCGTTTTGTCGGATGGATGTACTGCACTCCCAAGGCTGTTAAGTATTTCCATCCGAAAACTATCGGTCATATTTTCCCATGCAAATGCAGTAACCTATACATATAGGACAACAAAGGGAATGGAACAGATTAGGCTACGTCACGGTACTGAAGACTGGTAATAATGTTGCAACAATGTTGCAAGTGGCTGCCCTCAATCGGAACCAAAGAGCGGGGGGAAAATACTCGGGACATAGACATATATTTCTCACCCGTGCGACAGAGAAATCTAGCTGTTTTGCTAACCTTACTTTTCTTATCTCAGTCTAGTCTTCTCAGACCAGTCGTCTCAGTCAAGGTGTCCACGCACTCAGACCTACTTATAAAAAAGAAACCCTTTTTGTCTTATGCTGTGCCTGACATAATTGCTCTAAAGTCAAACAACAACAACAATAAATATATAACAAAACTTAGTAACTTAAGGTAAATCCATCTTTGAGAAAACACCATACAAAAACATTTCGAGAGAGACAAAGACACACACGCATACGACATCGAAGTTTTTGATATTATGCTAGTTCGCTCCACACAGCACGGTCAATTTTATCCTATATGCAGGCCTAGCACAATACATTTTCAGGTCAGCGTCATTAAATCTAGCTAAAGCTACATAACTAGTCTTAAATACTTCGTGTTAAACAAATTATATACTGTTAGCTACATTTAATGATGCTGACCTGAAAAATGACTGCTACAGATAGGATAACATTCTCAATGCTGTGTGAAATGAGCTATGACAGAAAACACTGATCCATGCACATAGACTATAGACTTATACACTTCATAGCCTCAAAACTCTCTTAACAACTACAGAAAACTTAGTAACAGCCAGAAAAAATGTGTTATGACAAACGTGCTATTTTCTAATTTTTTTAAGCATCTCCATTGTGCAATAGCTGAATAAACAAAATACATTATTATTTAATGACAAATAATACACTTACCAGCCAGAAGGAATCATTTATCCGTCAACACAGTAATCCATAAGCAAATTTCACGGTAGCACTTGGCATATTTCCAAGGCAGGAAACTAAATTTTCAAAGAACCCGTGAACTTGAAGGTTCAGCACATGGTTACTCGCCAGGGTCCGTATTTGGAGGATCTTTTATACAGAGGGGGTAATTTTACAATCAATATCAAGAGCAACACAATTATGTCACAAATAGTTTCACCTACTCCAAAGAAAAGGGGTTATATACGATAGTGACACAGATCACAAATTGCCCGTGAATAGCCCAAGCATGGGCACACATGCAACATGTCACTTTTCGTTATAATAGTAGCCTATACACTACAACATAAGTCTGGGCCCAGTATCGTTTCATCATTTACAATATAATTTTCTAAATTGGAACTGATAAAAATGAAATTTTCTTGTAATAAATATTAACTACTTATTGTTTATTTCATATAACATCCATATATTAAACGTGATAATACCTCAATACAATGCAACGTTATTTGTTGTTCTTTTGTTTGGCTCACGCATAAAAACTGTGTACTTCGGATGACATGCCACAGTTCTTTGTTACTTTAAATGAAGTTATTGGGTGAGAAGAAAATCTACGTTGGGGTTTGGACCGAGACAAGGAAATCCCAGTCGCGAGGGTTACATTATATGTCTTCCCCCCCCCACCTCGGCAAGCCTCATGGGGAGACAAATAATGTAACCCCTTGACAGAGATTTCCTTGTCTCGGTCCGAACCCCAACATATATTCTATATAACACATACCATATACAACATACAGACATAGATGGATGAACATCAATCTATGACATAAACAACTATACAACCAACTAAAAGAAATAACGTACAACATAGAGACATAGATGGATGAACAGCAGTCTATGACATAGACAACTATACAACAAACTAAAAGAAATTTAGACAAAAAACCAAATCTTTTCGAGGCATATGAGTGGCACTGAAAAGGGCCTTAATTTTTTTTTTTTTTTTTTTTTTTGTTAACATCATTCCGTCAACATAGAGGGCATCGCAAATGTCTTCTTCTCTCCCTTAAACTTCTTCTGCCTTTTGGACCATAGATGATGACTCTCTTCAAGCAGCCTTGTCTCTCCACATAAATTCTTCTTTTCCAAACGCTCATATCGGTGATTCGGATAAATGTCCATGATGATTTCACATACATGGGTAAATCCGTGCGGAACAGCATCGACGATACAAGGGTAGATGATTATACGTTTGTCCACATCCTGTGACGAGAACAGGTGAAGGAAATTAAATGAACTGCGGTTATTTATAGTGGAAGAGCGGATCGAAACGGGTTGAGTTTTTCACCAATCATAACACCCGTTACAAAATTCAGTCACAGTGTGGAGACTGTATTCCAATCTGAAGAGAGTTGACTGTGACATCACATTCCATATATAGGTGCGGTAGCATCTGTGCATCGTGAATCAATGCGACAGAGTTTTCAAACAAGACGGAGACTAAAAAGACACTGAATTGGGGTGCACCGGCTGTGGAGACGAGAAGCGATGATATATCAGCGGCTACCAAAGTCAACACAGTCTTCCTTCCAGAAGAGGTCAACTTTAATTGGGATTTAGTCGATTTTCTTTCTTCTTCGCAAGAATTCGTTCCGTTACCAGTACCTTCGCCACCTTTTTCCTTACCATGCGTCGAGGATTTTAAACAGAGACAGAAAGAAGAATTGGAGAATTTTTTACAGCAGCAGAAAGAAACAGAAAAAGCTTTTCTTCTTCAACAGCAACATCGAGTGGAAGAGGCAAGGAGAAGGAAACAACAAGAAGAAGAAGCATCAGCAGAGAAGAAACAAGGTCTAGGAGAGAAGGAGTTCAGTGAAAGTCAAACAGTGACGGTACTCTTCGACATGTTAGTAAAGATAAGGAGTCTGAAACTAATGTATCAGACTTATCTAACACGACCCAAGAGAAAACGACCTTCCCGAACAAACAAACAAACGCTGTTACTAAGCCTGAGATACCTATCCTAGTGATTTCCACCAAACCATCATCAACAGGAGCCAGTCCAGAAGTAAGCCTTGGCCGTGGCAAAGGCTTAAGGCAGTTAATGCTGATGATTACGTCCCGTTCCTGAGTTGTTGTTTTATATATAAAAAACAACAAAAGAAAAACACCCAACGGTCCTTTTCAGGGCTACTCACTTATCTCGAAAAGAGATACTATTCATTTTGCCAAAATCAATTAAAACTCAAACTCCCTTTTTGCCCATGATGTACGTGTGTGAGTGAGTGCGTACGTCAGTATAGGTTCTTATCATGATTATAAAAATCAAAACCAAGAGACACTTACGTTTTCTGTCTGGTCTATTCTTGTACAAATTTTACAATCCAATTTCAAAAAAGAACACCACACTGCAAAACGTTCAAAGACTTCTTCTGTGTCTTTGTTCACTCTCTCTCTCCCTGTTTTTTTTTTAAATTTCTTCACTTTCACAGGTTTCTCCTCCTCTTCTTCCTCACCTTCTCCTCTTTTCTTTTCTTCTCTTTTTCTTTCTGTACGTGTCTGAGTTCTTCCTTTAAGGAGGTTACCTCTTATTCCTGTCCGGAACCCATCTCTTCCTCTTGTTCCTGTTGTTTCTTATGGCATTCTGAAGACCAATATCCTTTCTCTTGACAATGATAATAGGTATCTTGATTTTTGTCTCTTCTGACGCTTGTTTTACTTTCTTGACGGTCTGGACACTATGTAGCCCAATGCCCTTTCTCCTCACAGATATAGCAAGTGTCTTGACTTTTATCTTAAAAGGATGTAGAGTAGTCCGTGGGCTTGTCTGAAGAAAACTTTCATATGACACCTCGCAAAGCTCTGATCAGAAGGTCGATCTGTGTTGGCTCTTCCATCGTTCTGGTCGGTTTGAGAGTGTAAAAATTAATACTGGAAGGGAAGACAGTGACCCTTTATATATACACTTGTCTGACATGGACATAAAGGTACCAATGGCGTTTAAGATGTAGTCATTTGACTTTTTCCAGTCAAGATGAAACGATCGCATCATTTCGTGGAGAAAGGAGAAGAAAGTAAGAGGCAGAAACGTGACTTATCACATCGCACAGCAGCTGAAGTCTTGGCACAAATTCATGCCAGCAATTTTGAAGATGACATGAGTGAGCCAGGATCCAAACCCAGAGAGTCTACACCCATCCAAGGATCACCACACCCATTAACCCCTTAAAACTACTACCACATTCGAGAAACGGAAACACGCTCCTCTTGAAAATTTAGAACTACGGCTTACACTTACACATGGAAGCTTAAGGATTTCAAGTCCAAGGTACCGTTGGAGAAAGTAGATTGGTTCATCACCGAGTTGTTGGATTCTTTGTTATCCACACTGAAAAGGCAATGTCAAGCAAAAGAAGACAATCGCTTGAGACTTTCCATTCATCACGACAGTTTGAAGTCCCCCTGTTTGATCGAGTTTAGCAGCCCAGCAGAACTGACACCTTCCAAAGTCATCAACAAGATCCAATACGTGCAACAATCATACGACACGTTTGACATCACCGATGGAAATCGACACTGTTCATGACCCACGTGTCTCTTCCGCAAGGGACAGGCCGCAAAAAGGTGTTATCGGTGGACACCCTTCCTAGCACCAAAAAGAGTCTCGTCCAAATTAACAACCCTCAAGACAAGATGTCTTTAGCCCGTGCCATCGTCGTAGGACGAACGTATGCCGACAAGATCGACACGGTTGAATGGAGCCTAGCAAACTATTCAAAAATCGAACCGAGCCAAACAATGATGAGAAGCAGAACTCCTGTTACAGAAGCAGGTTTATCCTAAGACACACCCTGTGGCATTTCTGAAATGCAAAAATTGCAAAACGTCTTGGCTCCACGCTACACGTTGAATGTTCACCCTCAAGAAGTGTGCGTACCTCTTTTGTTTCGAAGCAAAATATTTAAGGATGGAAAATACATTCACGTATATTATCACGATGAACATTTCGATGCCATTATCAGTATCAGGATTCCTGGGATACAGTTATTACTGTGAGAAATGTGACTATGGCTATAAAAATCGAGAGCAACACAAGCATTGTGGATCGAAATATGAGGAATGTTTGACCTCTCAACCCTGTCTGAACGAAAGTCAAGAACAAGCGCACTGCCATGCTTGTCAGAGAACTTTTGTCAACCCTGCCTGTTACCATCAACATCTGAAGACACAAGATTCACGGAAGAAAAGTGCTTGGCAACTCCTGAGATTGTGCCCTACGTGTGGACAACACATAAGTAGCAATAATGACAAGGCGCACATTTGTCGAGGAAAGAAACGATGTCACATTTGTCCACAAATCGTGGACTTAAAACATGAATGCTACATTCAAAAATGCCAGTCCCAACATGAAGATGACCAGAAAAAAGGGAACTTCATCTTTTTCGATTTCGAATGCATGCAAGAGACCAGCATTCACATTCCTGTGTGGCTTATCGAGCGTGCTTGTAGTGCATCCAAGAGCTTATCTTTAGTCATTGTCCTCATTGCAGCAAGATTCCTGGAGGACGTGAAAAAATATTTCGAGGACCGAACATGCTAGCCAATTTCGCCCAATGGATCTTAGACCGCACCAATGAGACGTGGACCCAAGAGGACATCGAACGTTGCGGAGATTGGCATCGCCATGCCACAGTGATAGTTCATAATTTATCGGGATACGATGGGTAATTTATTTTGAGATACTATACAAAACAAAGTACCGAACGTTCTAAAGTGACTTTGAATGGAGCCAAAATATTTTCCATGAAAGTGCAGTTTAAAGATTCGATTAGTTACTTGACCATGCCTCTGAGTCGAATGCCTAAAACGTTTGGAATGACAGAAATGGTCAAAGGTTGTTTTCCACACTTGTTCAATACCGAAGTCAGTCAACATGCCTTTCTATCCCATTTGCCTGGGGCTAACTACTACGACCCCGGACAACATGATCATCGAACGAGAAGCTTTCTACGCTGGGTACCAGACCAACGCCTCGGACCCCTTCGACTTTCAGGAAGAAATGTTTAAGTACTGTCGTTCCGACGTGAACATTTTACGGCATTGATGTGAACAACTTCGAGAAGTGTTCACGGAACACGGAGGGATCGAACCTTTGAAAGAAGCCTGCACCATTGCCAAAGTGTACCTCCAACGATTCATGCCCGAAAATACCCTGGCTGTCATAAGCCCTCAAACGACGAACTTTGTCAAACTTCAGTACTCAGTACTGGCTACATTACTTGTGCGAGAAGGAAGACAAATGGATTCAACATGCAGACAACGGTGAAGGCGAAAAGACCATCATAAGGTATTCAATGGATAGCTGGTACTTAGAAAACCCTAACATTGTGTACGAGTTTAACGGATGGTTTCTTCACGGATGTCCCCTTTTATGTCCTCAACGTGACACAAAAAATCAGTTTTACAACGTACCGCGGAAGACAGGAATGACGCCACTTGTCAGCGACGCTCGAAGTTAGAACAACAAGGATAACAAGTGGTGGAAATGTGGGAACACGAGTACGATCACCATTTGAAAACCAATCCCATGTTTAAACGCATCGTGGATAGTTACAAGCTGATGGACCCTCTGAACCCTCTGAACCCGCGGTACAGTTTGTACGGAGGATGGACGAATGCCACCACTTTGCTGTACCACGCCGACGAGGAGAAAGGAGAAAAAATCAAATACTTGGACGTGTGTTCGCTGTATCCTAACCTGTGGAAATATCGTCACTTTTCCGCAGGGCATCTGCAATTACTGACCAAGCACATCGACCTGGACAACATTCGACAATACGAATGATTGTTAAATGGAAAATCTCTTGCCTCCCTCGGACTTCTACCATCCCGTTTTACCTTACCATTACTAAGGAAAACTGATGTTTCCCTTGTGCCGTACTTTGCCAAAACGTGCACCCAAGACCGACCTAATCAGCACATCCAGAAAAAATGAGCCTGGACGGGAACGTGAGTCAGCGTGGAAATGTTAAAAGCTCTGGACCTGGAATACCAATTGTTAGAAGTGTACGAAATTTACCACCTTCCCAAGACAGAAAAATACCACAGGGGTGACCAAACTCAGAAAGATATTTTCGCAGACTAAGTGGATGCCTTTATGAAACTGAAACAAGACGCCAGCGGCTATCCTTCCTGGTGCCACACTCCCGAAAGCAAAAGAAATTCAAAGAGAAATACTGGAAGCAGGAAGGCATCACTTTAGACCACGTGGAGAAAAACGAAGGAAGGTGATAGTTTGCCAAAGTGATGTTAAGTTGCTTATGGGGTAAAATTGGAACAACTGAAAAATTGTGTGGGACATGTGAATTTTCTGAAACTACTTGTCCTAGATGAGTGGACTGAAAACAACATTTTTGTCAGCCATGTACTTGTGTCAGTCTGACTGTGCCTGATACCTCTTTAGAATTAGAGACTATTTCCCGTCAAATTTATATCAAAGCTTGGTAAATAAGATTATACCATCAAGAGCGTGTTTCCCCAAGACGGAGTATTTGATAGATCATTCCCGCTAATTCCAGATGATTCACGACAAAACTATATGCATGAAAACACGTGGACGTACTTCGTAAGGACTTGATCTTAGTCAATTACGAAGACGAACTGGACCTTGTAGAAGCTGACGAATTTGGAAATGTCATCATTGCAGCTTACGTGAAAGCCCATGCTCGCTTAAAATTGTATGAAGCTTTAGCACAGCTAGGAGATGCGTGCCCTGTATTTTGACACAGACAGTTACATCTACATCGATCGCCTGGGTCACCGGCACATTGACATCGAAGGAGACCGTTTAGGAGCATGGACGGACGAACACCCGACGACGAAATTCTAAGTTTTGCTATTGGCGGTCCTAAAAATTAAGGCTACGAATACCGGAAAAATGGAGAAGTGCACACTGAGTGTAAAGTGAAAGGATTAACTGGCAATTATCGCACCAGTTGAGTGGTGAACTTGGACGTACTGAAAGAAGACTGGCAGTCTGGACAGGATGGAAAGTTTACAAAGACCACTAGCGAACCGCACAAGATTGCACGTTTACCCACACATCAAATCGTCAGTCAGCCTTTGCAAAACGTGTATCAAATATTGTACCAGAAGCGAGTGCTACTTCCCAATCACTTCACTTTGCCGTACAGACACGTCGATATTGGTCAGCATATAAAAGTGACTACGTCAAAGACCCATAATTCATTGTAACTACCAAGATCAAGCGAGAAAGATAAATACGTTTAAACAAACATCATTCAAGTTCGGGGATTCTCAAGTGGAGTGTTATACTGTACCTTGCGATGAGAGCGATGCCGTACGCTGTGACTTCAGCGATTCAGTACCACATCATGGTAACCTTGCTATGACTACTACTGCTTACTACTGCTACTACTACTACCACTACATCTACCGTGGAAAGTGATGATGTACGTGTCACACGGATATGAAAGCGATGCCACTCGTTATCATGGACTCTTTACTTTTTTCATTGCCAAGGTCAATCTCTACAGATGTCATACAAACATGAGCAAACTCCTGCGGATTTCACCGTACCCTCCTCGAAATGAGCCTTCCTGTGAAAGACGAATATTCGCTCCCTGTGTGTTTGCCTGAATACTGCAACTATGAAGTCGATTCCAAATCTTCCAAGGAAAAATGCCTAAATATCTGGGAGGACCTACCCCCGGAAAATTAACCAGAGCCGGATTTATCTACTTGAGCGGAGGGGATAAAGTCAAATGCATCAGTTGTGGTGTGTCACTGCAAGGCATCATTCATATTACTCATGAAACCAAACGCTTTTTGACAGAAACAAAGTAGCCTTGACTGAACTGGCTGATCCCCGCGTTGACACTTCAACCAAAAAGCAAATTAATTTGAAACTTGGAGATAGCGATTCACTAAGACGTGTCATCATAAGCTCCTTCTTAAAATGGGATCCTAATGCCCCCAAAGTTCTCCCCAAGAACAAAGTCACTCCCAAAAACGCCAAACTAACCACAAAGAAGGAAAAGAGCAACGGTGTCAAGACCAAGTCACAGTCACAAAAAACAAAAAGCAAACACAAAAAAACTAAGAGTTCCTAGAAAAAGAAAAGCCAACAGAAAACAGTTTCTACCCGCATGAGAGACACTTCGGCCAGGACGCAACCTTACATTCGCAAACCACGACCTGCATCAACTGTAACCGCGTCTCCAGTAGCCTAGGGTTCTGTCACTTATCCGTTGCTGGTGATGCCAGCCAAAACGAATTTAACACCCGTTCTTCCTCATTTGATGAAACAATCGTAACCCGCGTCTCCAAAACCTTCTCATTCATCGGTGACACTCTCCTCCTCTTTAGCTACAGTGGCAGCTGCTCACAAACTACCTGCCCCTAAAATCAAAGTCCAAGAGAGATCCGGCACGCTACAGAGTTTACTGGATTTGTTCAATAAAAAAAAACTGTCCCGATTAAGTCCGTTCCGAACCCCTCCACGGCGTGTGATGCCTGTCATCAAGTTGATACGACGCAAAGACAATCAGTGGCGACGCATTCCAGTATAAAACATACATGAGGCAAAGAATGGGAATCAATTTTTTGTGCCCCTGAACACCCAAAGATGTCACCCCGCAGAAGTCATCCCTCTTCTAACAACAAAGGAAAGGAAAGGAAAAGACTTCCTCCTCGTTTAGTCAAGGATGTGGACTTTGTCCGTCCTGTCCAAAGCTTCCTTACCCATGCGAAAAACAACTCATTCAAACAGCTCCAAAGACGTCCTCGATACCATGTGCGAATGTTGGCTGAACGTCTTGAAATGCAAGATATCTTTGCCTAAACACCAGAAAAAATACTCAGCAAAACATCGTCACGTTCTTTGCCAAATGGTTCAAAGGAAAATATTCAATCGTCAAAAGAAAAGATATTGGTACAACATGGTGGAATTTTGCCCATGTTGTTTGGACCCTTGCTGAAAGGTGTATTGGGAACAATGATGTGAGGACTCATGGGAGAAAGATAAAAAAGACCAATAAGATAAAAGATGCCTTTTGGGTCCAAAAATCTCAGACGTGACCATTGAAATCCGATGGAAGGACGAAAACTGGCTTTAGTGCCTTACAAACGATGGATGGAATACCATCGTTGGCAAGAAAAACGAACCCCGCCTTTGCCTCCCAATCCTCATTTGACTGAGATGTTCCAGTTACAACACGAATTGCCGTCGTTGATGGATCACAACGATTTGTCTGAAAGAGAAAATTCGCAAAAGTACGGTCAGCTATTGCAACGACTGCAACTCTTTCACCAGAAAGCTTTAGACGAACAGCTCTGCTAACTCTGAAAAATTTTCAGACCCTGAGGAAAAGTTCATCAACATCACCACCACCACCATCAGCGGTCAAGACAGATGCAGCGCCATGAATGCCTGAGGAAGACGAGGTACGAGAAATCTTTCAAACACCGTCAGCAGCTCCCATTCCTAGTAAGATTGCAGCGTCCTTGTTGACCCCTTCCCCCCCCACTCTCCAACGAGAAGAACTTAAAACTGGGATAAAAAGATGATGTCCACTCCTCCTTCGACAGAAGTCAAAAAGAAAGAAAGGAAACCAGAAGTGAGAAAAGAAAAGAAGACCAAACCCATCACATTATCACCTCCATCACCGAAATTACACTCGACTTCTACTCCCGTGTCACGTCGAACACGTAAAGCCGTTTCCAAAACATCATCGAAAGTAGCATCAGCGAAGAGTGTGTGACTTATTAAAAAAACGGAGAAGGTGTTAGCCAGCATTTACTACGATCAATCCCATCCTGCAGGTTACGGAGAAGTTCAGAAATTGTTTCGTGCTTCCAAAACCCGTCTGAAAAGTCTCCGTTTCCCTCAAGTGCAACGATGGTTACAAGAACAATCCACGTAAACTTTGCACAAACCCATTCCACGACCCTTTTCCAGACGTCGCACCCGAGTGGAGGGCATCGATCATCAATGGCAAGCCGATTCAGCCGATGTCTCTCATTTGGCCACCTACAATCGTGGCTAAAAATATTTGTTTTATGTCATCCACGTCTTTCCCAAATTTACCTGGGTCGTGCCATTGACTTATAAATCGAGCAATGAATTAGTTCGAGCCCTGGAACTGGTGTTGAAACAAAGCGGTCGTCACCCACTTCGATGGCAAACCTACAAAGGCACCGAATTTCTAAACCAAGCTTTTCAAAAGAATTAAAGAAACGTGACATTCATTTTTTCACCACCGAGAATCCCGAAACCAAATCCAGTATTGTGGAACGTTTTCAACGCACCTTGAAACAAAGCATGTGGAAATATTTTACACATCAACACACTCAAGTACATCGACGTCTTACCGCGCTTGGTTCTAGCGTACAACCAGTCTTACTATCGAAGCGTCGGACGTGCCCACCAAGAAGTGACTTCCGACAACGAAGTGACTGTTTTAAGCGTTTGTTTGGTACGTCCCCAACGGTGACTGTCCCCAAGAAAAGTGGAGTGTTGGCAGTAGGAGATTGGGTGCCCATTGGCAAAGCCAAACGCACTTTCGATAAAGGTTACTTACCCAACTGGACCACCGAATTGTTTCCTGTCACTGGACGAGTGCGTGGCCGTCATCCTGCTGCAGTCTATAAATTGGAAGACATGAACGGGAAATGTTAAAAGGAACGTTTTACTTGCCGAAGTTACAATGCGTAACCCAAACAGAAGACGAAGCATTCTCGAACGAAGAACCCATAAAGTGGGAAAGTGCCATGTCAGAGAAAACAAAGTTCATTGGAAAGGATATCCTCCCAGTTTTGATTATTGGATCTACGCTTCGCAAGTTATTGGCTATCAAAAGAAGTGACCATCATGCCATTCCACACAGCTTCATCTACCTCTACCACCACAGTGACCACTCCTTCACCGAGTTCTTCTCTGCAAGATCTACAAAAGCAACCCTTGTTGGTGTCGTGTGGAGAACGTGTGCCTAAAACGCAAATCGTCTTTTTCTACCAAACCTTTGTTGTGTATTGTGTCATCGGTGCTGCCATTGCCAATTTGAGTTTGCAACAAGGAGACAAACAACTGTGGACCATTTTACTGAGCAGTTGCATCTGTTATCTTCTTCCCAATCCTTCTCTGAAATACTCCTCGAACGGGAACAACGGTAGCCTTGTGCCCAACGCCAGTCACTACCCCAACAACAACAATCACCAAAATAATCCTCTTCTATATACTCATCTGACTTCGACTGACCCCTCGGATAGCAGCAGAACTCTTGAATAATAAATAACAACAACCAAGTTTACTTGACGTTACCCAGTGACAGTTCCATGGAAGTATTTCCCAACAATAATTTGTGTTGTTACACGGACAAATTACCTCAGGCCATCCAATTCAATCACGAAGCCCACTGAAAAGTGGTTTTGGTAGAAATCATTCACCCGACACGTCCTAAATATCCTTCCAAATCAAATATTGTTTGCAGTCGAAGTTCATGGCAAGCAAGTGCAAAAGCACTTGAATACCAATGTAAAATAGGAGAATAAAACAAATAACTCACAAACTCAAAAGTGGACCTATAAAACTGAAATTCCACCAGGCTATTAATTTAGCGGTCAATATTTGGTGAGCACGAATGCTATCAGGTTCAACGTACTATTTGGTAAAGCTTTGGAGAGTGTCAGGAACAGTGTCACCATTGAGAACCATAAAATGGCTCGTCGCCTACTGATTAAATTTCCGGAGGGTAAAGTGTTGTCCATTTTATTTTGTCCTGAATTGGTTGACATTTTTTTTGGGGGGGGGGGGTGACAGAGAGATGAGGATGACAATTATCAATAAAAACGAATTACCAGTCATTTCCAACAACGATTCTTTTACCAAGTTATTTCGTTCCCCGGTAGAAATGAACGAAGGACTCAATTTGATCTTCGTGTACGCCGATGTGGTGGAGTACAACGTGGTGGGACACACCTCCGTGCCGTTATTTCGTGTCATTCCTTTTAAAGTGGATTTTGCTGAGGAAGGTGGAAACACCTATCACGTTCACCGCGAACTTGTAGATCCTCACTATTTACCCGTCAGCAAGTCGTATTTTAACACAGTCAACATTGCTATAAAAGGAGATCTGGGGCAAAATATTGAAACCGATGGTGACACGAGGATTGCACGCTTTGAAAGATGCCACATTGACGCACGGCGAAGAATTTCTCCAAAATGTCATCATCGACAAACAAAACCCTAAAGAAGCTTTCTTGAGAGCAGGCAACAATGTCTTGCTGAAAACGAGCAGAGACATTTTGGGCCGACGAGAAACTCCTATAAATGCCCTGGACGCTACCAAGTCATGCATTCCTACTTCCCTGAGGCCACAGCAATGACAAGGCAGAAAGAGACGACGAAAATACCCCTTTAGAGGACTTCACACTCAAAAAGCTAAAAAGACTAAGAAAAGAAGAAACGTCCCAGACTTTGACGTTTTTGATTATTAAATCATAGAGACAAAATATAATGCACTGTTAGATTTTCGCCTGTTCCAAGTCGGAGCTGGATATATTTGCCTTGCCACCCACCATGATGACGATGCAAGATTCCCAATGGGTCGAATTAAATCCTGTCTCCTCCTTGAAGGATTCAGCTCCCATTGAGTTGATTTCAAAGGACAGCCAGAAGATTACATCGATCTCAATAGCAGTTACTTGTACTTGGAAGTCCAAGTGAAAAAGGTGGCAGATAACACCAATCCGAGAGAGAATGACAGAGTAGCTCTCGTCAACAATTTCATGCATTTCTCGTTTAGCAGAGTGGATTTGTACTTGAATAACAAACTAGTCATCAGCAGCATGGATACTTACTCTTACCGAGCGTACCTGGAAAGTCTCTTGACGTACGGAAAAGAAGCCAAAAACACTCATCTGGATGCTTGCATGGTATGGAAACCTGACACAGCGGGCAAGCACACATTTAACTACACAGCCCTGACAGCTGATTACGATCCTAACAATACTGGCTCTAACGACCGTCGAAAGAAAATTAAGCAAGGACGTATTTTAGAACTGATGGATCGTTTGCATTTGGACATGTGGTTGCAAGACAGGTATTTGCTGAAGGGGGTGGATATCCGCCTGAGTCTGAATCTCAACAGTAACGTTTTCCATTTGATGGCTCATGCCAACGAGTACAAAACCATCATTCAAGAAGCGTGGAAGCGTTACCTAAAGTGGGAAACGACATCAGCCACACTTTCAGCAGAAAGACCGCCAAGTATCCAATACCACGCTTGGAAGTAAAAACCTTCACCATTCACGCTAACCAGCGATCCACGATCGAAGAGTGTCTGTTCCAAGGACAGTTACACAAACGTTTAATCATTGGTATCTTCAAGAATTCGGCCTTCATTGGAACCCACAATGAAAATCCTTTCCATATTAACAACGTTAACAAAATTTAAGTCAGTCGGGATGGCAAGACCTTGTGTGCCAGACCTTTCGAACCTAGCTTTGAGCAGAAAAATTACTTGAGATCGTACTTGACCTTATACGAAGCCACCGGACAGTTAGGGACCAATACCAGTCACGACATTTCGTACGAGGATTATGCAGGAGGCTACTCTTTGTGGGCTTTTGATTTTACTCCAGACCAAGGCAGCGACGATGGACATTTCCATCCTATAAAATACGGCCCAACTTGTGTGGAACTTCAGTTTGCAATCCCACCCCAGACCACACGCTGATCGTCATCCTGTATGCTAAATTTGATAATACGATAAAAATCAACAGTTTGAGAAAAGTCATTCTAGACTATTAGAAGCTGTCGAAGACTGCAATCCTTCTTTGAAAAGTGGTGAATCTATGGAAATGGAATGGGAGGATACCGTGGAAGCACAACCCCAAGACTGAGACGAAGAGGTCATAGTGATGAAGTCCAGATGGCCAGAACAACATTTAATCTCCTGTTTTGCCAAACATTTGGCAGACAAAAGTACGGAATTGATCAAGAAAGATTGCTATGGATGTCAAAACGATCATCCAGGTCAAATTCAACACGACAAATTTCTGATTCTGAGTCAAAAGGAAAATTGGACGAGTATCTAGACGAAGCTTGGGGTCTCATCTCGGAAGAAGCCGTGGTGCATTAGTGGTATAAAGACTTGCGTGATTATTCCTCTCCTCCACTGATGGCTCTAAAGATCCATCACATCGAAGCTCTCTTGGCTCAGAGTGCAGAGACGAAGCGAAGAAACGGTTACTGTCAGACATCTTCAATCAAAAGGTTCCGATTGAATTGATAACTTGTCATTATCTGTGAAGAAAACAAGAAATAAAAAGCAATGCGACACAAAAAATGGATACCTGTGAACTTTATTATCTTCTGAACCATGGCTCGTACACTGCTTCTTGGAATAATGTCGTGTGTGCTAAAGATGAACTGACTCATCGCAAACCTCAAGACCATCAAGCTTATGTCATCAACACGGACGACAGTCATCTCTCAGGAACACAATGGATAGCCGTCTACTTTCCTAAAGAAGGTTGTGTGCAGTATTTTGATTCGTATGGAATGCCACCTTTGGAAGACGACATCATTGACTTTATGTGAAGAAATGCCAAGACGACACGATTCAATAATGTGAAATAAGAGAGACATCTGGTAAAAGGCATGACAGAGGAGGAGGAAGTGGAGAAATTAAGAGGCATCATTAAATCAAAATATGTTAGAGCTGAAACTTTGAAGGAGGCACTTGATGGTGTCATCAAAGACAGATGCTTTTTAGAAGAAATACTGAATCTGACAGAGTGGTCTTTTGTGAAGTGGGGATTAGACAATTAAAGAACGTTAAAGAAATGATGAGAAAGGAACTGAAAGAGGAGTGAAGAAGATAAAACGTAACTGGGCAAAGGAGAGAAAGAACAAAGACAACGGAAAAAGAGGACTTTGAAAGACTGAATCAAACTGGATGAAGGTGCAGGAGAAGTTTAGATTAAAGGGACATCCTGACTGGATGCCAGAGAAGGAAAAGAAGAAGGGAATAATAGAGAAAGTGAGAAGATGGTGGAAAAAGTGGAGAAAATAGAAGTCATTTGTGTTGATGTTTATGTAAGAGATGGATGTTCATCCATCTATGAATGGTGTATGTTGTATGTTTTATATATATCTATGTCCCGCCAAACGTTCAAAGTCCCCCCCCCCTTTGGTCGTGATTGAGGTCAGCTACTTGCAACATTGTTGCAACATTGTTACCAGTCTTCAGCACCGTGACATCACCTCACCTGTTCCATTCCCTTTATTGTCCTATATTAATGGTAAGTCTCATTGTCCGTATAAAGGCCCATTATTCCGTATGTTCAATTCCCATTGTCCGTAAACGTGCTCAGGGTGATCTGAAATGTCGTGTCCATAAACGTGCCCAAGAGGGTCTTGTAATGTAATTTCCCATTGTCCTAATGTGCTCCATTTAACTAATAACTATGGTTCAAGCAGCTCCAGGTGAAACTGTCACTCCGCGTACCACAAACAACATTTGTGCTTGAATGTAAAACCAAACTCTGTCTCATTTTGACACTGAATAATTTTTTAAACAAATTTTTTGCCAGTGAATTGGTAAAATTGATAACATCCCGCCAATCAGACACAATTTCACTCATATTATAAAATGTAGGACGAACAAAGAAGTGTGAACTAGGTCAGTCTGTGCTAGGGTTGCAAATTTGTAACATTTCTCAACCAAACTGAAACAACAAACAAACAAAAAAACATCCTGGTTGACGAAAGTATTGTAATATTAAAAGAAAAATCTTTAGTACAGCACTCCAATTTAAAAAATGTACCAAAATATCTTTGGTCTCAAGAGCAACAATATTCAGTCCAAGAATTGGGTAAGACAATGTCAGGCCAGGTATGACTGTCAAATGGGGTGGGGGTATTTGGATTTGTAACGTAGCATTGACAATCTTATAGTCATATCGTTACGATGTCTGTAGTGTGGGAGTTTATAGTGATGTCTAGAACTAAGAGCATCATGCCACAGACAGGTAGCATCATGTTCCACCCAGTCACAATTTCCCGACACCAGGCCGACCAGTCCTAATACTAACCTCTTAATGCTGAGCGCCAAGAGAGACAGCTGCTTCTTATAAGTCTTAGTCATGATTTCCCCCTGTCAAAATATGGTGGTCTAATATTAATATTCCATTGTTGCCATAATGAAAAATAAAAGAATGGCGGCCTAATATGTTCATTTCCCGTTATGCGTTATAATTCGCAGACCTTTTTTAACATAGGATCGATCTTATGAGTCAAAGTGACACATTATACTACTGCGCTGTGACCCAGACCAACCCCATGGGTGGGCAACGTGCGCCACCGCACAGGACGCAGCGACCAAGGGGAGTTAAAATCGACCATGCTATACACGAAAAGCGCATTTTTTAAAATAATTTATGTTTTCCTATTAAAAAATAAATTATAATGTTGAAATTGTAGACCATATGTACGGCTTATCTCATTAATCATTAATTGAAACGGGGGAAGGGGACCAAATACAACGTTCACACAAGTCTAATTGTATCCTAGGCTGGCCCTGCTCTGACTTCTCACCTCATCAACTTTATGTGAAAATGTATCAGGGGACGTCCATTAATTATGTCAACAATTTTTTACCCCCCTCCCCCCCCCCTTGTCAACAACTGTCAAACTTTCAGTGACCCCCCTAATAACATTTTACCCCCCCCCCAAACTAACAATATTTTATACAGCTGGCTTTTATGCTAAAAATAGAATTATGGAAATTAAAAGGTCTACAAGTAAATTTTAATACATTTTTTTTACTTGTCTGACAGATTTCAAATTGACTATAACACTCTGAATTCATGAAAAAATCGAGAGTTTATATTCTAGCTTTTATCATCTTCCCATGGGGAAGCCAAATGTTCCTCAATTGTTATAATGGGCATAGTGGCTGATTCATTAATTTCTTGTGGAACCGATACACCCGACAAGTCAACATCATCTTCATCTAACCATTCTGCGCTTAACATCTTTCCATGAGCAATAATTGCCATCAGCTCTCTCTGTCTTTTGGCAGCCACTCGTATTGGCCGAATTCTTTGCGGTTGAGGAGCATGTGGTAATTGCCTAGGCCCAAGATCGCGTTGTCGGTGCTGTTGAATATGCTTCTTCAACATGATTTGTAAAGCAACATAGAGGTGACAGATTTTACAGATTCGTTCAAGCAACGACAACTGAATGGAAGGACAATATAGATCATATGGAAGAATTTTGAATGCCTTTGCCAATCGAGGTAGCATGTTATCAACTTTCAAAGACTGATTGAAGAAAAGGGATGGAAATCTGTGCAAGTCGCTCTCAGATGCATCTGGTGCTTTAAGGCCTATCTACAGTCTACAATCTACATTGAATAAAAACAAAATATGATGATGCAAGACTATGACTTCCTTGGTAAGAGCTCAACCGTAGGATTAAACTGGTGGGCTGTTGACGGGCGAGCGAGTGTGTGCCATACCAACGCACCGACTAATTTCCTATTTTTTGATTTATTAAATTTATTGTAAAAAATAACATTTTTGACGTCAATTTATCTTGAACTCCTTCTCCTCCATGTCAACAATTGTCCAACTTCTTCACCCCACCCCCACCCCCCATTTTGTTGACATAATTAATGGACGACCCCTCAAACGGTGACAGAAAGGACCGGACAAACTCGGATTAATACTAACCTTGTCACATAATGACATCCAGAAACCTGTCAACCGATTATGTATTTTGACTTCGCTATGTTTCGTTGTGTTGTTTTAGTTGCAAGCAATCGTCTTAGTATCTCGGGTAATTCTGTACAGCCGCGTCACAAAACATTGATGAAGTAAATGGTTTTAAATGGAACGAGTCTGCTATTTGCCGTCAGGGGTAGCAGCAGAGAGGGTGAACAGACCATAGAATTCCGACAAAACAAATAAAACAAACAAATAAATCATCTCGTAGAAAGGTCCAGATTTTACAAATGAACTTTCCTTGAGATGTTTATTTTTGCAATAACCGATTGTGCTAATAAAACCTCAGTTCGAAATAGTATCTGAAAAAATAAAGTACTCTACGTGTTTATTTATTTCTTGTTTATTTTTTTGACGACCAACGTTGGTAGGTACCCTCTCTGCTGCTATTAATTTACCACCATACCAAGTTTGATGAATATTTTTCAACGCGTTCTCGCTGTCGTTTTTCCTCATCTGTTTCATCTTCATCTGAATCTTCGGAATTTGTTCTATGTTTCAAGTAATATTCAAGTTCTGATGGTGGTTTTTCTACTTTGGGATTTATGTTCTTTCTGTGTTTATAATATATCATCAAACTTCTGTATTCCTCTTCTGCTGATATTAATTAAATTATTATGTTATAATAAAATGGTACATCCAGAATCTCATACTACAAGAACAGCACGAGAACGATTAGAAACAATTAAAAAATTTCTTCCTGTCAGAGACTCATTTAGAAAAAACTTGCAAGCGCAGCAAGAAGCACAAGTTGAGTATGAAGAGGACACTAAAAAACTGTTTAAACCCGTCACTACAGCTACTGAGAAAGCTGCGGCGGCTGCTGAAAAAACTATATGGGGAGATATTGCGGAGAAAGATGAGAGGAGGAAAAAGGGTATTTTTCCGGTATTAGAAAAAACAGCAAAAAGAACCAAACATACAAAGAAGATTTTACGAGACCTTCCAACTGACATAGCTGCAGCTCAACCTCCACCTGTTGGTGAGGAAATACTTGAAGGTATTGGAGAACTTCGTGCTGAAGTCGCCGATGTGAGAAAAAAACTTGCATCTGAACCCAAAACAGCAGAAGAGAGCTTAAGATTAATTGCAAGATTTAACGAAGGAGTTGTTGAGGAAATTAGAAATATTGAAAGAGAGAGATTACCTGAGATGATATCAAAAAATATATCTAATAAATCTAGTATTTTAAAACCCGGTCATGAAAAAACAAATGATGATAATTTCATTAAATGGATATATCGCGTATATTACAATAAAAAACAAGCTAGAGGTCAAGAATTTAAAAGACTTAAAGAAGAAGTAAAAAGACTTTATAGAGAGAGACGGGAACAACCAGAACAAGGAGAGTCCTCCCAGTATCAGCTTCCTCCACCTCTGCAACAAATAGAACAACAACAATCTTCTTCGTCACAGCAAAGGTTGATGTCGGAAATTAAAAAGGCTAAAGAGTCACTTAAATCGCCCTCCTCGAAGAAAATTCCTTCACCTTTACGTAAAATTTCTGCACCGAAAATGACATTTACACCGACAGATTCACCACCTGGATCACTCCCGGTCACCACTGAAGTACTTACTCCGGTAATGCAACCACCAGTATTTAAAACATCTCAAGATGAACCTAAAACAGGATCTGGTTTATGTCCTGATAATATCATCAATGATGTGTCACGGTTAGAAGTTCTCATAGGAGGAAAACGTGCCGGAAATAATTCACCAGAAATAATTAATGAAGCAGCTGATATTTGTCGGCGACTATTTCAAGGTGGTATCATGGATATTGGCGCTTACCGAGAACTTATTGATGAGCTCGTTGATGACTAGTTGTTAGATAAATGGTAAATAAAATAAGATGATTGTGCATGATAATCATCGTAAACCCACACAGGTTAGAGCGGTAAACTCACGATTACCAATCTATGAAGCAATTTACGGAAATGGACTTGGTGATGTCATCCGAGGATTATTCACGAGGATAGCTCCAAAAGTAGCACCTGTTGCAAAACAATTATCGATGAAGGCTATTGATATTGTTCGTGATAAAGCTCCTGGTGCAATTGTCAATGTTGCTGGTAAGGCGTTCTCGGCGATCAAGGAAAGACTAGCACGATTATTGCGACGAAAACAACAACCACCGGTGAAACTGGCAAGTACTGAGGTGATGCCTGCAGACGTAAGTAAAATAATAAATCAGGCTGCAAATCAAAAACTAGCGGCGATATCTGAAGATGCGGAAAAAAATATAACAGCAAATTTAATAGCAGGAAGTGGTCTTCGTCGACGATGATCATCATTTGGAAAAATGGTAACTATAATAAAATGTTCAGGCGCGAATCAGACCCAGTATTTGATATGGAGGCACCTGTCCTTAAGTACGAGTCAGTACGTGATTATCAATTTTATTCTTATGACGCAAGACTACCAAATCAGCGGGGAAGAATCGAATTACAGGTTCATGATACAAGTAGATATTTCTTGCCCGCTGAGGCGTTTATTGAAGTAGAAGGTAGACTTGTAACGAATGTTGTAGCTAATACGCCATATGCTGCTAATTTGCGTGTTGGTTTTGTCAACAACGGGATCATGGCGTTGTTTGATAGCGCCACATACATGATTGATGGAAAAAATATTGAATCAGTTCAGAAGGATGTTGACGTTGCTACAACAATAATTGGTCTGGCGAGATATTCTGACGACTTTACAAGATCAGCTGGTCCAACAATGATGTTTGCTAAGGATATTACCAACAACGCTGATCATGTTCAGTATATTAAGTTACGAGCAGAACAAGTTACTGCAGTTAATCCACAACCGATTGATTTTGAACACGAAGACAGACCGGGTGCTGCTTTTGATATTATAAAAAGTGTTAGTGCGACTTACAACTTAGGATTTGCAACACGCCGATCAGCTCTGTCGGGAGATAATAGAAATTTTTCGTGTGCAATTCCATTATCACACATCTTTGGATTCTGCAGAAATGTTAGAAAAGTCATCTTTGGAGCTAAACACACAATTGTGCTCGTAAGAAAAGGTGATGATAATGATGCAATCTGGCGAGGTGCTGGTGTTGCTGATGGTAAAGTAAATATATCAAAACTTTCATTGTGGATGCCAGTAATAACTCCATCTATTACTGAGGAACAAAAATTACTATCTTTTATGGATCAAGGCGGTAAATCATTGCTATCATGGTTAACAGTAACCACAGATGCTGCTCAAAGCAATATTAATGGTTTATTTACATGGCATATAGCATCACAACAGGGTGTTTCTGCACCACGACATATTTTTATTGCACTGCAAAATATAGACCGGATAAATGATCAAGAACGTTCACATATGATATTTGATAACCTTGGAGTTAGTGAAGTTTCTTTACGGATAAATGGACATCAAGAACCATCCGAGGATATACAACTAAATTATGCACAAAATCATGTAGCGCGCGCATATCATCGTTTAATGTCATTCATGGGACGTGATCAAAATATAGATACCGGGTTGCAAATATCACAACTAGATTTTACAGGTCTATATCCGATTTATTATTTTTCACTAGAACATCTTGATTTATCCAAACAATCTGTTGTTGATATACACTTTCGAGCTCATGTTACTGCCCCGCCAGGTGCTGGTGCCTTTTACAGAGCGATCGCGGTCATACTTAGCGACAAGGCCATGTTACTTGAAGGTGGCAGTGGTCGAATGAGGGTCGTTGATGCACCGGTGGAAAATCTTTAATCGTGTTATTTAGAAAAATATATTTTATATAAAAATGTCGTATAGTCATGTTAATGTTACTCTGACCCCCGGTCAGGTAAAAAAGCTTCAAACAAAAACCGCCAACAAATGCGGAACTAAAATATCACTAAAACGAGATCAGATTGGTGGTGGTCCAAACAAATTATCGCTGACAAATAATCAGATTAAACATTTCAATAAAGCCCTAGAATCAAAAACTGGAGTTCAATTCCATCTCTCCCCGAGCGCCATCAAAGACATGGTTAAAACGGGTGGTATATTCCCACTATTTGCGGCCATTCCGGCATTAATAGCTGCGGCTGCTCCAGCCATAGCAAAAGCGGCCGCGTTAGGTGCTGTTGGAACAGCAGCTGGAATGGCACTAAAGAAAGCAACAGGGCAGGGGTACAAAAAAAAGGGACGCGGCCTAAGATTACCGGGATCTCGTTGGGGGAGAGGCCTAAGGCTTCCAGGGTCATTTCGTTAAACGTTCCATCATCAAATTTTGATTTACTTGATGCTGCTAAAAAATTAAAAATATCCGCCTTTAGAGGTGTTTTTATGCGAGATCAATTACCGAAACAACCAAACAAACTAGAAACAGGTATTATTAATCTTGACAAACGTTCCGGACCCGGTACTCACTGGGTATCATACGCGGTTGACCCGCGTGGAATTGTTTATTTTGATTCGTACGGGTTAGCTCCACCTGTTGAATTTATCAAGTATGTCGCACCACTCCATGCAACTAGAGGTTATAAAGTTTGGTATTCAACGCTACCCACACAAACAATGACAGATCCGCCAATATGCGGCCGTGAAGTAATTAATGTACTCGACGCTATATCAAAATCATCCAGGCCGCCACATAAAGTCGTGCACGATTATACAAGCAACCGATATGTTGCGCGTAAAGCATTTTAAACAACGGATCTTATTATAATGGTTGATATTTACGGAAGATCTTCACGTGTTAAGAAAATAAAATCCGACGTTGATCTGTCAAAGTATGCGACTAAAGATGACCTCGCTGATATTATGAACCTTGCTGGAGTTGATCCAGATGAGGTTGTTATTTTTCAAGATCGATATGGTAAACTAAAAACCAGCAATATCAAATGGAATGATATAGTCCGGCGAGTACTTGGTGCAGTTACGGATAATATTCCCGTGTTTACTGAGAGCGGTAAAATCAGAGATTCAAGTATGTCACTTAAAACCATCAGAGATGAAATTGCAAAAAGTGTTGCTAATCGCGTGAGAAACACCGGTGACACAATGATGGGTGAACTTAGCATGAACGGAAATAAAATAGTAGTTTTAGCGGATCCAACATCTGACGAAGATGCAGCAACAAAAAAATACGTCGACACCGTAGACGGTAAATTATCCACGTTACGGGCCGAATATGATGTTCACGTAACCGGTTTTTTAAGGCATCGAAGAAATTTTCAAAGGACCGATGATGCCATGAGTAAGTTCTTTGGAACTCCTTCCGTCATCAACATGAAACTTTCTGATATCAAAACTGACCTAGACACGATCAAACAAACACAGCAAGACGTCGTAGCAGGAATTCCTGAGATTGTCAGTAAAACCAATTTGATTAAAATTCCAGCTGCAATAACTCCCGGGTATATCACAAACATCGTATGCACGGTATCATCGGGATTTGCAACATGGTCGCAGCAAAATAATACTATCAAATATACCGCAACAGTCACTGGCGTGTACAGGCTGTCTGTGTTTTCCGCCGCTAAGTTTGAAATATTTACAACGTTTCCATGGCGTCATTCCACAGACAGGTTTTCCGGGGTTGTATCTGTTGTATTAAATAGCGGAACCGAAGAAATATTTATTCTGGAAGCAGATGATAAGAAATTAACCGCAACATCCTTCTGGTGGTGTTTGGAATTTGTAGCTGAAACACCTCAATTGGTTACGGCATAAAAATATATATGGACGGTGCACAATACAGATACAATCAAGCGCGTGAATGGCAGGCTGCGCTAAAAGATCAAGTTGATCAATATACAGTAAAAGTAAAAAAATATCGACGACGATTGGTTATCGTTGATGTGATTGTTTATTCAGTATCCGCTGTTGTTGCTGGAACCGGTGTAATATTATCAGCGTTAACAACGATGGCACCAGTAGTTGTAACTATCTGTATTTCAGCAGCAACAACTATTGCAGGTGTGCTTGGCATCATCACAAAAAAAATATGTACTTGTACGAAAGAAAAGTTATCCGATTACAAAATAAAATTACATACAGTGACGGTAGCATACTCGAAATTATCCTCGTTGTTATCAGCGAGTCTCAGTGATGGAATTATATCTGATTTCGAATTTTCAATGATGACCAAAATATACGATGAAGGTATTAAAGATACAAGTATCAATAATGACAGAATTACTCCAGCAGATCGTGACCAACACAACTCCGCCAAAGATAACGATGATCTCGGTAAGTTCAACTAATCCTGAATTTAGTGTTAATTTTCCTACTGCAATTCCAGTAAAAGAAATAGCACTAGCACAATTACGAGTATATTACAGCTGGCCAAATATCAGATCAAAATCATTTAATGGTACACCAGCAAATAATTCGCTTGTATTTACTAACAACAACAAACCCGATGGAACACCTGACTGGGTTGTTGTTGGAATACCAACCGGCAGTTACCAGATTGAAGAGATCGGTGAGGAATTTGCGCGTAGAATAAAATCAATAACGGGAAAGGAATCAAAAATATCAATAAACGTTCACGAGCCGACGTTGTCCTCGACGGTTGAAATAAACTCGCCTGATTATGCCGTTGATATTTATCAATCTTCAATCAGATCCGTGCTAGGATGGCCTGAAATATCACCACCGATAACACCGATACCACCAGAACCGAAAAAGTCTGATTATGTCACGGATAGACAATCATATCATGAAATTAATCCATCATACGGGGAACACCTACGTATTATAAAAAACTCATCAATGCTTCACAATTTTGTCTTCTTCGGTGGAGTTGAGGCATGGTTTTTTTATAATCCGGGAGAAACAGGACCTCATTGGGGTTTTCATCGAGAAACGATTATTAGATATTTTCAGGAAATCAATCAAGAGTGTAAAAAACAACTAGATCAACTGAATCAATATTTTAACGAACATATTTTTGACATATCAGCGTTATCGCGTGAAAAAATCATCACGCGTGTGGAAATATTAAATCAGCTTATATCAGATATGGAATATATTAATAACCGAATAGTTCAGGAGATGCTTATTATTTTAGAATCACCTGAAAATTCTGATGCATATAAATGGTTAGAAAAATATAAATTAACAGAAGCCGATGTACCAAATTATAAATTTCCCGGGTATAGTGTAACCGAGTTGAGAAAATCTATCAATGATGTCATCGACGAGTTTTTTTCTAAACTACTCGATGCATGGAGAAAATTAATTCCACCTCCAACTGTTCTTAGACATGATAATGATCCACATGGCGGAGGAAGACACGTATCCCCGCGGATCGTTAATATAACACCGACGGTCGCGGTCAATCTGGTTTGTGACGTAATCGATGGCAGCTATCAAATAGATCTCGGAAGATCAAATCAAGCTCAACAAGGATACATCCTGTACACGTTCACACCACAAGTCCCCCCTGGAAATTTAATCGTGCAAGAACCAACTAATCCCGTGTATTTGCGGTGTCACAATAATATGTTAACACGAATCAATTTTAAACTCACAGACCACTTTAATCGCTTGATTGACATACGTGAAGAAGAGCTTGTGATAAATCTGTATGTAAAGTCCTAAGGACTTCCGTCTTAAGGATTTTTGTCTTAAGGATTTTTGTCGTAAAGACTTCCGTCGCAAGACTTTATCGTAGATCTTCATGTGGAGGAGGGTTTTACACGCGAGGATTTCTTAACAGTTAGAAGAACATTTGTAACGGAGATCAGAATCAAATTCGATCAACTTAAAAAAATAATATTTATTAATTTTCCTGATTTTACAAATTACTTGATTTTGACTACCAACTACCCCCTCAGAAACATAAAAATGCACGAACTACTTGATTTTGACTACCAACTACCCCGTCAGAAACATAAAAATGCACGAACTACTTGATTTTGACTACCAACTACCCCGTCAAAATCAAGAAAGTTCTAACCTTGTCAAATTGTTCCTAACAAATTTTATTTATTATAAATTAATTTTATTTATTAATAATATTATTTTTACTGAGATTTTTATTTTTTTTTTACTAAAATACAACGAAATTGCTCAATTTTCCTGATTTTGACTACCAACTACCCCGTCAGAAATCAAGTAATTTGTGCATTTTTCTTTGATTTTGACTACCAACTACCCCGTCAGAATCAAGTAATTTGTGCATTTTTCTTGATTTTAGTAAAAAAAAATAAATCCTCAGTAAAAATAAAATTTATAATAAATAAAATTTATAATAAATAAAATTTATTAGGAACAAATTTGACAAGGTTAGAACTTTCTTGATTTTGACTACCAATACATGTGGTCAGCGTTGACTTGGACCCCAGTTACCAAAACTTTCATTTTCATTATCATCAGTAACGAAGTTACCTTGGATCGTTTCATCAGTAACGAAGTTACCTTGGATCGTTTCATCAGTAACGAAGTTACCTTGGATCGTTTCACGATCTGACATTATTTTTCTTAATTGTCTTATGCGAGTACTAATCGTTTTCTTTGCCTCATACTCGTGGGATAATAACGACTTAATTCTTTCTACGGCGGTAGAAAGAGGAACGAACTCCTTCACATGATCATCTTCTACGGTAGCTAGCGACTGAAACATTGCCGATTGAATCCGTTTCATGAGCCTGTATTCAGATGATAGTGTGTGTGTCCCCATGGTTTTACGTTCTTGTAAAATCTCAAAGTCAGAAACTATTTTTTCAGGATTAAGTTCATCAGATATATTAATTCCATCTTTTTTTAATTTTTTAATAGCGACAATTACATCATTGATATTTTCATGGTTCATTATATAATATATAAATCTTTAAAATAAAAAAAATATCCCAGACCCCCTTCGAGTTCGTCGGGATGTTTCTGGGACAGCACAAACATATAACTTAATTAAGGTACGCTCAGCAAAATCACACCCATAATAATTAATCCAGTGGGTGATACGAAAAATAGGTATCAACAACCAGTTAATATTGTGGTTGTGAATTTGCTGAGCGGAGGGGTTCTTGCGGTTCCCCCCACTATTATAAAAATCGCAATTATGCGCACCACCGACAAATTGTCAGCCATGGGGATTCGATCCTGGACCGCGAGCGCCACAGTCCAATACCATACTGATCGAGCTATCAAACCTTGTTACGAACATATGTTTCGGAAGTTAATATATAGCTAAGGAACCAATATTTACACTAAACAGCGGTTTCTGAATAATAACGGTTTCTGTATTTAACAGTTTCTGTATTTGTAGCGGTTTCTGTATTTATAACAGTTTCTGCATTTAACAGTTTCTGAATAATAGTTTCTGTATTTGTAGCGGTTTCTGTATTTATAACAGTTTCTGTATTTAACAGTTTCTGTATTTGTAGCGGTTTCTGCATTTATAACGGTTTCTGTATTTAACAGTTTCTGTATTTGTAGCGGTTTCTGCATTTATAACGGTTTCTGTATTTAACAGTTTCTGTATTTGTAGCGGTTTCTGGATAATAACAGTTTCTGCATTTATAACGGTTTCTGTATTTAACAGTTTCTGTATTTGTAGCGGTTTCTGGATAATAACAGTTTCTGTATTTGTAGCAGACCGAAAATCAATAATATAGTGGCATTAATGCACCAGTCAAGGAACTTTCCAGAATTGTAAGTTCAGTGAATACACAACTGCAGGTCAATTACAATGAGTAACGATTTCTGTTTCACACACAGCTTCCTACGGATCAATAATATTATCATGTGTTGTATGATGGGAAAATATTTAAAAACCATAAATAATACTTCTACGAGTAATTAGTTACGATGTAATTAGTTACGATGTAATTAGTTAAACTGACTAATTACAATCATAAAAAACCAACCATCTACGAAGAAAACTATATATTACAAAGTAATCTCCCCTTAAATCAAAAATTCAGTAGTGTATGGAGGACCTCTGTGACATAAATTAAAAAAATTAATTCAATGTGGTGATGATAGTTAATAATGTGGTGATGATAGTTAATAATGTGGTGATGATAGTTATTGATACTGAAATGTAATTTTCTGCTTATATTTTTTCGAGAGAGTTGTTTTATATATATTTTCTGCCACTCTTTGTACTGATTGCGGGTGAATATCAAAATATGTCGCAGCCGCGTTCATAGACTGAAACATAATTACTTTACCGGTTTCTATGTTTGTAGAAATTACCACCCTCTTTCCGATTGTCTTACATCTTCCTGTATTTCCACGTGTATTATTCTCGCTGTAAGAGATAGCTTGTAAATTGGATAAATTATTGTTTTGAGTGTCCCCGTCAATATGATCAATAACAAGACCATCATTGATCAACCCCCTGTGACACTCGTAGATGAAACGATGACAATGATATCTTTTCTTTCCAACTGTGAACCTTAGATAGCCAGTATTAGAAACAACGCCAACTGGTCTCTTCAACCTGCAATTTCTGATGATACCATTAATATTTGATTCATAGTTTGTTATGACAGGATGTGGGACAAATATATTTTGCTCCATTATAATAATATTATATGTTTAAATCATTGTTTGTCTGAAATCTTGATATATAATCCTTCACGGATTTTATAGCGTTTTCACCGCTATTATTTTTTTTGTCATAATATCTTTTAAGTTCTCTGAACCGTTTCCCGCCACACTTTCCACATAATTCTGTCTTTCCTCGCACTCCAATACCACACCGTAGACATGGTATTGGTCCTAGACTTCCTCGTCGTATGTTTTGTGAGTGCATCCAACAATATTCCTTTCTACAGGATTTGTTGCATCGATTTACTGAGCCGATCATCAACCATCTACATTGGGACATTGTATATATATATAATTTTCTTTATTTAAATATTTGTTTTAATTATATGAACGAGTTTGAGAGATTATCCCAAACTAGGCCTGTTAAGTATAAATTCAACCTTGACAGATTATCTTCTGACTTGCCAGTACGAGATCTGGTTGATCCGAAAAATAAAAGTTTGATCTCGAAAATTCATGACGCTAAGAAAGAATTTTACACGGATGGTGCATCTCATACATGGTCAACGTTCAAGATTATACGCAACACTGACTTTGTCACGGACGCTACAATGAACGACAAGCGAGCGGCAACTATCATTAACTACATCGCTGAATACGAGGGCAATCAAAAATATTTCTTCAGAGTAAAATTTATTGTATTAACAGAAACAGATAGTTGGATTATCCGTGACAAATATGATCCTGTCCTTGGTAATAATAAAACTATCATATTAAGTAAAAATTCCAGACCGGGTCTATTGACTGGTATTGATAAACCGTATTATGAGCGAGCGTATCCTGTAACAGCAGTTATTTATGGAATTTATGAGATAAATAAAAAACCCAACGTTGATAAACTAGCGCCGATGAAATTTTCAAGGTTAAATTGTGTGGCTGAACGAGTAATAGAACACTTTACAAACGCGATGCGTGGAAATGGATTAACTGATTTAAGGCGTGAAAAAATAAACTCGTGGGCTGATTCAGTTAAGGATACTGGTGCTACAATAAAAGATGTTGCTGAGTTAGGAAAAATATTAAAATTTCCAATAACTGTGGCGACAATAACGGGAGAAGTACTGTACCAGTCGAAATATAAATCGAAAGGAGCTCCAATAAATATTATCGATCATAACGCGCACGCATGGACTAACGCAGTAACAATATTTCCACGTGATCGAACTGTTAGATTTTATCCCACAGAATTATCTGTGGCAGAATTATCTGTGGCAGATATGAGTATGTTTGATTTTATCAACGAAATAAGTAAAACCGATCCTGTATCGGTATGGTTATTTAAAAGTAATGAGGAGGGTGAATTTGATCAGTTTGTCAAACCGAACGGTGAAATATATCGCACAGAATCCCTCCATGACGAGATGAAAAATCTTGCGACGTTTTTACAGTGCAAGCACGCGGAAAATACTGACAAATTACTAACTAATTGTTTTACCGTTCCATCTGTTGCGGCTCATTTCGCCAGGGAACGAAATTCATGGAAACCAACACGATTTGATTTACTCGAGGACGTACGCGCAAGTTGCGTCGAATATGGACATGGCGGATTATGGAATACCAAATATAATTACAATGATGTTATTTCGGTTGATATGGTTGCATGTTATCCAGGAAGTTTTCTGGGATACGGAGATTGTTCTGTGTACTTTGAAAGATTTGGTCACCCTACAAACGAGATGACGCGAGTGGCAATTAATGGACCATTACCTGATTTTGATCTGACTGGATTCGCCTGTATTGAGTCGTTCGAGTTTAACGAAAATCTTCACAAGATTTGTTATGTTTGGTTTGGCAGACATTTTTGTGAAAAACGTTGGGCACCTATAGTTTTGTTACGATATATGCTAGATTGTGCGATACTGACATCGTTGGTGGTCAGTGAGGCAATTATATCATATCATGCACAGACCAAAGTTTGGTTGCCCATGTCAGATTCTGAAGTTATCAGCGAGTTTAAGGATGATATTCCTAATAAACTCAAAACCGCAAAAGATCTCGGTAGAAAAATTATAGGTAAATTTACTCAAGGTGGTGCATATGATTATAAAAGACATCACGCACGATTAATTCTAGATGATGCCGAGTACGATTTTATAATCGCTGATACAACGGCGAAAAATACATTTGTAAATCGAGAGAGTGTTTATTTATCCGACGGAACAAAATTAGGTACGATCGTTAGTTACATAAATGACGTATCCCCGCAATATACTCATCTAAGATCTTCCATGTTGGCTTATGTTTCTATAAATTTATTATCGATGATTAATAGATTTCCTGAGGCCGCAGTCAGAGTCGCAACGGACTCGTTTTATATTTCAAGTAAATATTTAGAACCTGTTATGAAATTTACAAGTAGTGATGAACGATGGGGTTCGTGGAGAATAAAAAAGGAACTATTACACAATTATGTAGAATCAGCAGATGTTCCAGTGAGAGATGTTTATCGTGAGGGTAATAAAATATCAGAAATGTCGAAGGCACCATCGTTGAGTGATCCAATAACCAGATATAAGACAGTATATCTCAATGGACCTGGTGGATGCGGCAAAACAACTCGAACAATTAATGTTTTTAGAAATTCAGATATAATCGTGCTGACACCCACACATAGACTTGCACGTGAGATGAAACAGCGGCAAGTACAATCGTGCACGTATCATAGTTTCTTCCGATGGCGCGGGGATACATGGACTCCTGAACGAATGGGAGAAAAATATATACCTAAAATAATTATTTGGGACGAGATATGCACGGTGTCATTAGATACATTAAAAATGTTTCTTGATTGGTTGCTGACGAAAAATACCGCTATAATAATGTGTGGCGATCATGGTCAACCTCCGCCTTTTGTTGGACCATCTCCACATGATTGGTTAAAAAATTTCGTTGATTATTACGAAGAAATAGATGATGATCATAGAGCTCTTGATGCAAATTTGAAGGAGTTTAAAAAATTAATCAGATTACAATCAAACAAAATTCAGTGTGAAATAATACGTGGAGTGATCTCAGAGACATCAATGAGTGATTTTTTGAACTCATGGAGACCCAACGATTTGATCGTAGCAAGTAGAAAAATAATCAGAGACGCTTTACAGCAGCAGTTATTTCAGCTACATAAAGAACAATATTCAGAACTACCCGTACCGTTGTGTTATAGACCATCAGATACACGAAAACAGAATATTAATGTTGATATTCCAGGACCCTTGACAGAGTCAAGGAAACAGAATCTCGTATTAAATGATATTGTCGCCGTTGATATCAGTGTGGTCGAAGATGCATTACACGCTGACAAATCTCCATGGGTGTTGTGATACGCTATGACGATCCACTCGTCTCAGGGATTAACTATTTCTGATACACGAGTCTGGATTGTAGACGATCGCATCGAGTGGTCAAATTTAGTTTATTTAGCGGTATCGAGGGTCAGAAATATATCTCAATTACGTAGAATCATAATTCCTGAAATCGTTGATAAATTTAACATCATCGATGATGATATAATAAGAAAAAAATTAATCGGATACAAACAATCTGACAAAAAAAATAAACGTGACTTTGATCTTGATGTTGAATTTATTATTAAGTTAAAACAGCAGCAGAATAATCATTGCATCAGTTGTAATTGTATAATGTTATGGCGATATTCGAGTAATGATTCAAGACAATTTACCGTAGATAGAAAAGATAATAGTTGCGGTCATACACGAGAAATTACCATGTTAACCTGTCTTGAGTGTAATCGACGTAGAGGCGCTAGTGCTAGTTAAGTGATCGAAATCACCGAAGTGATCGCGGCGGTAGTTGTGTATCCGCGGGAATTATTTGTAGTTGTTCACGTGTAAATCCACGTTGAGGAGCAGCAGAATCTAATCTGTAGATTGCAGGTCTGGAAACGCCTACATTTCTTCCAGTGGATCTTGTCACGGTAGATATTTTGTGTGTGGTAACACTCCAAATAGGATCAGTTGCTCTCGCGCTACCACCTTCAAGTTCACCAGGCTCATATAAATATCTGACTGTGACATCACCTAATATTTTTTGTTTTCCAGCATCTTTCCGTTGTGTTCGTATACTTTTTTTTGTGACCGCGCTAATGGGTTTCATGTTGGTTGTTCGTGTGATCTCATTATTTAATGCAGCTATCACGATTGGTAATCTTGCAACCCATTCACGAGATCTTTTATCCTGAATAAATTCCCTCGCGTATTGATATCCAAATAACCGTTCAGCAAGTGTTCGATTAAATCGCTCAACAATTGCTTGATCACGGTGAATTGCAGTATGACCTCGTCGTATTTTGGTATTATGTTGTTTCATCAGCGATGATACTGGACCAAGAAATTCCTTGCCAGGATCAACCTGTAGTAGCTGTGGCCATCGTAGACCACCTCGTTGATAAATTCGTTCAAACGCATCGGCTACTTCAGATGATGTTTTCGCCGATAGCGGCTCTGCTTCTTTATATCTACTTGCAACATCAACTACGGTTAGCGCGTACTTGTACGTTTTTCCACGCACAGTATCATGCGGTAAAAACAGAATATCAGCTTGATGAACTTCATTAGGAACACTGACATCGAAATACGAGTACTGAATTTGTTTAGGACGCGGTAGATAAATTTGCCATATTGCTTGTTTAGATAACCACGCTTTAGCAGTAGAATGTTTAACCGATGCTGCATCAGCGAGTTTACCAATTGCTGCTTTGCCTCTCCAGTATCCTCTCGGTGAATAATAAATTGATTCCATTATTAATTACCAGCCCCAATCGCTAATTTACCTTTCATCGAGGATCTTACTAACCAATTAGCTAATGATTCTCTAATATTTTTATTTTTTATAGAATTTAATGAATGAATTAATTTTACATCTGCGATATGCCTATCTTGTAGATTTTTACTTTTATAAGCTACATCATGAGCATGACAAGCTCGATCAATAGCATTTATTGGTTCCTCGCCTGGTTTTGGTTGATCTTGATCATCGAGCCTGATATCGAGTCTGGTACCAGGACCGCAATAATTATATCCTGGTAGATGTTTTTCTCCGCTGTATTTAGCCCATGGAGCACCTGGAAACTTTGACATCAAATTAGCAATATCACCACCCCGCTTATTAGGTAAAAACGAAAATTTCTTTCTACCGCATACAGAACATTTTCCACCGTATGCTATTTTTTTATTTTTTGTTATAACCGTGGCTAAATCAACAGTTGGAGTTTTAACTTTACAGCGTAAACAATATAAATTCATGTTATAATATATATGGATATAATTGATTTCTCAGCAACTCGGCAGCGAGAGCCAGTTAAGCATCATCCTGCGCTACCGAACTCCATCAGAATGATTATCATAGGACCATCTGGATCGGGTAAGACGCAATTATTACTTAATCTGATAATGAGATGGTTGAAATGGGATAAGTTGTATTTAGTAGCACCATCCGTTGATGATCAACGATGTTATGATGTACTTAAAGATTTCAATGAAAACGCACGATTACTGGATGAAGATAATGATGTTATAGAATTTATAACCGATATTGATGAAGCACCATCCGTAGATTCCATAGATGGATTTATTAATAATTTAGTTGTATACGACGATGTGATGCTAGATAAACAATCAAATCCAGCCAGAATATTTTCCCGAGGGAGACATAAAAATACAGACGTGATCTATGTTACTCAACGATATACACAAATTCCAAAGGTGATCAGAGACAACTGCAACATTTTAGTTGTGTTTAATGGCGTAGACACACACACGTTGCGAAATATTCATCAAACTTGGTGTGGTGGTGACATGGATATAATTAAATTCAAAAATTTCTTCTCACGAGCGCAAGCTACCCCGCATGGATTTATAACAATAAATTTACATGATCCAAGAACAAGATATCGTGTGGGTATTGATAAAATATTTGGGTAACAGGGGTGATGATAAAATTAAATTTAATTAAATAGATAATGAACAACTGTGCGTGGCTGCGTCAAGGAACAACAGATAAATGCAACAAAAGGTGCCGTGGAGAATATTGCAAGAAACATAATTATCTTATAAAGAAAAACCCTCATGCTGGTCCACGAAGATGTGTTGGATGTAACAACGGCGTTAGAGGATTATATCAGATTTGCAAAAATTGCGGTGGAGATCGATATCGAAGTTTGATGATATATTATAAACACAGAAAGAACATAAATCCCAAAGTAGAAAAACCACCATCAGAACTTGAATATTACTTGAAACATAGAACAAATTCCGAAGATTCAGATGAAGATGAAACAGATGAGGAAAAACGACAGCGAGAACGCGTTGAAAAATATTCATCAAACTTGGTATGGTGGTAAATTAATAGCAGCAGAGAGGGTACCTACCAACGTTGGTCGTCAAAAAAATAAACAAGAAATAAATAAACACGTAGAGTACTTTATTTTTTCAGATACTATTTCGAACTGAGGTTTTATTAGCACAATCGGTTATTGCAAAAATAAACATCTCAAGGAAAGTTCATTTGTAAAATCTGGACCTTTCTACGAGATGATTTATTTGTTTGTTTTATTTGTTTTGTCGGAATTCTATGGTCTGTTCACCCTCTCTGCTGCTGGGGTACCAAACGGTTCCGTCTGTGCGGCTGATATATTCTCGCGCAATGATCTTAAACATAGTATTAGATAGTACAGTTATGATTTGTAGGTACACGAGCCCATGTGTGGTCTTATATGAATCTACCTGATGTGGCCGACACAGTCGTGTCCAGATCGCTACATCTAGTAATCCAAATACTTGAAAAACATGTCTGAAATCCACAAGTGACTCAGCCCTATGACCTTTGACGTCATAACTATTTATTATTGCATTCTGGTATTTTCCACACTCCATAAACCACGCCGCAGAAAGGTGCACGAATCATATTTGTATTAGGTCTTCGCTTAAATAAGCGATCTGTATTTTATCACTTTAACTGTCATTTGCAAAACGATGGTTTTAAAGGTTCAACATCAACAACTAGATATAAAAGTAGAATATACACGTGACAAAAGTACATAAAAAAGGATGCAACAAGTGGACTGGTTTTGGTTTTGTGGAATTTAACGCCATTTTTCGGCACACCTGAGGCCTTACATGGTAGACATTATATTTGGTGAATGAAGACGACGGAAAGACCGGGAAGAACCATCGACCAGAGGAAAGCTACTGGAAATCTTTCTTAAATACCTACGATGGTCGAGCCGAGACTAGAACTCACGCGGACAGAGGTGATGTGTGCTAGTTATCTGTAAATCGAACGCTTTCGATCAGCACCCCCCTCCAGAACAATTGGAACGAAACGATTCGATGTGTAGGGAAATTAACTCGCTATCAAAGCGAAACTTAACACTCGTTCAAATGCACAAATCCACGATTCTTCTGTTTAGAAATGCAATGTTTATGCATTAAAATTTTAATTACAAATTGACACCTATATACCAAATAGAGATGAAAGCGCGTATGTATGTATGTATGTGTGTGTGTGTGTGTGTGTGTGTGTGTGTGTGTGTTACCTTTTACCATTCCTTAAATCACGGAACATTACCGGTTCGAGGCTAATACAAAAATATACCGTATGGAACATTTGTTCTTTCAACCTTACCCTTCTCGCATCTGTTTATGGACGATTCAAAAAGTAAAACATATTACGGCGCATTTGTAAAATGCAGTGTTTTGGACATTTAATTCATAAATAATTCACTGCTAAATATCATTCATTCATTCATTCATGCTTGTATTCATTCATTCACGCATTCGTTGACGTATTCATTATTTTATACCTCCATTCTCTATTCCTTTGATTCAATTTTTATTTTCTCTGCACATGTTCTATATATCTGCATCATTATTTGGTGGTGAAGTTAGTCATAAAGTTAATTACTGATAACGCGCTTAGGGTTAAGAGCTCAAGTCTGAGTATCAAAAAACCTAATGAGCTCATCAGCTGTAAATTAGACTTACTTCTATATGAGTATGCCCAATATTCGAATATTAGATTTCAATTTAATATATGCATACATTTGCATATTGATCACATGAGACCATTATTACTGAAAGGTGAAAACAAGTTTATTTATACACAACCAAGAGAAGAAGAAAAAAAATGCATGTACTTCTTCCGACACACGTGGAGCAGAAGCGACAGTCGACCCGTCTATTGTTACAGCCTACTAGCCTGAAATTATTAAAATTATTTGGTGTCATTAAAATCAGATCTCCTCTGTCCCACGTGAAGATCTGACAGCGACCGCTTTGCGGCTATGTTCTGGTGACCTTTGCACTAGCCAATGGAAATGCGGCTTTCAGAATTCTGAAAATGAATCAAATCATTCTGCACACATTGATGCTCTTCTGCCATACTGCGCAGTCTCCCAAACGCGAAGATATAAGACTTTGTTTGGCTGATAAAACCAGCAATTATGATAATAACATAAGTCACCAGAACATGAGATCTAAGCAGTTGCTGTCAGATTTTCAAGTAGGACAGTGGAGATCTGATTTTAATCAGATTGTGAAATTATTAAGAGATTCCATCTTATTAGGTGACGTTATTGGGATTATTCGTATGTGAATAAAAGTGAATAAATCCGTCAGACGAACTTATTACGAACTTACCTGAAGACTTTGCATTACAATTCCTTTATACATCATGTACAAAACAATACATATACAATATTTGTAGATCGTGCAACAATAATCACAATTGAAAACTTCTTGCAATATTAAACATGTCTTAAAGTGCCAAGCTGAAATTTTATTAAACAATGTCATGGCATATATGATTTCATACATATGTGACATATTCTCGTCAACATCATGATGAACCCAATTCATACAAACATATTTTAAACTTTCACGGGCGCTTTTTAAAGTCTATAGTAATCGTACACCATACTAGAAAGTAAAGTGTTCAACACTTACTATCTTTGAAATCTCAATAAAGTGTAATACACTTGCCTCCAAATGAATTTGTTGTGCAGCAGAATAACAGCTTTGTTACTGACAGTGATTTTCATTTTCTTTATGATTTATATAAGGGTTGTAATTAAAAACCCAAGTATCAGGTTTGATAAAACAAAGACTTTTAATCCATAACGAAATGTTGTAGGAACTCGCCTTTTGATTTCACAACTCAGACTTCACGGCAACCCTTTATGCTCCTCAGAAAATAACACGCAAATAGTCTTGTCCGTTCAAAGTTTCGTTAGAACGTCTAAAGGATTCAGGTAGTGTATAAAACTCACAGACTCTGTATCATCTTTGTTGTGCTTTTTTTTTTGGTTACAAATACTATTATTAAAACTATTCCTTATTTACATCTGTGTGTGTGTGTGTGTGTGTGGTTTGTACCAGTATTCAGATTTAGTCTATAATATTAGTGTTGGAGGCATGGTGCTCTAATAGGCGAATTTCCGAAATCTTATTCATATACTTGCATTTGACAAAACTTTTTGAAATAATCTGAATCTGAATGTGTATAGTGAAGGGCCAGTTACGGCATACATTTGCACCGGAGGAGAGAATCAAATAGAAAGTTAGTAGTAATGTTCAAGAGCTGACTGCGCGCAAACAGCACTGAGGATCAGATGATTCCAGTCAACAGTTGTTTTTACGAAGAACGAAGCTCTAAATTGTTCTGTTCTAATATTGTTTTAATTAACAGATTTGATTCATTCAGAGATATATATTTTAGAAACCGCAATTAGCAGTTTCATTCTATTCTTTAAAACAGAAAAAGCACTGTAATACTTACCAAAGAATTAGACCCCTTGCTTTATTAACCTGCTCTATTTATCACCGAAACATCAGATGTTAAACATGTATGTATTTTTCAACAAGTGTGGGCAACCCAACCAGATTACTTATCTCGGTCTCTACGGTTAACGCTCAGTTCTCTATGAACAAGTTGAGACGTACATCTTCCGAGGGTGTGGTATTACAGGAGCGGTTAAGTAGCTACAATTGATAGTAAACATATCAATGAAAGAGGAAGTAATGTAAACTCGTGTAAATGATAGAGCAAGGAATTCTCCAAAAATCAGGCAAGACTGTGACTAAAGATTGAACGCACCAAAGTCTGAGATGAAAAAGACACCATTTTATCATCCATATATATATATATATATATATATATATATATATATATATATATATATATATATATATATATATATGTTAGAAGAAGGGACGCAAATTAACGTATATGAATTGTCTCCCTTCGTATATTGTGTTTTCCTAGTCACCACATCAGGGGGTTAATTAAGTATTTAATTGAAACCGAAAGAAGAAAAAAAAAAAATTTCCCTCTGCAGTAGAATAGAAACAAATTAGAGAATACATCGGAGTGCCATGGATGAGGACAGAGTGATCCCTGATATTGACTAATCAATTCCTAAGATATTGTAACGGATACTGTAACGTCAATCAGTTCCAGGAGTGAAAAGAAGCAATGATATTGTATGTGGTTATAGCAGAATTATAGTGGAAGTAGTAGCCTTGGTTCTGCTGTAGCGGATTTTTTAAATGGATCACTTACAGGTGACAGTTTGATAGTTTCGGCCTGCAGGAAGCAGGGACGTCATTTCAACTTTTTCAGGGGGTGTGGGCAAAATTCGGGGGGGGGGGCAAAACTTTACGGACTTGCTAATTTTCGTATATAGGCAACAGCAGTTTTACATTCTACAGTACATGCAAATTCGCCCCCCCCCCCAATAAAAGATGACTTCCCTGGCAGGAAGGTGTCCTTTCACGTCAACTAACATTTAGCCCACTACCTTGAGGCATGTAATGCAGTAGTACAATCGAAGACCGACAATTCAGTTCTTTCCAGGTATGAAAATGAGAACCACCTCGTTATTTGTATTGGTCTTTGCATGAAATAAATAGATGAAATATACTCAACGATTAAAATAAATATAAGCTACACGATTGCGAAATGTTTTTAAATGCTAACAGAAACAAAGGCCCAATAGAAGCCATGGAAAAGTGTCACATATTTGCATTTTGCAGTTTACTCACAAAAGCCGCACATCACGGTAACTATGTAGAAGCTATACTCGCAAGAGAAAATCAAATGCAGCATAAGCTTAAGAAAGGATGACTGTAAATAAAAGTTATCTCACCACTGGGAGTGGTAAGTGGTAGGCTCTGATATAACTATTCCCACGCAATGGATATAAAGACAGCAAAGATTTATGATAAGGTCAAAATGTTTATATAACATATATAAAGTCACATCCAAAAATAGTTACAATGATGCTGACAATAATGAAGACTTCGATGCTTGAATCTTCTAAAAGAGAAAAGAATTAAGGCACAAATAAACAGGGTTGCAAATAAAATTATCACTAAAAGAGTTAGAAAGTCATTCTAGAGAAATGTACATAAGCTTAGATTTTACGTGGTTAACAAACAACATTTCTGTGAATTTTTCATGACAATGAAACATGTTGGAAGAAGTCTCGTTTAATTTTTCACAAGCCGATACCCTTCTTCCTCCCCAGATGAAATAGAACAAGTTAATAGCAATCATAAACTCAAGAATATTGTCAGATCTTTTGTTTCTTCAAACCAACATCTAACCGCATACTAACTGAACCAATATCGCATATTGACAAACAACCTTGTTTTCATTTTTCTTTTAAAATTAGCGCAGTCCAGTGCTTCAAATCGACTTGCCCAACAAGCTAGAATACATCTCTGGAAAATTCATGGAGAGAGACAGTGTGAGCGAGAAATAGAGAGGTCATGTTCAGTTCATAGTGCTTTGTGTTCTGCAAGTTATATACTCTGATATCATGCCAATACCTATATATCTTTATTTATCGTTTATATATGTACTCCACCCTGCTATAATGTAACTGTCCGCAGTTTCTTTCAGCTTTTGATCTTTTATTTCACACTATACACTGTCAAAGTCTGTTTTCCATTTTAAAGTCAATCTCAAGGTGAGTCTCGTATTACTTTGCTCTGAAAGATATTAATTGTTGTAAACATATTTTACTGTCGTTTATTAAACAATATGGGATTTTATACACGTTGTCCAATACACTTAGGTCCTTTCCCAAAAGAAATACAAAAATTATCCAAAGATGGCATTCATTTTTTAAAAAAATTATAGTACATCAGTATTTTATAAAACATGAAACGTTTCAAAGGTATAGAGAATAAACACATAGTTATGTCGTTAATGTAATAAGTACTTAATATATGAGAGAGAGAGAGAGAGAGAGAGAGAGAGAGAGAGCTGGGATTTGATGGGATTAGCTGAATGTCTAAGTCTAGTATGCAGGATATTAAGGCGACATTTCTCAATATCATAATACGGATATAGACTCGTTAGTTGAATTTTATACAAAAATTCGAAGATATCAAGATTAGGAGCTTTCGGATATCTTCAGAAAGAGAGTCCCAAATACAAGTCGTACATTGGATGACGGGTGTCTGGGAAAAAAAAAACAGAGAACAAAAAACCACCATAAACAAACTGAAGTCTGGTTGAAATTAGTGTGATGCTTTGGGAGTTACGTAGAGATGAGATGCCTCGTATCTCCTTTGTGGAAGACTACCACTTTAGTTGAGCATTTATAATCAAATACATTATGCATAATCTCTTCTTCTTTCTTCCTTGTGCAAGAGTTTACCAACCATTAGATCAATTATTCCAGACGTGAGAAACATATTATAAAAGTAGACCTATTAATAGTATATACAGTTTGGCCAAAGCTGTCCTGCGAAAAGAGTTTTTAGTCTCGCACAACATAGCTATTTAGATGTGTTCTAAATAATCATTATAATATGATCGGTCCATTTGGTATCAGAGAATAATGTTACGCCAATGTGCCTATGATTTTTAACAGGAAGCAAATGCATATATTCATAAGAGACTTTGATATAGAAAAGTCATCTGGCTGTATGCGATTGGTAAAATGTCTGTTTTCAAGGTATTAAAAGTACGTCATTTGCATTTAGCTTTGAAAGATCGATATTTATAATCCTTTGTACGTGTGAAAGGTCTGTAAAAGAACATGCAAGATAAATATGATCAGAAAGAGCATCGTAAGCGAGCTGAAGTTGTCAGCTATATGGCTGACAGAAAATTTAATAGTAAAGGTTATAACACGGAACCTTGAGGACTACCCCTCCCCCCAGCAGTTACTTGACATTTTGATGCTACCGAAGCCTGATATAAAACTCTTTGTAGCGGTTTAATAAGTAGATTCCGAACCATGATAGAAGTTTCACAGCAATAATCTATTTTGAAACGTATAAAGTAATTATTTAATCCATGCTCTATCAAAGTCTTTACTGACTTCAAGGAATGTTGAACACGTGTTTTCATTAGAATCAAGAAAAGAAAATATTTTGTGATAAAGTTAAATTAGTTCACTAGTTGTTGAACGTCCTGGAAGAAATCCAAATTAATATTTATTCATCAAACAATTTTCATCGAAAACATTATATACATTTCCGAATATAATTCTTTCAAAAACCTTGTACACACAGCTCATTAGAGGAATTAGTATGTAATTAGACCATAGCGTTTTGTCTCCTTTCTTATACATCTGCATGATATAAGATAGCTTCACTGTGCGGGAACATAATAGTTTCAACTGATTTATTGATTAATATTTGCAAGGGCACATACATTTCTTCAACTATATTTTTAACAGCTTGTGACTAATTTGATTCGGACCATGGGCTTTGTTTAGGTCAAAACCATTTATTAAATGTATAATTTTTTGTATATGAATAAGAATGTCAGAAATAATAGGTTGATTTCTAAATTCAAAATGCGGTAACTATTTAGCATTATTTATTATGTTTTAGACAGTTATGTTTTGAAATACTGCTTCTTTGTACGATAGGCACTGTCCCTTCAGACCTCAATACCTTCCCTATATATAATGCAGAAATTGCTAAACATGAAGTGCGTGAATCATGCAATTCGGTTGAACTTCATAACTGTGAAATATGCTTAATGTGTCAATAATAACAGTCCCTATACGTATTTCCTATATTTATATAATCATTTTCAGGCACAGATAATTAAAAGTAACTAATCCAGCTTCAGAAATAGAAAATAGAAAATAAACAAAGAAACACACTATTTCTTGAAAACATTCTTTTAGGCCTACATTCCCAAAATTAGCAGGCAGACATCATGCAGCAATTTAAAACACCCTTGGGATGCTCACATTGGTTAACTGGCCAAATTTTGCCTTCGGAAAGGACAAACAATAGCCTTAGACTTGCCTTCAAAAATAGGAACAAATAAAAATATTTGCATGCGTCTAATGCTATAAATTTATATTGCGCGAGGCATACATGATCCCTTACAGCGATGATAATCTCTAAAGCTTCTAATCATATTTGTCTTCAAAACACGCCGAAAACCTCACCATGCAGTTACTCGAGAAATACCGCAATCATTTGGAACTCCATGTTGTTTAGCGCAATTTCTCAAGAAAAGGCTGATTCCAAGTTGTCGACCAAAATAAAAATGGAATTCGAATGACCACAGTAAGTATGTTTGTGCTATTCCACGTGCATGTAAAACTTGTCAAACATAGGATTTGATACGAAAATATTCTGTATATATTGCCGACAGTAACTGAAGGGCCGAAACAAATTCCGGTAGGTATCTAAAAGTTATACTGATTTCTGCGAACAGGAGTGTCAGCACGGATATTCACGTTTTAAAGAATAGGCGAGATTATATCATAAAAGTCGGTCATTATTAGTACAGGTTTGGTGCTGATTTATCGGATTTTTAGAGTTCTTATGCACAGCAAAAACGTTCGGTGCGAAACATAATCTTTCCAGAACCCTCAGTACCAATGAAGTTGTGTCTGTGCAACTTTGTATTATCAAGACAATAAAATGTCGAATATCCGGATGCTGATTATCCGTATTCGCTTGTACGGACTACTACCGTGTCGTGTATGTATGTATGTATGTCCTACATGTAAAACCTGACGATGATATTTATGTTTTGGGCGTCAGAGTCTTACAGCCTAACTAACGGCGCTGTGTAGCCTGTTTTGATGTCGACTAACATCGTTACGAAAGTAAAAATTTTAGGAATATTTCACGCAACTGACAACTAAAATAACGACGCTTTTTCTCAGATGAATTCAAATTCTCCCAAAAGAAATGGACCTGTTTTCAAGTTTCGTTGGCCTACATTTCAGTTCACTGGAAAGCGATGAAAGCCAAGAATGTCGAAATCGGGTTAAGTTGAAATATTATTCTTTAACGAAACGAATAAAATATATATTATGCCTATTGGAACTGTAAGCAACGGTTCGTTTCGTTCAAGAAACAGATCGCTAACATGAACCTACTTGAACTTATTTCGGCATACCTCGACTACCGTCGCATTGCAACAAATTCAAATGTATGTCAATGGAACGTGAGAATGGGTCCATTTGCTAGTGTCATATTTTCATTCCGGCAGGATAAAGACAGCACAGAAAGTATATTAATTACACATAAATTAGTGGAAGAGTGTCGATACAGGCTGCCAAGTGTGTGAGATGTTCCTGAAACTTTGATTACTCATTCCGATGTCAACGACATCGGAACACGCTATACAAGGCCGTTATTTGGATAGTAAGACATAGCACCTAAACAAAATCAACATGTGCTGTGTCTTACGTGTAGGAATAGTATGTATACATGCATGTATGTATGTATGTATGTATGTATGTATGTATGTATGTATTGGTGATTGGGCACCGTCTTTATGAAGTCACCCTGGTTCCGTGCGACCACGCTCTTCAGGGCATTTGGCTCGATACAAGTGGGAATCGGCCCACATACTTGTTTTTTTGGAGTCCGAACAGGGAAAGGAGGAAGAGGACTTGGATGGTAGGTATAAAGTCGGCCGGTACGCTAGGTAACATCAGGAGAGTACTTATGTCAATTGCTTGTACATTTTCCTACACATACAAGTTGGTATTTTATGTACAAAGTGTACTTCCAAATCTCGAATTAATCTAACGAAGGTCAATGAGACCATTTAAATTTGGAAGCCATGTTTGGTGATAAGGATATATTTAATTTGGAACAGTGAATACAAGGATCATGGCTGTTTATAAAAAGTATTATCGAACTGGAATTTCGAGCTAAATTGAAATCTCTGAATAAGAGGCAATTTGTTTTAATCCTAAAAATGGCTGAGGTTACACATCAAACGACATAAACAGGAACGGTTGAATATATTCTGGAACGTTGAACATTTCTCTCGACCGTCCTTTGTAATCCGATTCAGCAACTAGGTCCCTAGCATCATGAGGTCCCACTGATAATGTTGTGGGATTGGTTGGGTCTGAATGTCATGGACTTTGTGAAGCTCGTTAATCATCAGGACTAGGACTGGTATGGGACATTCATAAAACTGTTGCCCCAAGGTACTTATGTCAATAGCAAGTCTCTCAGCCTCTGTGAATTCTTTTGGTTGTTGCTGTTGTTGTTTGTTCAAGGCGCCTTCATGATATAGTTTCCAGTGTGTTTCCAGTGTTTCCTTAAAGTTTCCGTGTACTGAATAGCTGCCTAACAGTTATTAAATAAATGGGTTAAACCCCATATTTTGATTTGGTCAAAACTACAGTTGACAATAACTTCTCTTTGTTGTACGTCTGGTTGCGGTTTAAGCTGACCTTTCCTTGTCCTAGACTTATCCTCTTTTTCAGATTGCTAAGTAGTCGCTGTTTGATTGAGGTTTGGTGGTCCTGTTTTGCTGGGGTGGCCATTGTAGCTGTTACTGGCGTTTTAAGGTTGTTGATCATGCTGTAGCTCCTGGTATTGGGTCATTAGTAGTCACAATTTTATATCTGACGTATATAAGGGGAAGTTGTTTGCATTTGAAACATGCACAGTGGAGATAATGTTGGCATACCTCTATGCTACTTTGAGGTAATGTGGCTGGCACTTCTTTGAATATTGTATTTGTGGGAATTCTACACGATCTCAGCACACGTATAACTGAAATGACTGCTCCCTTGCGCTCAAAAATTCAGCCTGAATTAGTGCAAAGTACACTATCTTTAGCTGCTATTAAAATAGAGAAAATTAACTATGCCAGACTAGACACGCCAGTTTCTGAAAGTACAATGGAATGAATTACCAAATATATAAAATGTATATAAAAAAAAAGATATCGGCTCATTTTTTTACAATTTACCTCTGAAGTTCACGAAGTGAAAGTGACCAAGAAGAGCTATAAGTTTTTTGAAAGGTGCACATCTTTGAGTAAGGCCAAGCTTTATACGCTATAGCCCATATTACACCCCTCAATCATACACATGGGCGCCCGCAAGATTTTTGCGGGGGGGTGGGGGGGTGGGGTCATTCACTCACGGCCTGGAGAGTTCGTTGCGTAGTTAGTATAGTTAGTAGTCTGAAACTAAAGCTAATATTTACTAAGCGTTTTGAACAGAATCTTGTGACATATTTTAAGCTTCATTTCCGATTTTCGGAGGATATTCTCCTTTGCTTCCCTAAGTAGTAGCCTCAAGGCTAATTAGTAGTATTTCACTTTTCCACGTGGCCGGCTCTGTGTAGTGTACTTGTTCCGCTTGAATCATTCCTAATCCCAGATTAGTTGATAGTTCTTGGATCTTTTTCCTTCAGGTATGTTTGGTACCAGATTTCGGCTGACTGGTCTTTTGCATCTCTCGATAATTTGTCTGGTGGAGTGTGCTGTATAATGAAATGATGTTCTGGCCGCAGATCTAAGGAACATCTCAATTCTTACTAATTCAAGTAGCAGCAGAGGGGCTGTACAGACCGAAACTTTTTGCACAATAAACCCCTCCAGGAAACTATTCCTCGATAGAGGGCTTATTTCGACGAAATAAACCCTTCTATTCAGAATACAGGACAAAAAAAAATGTCCCCCGAAAACTCGAAGAGTTTCCAGGGACAAACTCGTTGAGTTTGCACTGACAACTTGGGTTACTTCAATAAATCTGAAACAGTTTCCGTGGCGGGGTCGTTATTGAAAAATCCATGGGTCGGGTCCATCCCCTCTGCTGCTCTGGGAAATGAGTTTCCAAGGAAAAACATTTTTATGTTGCAAATAGTGTATCAAGTCCAATACGGTATCTTGTTCTGGGATCGTGTAAATTTATTGTCACAAATCCGTGAGGTTTTCTTTGAGCATGACTGAAGAAATTTTTAAATTTATTTAAATCCATATCGCCACCACACCAGGTTTGATGAATATTTCTCAGTGTATGTGTATCAACTCCATTGAATATCGCAAGAAGATTACAATTATCCCTGATTACTTTAGGAATTTGTGTATAACGCTGAGTAACATAAATCACATCAGTGTTTTTGTGACGTCCCCGGGAAAATATTCTTGCGGGATTTTTTTGCTTGTCCAACATAACATCATCATACACTACTAGGTTGTTAATTGATTCATCAAGATCCTCGACGCTGGGGGCTTCTTCGATATCAGTGATAAATTCAACAACATCCTCACCGTCTTTACTCAGCGCGCTTGCACTCTCATTAAAATCTTTTATAACGTTATAGCATCGTTGATCATCTACAGATGGAGCTATCAAATACAGTTTATCCCATTTCATCCACTTCATTATCAAGTTCAGCAACAGCTGTGTTTTACCTGAACCGGATGGCCCAATTATAATCGCGCGGATAGAGTTTGGTAGCACTGAATTATGCTTAACTGGCTCTTTCTTTTTTGTCGCAGAAAAATCTGTAATTTCCATTTGTATATAAAGAATAATAATTATGGATCTATATTGTGTGAAGTGTAAGGCACGAACCCCTACGAATGATCTAACAACCATTACAACAAAAAATAACAGACAAGCACTTTCTGGTAAGTGTACGCGATGTGGCACAAAAAAATTTAGATTTCAAAAAAAAAGCGAGAATTTAGCGGAGGTGACATTGCAGCCAAACTTGGAAAGCTCCCCGGAACTCCCTGGGCAAAGTATCCCGGAGAAAAACATCTCCCAGGATACAATTACTGCGGTCCAGGGACCCGACTAGATATCAGACTTGATGAACAATCTAAACCAAAACCGGGAGAGTATCCGATAAACGCTATCGACGCAGCGTGTCACATACATGATGTTGCTTATCGAAGTAAAGATCTACAAGACAGGCATATCGCGGATGTGAAATTAATTCATGCACTAAGCGCCATAAAAAATAAATCATTTAAGGAGTCACTCGCTAATTGGTTAGTAAGATCAGCGATGAAATCTAAATTAGTATTAGGCGCTGGATAATTAAATAAAAATGCAAGCGATTTATTATTCCCCAATCGGATACTGGAGAGGTAACTCAGCAATTAATAAACTCGCCAACGCGGCATCAGTAACACGCGAGGTTGCCAAAAATTGGCTATCAAAACAAGCAATATGGCAAATCTACTTACCACCACCTCGACAAATCAACTTTGCACATTTTGATGTTAGTGTGCCCAATGAAGTTCATCAGGCTGACATACTATTCCTGCCTCATGATACTGTCCGTAGAAAAATATACAAATACGCGCTAACAGTAGTTGATGTTGCCAGTAGATACAAAGAAGCAGAACCGTTAGCGACTAAAACAGCGTCCGAAGTCGCCTCTGCGTTTAAACGAATTTATCAACGAGGACCTCTAAACTGGCCACGATTATTACAAGTTGATCCTGGCAAGGAATTTCAGGGCGCGGTGTCATCACTGACAAAGCAGCATAACGTTACCATACGACGAGGACATACTGAAATTCATCGGGATCAGGCAATTGTTGAGCGATTTAATAGAACACTCGCTGAGAGATTATTCGGATACCAGTACGCGAGGAAATTCATTTACGATACGAGATCTCGTGAATGGGTTGCAAGACTGCCAAACGTGATAGCCGCACTGAATAATGAAATTACCAGAACAACAAACATGAGACCTGTAAATGCAATCACAAAAAAATATATACCCCGCGTCAGTGAACGCGGACAACAGCAACAAAATGTTTCAACGCAGCCAGGGACGCTAGCGTCCCCACTGCTGGGTAATGTCACCGTTAGGTATTTATACGAACCAGGCGAACTAGAAGGAGGAAAAAAAAGAGCAACCGATCCCACATGGAGTGTTACTACACATAAGATATCCAGCATAACCAGATCAACTGGGAGAAACGCAATCTACAGATTAGATTCGACTGCTCCTCAACGCGGATTTAAACGCGAGCAACTTCAGGTGATTCCCGAGGATACACAATTACCACCCCGATCACTAAAGTGATCCGCACTGAAGTGATTCAATCATTTAAATAACTGCAGCAACACCTCTGCGTCGGTTACACTCAAGACAGGTCAACATCACATTTTCACGTGTATGACCGCGACTGCTATCTATTCTATCTACGGTGAATTGCCTTGGGTCGTTTTTCGAATACTGCCACAGCAATAAACAATTACAACTCGCACAGTGATTATTCTGCTGTTGTTGTAATTGTATTACAAATTCAACATCCAAACTTTGTTTGGGATCAAACTCTCTACCATTTTTTTTGTCGCTCTGTTTGTAACCGGCTAATTTCTTTCTTATTGTGTCATCAGCGATTGAGCTGTCGTTGACAACATCATCTAATACAATTCTTCGTAACTGACCTATCCTTCTTACTCTTGACACGGCTAAATAAACTAAATTTGACCACTCGATGCGATCATCAACAATCCAAACTGTTGTATCTGAAATAGTTAGTCCCTGCGAACTGTGGATGGTCATAGCGTATCCTAGCGTCCACGGGGATTTGCTCATTTTCAGTGCCTGTTCAACAGCATCAACATCAACTGTGACAATATCATTTAATACTAAATTCTGTTTCTCCGGACCCGACGCAGTCAGGCGCCCTGGAATATCAACATCAATATTCTGCAATCGCGTATCAGCTGGTCTATAACACAACGGCACTGGCAACATGGGAAATTTCTTCTGATGTAACTGAAATAACCGCTGCTGAAGTGTGTCCCTGACTATCTTTCTACTTGCCACAATTAAATCACCTGGTTTCCACGTTTCCCAAAAGTCGCTCAGCGAAGTCTCTGGAATTATTTCACGCATTATCTCACACTGGACTTTATTGGTTTGTAGCCTGATCAGTGCCTTAAACTCTTTCAGCGTTTCATCGAGTGCTCTAACATCGTTAGTTATTTCCTCATAATAATCTACAAAAGTTTTCAGCCACTCGTGTGGAGATTCACCTGTAAATGGGGGTGGTTGACCATGATCGCCGCACATCACCACTGCGGTATTTTTCTTTAGCAGCCAATCCAGAAACTGTTTTAATGTATCCAACGGCACAGTGTCTATCTCATCCCAGATGATTTTCTCGGGAATATATTTCGTTCCCATTCGTTCAGGTGTCCACGTGCCGCCGCTGTATTTGAAAAAACTGTGATACGTGCACGCGTTAACATCCCGTTGTCTCATCTCCCTGGCAAGTCTGTGTGTGGGTGTTAGCACAATCATGTCAGAGTTTCTAAATAATTCAATCGCTCGAGTTGTTTTACCAGAACCACCAGGACCGTTCAGATAAACTGTTTTGTGTCTTGTAACAGGATCGTGCACCGGCGGCAACAACGAAGTTGCCCCCGACGAAACCATCGAAGATATTTCTGCGCTGCGATACTCATCCTCGATTTCAACATCAGCCGATTTACAATATCCGTGTAACATTTCATTCTTTATTCTCCACGAGCCCCACGATGGATCATCCGATATAACATTATCCAACAGCGCTGAGTGTTTTTTATCAATATAAAATGAATCCGTTGCAACTCTCACTGCGGCAACAGGGAATCTATTGATCATTGACAACAAATTTATGGATACATAAGCCAGCATCGAAGATCTCAAATGTATGTACTGAGATGATTCTCCGTCAATATAACTAAAAACAGTCCCTAGTTTTTCCCCGTTTGACAGAAACACATCTTTGCGGTTACAGAACATGTTGTTCGTGGCTGCATCAGCGACAATAAGATCCAATTCAGTCTTGTCCATGATTAATCGACTGTGATGTTGTTTATGATCATACGCTCCACCTTGAGTGAATTTCCCTATTATTCTTCGTCCTAGATCTTTTGCTGTGCTTTCATCATTTCTGAGTTTGCTTTTAAGTACTTCAGGAGCTTTCTTGATGATAGCGTCGATAGAAGTTTCTGGATATTCTCGTGACCAATCTTCGATGACTTCTTCTAACGTAACCGGCGTTGGAGTTGGCAACCAAACTTCGGTTTGACGACAATAACATATAATCGCTTCGCTGACCGTCAGCGACAACAGTATTCGACTGTCAAGCATGTATCGCAATAACACTATCGGTGCCCATCGCTTCTCAACGAAATGTCTGCCAAACCAAACATAACACACAGGATGTAAATCCTTAGCGAATTTAAACGACGACACACAAGCAAATCCGGTCAAGTCAAAATCGGGTAAAACACCGTTGACAGCTACTCTTGTCATGGTATTGCCAGCGTGGCCAAACCGTTTAAAATATTCGCTGCATTCTCCACGCCCAAGGAAACTTCCTGGATAACACGCCGTCATGTCCACGGATATCATACCGCGGTGATCATACTGAGTATTCCACAAACCGCCGTGTCCGTATTCGACACAGCTCTGCTGGATATCAGCAAGAAAACTTTTCGGAGTTGGTCTCCATGAATTTCGTTCCCGGGCTACATGCGCGACAACACCCGGGACAGTAAAACAGTGTGTCAGTAACGTATCAGTGTTGCCAGCATGATATTTTTCTGCGAGTTTTTTCATTTCCTGCTGTAACGCCATTGTTCTGTATATTTCCCCGTTGGGTCTCACAAACTGATCATATTCTCCATCTTCGCTACTTCTGAATAACCACACAGACACTGGATCGGTTTTACTTATCTGATAAATAAAATCAAACATGCTCCCAGAATTGCTTTGCAATTCCGGATAATACTTCACAACACGGTCTTGCGGAAATATCCTAACCGAGTCAGTCCAGGCGTGACTGTTATGATCGATAATAGTTATTGGTGTTCCACGGGAATTGTATTTACACTCATACAATACCTCACCGGTTAACGATGAAACCGTTATAGGAAATTTTAGTAATCGCTCTAGCTCAGCAACATCATTTATTGACGCTCCTTTATCCGCTACTCGTGTCGCCCACGCTGTTATTTTAGTTTGTCTTAGCGGTGTTAGGCCGTTTCCTCGCATTGCATTTTTAAAATGTTCCATTACTCGCTCAGCTACACAATTCAACACCGACACCTTCATCGGTTTGAGTTTATCAACGCGTGGTTTCTTCATCGGATAAATTCCATAAACAACTGCGGTCACAGGATACGCTCTGGCATAATATGGTATATCAATCCCAACAAGTACTCCCGGTTTTGAGTCTTTACTTAACAGAACGGTTTTTCCACGAACGCCTCTGGCATCAAGAACAGGGTCTAGTTTGTCTCTGATAATCCACGTTCCCTCGCCGACTCCAACAATAAATTTTATCTGTACGAAATATCTTCTATCGTCGAGATACCCAATTATGTTACGCGCGATTGTATCGTTCATGGTAGCATCAATGATACGGTCACGAGAAATGCTTTGCATTTCCCGAGAAACGCTCGCGTTTCCGAGGATAATTTTATACGAAGACCACGTGTGTGCGGCACCATCACGACGAAACTCTTCTTTGGCATTCTTGATAACACCAATTACCTCTGCTAACTCTCTTCGTCGTGGATCAGCGGTTAACCGGTCAAGATCGAATCTAGAACCTGATATGGGTTTTATTCTGGATAGTCTTTCAAAACCCATTATTATAATTAAGACAAATATTTAAATAGACAAATATATTATATGATGAACCAATGCAAGTGGATCAAACTAAATTCATCAGCGCCGTGTAGCAAACCCTGCAGAGGCGAATACTGTGGACAACATGCTCAACAGGTCCGCGGTGGGAGTCTAGGACCGATACCGTGTATCAGATGCGGCATTGGAGTACGAGGAAAAACGCAATTATGTTCAGCGTGTGGTGGAAAACGCTATCGAGAACTAAAACGGTATTATGATAAAAAAAATCCAGACTGTGATAACGCTCTCAAATGCGAGCGTGATTACATAAATAAGTTTTCAGACAAATTATGAATTAGACAATGATTTGCTTATAGTATAATGAATCAAGAATTCGTCCGACATCCAACTATTCCAAATTATGAGGCAAACCGAGATGGCATAGTGAGAAACTACAGGCTGAGGAAACAAGTTGGTACAGTTGATAATGCTGGTTATTTAAGATTTACTGTTAGGAAAGGGAGGTATTTATGTCATCGTTTCGTCTATGAGGTTTTTAACGGAGAGATCCCTAAAGGCCTTGTCATTGATCATATTAACGGGAACAGACTTGATAACAGTATTGAAAACCTTCAAGCGATCACTCAGAGCAAGAATACCATACGAGGAAGAGTTAAATGTAAAACAGCTATAAGAAGAGCAGTGAAATCTGTGAATGTTGAGACTCGTGAAGAAATAATATTTCAATCAATGAGCGCAGCCGGTAGGTATTTCGGTATTTGTCCACCTTCTGTACAGCATGTCGCAGATGGGATCTACAAAACAGCATTTTCAAAGAAGCTCAAACAGAAGATTTCATTCTGTTATATAAATCTTATCGTTGACACAAACGACGATAACTCCTCCGAGAGTGTGTAACGCTTTGCAGAGTTGTCGTTGCTGGTCAGAGGATTTGCTCCCCCTAAGAAAGCCACCTTGATAAAATATTTTATCGAGTTCATAACATGTAATCATTTATTTACCGTAGAATATATATTTTTTTACAAACAATATCCTCGTTTTACTGAATATATCCGACTGTTTTGCTCTTCTGTGCTTGTTATATGACCGCGCTTAAGAAAACATACAATTAAAATATTTTAAACAAGTCCCGCCCCACTGCTAGAGCGAATTTCCAACTCGCAAGTAACAGTTGGGTTATATACGAAATCGCTCCCTAAGACCTTTGGGTCGATCGAAAGTCAGCACGCGCAAGCAAAACCATAAATTTAATCCGCCAATGGCGGGTGTCTTTTGTGCACCATCCAATGGTCGATTCAATGGATGGTTTTGCTCTGCTGCTGACCGTAGAAAATGACCCACCTGTATATGTTTGTGTCGTCATAGGATAAGGTCTTAGGATAAGTTAGGATAAGATTACATGTTCATTGTGCCTTTACTTGCTGTCATACTCGAATCAGAGGTTAAAGGTTGTCTGTTCTGTACCGTCTCTTAGGATAAGATTACATGTTCATTGTACCTTTGCTTGCTGTGATACTCGAATCAGAGGTAAAGGTTGTCTGTTCTGTACCGTCTCTTAGGATAAGATTACATGTTCATTGTACCTTTGCTTGCTGTGATACTCGAATCAGAGGTAAAGGTTGTTTGTGTTGTCAAATAAATGTTTGCCGGGCCTGCTAGAGAACTCGATCCTAGAAGCCAGGGCTGTCTCGTCTTGTAAATAAATGTGCCTCTGAGTCACTTGGCAGTCAGAGGGGTCCGTCCTTAGGATAAGTTACGTGTTATATGTTTGTCCTTGTCAATTCACTAAACACGTCCTCTTGAGCCTATAGAACGTTATTTGACGATCTAGAGGCTCTTGCAGGGGATAAAGTGTTTCGTGTTACATGTTGTATTGTCATGTCGGAAGCAGTCCTCGTGGGGTTCTAGAACGTTATTTGACGATCTAGGCCCTTGCAGGGGATAAATGTTTCCGACTGTCTCGTTTTGTTTTGGAAAGCTAGCGTTTCTCATGCAAAGTGTTTCTATTAAAAATATAAAAATATATAATAATATGAATCACGAAAATATAAATACCATACTTGTTGAAATTAAAGAATTACAACAGCGAGGTTTTAATATTTTACTAGACACTGAAACAATTATGTCAGATTTTGAATCCTTGAATGAGCTATCACGCTTGGGGAAGAACAATCTCCCTGCTCGTTATAGGTTCATTAAGGGTTTGCAAGATCGTGTTTACAGATCACTTGCCGGGATAACTGAAAATCAGGTATCTGAATTTATTCCACTGTGCCGTGCAGTTGAGAAGATTCGTCTTGGATTGTCACAAGAGTATGAGACTCGAAAATTAATTAGCACCAGGGTGAGACGGTTAAAAGGTTATATAAAGAATCTAGACACGGAAATGCCTTGCATTTCTGACAAAAATACTAGTGTTTCTGACTACGAGGCCGACAAGGAAGTATAAACCGCATAGCGTGTGACTCACAGCACAAAGTGAAAGTAGAACCTGAGAACGCTAGCGCCCCCCCCCCCCCCCCCCCCGCTTGGAGTGTAAAGCACATTTCCACGGGTAAAAAAAAAAGTGTATTATTTTTTTTGCCCTTGGAAACTCAAAGAGTTTCTCAAGTGAAGGGCGCTTTCAGATTTTCAGGATTTGCTTAAGCGTTTCAACATCAATACAGGAATGAGAATAGTTCATAATCTGTTCTCGTTGACACCAAACTATGATCATATGATTTTGCTGTAGCTCTGTTAATTGTGACGGAGTTAACAAGAAGTCTTCGTCACCATACACGTCAATAACTATTTTAACGGGGAAATACTGTTCTGGGAATGTCTGTATTTGAAATGCGGTTTTTATTGCCTCGTAAAGAATTTGCTTATCATGAATATGAACTCGTGCATGAATGTACTCGGGTTGATACATTATACACAACCGTTTTTTTTTAAATGCGTGCTAGCACTTTCAACGATAACTTATGCTGGTTTTGATAGGGTATTTGCACGATAAAATGACGAAAATGGATCAGTGCAGAAAAAAAAACTATTATAAATATTATGGATCCCTTGACTTAGGACTTCACCAGTAAGTTTATACTAACAGTCTCGTCACGCAGGTCCAACAAATTCCCCCTCTGGTCGGTGAGTTTGAAATTTATCGTTGACAACCACGGGTTATGACACCGTAGATAGACCGGATTGATTGGTTCTTGCACAATCAGAAAACCAGGGGGGTCTCTTGGTGTGAACGTATACAGGATAAACCCCTGTTGTGCCGTCGTAGTATCTGATGCGCTGTAACTGCCATCGATGACGTCACATACAAGATTGACCGCAATAACATCTGTGATATTTACGATCCCGGGTGAGATGTGTCTGCCATCGGATGCTGTACTGTTGTCGTGCTTGAGAATAACAGGTTGTGGTTTTATTCGTTCGTACGCGGCAAGAATATCTTCGAAAGATTGATCGATGAGATCAGAGACTGATTTTCTCAGCTCGGGCACGTTATATCCAGGAAATTTAAAATCTGAAATATCATTCACTTGAATACCATATTTAATTGCAAAATCTGCTCTGGCTATCTGTCTATAATTATCATCGATATAGTCTTTAAGATCCAGTAAAGCCTGAATTATTCTTAGATTTATAGTTTCCATGGCCGATGCGAGTTTGTTTAGTTTTTCTATGGTTGTGATAATATTATCACGCGGACTTGTTAAATCAGAAATATAATCTTGGAAATATACTCGCAGGAGTTGTAGCTGTTGTTTATGTACTAGATTGATCGGAATAAATAATTCAGATTCTATATCATCTAGACGGTAAACACGGAGCTCCTGCCCCCCCTTAACACGTGGAGCTTCTATACTCCAAGTATCGGGCATTAAAGTACTTTTTCTTGCTAGTAATTGATCTGCAAGGAGTAAATAATAATTGTACTCGAGGTCGTGTAGTGCTTCTTTATAGGTCATAAAATCCGATTTTTCAGGTTTTGGTGGACGAGGTTTAACCTCGGGGGCCTTTGGCCATCCTAATAATGTTCGGATTGAGCTGTTATAAATATCCACGGCGTATCCTGGCGTTGAGATTTCAATGACCGCAGACAGCGTTGGTTCATGAGCTGTTATAGATATTTTGGCTTCCTTGCCGGTGATTCGTTTTATTTGGCGTTGTATCTCATTATTGATTTCTTCGATCTGATAACTCCCAGTGGGAAGTGTAATTGTATTCCAGTCAAGTTCACCCTGTTCGCCGGAGTCGGCTTTGCTTTTCCCGAACACGAATGAATTATTTGGCTGCAGACCACCAAATGATGCCGACCTAACATTGGGCCAGCTGTGATACACACTGAGCTTTGCTAACGCGATTTCACTCACTGGAATTGGAGTTCGAAAATTAATACCGAATTCTGGTGTCGTCGAGGACACTGAGATCATTGTGGTCCTTACCGGTGTTGTGTTTGTGACTATTTGTTGAAGCAGTTCTATTGACATTATTTATTTGTTTAGTTTTCAAATAGTCATTGTACGCATCTGACATTAGTTTGAATTCAGAATCTGATATCGTAGCGTCGCTACTTTGCACGTCTAACGATGATGATATCAGCGATGATAATTTCTGATATGCGGTCGTGGCTGTATTTAATTTTGTCGTGTAATCGTGTAATTTTGTGTTAGCACATGATGATATTTTTTTTGCTATGATGCCGAAAACTTCAGCTGTTGTTGTGGCCGCGGAAACACAGATCGTGGCGGCGACTGCTGCAGTTACCGGAGTGACCGCTGATAGTATTGCTCCGGCAGATGCAACAACGGCAGATACTGAATAAACCATAATATCCAGCACTGTTATGCGGCGCTTGTATTTTTTTACTTTTTGACTAGTTACTTCGATGACAGTTTTTAACTCAGATTGCCACTCACGGACTTGATTGTATCGATATTGTTGAGCATCTGGCGTCGTTGACATTATTCAATTACGCGGTAACCAATTGAGGCGTTGCAGCGACGAATTCCAAACAAAACCAGTAAGATGTTGCTGTTAAACTATCGTCCTCGGCTTCAAGCATAAATGTTTCCTCGGTTCCGCTGTTTAGTATTACAGTGCAAACCCCGGAATACTTATCGGTGGAATGTCTCCAAGGATATGTTGTGAAGATTTCAAATTTAGCGGCTGAAAACACAGACAACCTGTAAACACCGGTGGCTGTTGCTGTATATTTGATAGTGTTATTTTGTCGTGACCATGTTGCGAATCCCGATGATACCGTGAATACGATGTTGGTGATATGCCCCGGAGTAACTCCAGTGGGAACTTTAATCAAACTGGTTTTGTTAACGATATCAGGAATACCCGATACGATATCCTGCTGTGTTTGTTTGATCGTGTTAATGTCGGTCTTTACATCAGCGAGTTTTACATCGACGACTGGAGGAGTCCCAAAGAACTTATCCACGACCTCATCAGTTTTTACGAAGTTTCTTCGAAATCTTGTAAACGCGCCCACGTGAACATCATGCTCTGCACGCAGCGTATTTAGTTTACCGTTGACGATGTCCACGTATTGTTTGTTTGACGCATCCTGGTCGGATTCGGGATTCGCTAACGCGGTTATTTTGTTGCCGCTCATGCTGAGTTCGCCTGTCATCGTGTCACCGGCTTTTTTCACACATTTATCAACACCTTTATCAATACTGTCTTTGATGCTTGCGATTGATATATTCGAGTCCTTGATCCGGCCGCCATCACTAAATGCAACGAAGTTATCCTTGGTAGCTCCAAGAACTCTGCGAATTATATCATTCCACTTAATGTTGCTCGTTCTTAGTTTTCCTTGCCTGTCTTGGAAAATAGCAACTTCATCTGGGTCAACTCCAGCTATATTCAAAAGATTATCGACTTCATCTTTGGTCGCATATTTTGAGAGATCAGCATCTGTGCTTGGTTTACCTCCTCGTGTGAAAGGTCTTCCGTAAATATCCACCATTATTCTTATTGCTGTTTTTCAAATGCTAGCATTTCTCGATGCGGTATATTCATACACTACTTTATGAGGAGGAGTTGCTGGATTTCTTGAGATTGCATCAAGAACATTTAAAACCTCCCTCCCACAAATGGGCGGATCAATTAATGTTTGTGTTGGTAACGTCGACTGCCACACTGGAACATTAGAAAATCTGCTGACATACTTGAGAAACTCAACTGGCGGTGCTAAACCGTACGAATCAAAATAGATAATTCCACGTGGATCGATCGCGTAAGCAACCCAGTGAGTTCCCGGACCATCTTTGTTGTCGAGATTGATAATGCCAGTTTCTGGATTATTCGGTCGTTGCGGTAATTGATCTCGCATAAATACGCCTCTGAAATGTTTTACACGCAATTTTTTAACAGCATCGAGTAAATCAAAATTGCTCAACGGCGTTAGAATTTTTTTGGATACCATGATGGTGGAGTTCCTGGTAGTCTTAGACCGCGTCCCTTTTTTTTCTTGTATCCTTTTCCCGTTGCCTTTTTTAGTGCCATTCCAGCTGCAGTTCCAACTGCACCGAGTGCTGCGGCTTTTGCTACGGCTGGTGCTGCCGCGGCAATCAACGCCGGTATTGCTGCGAGAAGAGGAAATATTCCACCGGTTTTAGTCATGTCCTTGATAGCTGCAGCAGAGAAATCAAGTCGGACACCGGTTTTTGCTGTTAGTGCCTTATTAAAATGTTTAAGCTGAGTATTAGTCAACGACAATTTGTTTGGACCACCAGTAATCTGATCTCGTTTTAGTGTTATTGATGTCCCGCACGTGCTTGCGTTCTTTGATTGCAATTTCTTCGTTTGACCGGAAGTCAAGGTGACATTAACATGACTGTATGACATTATATCCTAAGTTTGATTTTAATTGCGTTACATATTCTCGATTGGAGCGTCGATGACCCTCATTCGTCCGCCAACACCTTCAAGCAGCATTGCTTTATCGGAGAGTATGACAGCAATCGCTCTGTAACCACCAGCAGGAACACCTACACGAGCTCGGAAATGTAGGTCGACAACAGATTGTTTAACCAGATCAAGATGTTCCAGCGAAAAGTAATAAATCGGATATAAACTCATAAAGTCTCGCTGTGATATTTGCAGGCCAGTGTCTACATTAAGGTCGCGCCCCATAAATGACATCAGACGATGATACGCGCGTGCGACACGATGATGTTCGAAATCTATTAATATATCCTCAGATGGCTCCTGATGCCCATTTATTCTCAACGAAACTTCAGAAACTCCAAGTGTATCAAATACCATTGGATTTCTTTCCTGGCTATCTGTTCTAGCACGGTATTGAAATGCAATGAAAATATGTCGTGGTGCTGATACTCCTTGTTGCGATGATATATGCCATGTAAACAACCCACCATTATCACCCTGAATAACGTCTGTGGTTGTTGTTTTCCAGGATAGCAGTGATTTACCGCCCGTGTCCATGAAAGACAACAGTCGTTGTTCTTCGGTGATTGACGGAGACAACACTGGCATCCACAACCACAGTTTAGTTAGTATTACCTGACCAGGGGCAACAGCAGCATCTCGCCAGATAGCGTCATTATCATCAGGTTTTCGCACAAGTACAACTGTGTGTTTGGCACCGAATATGACCTTGTGGACATCTCTGCAGAATCCAAAGATGTGAGACAATGGAATCACACCTGAGAACTCTTCATCTCCACTTAACATCGATCTACGTGTTGCAAAACCCAAATTAAAATTTTCGTTCATCGATGCAACTGCGTCACCGGCATTATTCATTGTTACATTCCTGTTCTCGGGGCTGTCGGTTATATCCTTTGCAAACATCATTGATGGTCCGGCTGATCTGGTGTAATCATCCGAGTATCTCGCCAACCCGAGAATTGTTGTGGCAACGTCGACGTTATCATGAATTGTTTCAATTTCTTTTCCATCTATCATGTAAATAGCGGATTTAAATAACGCCATGATGCCGTTGTTAACAAATCCAACTCGGTCGCCGATTCCGTAGTTAGTGTTATCATTCTTTAAAAGCCTACCTTCAACTTCGATGAAGGCCTCAGCGGGCAAGAAGTATCTACTTGTATCCTGGACCTGTAGTTCAATTCTTCCGCGTTGGTTAGGATCACGTGCTTCATAAGAATAATATTGAAAATCACGTACAGAATCATCTTTAAGTACTGGTTTGGACATATCAAACGCGTCATTGGATTTTCGTGCAAACATTATTATTATTTGTGATGATCTAATTAAAATGTTATCGTCACCGGAAACCACTACCAGCTATCAAATTAGCAGTTACACTATCTTGCAACGCTTTGGAGGTAATTCCTGCTGTTGCGATCTCAGCTAATTTCTGATTTACGGCCTTATTTACTACGCTACTAACATTTGCCGGCATAGCTTCAGTGGATGGTAGTTTTACTGGCACCAACCTCTCGACTGGGTTTTTTTTTCGTATCAGCTGTGCTAGTCGATCCTTGATTGATTGAAATGCTTTCCCGGCAAGACTACCAACAGTGCCAATGGCTTTATCCTTGACAACATCAGCGGCTTTCATCGCGAATTGTTTTGCTAACGGTCCAGCTTTCGGAGCGATTCTTGTGACTAAATCCCTAACAACATCACCGACTCCATCTCCGTAAACAACCTCGTATACTGGTAATCGTGAGTTTACTACTCTGACACTTCTTGGTCTGCGAAAAGAATCGTGTAGTATCATTTTATTTAATTATTGTTTATCTAACTGAATTTGCTAGCAAATTTAATTATTAGTCGCTGTGGTAACCGTCTGCGAGTTCATCAATGAGCCCCCGGTAGATGCTGATATCCATGATGCCACGCTGAAATAGTCTCTGACAGATATCTGCGGCTTCATTTATAATTTCCGGAGAATTGTTTCCGGCACGTCTTCCTCCGATGAGAACTTCCAACCGTGATACATCATCGATGATATTATTAGGGCAGGCAATAAAACCGGATCCTAAACCCTCCCCTGTTGATGGTACAATTCTTGGGGATAAAATGTCTTGAGGCAAACTTTCAGAAGATGTTGTTAAGCTAATTATCGGCGACCTAGTTTGTTTGAATTTTTGGCCCCGCGGACTTCCTTCAGATGCAGCCTCGTATTCACTTAACGGAGTTAGGTCAGGATCTATTGCTCTTCGCCGTGAAGGATATTGTTGTCGTTCTGTGTGTTGCAACGGTGATTTTTCTTCTTGAGGTTGCGATGGTGGAATTTCAAGTTTACGTATAGCATCTACAAGTCTATCGTATTTTGTATCGTCCCTGCTGATTTGTTTTTTATTTTCACGTATACGATACGAATATTTGATAAAATTATCATCTGTCATAGAACCGTGTTCTGGGTTTAAAGACACATCTCTTCTAATCAATCCTAACAGTATTGTCTCAGGTAATTTCTCTTCTGGTACATTTTTAAGAAGTTCAATATAATCCGGCGTAAATCTTTTGGCGGGGTCAGTAATTCTCCCTGTTACTCGCTTACCAGCAGGTACTGACACAACAACTTCATCGGGTGGAGGCGGGGGTTTAAGTCCAGCTGAAATATCCTGTAAAATTTTCCTTTGCTCTATTAAAGCCTCTTTGGTAACAGCTGCGGATTTTTCAGTAGCTTTGGTCACGGGTTTAAATAATTCCTCCGTAGTCTCTGCAAAGCCTTCCCGTGCTTGCTGTCTTAGTTGTAATTTTTGTCTGACACTATCACGGACAGGAAGAAATTTCTGAATTGCTTCGAGACGTTCTCGAGCTAATCTAGTCGTATGTGCTTCTCCAATATTTGCCATTATTTATTTGTCAATGATTTAATTCCGCTAACATAAAAATGTTTTTCCTTGGAAACTCATTTCCCAGAGCAGCAGAGGGGATGGACCCGACCCATGGATTTTTCAATAACGACCCCGCCACGGAAACTGTTTCAGATTTATTGAAGTAACCCAAGTTGTCAGTGCAAACTCAACGAGTTTGTCCCTGGAAACTCTTCGAGTTTTCGGGGTCATTTTTTTTTGTCCTGTATTCTGAATAGAAGGGTTTATTTCGTCGAAATAAGCCCTCTATCGAGGAATAGTTTCCTGGAGGGGTTTATTGTGCAAAAAGTTTCGGTCTGTACAGCCCCTCTGCTGCTCAAGTATTAGTTCACCTACTAGAATTTGAAGTTCTTCCTTTGAGGTGCCTCTCAGGGTTATGGTGCAGGTGTTTAATGCCTTTTTCTGGATACTATCCACTTTTTAAGAAGGCTGCTTTTTGCTGAAGCATATACTTAACGTCCATAGTTTAATCTAAATCTGATGCGCTCCCCAACTGAATCCTCTAAGGTTCACGAGGAGATTCAGACCATGGTTGCATCTTCGGACTAATTGTGTAATGTAATCATTCCAGGAGAGGTTTTATTCAAAATACATGCCTCAAAATTTAGCTACTCTTTCGAATTGGATTGGTGTTTTATTTAAGTACAGCTCAGGGTATATGTGTGATATTGAATGAGTTATGAGGGTTTCCTTGATCTATGAATAATTGTGGGTAATTAGTTTCTATTTGGATGCGATGGTTCTGGAAATTGGTTGAATGATTCGTGTTGTTGCCCATCCCTGCAAAGTGGGTGGCTCTTTTGTTCGCTGTATTCTGATTGGTTATTGCCATGTGATTTTTAAGGTAGTTTGGACTAGTATTCCTCTGATGATTTGATTTTACTCCAGACCTGTTTTGCAGTTGTTGTATTGTACAGCGATGAGCAGAATTTAGACCAAGTTTTTGTTTCGCTGCAATATTAACTTTTTTGGGGGGCATGTGTTTCCTTTTCTTTGTAGCGTTCAAGTCCGATGCTAGTTTTGACCATCTGAATTTGTTTGAGGCCTTTTTCTTTTCCTTGATAGCTAATTTGCAATCTTCATTCCACCATGGGACCCATTGTTTTGCACATCCACCCATGGTTTTGGGGATGCTGAAAAAAGCTCCTGAGGACAGTGATACGTTAATGTTATTATTAAAGTTTTCCATATTTTTTTTCATACAGCTGCCCGTCTTCTATTCTCTCCCAGAAGGCTCTAAATGAACCCAATTGGCTTTATCAAATCTCCATATGGGTGTATGGGAGGTATCATTGATCGGAGTTGAAATGTGAATAGTTGTTTGAATCATGAAATGGTAGTTACCAAGAATGCTTTCTTGGTATATCTGACACACTGCTATTACCGCAACTTTTGGAGTGCATAGGGTTAAGTCCAAGACTGAGGTTATTTCAATTTCAGGGTTAATTCTAGTACAAGACCCGTTGTTCAATTACTAAATTAATTTATGAGATCCATTTTTCGGTTGATCTTCCTCGTCTGTCCTGATGGTATCCTCCCCACTGTTGGCCGTGATGACGTATTTGCTTAGGTTTCCTCGTCATATTTAAGTTAGTTTCCAAGTTCGGTGGGCTGATTCCTCCTGAGTCGTTTACATTGTATATCGTTATTTCTACTTTTCCAGTCTGGATTATAATCGATTGATATTCGATTGTTTCGTAAGGATCTAGTGGTGTTCTCGTGTTTTCAGCTACCACACTGGTTGCTATGCCTCCTCCTTTTCTCGATTGAACCTGCTTTGAGTAAATCTTATAGAATAACCTACGATCTTTGCGATGTATTCTTTATCCGAGTTCATGTGTGTTTCTTGGAGGCATATGATGTCTGGTTTGTGAATTTCGTTGTTGAGTTTAATTTTCAATTCGGGAATTTTTTTATTCAATCCTCTGCAGTTCCACTGCCAAATTCTTAACAATTTCCTTTTCTCTTACTTGGGCCTTGCCATTGTCCAGACTGATGCATTCAGTCATTTATTGCTTGGATTATGATCGCTTGTGCACCGTAGGTATGTGCGACTGGTTTATTTCCACTATAGGTGAGTGTCTTAATTGACCGTGATGCAAGACAAGAGCCTCATCCTTTACGCATTTATGCACACAATGTGAGCTTCTTAACCGTGATGGACATTCGGGCAATGAAGCCCCAGGCGATATTATTAATTGTAAAATGAGAGGGAATCGAACAATACACACACTCATTGATTCCAGACTGAATCACAATAAGACGCTCAGAGGGATCAACACTAACTGTGAGACGCCTCTCATGTTCCGTGTAAACATTCTCATTGGGATACCTGATGACTTGAGTGAGAATCGGCCCACACACTTGTCTTGGCAGTCCGAACAGGAAAGAGAGGAATGGACTCGGATGGGAGGCACAACCGTCAGTTTCAACGCTAATGAAGCGCCTTGGTGTACATAGTTAAATTTTGCCACGTTATCAATATTGGGCTTTTCCCTATTGCCAGTTTGGTGTATGCCTCCTTGGTAAATAGAGTCAAGCAATATAGTTTATAATATTCCTACCCCTTTAATAATTTTAAATTTCGTGTACAAGGTGTACTTTTCATGTTCTAATAGATGTTTGAAACAATGGTCTCAGTGATCTTAAAAATTTTCCTGTCCCGTTAGATATTTATGGTATTTGGTCGGTGAATCGCAGTCATATTAGATTCAGTTGATATTACCAAGAAAAGTATTCCAGCCAAAAAGGATGCTTACAGATATATGATATAATTGTAGCCCAAAAAAGTGCCTCTTTGGGCAAAAGAGAGGACTCTTTTATTGCGGTTCGGTGGCGTAAATCGTTTCATTTCTCGATTTCTTGGTTTCTCAGGATCCAATAGGTCAGCAACAACTAATTCCAACTGGTGATCGAAAGGCCAGTAGTACTCGGGGCCTCAATTCCATATGCTCCAGCTAATCTCATGCATATTAGCATATTAGAGATGCCAGCGTAACCGGACATTATGTGTAGGCCTCTTCCAATCTTACAAACAAGGGTAGTAAGTGTTTATGGACACAGTACTATATCCTCAAATTCAAACATACATACATACATACGACAATGATGAGATAAAGACCATTAAAGTCCATCAGTTTATTTGGAATACCTGAAAGACTACACAATTTGTAAGCACTAACAATATTCTTTGAGATTAATAAACTCATACATACATACATACATACATACATACATACTAGGTTGAAGGAAATTGTTTAAAGACATTTTGTACCAAAATTGTACCAAAATAAAGAAACATACTAAACGAAAATTTTGAGCAAATTTTCAAGTCTCTTTTGTAGACATCTTTTTAGCCCTGTCAAGTGCTGTTCTGTTTTTGGTAATCCTGTAAAGTCTCGGACGATCTCCCCGTCTCGCTACAGGCTTTCCCACAGGATAAGGCATGAGTCTGCAGTAGAAGGAAACCTCCATGGTGTCAACTCGACAATGTACAATTCCTCCCACTTCCTGCTGCTGCTGCTACTGCTGATGTCTCTTTTCTTCCTCGTGCTTCATTCTCTGTTGAAGTCTATGTCTCTCTCTCCACTTTTCCTCTTCTTGCTTCACTTCTTCATGGAATATATCTACTATCAGATCTTGAGCATTTTTTATATTGGTATTCTCCAAATTCTCTGTCTTCCGCATCATGTGTTGCCTGACACGATGCAAATGAAAGTGGGTTTTGTTAAGCTTAGCTGATTCGAATGCATGTTACTGGCTGGGGAATCAACAATGGATGGACAGACTGGCTAGCGACCCACATTATATTCCTCAACGCTGACCCGATGGAAAACATCCCTACGAATTGGGAACGAAGTTGATAACATGTTCCAGAGGAATAGAGACAGAGGTGAAATAGCATATATTCAAACAGTATCAATAAAAAATAATATACACCAGTTTTTAAAAAAATCAAAATCTTTGATTCACAGCAAGAAACTTCTCAAATAGAAATCAGCAAGTCCATATTTCTTCAAACATAAACTTATTTACAATTTTGACAACGCTGCAGAGTCAAACTCGACCTCCTTTTGATCTAGGTCATTTGACCATCGGTGCACACTACGTTTCCTTGTTAAAGACAAAAGATAACTATAATGTTCACAAAACCATATTTGTACTTTATTAGTGTTTCGAGAATACTCGCTATCAAAACAAGTCACTAAATGTTCTAATGGACATCCAGGGCTGCGTTGATGAAGAAAATTCACAGAATATTGTCCACACATCTATGAATCAGTTCCTTGCAACCTAGCATTATTGAAATGAGTCGAATATGCATTTCTTATTAAGTCCATGATATCGTCTTCCAAAGGCGGGAATCCATAACAATCAAAATAGTCCATACTGTGATCATTGTGAAGGTAGACGGCTGCCCAGTGAGTTTCTGGTTGATGACTGAATGTCGTCGGTGTTGGTACCATAAGCTTGGATGTCTTTAGGTTTGCTATGAGGAAGTTCATCTTTAGCATATATGACATGATTCCAAGAAGCTGTGGATGAATTGTGCGTCAGAAGGTAATGAAGTTCCCAGGTATCCATATCTTCTTTCACATGTAATAATAAGTCATCAATCCAATCCTGGCTTTTCTTTGAAAATGTCTGTCTGTTTCTGTACTTTGTGGAAATAGAGCTTCAATGCGTTGGATATCCAGAGGTGTCAAGGGGGTGGGTGGGGTAGGAATAGTCATGCAAGTGTTGATACCACTGATGCAACACTTTTATTTCGGAGACAAGACCGCAAGCGTCATTCAGATACTCTTCTAGTTGTTATTCTTGGCACATCAGCATACATTTGTCGTGTTGAATCTGACTTTGATGATCGTTTTGACATCCAAAACAATGTTCGTGTGTCAACGATGTAATTTTTTCTAGGTTCTAAGAAAAAGCAGTAGATTAAGTCTTCTTCTTGTTTTGGCGATATCGACATCGTGACGGTCTCTGTCTTTTTCATTTTTTCTGCCTCAAAGAATATTCGTCCACCATCTCAAAAAAGGCTCATAATTCCAAATTCTTTCACAGTTTCTAATAGTCTAGAATCACTTCTCAGAAGCTGTTGATGATGTTCAGTGCTTCTAGGAGTCTCTGCAAATGGAAGTTACACCCGAAGTTGGCCTGATTTTATAGGGTGGAAATGTCCCTCCTTGCTATCATGGCCACGAGTGAAATCAAAAGCCCACAAAGTATAACGTCCTGCATATTCGTCGTACGAATTTTTCTTACAAGGCAATATATTCTATACATTCAGGACACGTGTATTCAGTGTTTAAAACTGAAACTTGACATGAAATACAAAAACGTATAAGAGCCAAATGGTTAAGTACATCGCTAAAATATAAAAGTAAAATGATCAAGGTACAAGGCATTGTACACTGTACAACATTTTCGATGAAGGTGTTGTATACTAGAATTCATAGGGACAGACTTGAATATTCTTTGAATCTCTACACTGTTAACAGCTGTCCTTAATTTGGGTTTCCTCTGTGTCGGTTCTTTTCTGCCCCTTTTTCTGGAGTAAATTACAAGTGTCCCTGGCATAGTGAGCCATTTCTTGCGTCCAAGCATCGAAGCCAACTCTTTTCCAGTCACGTACATCTTTCCACTTGTGGTGTAGGTTACAAGCTACACATACATCTTCATAAACATCTAATGTTGATAAACCTTCACAAATCTTTTTTTTTCTCACGCAGAGGTAGAGAAGTAATGACATGAAAGCGCAACGCTTTTAACAGACCGAGTGTCTTGTGCACATTTAAAGGAGCATCCATGATGTCTTTGCAGGAACTCTTCGTAAATAATCCACAAGGAATCGGCTCTTTTAGAGATAATATGTGCACTTTTGCACAGACCCTCGTTTACTCCAGTACCAATCCTTAACTCTTTCCTTGGAATTCAGTGTAGTAGTGTCACCTTGTAAGTAGCAGTCTTACCATCCAAAGCCTTCTGTTTCTCTGGCAGGTGATCAATATCTAGCCATTTCAACACTATCAAAAGAATCAATCCTCTCATAGCATTAAGGTACCATTGGTTAAAACATTGGTGTTGTAAAAGATGCCGTTGTTCTTTGCGTTTCACTTATATTTTGATAAGGTCTTTGGCAAAAGTATTCTCTCAACTCCAGAGGCAAACTACGAATGTTCTCTTCTAGAGTATCCATGAAGATATTACTTGGGTCCCAGCAAAGGAAGCTAGTGGCAGCGCAGAGACCATCGAGTAGCTCCAGGTAAGCTGAGTCTTTCGTCTCTCACTCTTGAAGTGACACACTACAGCTGAAACACTTCACTTTATATCCTTCAACTAAGCAGACAAATCCAGCTCTAGCTAATTCTTCGGGTGCAGATCCAGCCGAAAACCTATGCCACTTTCCTTTGATCGTTTGGAATCGATTTTCAGTCACAGTAGCAATGCAAAGTCACAGGCAACGTGTATCCTTCTTTCACTGGTGCATTTTTTAGTTGACGTGATGGAGCAATTACGAGTTCTTTACACAGGTTTGGATGAGATCTGAAGGGTGGTAAACACACGGCATCACGTTGACTGTGAAAACAGTAAAGAGACAGGAAGGACGGTAATGAGTGGCACCACGTTATAACTATCCATGATGCGCCTAAACTCAGGATCGGTTTTCGAACGTCGATTGTACTCGTACTACCACATTTCAAACTCTTGGTATCCTTGTTCTTCTAACTTCAGGCGTGGTAAGTTTACCTCGTACAATATTCCATGGTGCACTGTAAGAATTCATTTTTCGTGTCACGTTGAGGATAACATAAAGAGGGCATCCGTGAAATAAGCATCTATTAAATTCATAGACGATGCTGGAGTCTTCTAAATCTCAGCCATCCACTTAAATAGTTTCCAATGGTCTTTCCGTCTCCTCTGTTACTGAAATGTTAGATTCATTTGTCTTCCTTTTCGGACAAGTAATGTAACCATCGCACAGCATTGGTCAAGTATCAACGTCTGATGAACTTTTAGTTTGAGTATGAAGGCTAGGATGTTCTCGGGCATGAATCGCTTGCGCTACACTAAGCAACACGCTTTGGTGATACTGCAGGCTTCCACCAAAAGGATCGATCCCTCCATGTTCTATGAACAGTTGTCGAAAATTTTCCACAAAAACGCTGTAAAATGTCCACGTCGGAACGACAATACCTTAACATTTCTTCCTGAAAGTCGAAAGGGTCCAAAGCATGAGAGAGGTACTAAGCGTAAAAAGGTACCCGCTGTTCGGTATGCATATTGTCGGAGTTGTAATAGTGTGCGTCAGACAAGCGCGGTAGGACTGCCTGTTGCTTGGCTTTTGTATTGACAAGGTGCGGAAAATATCCTTTGGTCGTTTCTGTCATTCCAAACGTTCTAGGCATTCGATTCAAAGGCATGGCCAAATAACTTAAAGCATGTTTTGAGGTAGGTAGTTTAAATAAACTTAAACTAAAATCAGTTGAAAAACGATCGCTATCCTTGCAAATTCAAAAGACAGCAGCCCCACCACCTCCACCTTCAACACACTCACCCTTTCTGTTTAATTTAAATTGAAAATAAAATGTTCCTTAGACCCATTAGATTACTACCGCTTATAGTCTGTAGTGAAATCTACTAGACTCTGACTAACGGATTAATGTTAGTTTCAAACCCTGACAACGTCTATATAGACCCATCTTCGCTCGCCAAGGTTAGGACATGTTATGTAGATAGGGTTAACATATCGGAACCTTGGCTAGCGAAGATGACATAGTCCTACTTTCTGAATCATGGATATAAGTCTGAGAATTATTGCTGGTGTTTTAATTTAAATAACATTATTATATAGCTTTGGTATTTTAATTAACATAACAATATTCTATAGTTTCGGTATTGTAGCTTAAATTAACAGTACTCTCTAGGTTTCGTATTTTAATTTAACATATGATCATTCTGTTGTTTTTGGTATTCTAAATTTCAGATAACATTATTCTATTGTTTTATGATTTCAGTTCAAAATAGCAAATGCAAACAACTTTACCTTACAGCAGCCAGCCTCTCAAAATTTCACAATATCTGTAGAAGAGCGTCCTCTACTGACAACGGGATTTTCGGTTGACCAAAAAGGAGGCAGTATTCCATTCAGTGCCTTGTACTCGCATATTAAGCAACCAAGGACTCTGATGGGCGTTTAATAATTTCAGTCTCACGAATGTGTTTTTCTTAATATTTAGATGCAAATAATTGGTTTCTATCTCGCCCTATAACAATGATCTAAGTGACCAAACAGTGATGACATTAAATCCTTTTTTGTTGTTAAAAATACTTTTAAATACTTTTACTTTTAAATACTCTGAAAAAGTACCCATGATAATGATGCAAAGCTCTAGAAGAAACAAAGGATGAACATATTACTAATATCATATCGAATACGACTCATTGCATACAATTTTTCATTGAAAGGAAACTCTTGAAACCTTTTATTTCTTTTAATGAAATAATTCTTTATCTCGTGGTATGTCAAATATACGTACAGAGATACACTAGATAAATACTTTTAATATACATATCATTGAATAAATTTGAAACTTTCATTCTGTGCGCTTTAAATCCATTATATATTAAATATGTATCGTAAGTATACATGAAAAAGGATGCAATGAATAATGCGCTGAAGAAAAAAAAAAAAAAAAAGTATTGTCAGAAGTGGGATTCGAACCCACGCCGGGAAGACCCGACTGCGACCTGAACGCAGCGCCTTAGACCGCTCGGCCATCCTGACAGACGTATGTCGTTGTTTCTGGAACAATATTGATCTATTTATCAAGCTATGATTCTTTTATTTATTTCTATTAATTTTAATGTAATTTATTATATACTTTTCCACCATTTATATAAGTTTTCACTTTTAAAAAATAGCTATCACTTCCTGGGTTGCTTATTCGGCTCAAATAATAAGACTGTGTCCGATTGGAGAATAAGACACATGACGTCTTTCCGATCGTTACTTCCGTGTTAAACAGAAATAGCACTATTGCAAACACAGTCCGTAAGTAGAGTTGACATGTAAAGAAAAACTCGAATTATACAAAAATGACAGGTGCTAAAGAAGTTACTGAAGATACTTTTATTCGTCATTTGCCTTATTCTGCTGTCAGATATCTGAGTTTGTTACTGGATGTTGATAACAACTGGAAAAAAATGGTGAATCACATTCCTAAGAAAATCGACTCTCCGCATTTCGAAGCAAGGTGAATAGATTCTGATATTTTTCCTAGTGTGAAATGAAATGAAAAATGGCATGTAGGTTGCGAGATTTGTATAGTCATGTCACTCGGAATGCAAATTGCGAGATCCAGGTAAATTTCAGCAACGATGTACTCTTGTTTCTTCTGTCAGCTGATCAAAGACATGAATGGTATACTCGCGGTTTTTGAGAAAATAAATCACATTCCTATCGATTTCATGCAGGTATATCTCGATCAAGTTTGCTAGGCCGGCTAGTAAGCGGCTACCCTATACCGACACCAAATGGTGTCGGCGAATTCCAACTTTTTAATAGGCAGTGGACTCGGACCCTACACCCTAGTCCTACAAAGTAAGACACATCACCCGATATTTTTGTTCTGGGGGGTGATGGGTCTTACTGCCTAACTAACAGCGCTGTGTAGCGTGTTTTGATGTCGGCTAACAGTGTAACGAAAGTCAAATTTTCAAGAATATCACACACAACTGGCAACCGATAATGTCGCTTTTCTGCAAAGTTATGTTTTTTGCCAGACTTTACTTACCCTGATATCTTTTCTCTAGTAAATTCAAATTCTCAAAAAATGGACCTGTTTTGTTGGCCTACATTTCAGTTGGCTGGAAAGCTCTGAAAGCCAGGAATGCCGAAATCGGGTTAAGGTGAAATATTCGTCGTCTTTATTAAACGAATAAAATTATATTATGCCTATTGGAACTGTAAGCAATGGTTCGTTTCGTTCAAGAAACATATCCCACATACGAGCCTACTTAAACATACATTGGCATACCTCGACTACTGTTGCATTGCAACAAATTAAAATGTCTGTCAACTGAACATGAAAATGCATCCATTTGCTAGTGTCATATTTTCATTCTGCCAGGATAAAGACAGCACAGTAAGATTATTAATTACACATAAATTAGTGGAAGAGTGTCAGTATAGGTGGCCAGGTGTGTGAGATATTCCTGAAACTTTGACTACTCATTCTGATGTCAACCGACATTGGAACAGCCTATACAAGGCCGGTATTTTGGTAGTAAGACCAGAGGTCTCAGAAATGCTTAATCACACGTATTTGGATGCAATTTATTTATCTGGGACACAGAAAATCACTTGTACAGTACTCCTCCTTATTCACACATTTGACGGACGGCAAATTTGGTGGCTTGCCAGTCCTGCATCAACCACCTACTGAGTGGCAAAATGTGTAGATCAAATGATCATTCTGAGTTGTGCTGATATTTACAATGAGAAAATTCAGTGTCTGAAAGAAGCCCAGATGTACATGTTGTCATTGTAAGAGTACATCTGAAGAACAGGACCAAATAGCTTGGCAGTAAGTTCAAAGACTTGACTAGCAGCAGAGTGGTTGGAAAATGTATTGATATTTACAATGACTGAATTCAGAGGCAGAAATAACCAGTGATGTATTTCTGTTTAAGAGTGCATCAAATGAATAACTTTAGCTTTCATTATTGTGTTCATTTTGAAGTGTAGCTGAATGAGTAGTGCATGTGACCTCCAAAAAAACCATGTTGAGAGTTAGACAAAATGCTTTTTTGCAAATGTGGATAAATATTTTGGGGCAAATTGATGAAGATTGTAATGAGATTCAGCAGAGTGCTAGAACTGATATTTCACTTGGAACAATATGTGTGATGCCTAGCTTAGTGCTTGAAATAAGGCCTTTCCTTGGCCAGACCTAATTGACTCTCACTCTAATGCACAAACAAGAGTTATAAGTCAGTGGTGTAAAGAAGTTAGAAAATGAAACTCAATGGCAACCATTGGTTCTTCTTGTCGGAAATGTAGCCACTTCAGGAATGCCCAATATGCTTCTTTCAGGGGACTGCAACTTTTGCTAGTGGGACTCCTGTTTTTCCCAAAATAGTAGTCCTGGACTCCTAGTTTTAAAATCCAAGCGAGACCTCTATAAGACATAGCACTAAAACAGAAACAACATGTGCTATGTCTTACATTGCTGGACTAACCCTACACCCCAACATCAATGTCCAGATATCAAAAGTGGGGTGGCAAGGGTCAGGGGAAACTCGGACTAATGGTAGTACAACAATGTAAGACGCCTCACCAAGTTTTTGTTTTTGGTTGCAACATCTTGCTACACATGGCCATTATTTGGCAGTGTTATCCCAGGCTGATTGGCAGGAGAATGAGAGGTTACATTTTCAGGAACATTTAATACATTTAAGTCTAATTGATATACTTACTTTGCTGTCTTTGTCCAGATAGAATAATAATGTGACACCAACAAATGGATGCATTTTCATGTTCAGTTGGCATTTCTTTTGTTTGGAATACAATGGAAGCTGGGAATGCTGAAATTGGGTTAAGTTTTAGTATGTTTCTTCTTAACAAACAAATAAAAATATACTGATATTGAAGAAAGTGTTTAGATAGCTTCGTTTCATTCAAGATACTTACCATTTAACCGATTTTGCATTCCTGGCTTCCATGGCATTCCATCCAACTGAAATATAGGTCAGCAGGGATGGTCCTGGCTTTTAAAAAGCTGTCGCCAAAATAATCGCCAACCTCAATATTTTGTCGCCAATTTTCAAAAAGTGTCGCCAAAAAAAGTAGTGTACATTTTTCCAAGTGTTAATTTAGTCTATTAATGTAACAGGCAATGAAAATTACAAAAGATGGATTAGTTAATACTTTAATTACAACAAGCATTAACAAAATGTTACAAAGTGTTACATGAAGATCCGTCGCGATTTTAGGGCTGCCCACTTGTTGAATGCAGTTTCAAAGTCTAATTTTTCACATCTGTACATGCTGATTCTCATTAAATTCTCGAGAGATGAGATGCAGAGCTTATTTCTAATGTCAGTTTTTATGAGGTTCATCTTACTGAATCCACGTTCACAGTCGTCAGTGCTGACAGGTGACACCAGTAGTCTCTCAGCAGCCCCCCCCCCCCCCCCCGGCTAGCTTCACAAAGCTTGTAGCGAATTGCTTCCTAAATCCCAAGAATGATCACTGAATGCTGTATAAATTTTCTCGACAAGAAAAATAGGATCTCCATTCCCACGAATGAAACTTACACGAGTCAACACCTGGCAATATAGGACCGTATATATCAGCGTAAATTCACACCCAATTTAGGGATTCTTTCACTCCTGTATTTTGAGAAATAAATAATTATTATTAATTATGCAAAACTGTTTTTTTTTTTTGTTGCTATTTCTTGTTGCGGAGTTTAAGTCTCTGCAGCCGTAACACGGGACTGATGACAAAAGAAAAAGATCAATGAGTAAAATGCTGCACTGGCGACAGATGTAATTGTGATTGAGATTTTTTCCATTTGCTTTGTATTTATACACAGTAGTCGGTACTTCAAAGGTTATCAGTTTTCTATGAAGGTTCAGCAAAACTATTGTATTGGTATATGTATAAAAAAAAAAAACAGAAGGATTAGCCATACAATTAATTGTATCTGTTCTATTCGCGTCTTCAGAAGTCGGTCAGTTGTAGGTATAGTGCGGTAGCATGATTGACTGTATCGCAGCATACAGTACTCAGCCCAGATGTCAGCATAAGCAGATTATGATGTAACAATGCACTGTAAAGATAGGGTTGTCAATAAGAACAAAGGATCGTTTGTGTAACAGATTGATTCCAATGCATTGCTTAGTCAAGTTTATGGCTTCCTTTCGTTCTGGCTTTAAATTTATTCAGTCCAAATCCATGATTGTATGTACAAATTAAATAACCAAAAAGTATGTCGGCAAAAAAATCGCCAGATGGGATATTTTTGTCGCCAATAAGGAAAAAAAATCGCAATTTGCGACATTGGCGAAGCCCAGGACGATCCCTGGGTCAGCAAAACTTGGAAACAAGTTCCTTTGTTTGTGTGAGAATTCAAATTTATTAGAAAAAAGTCATTAGAATAAGTAAAGTCTGCCTAAATCAACATAACTTTAATTTGTGATAAAAATGTAATAATTGTTGTTGTACAGCCATACTTGAAAGACAACTGTTTTTGGAATAGCACCTTTCACAAAGGTCCAACTGTCACAAAAGACCACATTTTTCATGCATGGTTCAATCGTATTATATGATGGATGCTAATGAGACACAGCTGTCTCTTTAGAGGTTTAAAGTATTGTACTTTTAATTAAAATAAATTCTTACAATGACTTTCAAATATATTTTACAGGTACTCCCAGCTCCAAGTTCGTCTTTTTGAAGACAAAGGAAAGAAACCTGATGGAAGTCCAACTAGAGCTATAATCGATGACTGGGCAACTCAGAATGCACAGGTACGGCATTTAATGCAAGCACTACTTGATGCTAGCCTAATTGAAGCTGCAGATTATCTTTCTATGAAGATCTTGAAGCAGGGTAGAGCACCAAGACCATGCCTACAAGATGGTGAGCACCTACCCCCTGTGGGTATGCCAGTACCAGCATGGCATGATCCTCACAAGGAGAAAAATGACACAGAAGATGATATTACAGAAATTAAAAGGGCCCTTCATCAGGAAAATAAACATGAGCCCAAGGAGGGGCAGGAGCATTCACTGGACAGTGATCAGTGCCATGGAGAAAGTGAAATTCCAGCCAATTCTGGAAATATGGAAACATTGTTTAATAGAATTCCATCTTATGAAAGTGGTGGAAATCCATCACAAAGTCTTTTTGTTGGTCAAGAAAGGCCCTTTTTTCATTCTATGGAGTCCTTTGAAAACCAAGAGACACTGTTGCAGAGAGCAGTTAAAGTACATGAAGCGGATAGAGACACATCAGAGCCGTGTGAGTCCATTGATGAATTGTTCCTCCTAATGCCAGATGGGCCAACCCAGTGTGTACCATACTCTTGTCTAGCTGCAATTACTGACAATTTCAACTCAGACTGCATTAGTAAAGGTGGACGGGTTATTGGACGTGGTGGATTTGGCACAGTGTATCTTGGTTTGTTCAGAAATGGTTACAAAGTGGCAGTTAAATCATTGCATGAGGTCAAAGATGTCAATGCTGAAAAACAATTTATAACTGAACTTCAGGCACTCTCCAAATATCGTCATGATAATATTGTGTTTCTGTTAGGTTACTCAGTCAATGGCCCTAATAAATGCCTTGTGTATGAATACATGTGTAATGGTTCACTAGAAGATAGGCTTTTGAGAAAGAATAACACTCCTTCACTACCTGGCAAACTACGTCTATCTATCGCAAGTGGTACAGGCCATGGTATTCATTATTTAAATAGTCAAGGAATCATTCATAGAGACATCAAAAGTGCAAATGTTTTGTTAGACGAGAATTTTACGCCAAAAGTTGGCGATTTTGCTACAGTTCGAACTGGTCCTATGGGATGTGGTACAACAGCTGTTCAGACTACGCTCGTAATTGGCACGTCAGCATATTTGGCACCAGAGGCATATCACTTTGACATTTCTACAAAACTCGACTCCTACAGCTTTGGTGTCGTCCTTCTGGAAATAATAACAGGATTGCCAGCTTTGGATCAAGATCGAGATGAAAAAGATTTGAAAAGTTATGTCGAGGAACACGAGGAGGATCTGACAAGTCTTTTGGATAAATCTGTGAATGATTGGTCAGAGGATACTGTTGAGGCTTTATATAAAATAGCAACAAGGTGTCTTGAGCACAAGAAGAAGATTAGGGTTAACGTAGGTGACATTTTAGAGGATCTTGATGCATTGATTTAGAGAGTTCCAATCACAGTGATATATACAGCGTTAGTAGCATCATGCCTGATGGTTCTTTTAGAAGATATTTACATAATGTATCATCTGGAATACAAGAGTATATGCTTATATTCGATATTAGTGAAGGTTGTATGCACTGACTTCTTTTATGTTTCTTTAGTAGAGAAGTCTTCCACTATCCATCTGTTTTGCAGCAAGTTTTATATTCACTTTTATTAAGCATAATTGACAGCAATGTATATCAGATCAGAAGGCAGAATTTTAATGAGATTAAAAACTAAACACTCACACCAATTCTAAAACAGCAGCCTTTAGAAAAACACATTTTTAAGTCTTTGACATTATTTTTACATTTTGCACATTTACCGTATGCTCACTTATTTGTCAGGTAGTATTACAAACTGCATTATACCCAGCTTTGATCTTGTATCATCTGCCAGAAGATTCGAGTCATATCATTTTATTAGAACTAATCAGTAGATTAAAAAACAGACCCTTTTCAGCTGTGCATTGTGCAACAGCAGATCAAGGTAGGGGTGACATAATTTATTTATATATCAATGCATTGTTAATTTTTCCATATCAATGAAGATTTCAGTACAAGAGGTGAAGAATCTAGACAAAACTATACTTATCCCATCTTCAGCAGACTATTGTAAATAATTATTAGTTGTTTGCCTTTTCATTCTTTAAATTGAAAATTTGTCTGAGGCAGTTGTTTCAGGAAACTTACTCATTTTTGTCAGTAAAAAATAAAACTTTTGGTAGCACCTACTTGTCTTCTACAAATAAATCAACACAAGGTGGCTAATATGAATGGTTTAAAATATGCTCTCACATCCCATTCCCACCAATTACATGCTGATTATTTTGTCACTTCACTGCGCTCAGCCACTGATAACTTATATCAGTGTAAAGATTTGTTCCCCATGTGTGAGATAAGTACTTGACTAATCCTTTAATAACCACATTATGCAAAGTTAATCTGTTGCTTTGCCTCTTGTCTACTGGCACTGCATTTGAGGGCTACAATTCCGGTGTGTCATGGAGAGAAATATGAGGCATTTAATTCTGATTAGTGGTTTTTGTTTGATAAAGTCCAGAGTAAAACAGAAAACAGTTAACCACCAATCAGAACTAAATCTGGCATATTCACTGCGTGACACTGGAAGTAGTGACATCCAAACTAGGTCCATTTATATACAAAGCAGCATAGTTTATATAAAGTGACTATTAAATAATTTTTAAAGTACTTAAATTGCATGTGGGGACAAGTTTGTAATGTCTGTTTTTACGCTGCTACACATGTGTAATCAGCAACTGAACTTGCTGAGAGATTAAAAAATTAGCGCATAATTAGCAAGGAGCCAGATTCCAAACTGCATGAATTGTGGTCACATATTAATTTTGTAGATGGGAAGTGGGTGTTTTCAACTATTTACCTTTTCACTGGCAGAAACTTGAGGTCTGACCAAAGCAGTTGTTTGAATCTGCAGGAAGTACAATGTGAAGGATTTAGTTGTTAGTCAACTCAGTTCGTTCGCACACTCTCACTTGTTATAGATACGATTTTATTTGCATGAGGAAATTACAATATTTCTTCTGTTTTGAAGATAGCACTGTATTGACATCCATATGTAAGTGAAGACGTGGATGTTAATAAAATGTTTTAAATACTTGCTGTGTGAAACAAAGAGTGTGGTGTTCAAGATGAATCCTGCCCCTGATCAAATGGAGCAACCTGAAATGGCCTAAGAATTTGAATAAAAATCACATATATAACAGGTATCAGTTTGGAAAGATTTTTTTGCAAAGATTGAGAATGACATGAACAGATGATAGTCTGTTTGTAATCTGATCAGTGCATATAAAATGGCACCACCCCACTGCTGACAGACATTCTAAAGATGAAACCACCATGAAATTTGATATTTATATTGATAATATATTGTATCGCGATCTATGTATTGGGAATCATACCAGTGCATGGCAGGAGTTTATTGTTTCACCATTTGGTCAGGATCTGTGTTGTTTGCAGTCGACTTGGGAGTATATGTGGTATTAGTTATTTTTGCCATCAGAACACCAGAAGGAAAATTGTAAACTTAATTTCTTCATTATGTTTATTTTCTTGTATGTGCTTATTATTTAAATTTGATGGTAATACAGAAGTATTAAGTGAACACAGTAAAATTAATACATGTATGTATTAGACTTGTGCTAGTATACTGTTAATTCAGTATTTTCCATCAGGTACCAGTTGTCATGGTTACTAAAGACCAGAAATTTAAAAACCCAATGAATGATAATAATCCTTAAATGGAAATGAGCAACCACCTGCCTCTCATTCCAATTCATGGAAATTAAGTACTTATACATTTGTAACATTGTGAAAAACTATGATACTTTATACCCAATAAAGTAAATACATTCACAATATTTGACAATGAAACACCCTTTTTTATCACATTTGATTTCCACCTATATGGTTCCAGGTTCAATCCTACCAGCACATATATCCATGGTTGGTGGTTCCTCATCTGAAGACCACACAATACCAATACTCAAAATGTCAAGAACAATTTTTACAAGTCACTTTAAAAAGTTTTGGATTGGACCTAAGATAAATTAAGTTTTAGTATATTCTTATACTAGGAAATATTGGGTATATATTATTGTTACAGGGTCATAGGAACTATTGCACACACAAAGAAAGTATATGCCTTTTTCTGTCTCTAAATGTTAGCCTGGTCTGATGAATAGTGCTCTAACTATAACTAGGCTAATAAGACTTGTGCAGTACACATGCCCTGAAATAGACAATAGACCAGTTTCAAATTGTGCAGTAAAGATGCCCTGAACAGTAATAAAGATTATTTAAGAGCAAGGGCAGAGGTCTCACTAGGATTTTAAAACTAGGAGTCCAGGACTCCTATTTTGGAAAAAACAGGAGTCCCACCAGCAAAGGTTGCAGTCCCCTACCAGAATCATATTGGGCATACCTAAACTGGCTAAATTTCCAGATGATTAGAATCAGTGGTTACCAATGAGTTTAATTTTCTTACTTCTTTACAACACTGATATATAATTCTTATTTGTCCATTAAAGTGAGAGTGAATTAAGACAGGTCAAGGAAATGTCTTATTCCATGCACTAAGTTAAACATCACACATAGCGTTCCATGTGAAATTTGAAATATCAGTTCTAGAAACTTCTAGCACTCTGTTTAATCCCATTACAATCTTCGCCAATTTGCCCCAAAATACTTATCCAAATTTGCAAACCACATTTTGTCCAACTCTCAACTTGTCTTGATTTTGAGGTCACGTGCACTGTTTATTTGACTACACTTGGAAATGAACACAATATTGAAAGCTAAAGTTGTTCATTTGATATACAATTACACACTGGGTCTTTCTGCCTCTGAATTCAGCCACTGTAAATATCAGTATATTTTCCCACCATTCTCCAGCTAGTCAAGTCTTTGAACTTGCCGCCAAGCTATTGGGTCATGTTCTTCAGATGTACTCTTACAATGACAACATGTACATTTGGGGGTCTTTCAGCCACTGAATTTTCACATGGTAAATATCAGCACAGCTAAAATGATTATTTGATCAACACATTTTCCCACTCAGCATATGGTTGAAGCAGGACTGGCAAGCTCTTGAATTTTCTGTCGGGCAAATGTGTGTGCATGGAGGACTCTTGTATAAGTGATTTTCTGCATCCCAGGTAAACAAATTGCATCCAAGTACATGTGATTAAGCATATCTGAGACCTCTGAAGGCGTTGTGCACTCGTGCAGAAATAAAGTGCTGTACAACTGAGCAGTTTCTTTACTTGCCAACGCATGATGGCACCAGGCATGTGGATTGTGAAACTGTCAACATTATTATGTATACCTCGTAATGTTTGCAGTGTTTGTTACAGTAATATTACATGCCTGTAATGAAGAAAAAAGACATTATACTGCTTGTTTTATTTTGTTTGTAAAATTGACATTATCTGTTAAAGATAACATCTACAGTGAAAGAAACATTGTTACACATTTCATATTTGTTGCCAATTTTTTAAACTTTGTATCCCGTCCATTGAAATATACTTAATATGACTGCTAATAAATTTGGTCTGTATTCTAAAATATTTTGTTTTCCCTTGAACTAAATATGGATTTTTATTTATACTGAAATAATCAGATATCAGTAAATATATTTTAAGTTTGACTTCATTTAATTGACTCAAAAGTGTTGTGCATGTCATATTTGATACCAGTAGAGTCCTATAATACAGGTCTCTGATTCTAGTAGAGATGTTTAATACACAAGACTGGTGCCAGTAGAGACATGCAATACAAGTCTCTGGTGCTAGTAAAGACATGTAATACAAGTCTCTGGTACCAGTAGAGATGTGTAACACAAGTTGCTGGTGCCAGCAGAGAAATGTAATACAAGCCTTTGGTGCTGGAAAAGATGTGTAATAAAAGCCTTTGGTGCCAGTAGAGGCATGTAATACAAGTCTGGTACCAATAGAGGCATGTAATACAAGTCTGGTGCAAGTAAAAATGTGTAATACAAGTCTGGTACCAATAGAGACATGTAATACAAGTCTCTGGTGCCAGCTTGTAATCTAATCTGATAGTTACTTTTCAATAAATGTGGTCTGTCTTACAGAATGTTGTTTTCTTTTTTACTATTTTGGATTTTCTTAATGACTTTTATTTAAATGCATGGTTTGTGGCCAAAAAATGTTACAACTTCCAAATATCGCAGCCTACATTTTTTGACTGCCCCAGTGACTTAAGTGGTTAGAGCATCTGCAATGGATGTGGGAGGTTGCAGGTTCAAAGCCAGGCTTAGTCATACCAAAGACTTATAAAATAGTACTAGCAGCTGCCTTGCTTGGCACTCAGCATTAAGAGGTTAGTCTTAGGAGTGGATGGCCTGGTGTCAAGGTAATGTGACTGGGTGGGATACAATGCTAAAGGTCTTTGGCATGATTCCTTAGTGCTATACCTCACTATAAACTACCACACTGCCAACACTGCAGCGATAGAAGTAACCTTAAAGTGATGCATTGCAGTTTTCTTTTTTAATTGGTATGTCAGAAGTTGTTGTTGTTTTAGGGTTTAATGCCATTTTTCAGCACACGATAGGCTAAACATGGTGGCCAGTATTAATGGTGGAGGAAGAACTCGGGAAATCCCCGGAAAGAACCACCGACCCTCAAGAAGCTACTGGCAGACTTTCTCACATACCCACACTGGCCGAATCCGAGACTAGAACCCACGCAGACAGAGGTGAGAATGGCAGTGATCTGTAACGGAGAGTGCTTTAGACCACTCGGCCACTCGGGGCCCCTCAGTATGTCAGAAGTCTATTCTTTGAAATTAAACAAGTTTTTCATGTTTCACTTCAAACATTCTGAGCAACTCTTAAGAGTTATACATATTTATGAATAGTTTTTGTTTGTAAAGACTTTCATCATATTACAAATACACATTAATAATCTAGTTCAATAATTGTTGCAATTCTTTGATCATTTAGTGTCCTTCCTCTGACCTACACTTTTTCTCCTTTCTCACTTTGTTCTCTTTCCTTGACCTTAAATACAGGTCATGAAGGACATTCGTTAAACCTTTGTTTATTCTGTGCTAATGTCTCGAAGTGAAAGCTGGTTTTGTGTCCCACAAATATCTGTGTTAGATTTCTCTTAATGAAGTAATTTTACCTCTAGCAGATTCCACACTGACTGCAAGAAAAGTCATCACCATTGAAAATGTGCCTAACTGATTCAATCGTCTAATCTCCTTTTATTTTTTTATCTTGCTAAGTCTCAGCTTCCTTAGTGAGGTAAATGTTGGCTCTTTCTGTAGTATTTTCACATAAATTAACATATACTCGACATAAATTTTATTAAATATGAAATTGCACATGCTATATCCTCTTAAATTCCAATATTTGAAACTATATACATTAAATAGCTAAAACTGAAAAGTATACAATTTTCCTGATAAATAATGAGACCCTAATGATATGCATCAAAGAAGACAATTTATTTAAGCACAGCTGAACCTGTCAATACATGTACTAGCCACCCATTGGAAAAGGCCAAACTGTCCTTTTTAAACAGGTGGCTTCTGAATGCAAGTTTGCTTTATAATCTTGGTTCTGAAACAAATATTCAGCATATATCATTATCAGTCATATTATTACAGGTATTATTATTTCAGGCAATAAGTATAACTTCCTTTTGAAAGAATTCACAGAATAAATTTATCATTCATAAATTCTTGAGGAAAAGGGTTTTATTTATATATTTCTTCAAGTTTTCTCTATGTTTCACATAAAACATTTTCACTTCTATAAATGGTAAGGTGTAGCTAGCTCCACTCCGGTCAGATAAACAACCTCATTTCAGAGATTATTTAATTAGATAACAATAGGTAGGGTGATGTGTCATGCTGCTGGCAAGTCCATTTAGCTAATTTGCACAGAACCCAAGTTGTCTGAAGTACATCAAAAATACATGCAGAAGACCAGATGTTATTGCACATCCAGCATTGAATGATAATGTTGAATCCAACTTTAATAAAGTTATAATCAGTCGCAATGTTTCTTTGAAGTTGGAGCTTTACTCTATAAATAAAATGCAAAACATAATTATTTCAGTTGTTAGAATACTGTTCAGGTTATTCATTTTTGAATAGTGTGATTCTGGAAGCAATAGACTATCTGCAAAGACTAGCAAAAATGAATTTAAAACTCCAGGTAGATGGAGTTTTACTTTGTCAAGTGCAGTAACAAGGGGAGCATTTAATTCCTTTCACATACTGCAAACATATCAAGAAGTATACATCCATCGAAATAGAAGCGCCACCTGTATGCAGCATATTTGACACAATGAACCAAACATTCTCTTTATTATTATTAACTATCTTAATTTTGTTAAAATTCTAACCATTATTGAGATTTGTTCTTCATGATGATTTTAGCCATGAAAAAGATTGATTTAAAGAAAATAATAAGCATACACCTGTGTTGGCACAGTTGATTTGTAGTGACAAAATGTTAACACCCATACTGGACAGATGTATTTATGATTGGTGTATTACCTGTAAGGCCCCCATTACACTTGAAAACATGATGTTCTTTCCCTTCCCCCAATGAAATGGTCAGTCCTAAATTGATACATATTCATTTTACTAAAGAGACAAGCATTTCTTGTGGTCAAACTGCCTTATATACAGTCCTGACAATGCTAACATTATGGTCATTTTAAACAGCTCTGTTGTGACCAGGGTTTGCTCAAGAGAATTCAGCAGGGAAGTTTGGACAACAGTACCATCCAGTTTCAAGACGATGTTGAGATGAACACTAATGGCACTTGCATTACCTTCAAAGCCCCTACTGAACTATTAAAAGCAGCAAACACTGCATCAAATTAAGCATATATTTTGCCATCCAATAAATTTCAAAGACAGAAACTTGATGCGTGTTATTTAATATCAATGTGGTTGTGATTCTGCACATGTGTATGTATTTGGCATTGATATTTGACAATGCTAAGTCGACCAACTATATCTTTCTTTCTAAGTGTATTAAATGTTTTGAAGAAAGAAAAAAAAAAGTGAATTGTTTTTATTCAGATTTGATTTTCCAATAATTTTCGTTATATAAAAAAAGCCTATTCCCAACTGAACATTCATTTTTTGGTCAAGCACACCGGCCCTTTCTGGGACCTCAAAACACACTTTTTGAGACTGAATATGCCAGCTACGGTATATTACAGCTGAAGTTGGCTGCTTCAGAAGTAATAGGCCTAAGTTAAATGTAGAAAGTATCATGGCTGACAGGTCACCTTTCCTCAACCAGTATTGTGTGCAATAATAGTGAATGTAATTTTGGTCCTTTATCCATTCGTAGATTGAAACGAATAACCTAATGATTAAATGCATGTCAAATATAGATGGATATATGGATGGACATTAATACTGTTACAATTTGTTTTAGCAACAATGCATTGTGTTCATATGGATTCAAGCAGACTTTTCCATGCTAATGTATCACTTTAGCTTATTTTTTTTTGTTTTTTTTGTTTAATAATTACAATCCACGTCTCTGACAATAGTCAGCAGTATCTGAATATGACTTTCATCATTATAAACAAAATGTACAAACAGCTTACCATGATTTTGATGCCCAAACCTGTATTAGGCAGTCAACACCAAAAGGACTGGTACATTTCTGAAATCTATTAAACAAAATCAAGTTCTGTATAAAATGTGTTATCTAGTAATCTCTTCTGATGAATACAATCAGCCATCAAGTATCTCAAGCATGTACCCCAATAACAAATTTCTAAGCAATATTTTGGCTTTATTCAATTTCTGAATAATTTAAAGTAACCTGATAAACTGATTTGAGTAGGGGTGAATATAAGTAAGATCAGTCATGTTATACATCATCACCTTGCTTGGGAAAATAAACACTCCTTTGCATGGCTGATATGCTGAATGACTGCTCTGAACTGAAGAAACCACTGCTTGGGTTTGAAAGACTTGGCTACTGATGATGGAAAGCTAGTATCCATTTAATATGTCTATTTTGGAAGAATTTCTCAGGTGGTGAATGGCCAGTGACCACTGTATTAAGGTGACCATAAGTGCAGGTTTCAAGGGTTAGTGATGATGTACTGAAAAATAATCGTTTAAGTGAAATGCTTTGGCAGTAGTAGATAAGCCAAGTTGTTGTAGGTTTAATGCCATTTTTTCAACACATCATAGACAATATATGGCGGCCAGTATAAATGGTCTAGGAAGAATCCAGGAAATCTCAGTAAGAACCATTGACCCATGGGAAGCAAGTGGCAAACTTTCTTAAAAACCCATGTTGGCCAAGCCTGGGACTCAAACAAATAGAGGTGAAAGATGGCTACTTAGTTCATAATCACTAACCTTTATGCTGTACCTCTGGCAGCTATACAGCCAAAATAGGCATCAAAATCAAATGTTTTCTAAAATCTAAAATATAGCATTTTTATTACCCTGCATCCAGAATATCTGAACATTATGTTTTCTGCAAAAATAGTCCTATGTTAAATGGTTTGTAATGGTATGTGTGAAAATTATTACAATATTATCTACATTCAATATGGGTTTGGTTTTGTGGCTGTACATCACTTTTTAGCAAATGAAATGTTATACATGGCAGGAAGTATATCTGGTGGAGAAGATCATGGGAAGACAATCCAATTGGCAAGCTTTCTCACATACCTACATTGGTTGAGCTATAATGGAGGTCACTTCTTTATAGGAAAATACTGAATATGCCATAACTCCTGCCTAACAGAGTCCAAAAACACAGACCTCACTTTCAATGATGGACATAAAAAAAATTAAGACGCTCTTATGAAGGTAGGATTTAACTTTTCCACCTCCTTTATTTGATTTGACACAAAAAATGTAATTAATGTGATAATACAAAGCAGGTCAGCTTTTAACTGAGTGTAACAATACAGCAAATGCATCTGCAAGTCCGAAGTCAATTAGGTTTTCATAGAAATGCTCACAGATATAGCTGTAATAGTAGATTGAAATTTTTCATTTTTAAATACAAGAGGGCACATTGCATTTATGATGGTTACATTGAAACAGAATTACAAGATAGAAATAAAACACAAATTTCATTCAACAAAATTTTAATTGGTGTTTATGAAAGTGTTGTCACCAGTAGGCATTGGTAATATTTTCATCAATCAAAATTTTGTTGAATATTGTTAATTAGAATGTACTGAGAATATTTGTTGGTAAGAAAAGTTAACAAAATACATGAATTTGCTTTAAAAGTTGAGAATTTCATGATGATGTTTCACATTTCTGGGTACTAACCACCATATTCAACAATAAAATGAGCAATATATAAATATATCAAAGTGTCATTTGCCAATTTTGATCACGATTTTCTTCACATTCAACAAACAGAGGCCAATATTTTTCTGTAATTTTGGTTTTAAAAAATGGGAGCCATGCATGTTCCTTCATTATAAGTGGGTTCCTGAGTTATCTTGGTGCCAGTTATCAAGAAAGTGATGAAGTTATAATTAGTGCAAAATGAATAGGACTTGCTTTAAAGTATGTAACAATAATAATGCATATTAACCACAGTAACCTTACATACATCATACCACTAATGTACAATACAATGTACAATTTCCAATGACAAGTTTGGACTTAAGGGCTTTTGCCAACACATACAAGTACCCTGATTCAGTACTGTTTAAATACTATAACAAGACAATTTATTGACTTCAAAGGAACTTTAAAAAAAAAAAAATAATTCATAGGTGAACAGTACCACACACATTTAAACAGTCTATATATATGCTCTATCACCCATACATATATATATGCACACACAACCCAAAAGCAGTAACCCTAACTGCCTTACTAGTTGGAATAATAAAATATTACACCTCTGTATTTGCTTCACATTCCTAATGGCTAACCTTTTACTTCCAATTTTAAGAATCTTTACTCCAAACACAAAAGTTCTGATATTTTATTATGGACATACATGTAAATACACAATTGCAATCATCTACCTTCTTAGGGCTATTCCATTTAAATATTTTTGCTAGCCAGGGAAGGCACTTTATATAGAGGATCTCAAATGGGTAATGATATAATACTGAATTTATGAAATGAGTTGAATAATGTCCAGCTTTTGCAAGCCTTGGCGAGCAAAAGCTGGACATTATTCAACGAGTTTCATAAATTTAATATTATATCATTACCCATTTGAGATTCTTTTTATCACAGTTTTTATTTCAGTGGAGATTATTTAGATAGAAAGAAGAACAAATAATTTCGTTCAATCTGACATACGGTGCACCTTTCATTTGTTGTGCATAAAATATTAAAGTTAAACTAGTAAATTTAAAGTAGATTGTACTTTTTTACAAACTGTAAATCAAAGAAAATGCTTCCATCCAAATAAACAGAACATTTTATAATGGCAAAATCATTTTTCAAAATAGAATGATCAATGTGATGTGATGCCACATTATTAGATACGGTACACATTAGGCCTAGAGTACATGTTTACCCTAGAATGTCCCTTTCAGAACAAAACATTACATTGTTGCGATTTTCATGTGAAATAGGATTTCCTATATTTACTGTAATGCATTTGTGATGGGATATTTACAGTATTTGACTGGAACAATAGATTGCACAGAAGATGTAAACAAATTTCTTTTTGAGTCGGATTTGCATCCCATATATGCTGCACAAAGATCAGCTGTGGTTGGATAAAGTTCTGTCAGTTAAGAGACCCGTTTATGTCCAAATTCTTCTGTGAACAGAGGTGAGTTTATTTATTTCTGTAAGTTAACATTAAAACCATGCTTGTATATACAGTGGATTCTTTATCTATGTTACAGATATACCGAAGCTCCCCCACCCTGCCATCAAATAAGCAATACCCTTAATTTTACTTCTTTTTGTTGTTCTTGTTTTGTAGTTTTATGCCATTTTGTCATCATGATATTGTTATACATGAGATAAGAAACCCCTGTAGGGGTAACATATCCATATTCAGACAGCTGAAATAATTTGTCCTCAATTTCCTTTCACAAGTCGAGTTCAAAAATGGCTGCCAAAAATGTTCATTCAAAACAAAACATTCCAGAAGGCAGGGTTAAAAATGTTTTCCCATGATTCCAGCCAATCATTAAAGAGGATACTGCACAGTAATTTCATGGGCTTATTTGGACCAATCAAAATCACAAAGTGATATTTTAGCATATGGTAATATAAAAAATTTGAAACTGCACATACTATAGGAAAACTATACCTACCTACTATGTGATAAAAACATATATGCCAGGGTATTCTGGTTACTCGGAGAGTTCATATGAAAATCATACAAAGTTTTAAATTGCATATATGGATCACTACCCCACATTAACTCATTAACCCCTGGAGGTTTTTGTCGTTTTTGCCTGAAATGTGAGTAGGAAACACGTTGTGGGTGTTTTCTGAATACATCCTAATACATCAACTTCCAGGCGATTTTCCAATAACCTAATACCTAGTTGTGTTAGAAACATCGTTTTCCATTGGCTATTTTGCTTGCGCATGAGCAGAAGGGTAAAATGGGGAGTACTTCTTTTTTTTGTGCTTAATGGACCCATCATTTTCATATCGAGACCACTCTTTATCCCAAATGCCCATCTTATCCTACTTTTTGCAAAGGTTCATCTGTCTGTTTGCAGTTTACACCGGTATGCCTTAGATATGAGACCAAAAAGTCTAAAATCTGGACACAAAATCGAATTCCAACCACGGGCGAATTTTGAGTGAAAAAAAATCGGGTAAAAAAAATGAGGTTTTTTTCCTTTGTATTTTGTAGTGCAACTAGAACTTCCAGATTATTTGGTATCATTGTAGAGCTACATTTGTCTGACTTTCATCTTTCGGCAGTAGGCTACTACCTCCTGTCATGTACGTAAACTCGGCACCAGGGGTTAATGAGTTAACAAGGATACAAGGATTTTGGAATTTTTTTACAGATCGTCAAGGAATGGCTAAATTTGTAATTTATGTCCAATATCAAGCACAAGTGATTAAGTACGCAAGGAATATTCAAATTTGGTGACGTCATCAAAATGCACCCAACTGCATATATGGATCACTATCCCACATTAACTCATTAACACCTTGAGGTTTTTGTTGTTTTTGCCTGAAATGCGAGTAGGAAACACATGTGAGCTATTTCTGAATACTTCCTAATACATCAACTTCCAGGTGATTTTCCAATAACCTAATGCCTAGTTGTGTTAGAAACATCATTCTTCATAGGCTACTACCTCCTGCCACATAAACTCGGCGCCAGGAGTTAATGAGTTAAAAGTGCCTTCCCTGGGTATCGAGTATAATTTACTGGGACAGCCTTAAGGATATTCTGTTACTGACATACACGTAAATACACAAATGCAATCAAATATTTACTCAGTATATTCTGCTACTGACATGCATGGAAATACACAACTGAAATCACCTATCTACCAAGGATATTCCGTTACAGACACACATGTAAATACACAACTGCAATCACCTATCTACTAAGAATATTCTGTCACTGACACACATGTAAATATACAATTGAAATCACCTATCTACTAAGTCTATTCTGTTACTGACACACATGTAAATATACAATTGAAATCACCTCTCTACTAAGTCTATTCTGTTACTGACACACATGTAAATATACAATTGCCATCACCTATCTACTAAGTATATTCTGTTACTGACACACATGTAAATATACAATTGCCATCACCTATCTACTAAGAATATTCTCGTTAAAATATATATGCATTACACAACTACAATCTCCTATTAATTATGGATATAGATGTAAATATACAATTGCCATTACCTACCTATCCAGGATATTTTATTACTAACATACATATAAGCACACAATTGCGATCATCTCTCTATCAGGGACATTTTCGTATGGACATAGTAAGAAACACAAAATTGCAATTAACTACCTAGACTAAGGATACTCTGTTACTGACATACATGTTGGAATTACCTACTACTAACGATATCCTGCCATGGATAAACATGTAAATACACAATTGCAATCACCTACCTACTAAAGATATTCTGGCATGGACAAAAATGTAAATACACAATTGCAATTACCTACATATCAAGGGTATTCTGATAACAACATATATGTAACACAATTGCAATTACCTACATATCAAGGGTATTCTGATAACAACATATATGTAACACAATTGCAATTACCTACATATCAAGGGTATTCTGATAACAACATATATGTAACACAATTGCAATTACCTACATATCAAGGGTATTCTGTTAAGAACATATAAGTATATGCATAATTGCAATTGCCTACTACCAATAATATTCTGGCATGGACATACATGTAAATATACAATCGCAATTACCTACCTACCAAGGATATTCTGGTAAGAATATATATGTAAATATACAATTACAATTACCTACCTACCAAGGATATTCTGGTAAGAATATATATGTAAATATGCAATTGCAATTACCTACCTATTAAGGATATTCTGGTAAGAACATATAAATAAATACACAATTGCAATTACCTACCTATCAAGGATATTCTGGCAAGAACATATATGTAACACAACTGCAATTACCTACCTATCAAGGATATTCTGATAACAACATATATGTAATGTACAATTGCAATTACCTATCTATCATGGATATTCTGTTAAGAACATGTATGTAATACACAATTGCAAACACGTATCTACTGCTGTCTCAAATGTTTGGGCCATCACACAATTTAAATGTTTTTCTGGGGAATACTTAAGTGTACTTGAATGACTATAGCCCCGATAATGTTATCTCTCAGTTTTTGACTTGTAGGTTTTCTTCGTCCTGGTAGTCCTTAGTAAGTTGTAATCTTCATATACACAGAATTTATCTGACACAAAAGGAATGTAGAAAGCCCTGAAAAATCTGTGAGATCTGAAAAGATTAAAGTGAAACAAAACTAAAATATCTGTATAGGTGGGGATTTTATTAATTTGTTTGTTTGGAGTTTAATGGTAAATCAAGACACCTTTGACTTGTGAGTCCAGCATGGGCACAGATTAAAAGAAAACAATCTTATATTAAACATGCAATAACATTTGTTTGAATATGAGTTCCAATGGGCAGAAAATAAGATTTGTTTCCATTTGAGTTCTAGTGAGAATAAATGAAGCCATAACAATGTGTTTCCCATCTGATTATTAGACTAAGTGCAGTATTTCTCTAAGGTAGCAATCATGCTACAATGGCAAACAGGTCAAAGACTTTGGATGCCAAACAAATCACAGCATACATTGGGATTTCCTTCACGCAATGTTCTTCCAGATTTGGGCTGTCACTATTCATCCTACATATGACTGCGCAAACAGCTAAAAGAAAATAATCTATTTGTACATTAGGCAGTGTCAAATCTATTGATACATTATGCAGTGTCAAATCTGGGTCTAAACCACTTGCAGTCATACAGATAAGGTATATTAATAAAAGCATTATATTTTTAGTAGCCCTACCTTGAGGCATCTAAGAATTTAATCGATGCTAGAAGTTTCCATTCATCCAAGTTTGCTGCATATCTGGGTTCCAATTCTGTCTCTGTGGGTAAATCCAAATCAACCAGGTAGTGACAGCGACTGATGTTTGTCTGCAGTATATAAAATAAATAGATTGAAACAGTAAAAATGCCAATAATGTTTCCAAAGCATGAAGATTACTTGTTAAAATAATGGGGTGAGCATTTCGAAGTATTATGGAACAGACTAATAACAACCAAAATCCCAGAAATCCACAGATACACACCTATATGCAAACATCAACTGGCCAAAGCTAAGAAAATCACCAAAGCCAACCCCCCGACAAGTTAAAGAGTGGAAATGCACCAAAACCTAATGGAATGCCTGCAGAGAAATCAAGGTAGACCTATAAAAAAACAGAAAGAAAAAAAACAATTAATAGACATGATATTTCTTCTTTTTAGAATGATCAGGGATGAGGAAAAAATCCCAATAAAAACATGATTAGCAAGATGGTTATCTCATTAAACTTCCATGAAATCTCAGGGAAGGCAATAACTAAATACTGTGCACCAGAAAAAGTCATGACTAAATTCATCTTGGAAAAGTTAAAGATGACTTTGGATAAGAAACTCCAAAACAAGAAAGCTAAAATGGATGATACATTTATCATATAGCCTCTACGCAAATAATGACGGTACAATCTCTTGCATAACATTCTTCTATCACAGTTGACTTTGGAAATGCATTCGAAAGAAGTGTAGACTGAAACACCAAGTGGATGCTAATGGGATATTATGGGATACCATCGAGATTCACCGACAGAATGCAGAGTGGTTCACAAAGAATCTCTCATGTAACTATCTGACATGGAGACAGGAGTCTGACACTGACAGGTTTGTCTGCTGTCCTCTCTTATGTACACCTGAAGGAAACATGGTCAAGTGACAAACCATTAATTGACTAAATCTCTGCATGAAATGGACTTTGTGTCTGAAGAAAATGATCTGGACTTTGTGTCTGAAGAAAATGATCTGGACTTTGCACATGACACAGTTCTTCTACCTCACAACCAACTCCAGCCACAGAAAAATATCAGCAAACTAGGAAATACAGCAGCTAAAGCAAAACTGAACATCAAGAAGTAATGCCAAATAAAAGTTACATTGATAAGCAAAAAGACAGAAGAAACTCTCAAAGGTGACATGCTTATCTACCTTAGAAATATCACACGTGAAGGCAGGTACAGAAAATGATACACTAACAAGAAATGACACAGGAAGAATGGCATTTCCAGTCCTAGCCCTGAACTCCTGCCAAAAATCTTTACACTGAGGGGTAGCTGTCAAAATTTTAAAATATTGCATTCATTTAGGAGGAACTGATAGGAAACAAACTGGATGTACATGAAGTTACATACACTGCTCCCTCGATAACTCGCGCTCTGATAACTCGCGATCCCGCTTATAACGTGGTGTCTGTCTTGGCTCCTGATTTTTTTCCAGAGAAAATGTATTTAAAATATCTTTAAAATATGCTGAACATAAAAAAATTATGATAAGAATTGATAAATTAAACCTTGATACATTGCTCATTTTATCATCGAAAATGGTGATTAATGCCCGTAAAAATATAATCCATATTTTGAAATTGGCAAGTTCTAAAGAAGAATTAATTTCAAAGATCTCGAAAACGCTTAATTACGCGTATTTGGATGCCAATTTTTGATCTGGGACGCAGAAAATCACTGAGGCGGGAGTCCTCCGTACGCATGTAATAGGTGCACGGGAAAATTCAAAGATTTGCTGGTCCTGTTTCAGCCACCTGCTTTGTGGGAAAATGTGTTGATCAGTTAACTGTGCTGGTATTTACAATGACAGAATTCAGTGACTGAAAGACTCTTTGATGTACTGTTGCCATTTTATAAGAGTACCTTAAAAAAAAAAAAAGAACATGATGCAACAGCTAGGCGGTAAGTTCAAAGGCTTTGACTAGCGGCCGAGTGAGAAAATGTACTGATATTTAGTGATTGAATTCAGAGGCAGAAAGACCCAGTTTTGAAATCCTAGCGAGACCTCTGTTTAAAGATATCATATATTATGTAAGTTTTATGATAAATAGTTGTCAGTATACTGTAAATAAACAGTCTGGTGAAATAGCGATCAATGAAAACTTCTGGTAAATGCTAACAGGTGGCAACAGAGAATGAAATAAACACCAATTAAACGTCTTCCTGTGTGAAAGTCACGTTCTAATCCTTTAATTCCGTTTCAGTGTAAACATTATAATCACAACATATTATGTTCATTGAAAACATGAAAAGAGTCAATCGACCGTCACGTCGAAACCCGTGAGTACTTCTGTGAGAACCTAATTACATGTACATGCCAGCTTTGTTTTGATCAACAACTTGGGGAAGTGTTTGTTGCATTAAAAAAAAATCGATTACAAGAGACCTTGGGTGCTGGATTAAGGGTCTTGGAGCTGCCGTTGACGTAAAGCAAAACAGTAACAGAGACAACGACGATGATAGTGACTTTGAATGTTTCAGTGAAACTGATGTCATTAATGCCGAGACTGGTTGGGAGAAATTCATACAGACTCATGGTCCTGAGATGGGCGTTTCTCTTGATGATATTGAGGAGTGGATTTGTGCTGACAATGATTGCCCCACAGCCGAATACATGTCAGATGAAACTATAATTATTTCTATAGCGAACAAAGTTGCAGCAGAAGATGATTCTAACTGGAGTAACACAAGTGTTGAAAGTGATGCAGACGCAGATGTTGCACCCCCACCCCTCTGCACAGGAAGCAATCAAATATTTTGATATTGCCATAAGGTGGCTGGAGAGCCAAAATGTTGACTACGTAAAGCTCATGCAGTTGAGAAATCTGAGGGATTTTGCTCGGCGGCAGAGAAACCAAGGAGTAACACACACACAAAAAAATAACTGATTGTTTCAAAAAGTGAATTGATATTTGTCAAGCGTGGCACAAACGGCAAGTATTAACTTGTTCTAATTTACATTGTTTTAAATTTGTAGACCAATTAAATACGTCTGTACTGATTAACCCTTGTGTTTTTTGTTTTCCATTTTACTTCTATCACATTCAAAAATATTTATCTATCGTTCGATCGACACTGTATATAAAAAAACGTCTAATTTGGATCAAACAATAAAACTAGAATGTATCCAATTCAACATAAAAGTTAGTGACGTAGTACACAATGTGTGAAGTGGTACACATGTTAAGCGAACGGAAACCACGTGGAATAATGTTTTCGATGATCGCCTCAATATACTGTAATTTATCCTGAAATTAATGTTGTCCTATGAGGAAATAATAAAGTACACTGTTATGAAGAGATATTTATTAACATTTAATCTCAGAACGATTATAAAATGAGTATTCAACAGTATAATCTGCCTACCCCCCCCTTATTTCTCCGTTATGTTGTCAATCACTTTATTGGTTTTGGGCTTATTTTATAGGTCCCTCGATAACTCGCGCCTCACTTATAGTGCGGTCGATGTTTCTGGACCCTGATGTGCACGAGTTATCGAGGGAGTGGTGTATACACATTTCAATGTACTTCATGCATGTTCTAAACAAACTGAATGTACATGAAATTACATAAAAATTTCAATGTAATTCATGCATGTTCTAAACAAACTGGATGTACATGAAGTCACATACAAATTTCAATGTGCTTCATGCATGTTCTAAACAAACTGGATGTACATGAAGTCACATATACTGTATACAAATTTCAATGTGCTTCATGCATGTTCTAAACAAACTGGATGTACATGAAGTCACATATACACATTTCAATGTACTTGATGCATATTCTAAACAAACTGTATGCATATGAAATCAATGATATGCATATCAATGTACTTCAAGCATGTTTATCTTCACATGTTGTTCTCATTAGGCAAGCAACATAAATTCCTTCTCTGTCAAAACCATTATATGGCAAGCAACATAGGTTCCCTCTCTATCAAAATCATCACATGGCAGACAAACTAAATTCCCCCTCTGTCAAGATCTGTCACATCTTTAAATGTATAGCTGTAAAACTTTATAATAAACAAGCTGAGCTCTTAAATTCACCGTTCTTAATTTTTTTTCCAAGAAAAGTCTCTAAACTAAGCCCAAGGAAAAAACTAAACCAGCGTTGCATATTTACAGTAACCACATATCCAGCATAAGAAAGCTTCAATAAAATCTTCCAAGCAATGATAAGTTCAAGTTTCACAATACTAACCCCTTTTCTCCCAAAAGTAAAAAAAAAAATGTCCCAAACATGGGACAGAGGAAAAAAGTGAAGAATTATTTTTTTTACAATGTTGGCTGCAGTAACTTTGACCTTAAGGAACCTAATTTACTGATATGAAAATTGGATCGAGGAAACTTTTTAATATATAGAAATGAAAATTGGACCAAGGAAACTGAATATATAGAAATGAAAACTGGACCAAGGAAACTGAATATATAGAAATGAAAATTGGACCAAGGAAACTGAATATATAGAAATGAAAACTGGACCAAGGAAACTGAATATATAGAAATAAATTTTTTCTCTTAAGACACCTTGATCTTGGATATACTGGTGCCAAAACTAATAGGCTTTGCTTCTATTCATAGCAAAGCCACATAAGGTTTAAAGAAAAAGAAAACCATCATAAACTAAAGTTATGTTGCAGAAACCACCTTATCAACAGACTGACAGAAACAGACATGATTTTGGTCTTCCATAAAAAAAGCTGAAAATATTTAATGGGGGGTTTGGGGGGTCCTCCCCCAAATGGCTCTCAAGAGGCAGCGCCCCGATCTGGGGGTCCAGGTTGCCAAAGGCTCCCGGCCAAAAACGCATTTTACACTCATAAGAAAAGCTCCTGGTGCAACTTATGATCATAAAATAAACCAAAATAATCATTTGAAAAACTAATAAACTTACCAAAAATGTTCAATTTGATTTCAATAATGTCACAATATTTATAGTCACATGAATTTGTTCTCCAATACTGTGCTGTTGTGTTGTTGTGATCTGGATTTTAAATGTAGCTTTAACAATTTTTTAGTCATATAGCTACGATGTTTGCAGTGTGACAGTTTATAGTGATGTCTAGCACTGGGGCATCATGTCGCAGACATGTAGCATGATGTCCCACCCAGTCACATTATCCTGAAACCAGGTCGACCAATCCTAACACTAACCTCTTAATGCTGAGCGCCAAGCGAGGCAGCTGTTAGTACCATTTTTGTAAGTCTTTGGTATGACTTGACCAGGGATCGATCCCATGACCTCACCGCATCCGAGGCGGACACTATACCACTAGGTCATCGGAGTGGTTCTCCAATACTATTGATGCTAAAGTTATTTCATGTGCATGTCAGTGTTCACACTGTAATTAAGTCACAATGATTTCTTAATTTTTACAGCAAATATATTATACTTCTCTCTTTTCATAACAAATCTGTAAAATAAACACCCATGTACATCAACTATATACAAATAATCCCATACATACACTTGTCTTTTTCTCCAGTGGACACAACCTGTTGATATGCCAGTCAAGCTCTTTTTGTGGCTTTGGCAAAGATATCTTTAGCCTTCCACTGACTTTTTTTGCACAATGTGCAATCATTTCTTTTCCTTCTCAATGAGAGCCTTTTTCCTTTCAAGCTGGTGCTTGTATTGGCAACATGCAGTGCGCATATTCTGACAGGGGCTACATCTGTTCTCTCATACAAGAAATCTTTCTTCTTATAGTAATTAACTGCACTTTTTCCAGATGTCTTCTGAGCTTCAATTTTTTTCATATGCAGCTTCTTTTGTAGGTGCTGTTCCAAACTCTTCCAACCGCAATTACCATAGAGCAGAAGTCACAAAATGCCAGTCCTCTAGCGTTCATTTTTTTAATAAAGTGACCAACTAAATTTCTGCCAACTTTTCACTCAAGCCATTCCCATTTCCATACATTTTCTCTCTCAACACTCGGGGCCCCGAGTGGCCGAGTGGTCTAAAGCGCTCTTCGTTACGGATCACTGCCATCTCACCTCTGTCTGCGGCGGTCCGAGTCTAAGATTCAGCCAATGTGGGCATGTGAGAAAGCTTGCCAGTAGCTTCTCGTGGGTCAGTGGTTCTTTCCGGGGTTTTCCGGGTTCTTCCTCCACCATTAATAAAGGCCGCCATGTATAGCCTATCGTGTGCTGAAAAATGGCGTTAAACCCCACAACTCTCTCAACAACTCAGGATGCCATGTTTTACAAGCATGCTTCTTTTTCCACTGCCATCAGTTTCCATTACACAAAGGTTCAATAGATGAATTTAAACCTTTGACCAATCAGAATACTCTTTATGACAGTTTTGTGCTAACTAATATATGAAACAAATAATTTACAAGGGTCGTTGCGGAATGGGAGCTAACAGACCATTTAAAAATAAAAAACCCAGATCGGAGATGATATAAAAAACGGACTATATCAAGAAAAATCTGATTCAAGTCAGGAGAAAAGCAGATTTCTACTTTAAAACAGAGACCAATCATGTGTGCAGACAACTGTGAATTTATTCCCTGCACATAAGCATAATCATCTGTATACTTAAAAATTCTGCAAATGGTAAAATATTCTTGACAATATCTTACTACTCATCCTGTAACCTTATTGAATAAGGTTTCAGTACAAAAGTGTCATTTCTAATGTTTCAAATATAATTTTTCCATATTTTAAAATACTTATTATTTTTTACATTGTGACAGAAAAAATAAATAGAAGTTTTCTTTATTTAAATGAGATGTGTGTTGCTATTTTATTTCCCTTTTATGGTAATAACTGTCTTTTAAATTTTTCAAGTAATTTTGATTGTTCATATGTGAGGAATAACATGAGTAAATTTTGTTTAACAAAATGCCTAGGGTGATAGGTTGTCTTTGCAACTGTATGATCTGTAATAAAATTAAGGATACTGGTATGTGTATGTCATTTTGATGAGAAAAAATATCCCTTAATAAATTAGTAAAATTGTGTAAGATTATTATATTCCAAGCCAAACAATGCTCAAAAGGAAAATGAAGAGATCATAAAGGAAAAAATAAACAACTCCAAAAACTTACATATCTGGATATCTCTTCTTTATTGAGGTCATTCATGTCTGAGGGTATGATCCTCGTGGCATCAGGACCTGAACTGTATGGTTTTGGCAGCTGACCCTTGAACTCTGACCTAAGGAATTGAAGACTCCAACTATAAGGAAAGAAACTCATATTAGCATAAGCAAAATAATGACTTTGATCCTAATGTCTCTACCCATTGCAAGCACATTTCACCTGTGAATTTTGATGAGAACTGGGTAGACAAAACTTGATTTTCAAGTGAAAACTAAAATCACAATTAGAGATCACATGACCTTGATCACTGACCAAGGGAATAAATCTACATTTTCTTCTACCAAAGTACAAATCAACCAATAAGACTGTTAAAGAAAAACATCACAGCAAACTAAAGTTACACAACAGAAATGAAGATTCCTAGTAAATAGGAGGAAATGTTGGAGGAAAACTGGGGTCATCAGGACTCATCCAAAATATAAATATTGCAAAAGTGTCCAAAATGGAAGAAAATTTAGGTTTAATTGGGTCTAATCTAGAACATATCTCATTTTTCTTTACATCTCAAGCAATTTAAAAATATACTTGACATAATATTTTAGAACATTATATTGATGCCTTTCATTTACTATTGCTTTCATGAGAAACAAAGATTGCTATAACATATAAATAAATTCTATAACTGACACAAATACTATTCAGTATTAATATATTAATAAAGTTCTTGTCTGATTTCAATTTGCTGCCATGACTTTCCAAAACTGTTGTCTTCCTTGCCAGATCCAATGACAAAAGCATAGTGGCAACTGCCACTTTTTATGTCAGCATAAACCCTTCACATTCCCAACTACGTGTATTACTTCTGTCTCTCATTATACATAAATTCTACTTCCTCTCTTGTGATCATAACAAACCCATCCCTAACGTCCACCAGAGCCTGCTATATAATTACCTCTGATCCAATGTCCTGATCCAAGGGGCAGGGGTGGTTGACGAGGGTAAGGGACATGGGGAACACTTACTTGTCTCCTGGAAGGTAGAAGCTGCTGGGATACCGATACCACTCCTTCCCAATACATACATGGACTGGCTTATCAGGTGGCAGGGTATGAATCTTCGGGTCAGATGCAAATCTGTTGAGCTCCACAAACAAGTCAAGAGGAGCATGGTAACCTGAAATCACAAACAAGTCAAGAGGAGCATGGTAACCTGAAATCACAAACAAGTCAAGAGGAGCATGGTAACCTGAAATCACAAACAAGTCAAGAGGAATATGGGAACCTGAAATCCACAAACAAGTCAAGAGAAGCATGGTAACCTGAAATCACAAACAAGTCAAGAGGAGCATGGTAACCTGAAATCACAAACAAGTCAAGAGGAATATGGGAACCTGAAATCCACAAACAAGTCAAGAGGAGCATGGTAACCTGAAATCACAAACAAGTCAAGAGGAGCATGGTAACCTGAAATCACAAACAAGTCAAGAGGAATATGGGAACCTGAAATCCACAAACAAGTCCAGAGAAGCATGGTAACCTGATATCACAAACAAGAGGAGCATGGGAACCTGAAATCCACAAACAAGACAAGAGGAGCATGGTAACCTGAAATCACAAACAAGTCAAGAGGAATATAGGAGCCTGAAATCCACAAACAAGTCAAGAGGAGCATGGTAACCTGCAATCACAAACAAGAGGAGCATAGGAACCCGAAATCCACAAACAAGTCATGAGGAACATGGGAACCTGAAATCCACAAACAAGTCAAGAGGAGCATGGGAACCTGAAATCACAAACAAGAGGAGCATGGGAACCTAAAATCCACAAATAAGTCATGAGGAATATGGGAACCTGAAATCCAGAAACAAGTCATGAGGAATATGGGAACCTGAAATCCACAAACAAGTCATGAGGAGCATGGAAACCTGAAATCACAAACAAGAGGAGCATGGGAACCTGAAATCACAAACAAGAGGAGCATGGGAACCTGAGCATGGAAACCTGAAATCACAAACAAGAGGAGCATGGGAACCTGAAATCACAAACAAGAGGAGCATGGGAACCTGAAATCACAAACAAGAGGAGCATGGGAACCTGAAATCCACAAATAAGTCATGAGGAATATGGGAACCTGAAATCCACAAACAAGTCATGAAGAACATGGGAACCTGAAATCCACAAACAAGTCATGAGGAACATGGGAACCTGAAATCCACAAACAAGACAAGAGAAGCATGGTAACCTGAAATCACAAACAAGTCAAGAGGAGCATGGTAACCTGAAATCACAAACAAGTCAAGAGGAATAATGGAACCTGAAATCCACATACAAGTCAAGAGAAGCATGGTAACCTGAAATCACAAACAAGTCAAGAGAAGCATGGCAACCTGAAATCACAAACAAGTCAAGAGGAATATGGGAACCTGAAATCCACAAACAAGTCAAGAGGAGCATGGTAACCTGCAATCGCAAACAAGAGGAGCATAGGAACCTGAAATCCACAAACAAGTCATGAGGAACATGGGAACCTGAAATCCACAAACAAGTCAAGAGGAGCATGGGAACCTGAAATCACAAACAAGAGGAGCATGGGAACCTGAAATCACAAACAAGAGGAGCATGGGAACCTGAAATCCACAAACAAGTCAAGAGGAATATGGGAACCTGAAATCCACAAACAAGTCATGAGGAATATGGGAACCTGAAATCCACAAACAAGTCATGAGGAACATGGGAACCTGAAATCCACAAACAAGTCAAGAGAAGCATGGTAACCTGAAATCACAAACAAGAGGAGCATGGAAACTTGAAATCACAAACAAGAGGAGCACGGGAACCTGAAATCACAAACAAGAGGAGCATGGGAACCTGAAATCACAAACAAGAGGAGCATGGGAACCTGAAATCCACAAACAAGTCAAGAGGAATATGGGAACCTGAAATCCACAAACAAGTCATGAGGAATATGGGAACCTGAAATCCACAAACAAGTCATGAGGAACATGGGAACCTGAAATCCACAAACAAGTCAAGAGAAGCATGGTAACCTGAAATCACAAACAAGAGGAGCATGGAAACTTGAAATCACAAACAAGAGGAGCATGGGAACCTGAAATCACAAACAAGAGGAGCATGGGAACCTGAAATCACAAACAAGAGGAGCATGGGAACCTGAAATCCACAAACAAGTCAAGAGGAATATGGGAACCTGAAATCCACAAACAAGTCATGAGGAATATGGGAACCTGAAATCCACAAACAAGTCATGAGGAACATGGGAACCTGAAATCCACAAACAAGTCAAGAGAAGCATGGTAACCTGAAATCACAAACAAGAGGAGCATGGAAACTTGAAATCACAAACAAGAGGAGCATGGGAACCTGAAATCACAAACAAGAGGAGCATGGGAACCTGAAATCACAAACAAGAGGAGCATGGGAACCTGAAATCCACAAACAAGTCATGAAGAACATGGGAACCTGAAATTCACAAACAAGTCATGAGGAACATGGGAACCTGAAATCCACAAACAAGACAAGAGGAGCATGGTAACCTGAAATCACCATCAAGAGGAGCATGGGAACCTGAAACCCACAAACAAGTTATGAGGAACATGGGAACCTGAAATCCACAAATAAGTCATGAGGAACATGGGAACCTGAAATCCACAAATAAGTCATGAGGAACATGGGAACCTGAAATCCATAAATAAGTCAACAGAGCATGGTAATCTGAAAAGAATATACCTATCCTCATTTTGTCAAATTGTAATGCTTTCAATATTATATTTTTGAGGCTGTCCAACAGACTATTTTCGATTAAATTTATCTATTATATACTTATGTATTAAATAAAGAAATTGATAAGCAAAATAATATTCATATTTTCATTTCTATATTTTCACAAGTGAAAATTATACCTTTATATTTCCACATGTAAAAATATAAGAAAACCGATCACGCCATGTGATGCTTGATTCTGTGTGACTATAGATGTTATCTGAAAGTGATAAAGGTATGAGGTCAATAACTAAAATTCTTTTCAGAAACAGTGAGTATGACCTTTGATAGTTTGACCCCAAAATCAATAGGATTCTTCCTTAAACAGAGTTGAAGTCATCCACAAAGTCAGGCTCTCGTGTGCAATGTAAAACTAATGATGTCAGGTAAAAACCCATTTTTCTTTCTTTTTCACTCATATTCAAAAATACGACAGGTTTCTTCCCTACCACAAATGCAAGCTATTTATAGGTTTGGTCATGGGAGATTATGGAGAACTCAAAGTAATGGAAGAAACAAAATAGAGAACATATGGGCAGACATCATATGGAATACCTTATAGTGGACATGTACAATTAAATGGAGAATAGATTGTTTGGGATTAGATTACAGCTTTTTATATAGAGTGGATTACATGAAAATTATGCAAATCATCCAAATCATTTGACGACAATAACACAGATCACAAGACCATTCAGAGGACAATTTTTTCATTGCACCAAGTTTCATCAAGACAAAAGCTATTTAAATTATTACCTAAGTATTAAAATTATGAAGGTAACATATTTGAACTGAAACCTGGTATGATGTCACAACAAACACTTTTAGAAAAAATTTAAACAAACCACTACAACATAATTGGTAAAAGAAGAACCAGACCTGCAATGGATGGAAAATTTCAATACAGCCCATTTTTGGTGAACTGCACATAAATATCTTATTTTTTCCCTTCTTGGTCAATATTTAGTTACTTATTGAGAAATTCTAACACCAGCTTATAATAATTCCAATGAAACTGCAACTTGATCAGGAACTCACCTTGATAAAGTGCCACAATCCTAGAGACAGACAACAATGAGAAGACAACTCCACCAAAAACAGGAATCCAGAGTGTGCTATCTGTGTAGTGGTTAGCTCCCCTGGAAGGAAACAGCCAGCTCCAAAATTTCTGTCAAAAGTTATTTATAAAATAATGATGTTGTATTACAATTTTGATATGCAGCAAACTCCTGTCAGTAATGGGATTCTGGCCAATAATCAAAGTATTCTTGTATTTTCAGCAAGTGTTAAAAAATGTTCTGTCTCACTGTGATTATTATGACATTACCTATGCAGGTAGGACTGCTCCTGACATCTGTCTACAAACTTAAGACATAAAGCGATATTTGTAATACATTATCCATGCAGGTAGGACTATTCCTGACATCTGTCTACAAACTTAAGACATAAAGCGATATTTGTAATACATTATCCATGCAGGTAGGACTATTCCTGACATCTGTCTACAAACTTAAGACATAAAGCAATATTTGTAATACATTATCCATGCAGGTAGGACTACTCCTGACATCTGTCTATAAACTTAAGACATAAAGCAGTATTTGTAATACATTACCTATGCAGGTAGGTGAGTGATCTTGATTTTTAACATAGCTTTAACAATTTTTCAGTCATATCGCTACGATGTCTGCAGTGTGACAGTTTATAGTGATGTCAAGCAATGGGGCATCATGCCACAGACATGTAGCATGATGTCCCACCCAGTCACATTATCCTGACACCAGGCCGACCAGTCCTAACACTAACCTCTTAATGCTGAGTGCCAAGCGAGACAGCTGTGAATACCATTTTTTTAAGCCTTTGGCATGACTCGGGCTGGTAGCTATCCCATGACCTACCGCATCTGAGGCACTCGCTCTAACCACTAGGTCACCGGAGCAGTCATAAACCTGTGTTGCTGTTGTTTAGGGTTTAACACCATTTCTCAGTGCAAGATAGGCTGTATACTGTGGCCAGTTTAATTGGTGGAGGAAGAGCCCAGGAAAACCCTGGTAAGAACCACTGAGCCATGGAAAGCTACTGGCAAGCTTTCTCACATACCCATATTGATCAAGCCCAAGCCTCAAACCCACATGACAACTGTGAGATGGTAGTGATCAGCAAATACGAATGCTTTAGACCATTTGGCCATCTGCAGCCCCCAATACCTATCGCTTGCCATCCATTTATAAGACATTAAACCAGAATAATTATTGACCAAAGAAAAGATTCTGAATGGGAAGTGGAATTAGTCTTGTCAGGGTGATTTTCTAATATTTGTGCATAAATTTAAATTACATTTAGATAAAAGATTTTGATATACTTACAACTTGACTAAATGGGACTAGATTTTAGTATGAACGGTATCCACTGTGTTAATAAAAATCATCCTTATACAAACATTACGTGTTTTGCTTTGACCATATACAAGTGTACCATTTATATGCATATACTTCCTTAAAAGTTTGGTACAATTGTAAACTGCATAGACCAAGAGCACACACTGCATAATGAACCAGAAGATTTGTTTCTATGTAGTTTGTAAGTACAAATCAGTTAGAACAACATGGACCATGATCTGCTGGCACATTATATGAAGGCAGATCAGTGTCTAATGTTACAACTGAAAAGGTTGCTTCCTTGCTCTGGACAATTAACTTCCCATAATCAGTACATAAATATTTTAATGGTAGTACATGTATGCCAGTCTTGTATCACGTAACCATTATAAATCACACTGATGAAGGGAGTGTAATATTGCCAAAATGTCAAATTCTTAAGATATTTATGATCTGAGTATGGGAAATTATTAATAATCAGTGTCTATGTTGTCTGCAGCCATATCCAGCTTATAAGCAACATATACAGCATTTGCTGACTATATGCCACAGAGACTCAGAACAGAGCCTAGCCGACACACTGACAATATGCCACACAGACTCAGAACAGAGCCTAGCCGACATACTGACTATATGCCACAGAGACCCAGAACAGAGCCTAGCCGACATACTGACTATATGCCACCGACACACTGACTATATGCCACAGAGACTCGGAAGAGAGCCTAGCCGACACACTGACTATATGCCACAGAGACCCAGAACAGAGCCTAGCCGACACACTGACTATATGCCACAGAGACTCAGAACAGTGCCTAGCTGACACACTGACTATATGCCACAGAGACTCAGAACAGAGCCTAGCTGACACACTGACTATATGCCACAGAGACTCAGAACAGAGCCTAGCCGACACACTGACTATATGACACAGAGACTCGGAACAGAGCCTAGCCGACACAACTTGGGATTATAAGGTTTCAGCCCCAATATAGCTACAATGTTTAATGCAATATCAACACCATGATCTTTAACAAATTATTATTTAGGGTGTGTGTGTGTGATTTGGATTTTTAACATAGCTTTAACAATGTTTCAGTCATATCACTACAATGTCTGCTGTGTGGCAGTTTATAGTGATGTGAAGCACTGGCGCATCATGCTGCAGACATGTAGCATGATGTTCCATCCAGTCACATTATCCTGACACCAGGCCTACCAGTCCTAACACTAAACTCTTAATGATGAGTGAGGCAGCTGTTAGTACCATTTTTATAAGTCTTTGGTATGACTTGGCTGGGATTCGAATCCACAACCTCCCACATCTGAGGTGGACATTCTAACCACTAGGCCACCGGAGCAGTCAAATTATTATTTAGTCAAACTGCAGGTTCAAGATCATTATAATAAACACAAACTGACAGTATCATAAACTTGGTCTCTATCATGTGTATGTACATACTAGAAGAGTCAGCAATCATTATGCGCATGTTGGAAGCTCTCCAAATATGGTTGTATTATGTAAATCATATCAAAGTTCAAATTATGAAATAGATATAACTAGCAAAGTTAAGTCATAATGGGGACACTAAAAGTAGTCAATGATAAGTTCCATGAAAATAGTGATGTTCCAGGTAGGTTTCAGAAGTCATACTGAGATTGACACAAAAGTTGTGTATAGCCAATGTTAATATCAATGAAAACAATGACGCTCTAGACAGGTCTTAGTAACCACTTCCCAGCCAAAATATGTACTGAGATCTACACAAAAAAATTAGTTCCATGAAAATACTGATGTTCCAGGCAGGTTTTAAAAGTCACTTTCCTCTCACAATGCATACTGACACTGTGTCACAGAATTGTATAAATCCTTTTATTTATGAAATACATGTACTTGGGTTTCATTTTCTTGTGTGTGTACAATGATACCCAAGGGTGATTTATGTATAATGTACAATATTTTGAAACGGTGAGTTTGGTTCATCCTATGCCACACATGTGAAGTGCTTTCGATGGGAAGAACTGAATACTTCCAATGCACAGACATGTATTGTGGCATCGTCCGTGTATAAATGCTTCACCGTAAGACTAAATCTACATATTACAGAATGTCTTGTCGGTGAGCGGTCTACTTTAAGGACTTGCACATCTTCAGCTGATGTGAGTTATTTATTAATTTCTTGTGTATAAGTTATAACTATTGAACTATCACGTTTATTTTTGTATATTTTCTATGTAGCTTTGGCTTATGTAGTATAATGCAAATATTTTCTATTCTTGTTTGTGACTTAACAAGAGATTTATATTAACAATATAAAGTTGCATTTTTAAGAAATGTTTAGTACCATAGGATTCTTATCAGGCATGGGTAGGTTTACTTCTGAACCTGTGTATTGTTTTTTGTAATTATTTATTGCCGATAATGTAATTTATATAACTTATCATATATAACGTCATTACGTTTATCGTATATGCCAGTGTCTTGCACAGTACATGGTGTTAGATGTATTTTCAGCTGACCAGAGTCACAGCTATAGAGCTGATCGGATTCAATGTGGTACCAGCTGTAGAGCTTACCATATAAGTTGACCATAGCAGCTGTAAAGCTGAACCATAGCAGCCGTAGAACTGAGTTAACAGTCTTGCTGGTCGAGTAGCAAGTGATCAGGCATTTAACAGAATCTGGATAGTATAAGGTGAAGTCCATGCTTTTGTTTCTCTGCATTCTTGATTTAATTTCTTAAGAACCAAGATAACCAAGAATAACTGTCTGGCCATCCAAAAGCCTTATTGTTTGCCTATCCAAGGCCTGTAGTGTTTGTCCATCAAGGATCTGTAGTGACTGCCCATCCAAAGCCTTATTGTTTGCCCATCCAAGGCCAGTAGTGTTTGTCCATCAAGGATCTGTAGTGTTTGCCCATCCAAAGCCTTATTGTTTGCCCATCCAAGGCCTGTAGTGTTTGCCCATCAAAGATCTGTAGTGTTTGCCTATCCAAGGCCTGTTGTGTTTACCCATTAAAGATCTGCAATGTTTGCCCATCAAGGCCTGTAGAAACCTGAATCTTCTGTAGTTCCCTCCACCATGGATGATACATGGGTGATGTACATGCTTTCTACCTCTGCTTTGATTTCTCGAGTATCAAGCATGTTTGTTTGCTGATACAAGGCCTGTGGTTTCTTCAAAGCCTTTTGTTTATCGGTCCAAGGCCTGTGGTTTTCTCAAGACCTTTTGTTTGCCAATCCAAGGCCTGTAGTTTCCTCAAGGTCTTTTGTTTGCCCATCCAAGGCTTGTGGTCTCCTCAAGGCCTTTTATTTGCCTATCCAAGGTCTGTGGTCTCTTCAAGGTTCTGCACTTTTCTCCACCTAAAAGTTGGTTCGCTGGTTGGTTTTTAACAGAATTCTGTACCTTTCCCAAGGACACATCAAGGCAGCTGACCCAGGATAGCTTGGGTGGGTATCCAACTCACAACCCTTAGATTATGGCTCTGATGCTCAATCAACTAACCTACCACAACTACCTTCCACTTCAAAGACCAATTTATGCATAAAAGTATGGAGTATCAAAAGTAAGCAATGAAAGTCTGTTTTATGATTTATGTCAACAACTGTTGTCAGAGAGGCAAACACAATTTGATTGTGTACCAATGTTTGTCCTACTTTGTGAACAACCCAAATACATGTACAACAAAGAATTTAGTGTAAGAAAAGTTAATCATTGTGACCTACGTTCCATTGAGAAAGGGGAACAATTATACAAGGAATACAATGATCAATTTTCATGTCTATAGTTGAAGATATATCAGGATGAAACATTTTAATAATGGTATTAATCTCTAATCAACAAATATATTAGTGCAAGAAATGTAAGTCACTATCAGCTGGATTGGTTTAGAATGAAAAAACAATTTCATCATGTGCCATATAAGCAGCATACCTACAGCTGGAGATATGCCATTAAGACAAAAAATTTACAAAGGGCTGACATACCTTGCCCACAGCTGGAGATCTTCCATGAAGATGGATGTTTATGCTAGTGTTAAACTTGAATCACTAAGTCATTTGTTAAGAATAGTTGGTCATGGTTACCTACTTTCCCCTAGAGTAGTTCAGAATGTGCAAGGAACATTGTATGTTCCAAGCAGATATTACTTGCCTACTGCTGTAGATTTGCCACAAAGACAAAGCTTTCACATTAATATGTAAACAACGAAGTCACTAGTATAAATAAAGTAGGCCATTGTGACCAGCTTTCACTTGGAGTAGCACAGAATGATGCAAGGAAACCATGAACAACATCCTACTTACAAATGGAGATCTCCCAGTAAGACAACATTTTTACATACAGTAAAACTGTAAACAACAATCATAACTGTAAGTAGGTTATTGCAACCTTTATTTCTCTGAGGTACTTCAGAATGATGCAACAGACGCCTTATGTTGTATGCAGATACAATGCCTACAGCTAGAAATTTTCTGGGAATACAAAACTTTTACACTAAGGCAAAGTTATTTGTGCAAAAAGTAAGTCCCTGTGACTTAATTTCACCCAGGGTGGTTCAGAATGATGTAAAATACAACTTGCTTAAGTTCCAAGTGGATAAAATGCATGGGGTGGCATACGTTTTAGTAAAGATTTTTTTTATGATGTTCTCCTGATTACCCTATAGCACCCACAATGCCGATGATACTGATGCTGTGAGTATATCCTAAGCTCACCTGTACTTCATACAAGCAAGTGTTATAACTTTATGGTATTAAACTAAGTAACAGAAAAGAGCAAACATCAACTTTTGTAAAATTCAACAAATAATATATTTCCCTAGCATACAAAGTGAAAAATTAAACAAAACTTACAATATTGTGAATTAAATCCCAAATAGTCCTAAAAGTTCTGTCACAAGTCCAAATGTATAAAGTTCCAACTGAATTCCAGTGGTATTCAAAATAAATTCTGATACTGCTTGTATTGATTTGCATGTAGTCTTGAATGTGCTAATGTGCCAACAGCCTGGAGTGTGATGATCTTTTAAGTCTTTTGATGTCTTATAATAATATAATTCAAAAAGTTCTAGTCTAAATTCAATATAATTTCAAAGTAATGTTCTAGTTCAAGAATATTAGTGAGTACTTTGTAATTACAGTGAATAATAATTTCAATAAAAATAAAACCAAACACAACAATATGACTGATTCTGCTTCAGATGTTAAGGCAAGAATGAGTAATTTTTCAAGTAAAAAATGGTATATAAAAAGCTAAAGTGCAATAATATGGCCAGGATGTAGGTCTGTCTCCTAAAAAACATTCAAAGTTGTTAACAAGTTTAGGAATTTCCAAGTGAAAAACTGATGTCCTAGACTCCACTGATACTGATCTGGCTATTTAATCTAGGATTTTAGTGAATTATTAGCTATGTTTACAAAATAAATGTCACTGGTCAGGTACACTATTAACTTGAATTTGACATGGTCAAGTACAAAATACATATATACATAACAAATCATCATTAAGAAAGACCAACAAACAATACATATTAAATATACATAACACAAGTTAAGCAACAAAATGTTCAATCTTAAATTAGTTACCTGTATATAATCCACAGATACAGCCCCGAGAAGGATGAAAAATGGATAAATTGGGAACAAAAACCTTTCCTCCTGAAATGATCAATACATTTTTTCATCAAGTCCACCACTGAAATAATCTAGAATTAGTCTATTTCAATAAAGATTAAAGTGTAATCCTTCTTAGGAATAAGCCAAAAAATACAACTTTTTATTAAAAAAATTAAAACCAAAATTTTAAAAAGTAATCTTGTTTTATGCAGAAAACATAAAACCGTAACCTTATTAAATTGAAATTATGTAAGTACCAGATGATACAGTTTTAATGCATGACTTTGGTGAAGTACTTATTTGACAAATTGGCCTGGATCAGAAAATATGTTTAGGTACATAAACTGGAACCAAACTATATAATTCAATATATCTATGGTTTACAAGTTGACTCATACACTGTAAATTATTACATATTTATATTTTTCTATTGTATCAAACAAAAAATTTAGCTCTAAGATGAAATATATTTTAAGGCAAAACAGAAATTAAGATTCATTATGAACAAAAATATTAATTACATTAATTGATACATTTATTGATTTTGAGTTGTTTAAAATAATGTTCAGATTGATACATAGGACCATTATTATTATACTGTACAGCACCAAAAACATTACATATTCAGCAGGAACACATTTTAAACACAGCACAGATGATCAGAATTATTACATCTTAAAAACAGTAAGCATGTTCAGAACGAATAACATTTTAACACTGCAGGCATGTTCAGAATAAATAAGATTTTAACACTGCAGGCATGTTCAGAATAAATAAGATTTTAACACTGCAGGCATGTTCAGAATAAATAAGATTTTAACACTGCAGGCATGTTCAGAATAAATAAGATTTTAACACTGCAGGCATGTTCAGAATAAATAAGATTTTAACACTGCAGGCATGTTCAGAATAAATAAGATTTTAACACTGCAGGCATGTTCAGAATAAGATTTTAGCACTGCAGGCATGTTCAGAATAAATAAGATTTTAACACTGCAGGCATGTTCAGAATGAATACATATTAAACATAAACTGTGAACATCATAAATGTCTGCAAAGAAAATGAATACCAGGCCATCTTTTGAAGTACCATAATGGGTGTAAGTCCTCTGGACATTATAAAACCAGGAAAACCTTAATTACAGAGTATTAAAATACATGGGGAGAAGTTATTATATGGATAAAAGATCATGGTAATGCTAAGACTATGGTAATTCTAAGACCATGGTAATGCTAGGACCATGGTAATGCTAAGACCATGGTAATGTTAAGACCATGGTAATGCTAGGACCATTGTAATGCTAAGACCATGGTAATTCTAAGACTATGGTGATTCTAAGATCATGGAAATGCTAAGACCATGGTAATGCTAAGACTATGGTAATTCTTAGACCATGGTAATTCTAAGACCATGGTAATTCTAAGACCATGGTAATGCTAAGACAATGCATACTGCTCATCATTGTCAGTACAGTTATTCAAATCTGAAACAGAAAAAAAGAAGAAATACGTTATCTGATTAGGCAAACAAGCATGGGAAGAAGGAAATGCAAGTGCATCCTACCTATATCACAATCACACTTCAAGAGACAATATGATTGCAAACTCAATTAATGACAAGCTTTTCTCCTAATATGAAGGCAGGACAATAGGAACATTTTGAACTTAATTATTATGAAATCCAACCTCTTTGGGGTTCAGATATGGGTGTTATCTTACCAGTGCAAGCTTCCCTGGTGAATGCATCAAAGCTATAAACCCCCGTGCCTAAAATGAATGATGTGCTGTCATAAATGAGGTCTAATGATTGCACGGGCAAAGTGCTCTCATCTCTGCGATGCCATCCTGTATCAATATAAACTGAACAACCCCACTTGTGCTATGAGGTCAGTGCTTGATGGGTTATATAATCCTTTCCTGCCTTACAATGCCAGACAGGAAGTGCAGTTGTTAAACAGTGCAAACCCTTTCTATGTGCCTTAATTACCTGTGTGCACAAACTGCATACTGTAACTTGGCCACTCTCAATGAATCATCTGAGGAGTGCGGGCAAATGATTATTTTCTAATTGTCCATAGAGGCAACCTTTTCTTGGTGACAAAACCAGGCATGACTGATCCATTGTACTGGAACTGGAGGTCCACTGGGGGGTCCATGGCCTAGGCATGCAGTCTGCTCACACTGCACAATAAAATCAGAATTCTCAGAAAGTATGTCCTATCAGAAAGCAGCTTTAGTGGAGCTGACGAAAGGGCATAAACTGAGTCACATAAAAACAAATTTGGGAAGCAAGATAAGCAAGGGTGGACCTGATAGGGAGCATGGGGGCACTGGGCAAATCAAAACAGTGGGAAAGATAGATCCTTTGCTGTGGCCAATATTTTCTTTCCCATCCTGTCGGAACATGAGAAATCATGGAATGATACTCAATGATAGTGACTGGGCTAACTTCTCCTCCCCAAAGAGTAATGGAAGAAGACAAAGAATATACAGGATATCTGAAGACATGTACAGTATGCATCATAAGAAGTCTTTCAATGAAAATGCCATCTGGATATGACCTTCCATAGGGAAGAAGAAATAATAAAATTTTCAATATGAATTCCACAGAGGCCATGTTGGCTATCAGATTGGCAACATTTTCATTCAGGACCAACTAGGCTTCACATTAAATACTATGGTGAAAACTCCATCATGTCAATACAACCATCCATTCAGAATGATTAGTGATATGCATTTCAAGAGGGTCACCATGGCAACTAAATTTGATGTTTAAAGGCATCTCATATATACATCAGTTTCACTTAGGAGCCACTAAACAGTTTACTGATCATCCCAGATCTGCCAATTCCAAAATGACTTTAGTATGGCAGTCAATATTTGTCTGTAAATTAGACCAATTTTCAATAAGGTGTAACAAAATTTCATGCACTGGGATATTGCTGACATAGGAAAAATGCATTTGAAAAGTTCAGAAGTGTGATCTGATACAGCAAAGGCATTATCTTCAACTAAAAAGACAAAAGAGTACACTTAGATCACAATGATCTCTAATTCAGTTTTAGAACATGCAGTTCCAAACCCTAAGGAAGTCAAGGGCTTCTTACTTATTGTCTCAATTCAACATAATCTTTGGGTTTTCTTTATTATTTCATGTGGTGGTTGCAATCATCTCTCCTGACATGAGATATACTCAAACTGACAAATGATTTCCAATAAATGTAATTCTTGCCTTTCCTGGATTTTTTTTCCCCAGCAAAAAACTGAGAATCTGAATTCCTTAAATACTTCTGTGCCAATTGTTTGAACTTATGAAGAGGCTGATTGTCACTTTCACCTACAATGTATTTTCATTTGTTGGACAACATTTCTAGATAATGATATGTCAAAGTAAAAACTTGATTATGCCAAAATTTTGCATTAAAAACATGAGCATACTGAAGTATGAGTTACTCATGTAAAGTCACTGAATTTAATATGAAAACTCAGATTCAAGCCAAACATGAACAAGCCAATATCTGGAGCTGACTGCAACAAAATATTTGTGTATTTCTTTATTTTACTGCTGAAGTCCATAACAGTAAGACGTATCATCATATCCCATGGGTTAGCAAATCATTATCATTAAAGGCAAGTTGCTTAGGTTTGACAAATTACCAATAGACAAACTATCTGGAAATATTATACTAAAATACTATCTTTTGCATCCTATGGAGCTGAAATTTTGGGGCTTTAACAATGTGTTTGATATTGAGAGAGTGCATACAAACTACAGTTACTATGTATTGAAACTTACAAAATATACTGCAAATAGTTTTGCTGTGCATGAATTGGGGAGAAACAATGTTAAATTAACATACAATATGAAGCCAATAAAATACTGGTTGAAAATACCCAAAATGTCCAACAGTAGTCTTCCAAAAATTTGTTTTAATATGCAACTACAATGGTCACAATAATCAGGTTTATATGGTATGGATTCAGGATATTAAAATTATAATCATTACCTATAGTTTTGGAGAGGTTTGATACAACCATTGTGTAGGAGATGAACTAATATTTATGAAACAGCTTAAGCGAAGATGTACAGATACTGACATACAAACCTGGAATGCAAGTAATAATGCAATTCAACAAATTACAAGTCTTCAAATTAATTAAGTTAAACATTAGCTGAGAACTATAGATATTTTTAAAAAATCCATTGTATCTTAGCTTATTCTGTGAGGCAGTTATCTGAATGTTAGGGTCAATATGGGTCGATACGATCATACTCCATCCCATGTTTGTTTAGTAAAAGTGACACTGAAATGGAACTTTGTTTGCAAGAGTAGAGCTGCTTTATTAACTTAAATATCTTTCAGTAAACCCTTCAGAGGATATGTTTATATACACACTTCCAAAGATGAAACAAATGTACACTGAACACAATATGTACATTTTTATGAACTTAAGCACAGAAATGTACACCGTATTTCACTTAATGTAAACAAGTGACAAATAATAATGACATAGGTCATTAATTGTGTATATATATATATATATATATATATATATATATATATATATATATATATATCCTTCACATGCTTGTTACTATTTGTTTATGTACCCTACGATGTAAATTTTATTCTATCTTAATTCTGTCTTGTAATATAAACCCTGACGAATAACACTGATATAGTTCATTATATATATATATATATATATATATATATATATATATATATATATATATATATATATATATATATATATATATATACATATATATAGAGAGAGAGAGAGAGAATTATAAATATACACCAGACAGAATGGAAAGTGCTATCCTATCCCTGGATTCCTATAGCTATAGAAGAATGCTTGATAATAGTAGGCTGAATTAATATTTTAATACAAATAATACTATCATATAGGTTAGAGAATTTTTAAAAAATACTCTACGAAGATTCGAACCCAGGTCTGCGGGTAAATGGCACCCATTGCCTTGCCTGCACACACAAGCCCATATTCCCTCATGACTAAGAACACATCACCAAAAAATGATGTTACTTAATCGGTGTTATATGCACTCGTGTGTAGCAGACACATTCGCATGATGACCTAGTAATATATATATATATATATATATATATATATATATATATATATATATATATATATATATATATATACATATATATATATATAATTTCACTCACATGCTTATTATTTATTTGTTAAGTTACATGTATTATGTAATTTGGGCCAGTATATTATATCTCAATAAATAGAGGATATTTGCTTTAAACGAGCGAATAACGGATACATTTCACTGAGTGGATGAAAAATTCAGTATTTTCACGAGTGGCAAAGCCATGAGTGAAAATACTAGAGTTTTTCACCCATGAGATGAAATGTATTCCGTTATTCACTCGTTTCAAGCAAATATTCTTTATATTTTATGCTCACATACATTGGCTACCTAATGTTTGTGACACAGTGACATGTACATAAGGAAAAAGTAGTTCACTGTCAGAAAATCAAAGGGAGGTAAATATGTTTTGACCCAAAAATGTAGTTCCTGTAGTGAAAAAATATTGTTATTTTTTCACTACAGTGAAATATCAATATCATTTTAATTAGAAAATCAAGTAATTCACTGCTTAGCATAAAATAAAGACTTCTATCCTATGGGATAGCTGGTCTGAAATCTCATTTGGATATATACATCCATTCAGTAGCAGTAGTGGTATTAAGACTTTCAAGATGGAAGCCATGGAGGCCATGTTGGATATCAGATCAGCAATATTTTCATTTAGGAAAATACCAAGGATGGCTGGGGAGGGATTTCAAGTAATGTGATCAGGTAAGTATTATTGGCAAAACATAATTTACTTCAAAATTTGCTTTCTCCTTCAAATACATTTTCCGATCACATTAACACTAGGAGAATAGGAAGGAATGCTGGGCATTATACATACACCTCGGGCATCCTCATTGTGAAGAAAGATTGGATTCCCTAAGTGAATGATAACATGCTCTACTATTTAAAGCATTTCAGAACATGGTCACATGAACCATGACAACTCTATCAGGTTAGTAAGATTATTGAAATTTCTTATCATCAAATTTCAGTGAATCCAGCAAAACTATGAGACTGTGTTGGTTTAATTGGGTCTGGTGGTTGTTATCTTGGCTGCAGCCATGGGACTTACCAGATTCAGGTTTTGTCTCTATGAAGCTAAATCCCCCAAGATTAAAACTTAAGAAGGTTGATTCTGCATGAATGTCAACAACTTCTGTGATGTCTTGGATAACAACATTGCATCTGAATGTGAGGCTCAAAGAGATCACTCAAATTTCATAGCTGCAATACTCTGATCTACTGAGATGTCAGAGTATACCAATCATAGAACCCATTTCAGTCAAGATGATCTGATTTGGGAGGCGATGGCCTTTCTCGTCTTCACTGGGAGAAAAAGACCTTGTGCATGCCATGATTTGTCTCTAAAGTCCAAGTAGTGCTTAAGGGCATGGACTGGATATTACATGGCCACAATTTATCTATAGATGAGAGAGAGCATACAATGACTAGATGCCCCTGATGATGAATGGCCTGGAGGTGGAGAAAATTGGTGTCTTACCTCCCCTGTAAGGGTGCCTTCTAGACTGGTTTGGCTCTTGACTGATGGTATAAGGTTGAGATCTGAACATCACTTTGTTTATAAAAGACTCCTTTGCTTGGGTTGCCAATCTTCTGTCCAATGTGGCAGGAATGGATAGTTTTTAAAATGATGAAACAGGTGAAGCAGCAAGTTGGAGGGGTAGTTATTCAAATTTGCTCACAAAAAGCAATGGTGAGCCAGATGGAGTCATCTTTATAGTGAGAGCAGTTTTTTAGGTGGAGGTAATCTTTTTAATTTCCTGGTGTGCAAACACGTTTTACAATGTATCAAGTTAAGATTGGCAAAGGCAATCAATACATTCACCATCAAATGGTGAGCTATTCTGTCAATAAACAAAGCTATTCGGGCCATTGACTCCCAGGCATGTTGATTGGCCAAGTTCCCACCACCCAGCTGTAAGAAAATTGCCAAGGAGGCCAAATTTAATGTCAAAGAAGTGGTAAATACATTCTGAACCCACTTCAATGTGGTAGGATGTTTTTTTATAGTCCACTTTTTGAAAGAAGTTGGGGTTGGTTGTTAGCTGCTGCAAATTTTTTTTTCTAATGCCAGGAGTTCAGTATAATATATGCAATGGAATGTGTCTTGTACCAGACTGTTAAAAAAGTGCTTCATTTCAGGATGAAAAATTCCCTGTGGCAACAATGACATGATGTCATCATCTCGATATAATTCATGGCCCATACCTTGCCAGCAAGAAGTGAATAAAAAAGACAGCTCTGTCAGATGATTTTTTCTGTAGTGTAAGGATGGGTAGTTCACAGTGAGTATGGTCAACATGCTTAACAGCCAAACAAAAGGCTGTCTACCATATTTGCCCGCCCATTAAGATGATACTTTTTTTTACCAGAAAATCTTAGCTTTGTCTTAAACTCCAAATCGACTTATATATTTTTTATGTTATCCAAATCATTTTATTGTATGTCACATAATTTTTCACATGAAAAAATAGTTTTCCAATAAGAATGAAAAATAATGTGTAACAAATATTTCATTTTGGGGAAGAGATTGTGTAAGAAAAAAATATAGGACCCCACATTATGAAGGATTTCAAACAATCACATGATCTTCAGTATTAAAAATTAACATAAATCAGACGTAACTGCACTAAAGCAGCATGCACCAGTAATATGTGTTTAAATTTGATTACTGGTACATATATGTGCATTAGAATTGACAAGTTAGGAGATGAATAACCATGACAAAGACGGATATTCCATCCCATTTTACTTCTTGCACCACACTATCAAATATAAATTATGCCCCAGTATGAGAGAAAGAGAGAGATAGAGGTATGTTCTTATGAATCTGTATTGTTCACTTACCTGATGACTGTGATTTTATGTACCAGTGCAGTACTATATTCCATTTTCAATTAATACCGCTTGTTAAGCAATTCCTTTTAGTTTTAGTTACCACTCCCAATGTTCAATAATCACGTGGCTTCATAGTGGTATTTTCATTCTAATTAAACATGTTACAGCTGCAGTCAGGTTTTCCAAGCTAACACCTGCTTGAGGTCAAGGTTCGGCAGAGTCTATAGAGATATTTCTCAGTTGGGCTTTTTTCTTTACACTGGAAAGTGTCTGTTGTGGCAGTTTGGAGTTATTTGTTAATTTTTATTCCAATTATTTGGATTCTAAAAGATTAATTCTTTTTCCTGGAAATATCTGAGTGCTCATACAGAATTCTTGGACAAAGACAAATTCAAACACTGGAATATTGTTTTCTGTAGTTCACAAAGGACTTTACACATCAGCTGTATACTGACTACAGTATACATCATCGCCTTCCATTTTGGATCTTTCATCGGGACTTGAACTTGAATTCATTAGAACATTTCATTACTAGGACTTCTAAAATTTAATTCGTGGATTATTCTTGGATTATTTTTGGATTTGATCTTAAAACCATAAGTTCTTATTTTTTCATTTTTACAGTGTTTTTCCAGGCAAATAAATTATTTGTTAAATTTTTCAAAGCTTGTTGTTTTCACTCTATCTTTTGTTACTGTTTATTAGAGCCTAAACACATAACACAGATCAAATTAGTGCAGCTATCAATAGGGAAATGAGGCCACCCATAGGGTATTATGAATACAGTACTGTTTAATGAAAGGCAATGCTGGTTACTCTTGTGAATTTCTCAATCAGTGGCATCTTCTGAACTTGCTGATAGAACTCTCAGCAATTTAAAGTATGAGCAAAGATCAAAAACAATTGCCACCTAAGTACAAGAAGATTACATGCACTTTTAAAATAAATTCTTATTTGTTGAGAATGGAGAGGTCATTGTACTTGCAAAGAAAATTAGACAGCATATGAAATGGTCTTTCTTGAAATATAACCTAAATTGAGTCTATACGTATAAAAATATTGTGAATATTGAAACCCTGAAGGAGTATGGTATGTATTTTCACAGTTTACATTTACTATTTAATTTATTAATGTTTTCTCTCTTTGAGAAAAACATGCTAAACAGGGGCATTAATTTTCACACACCCCAAAAATTATTTTAAATAAACATAAAAAGCTGAAATCTCTCTCTCTCATATTGGGCAATATTTTATTTTGATGACGAGGTGCAAGAAGAAAAATGCGATGCAATACATGTGCCTCTCTCTCTGTATCTCCCTTCCAAAAAGAACTCTGGAAAAAGCATTTCTGGCATTAATTATGCAATTTCCCAAGTGCTGGTAATCTGAAATAGCATACAGTAATACCTTTAATATTTATGAAACCGGAACTTACTGTAGTTTAATTCCACACATCATCGTGAATTTTATCCTATATGTAACTCTATATATTTTCAGGTCAGCATCATTATATGTAGCTAAAAGTACACAATACATTTAAAATACTTCTTATAAAACAAATTAGGTACTTTTAGTTTGAATTAATGATCCTCACGAATGATAAAATTCACGACACTATGTGGAAGTGAAAGAGATGCAGCAGAGATATTGATCTGGCCTTGTCTTATAATCAGCATCAACTTATATATGGATTAAGGATGGAAAATCTGACTTATACTCCACATCAACTTATTGGCCGACAAATATGGTAGTTGGTATTGGTATCATCTGTACTGTGGGCATGGCTGGACAGATGGATCTCACCCAAGTCCCTGTCATAATGTGCTTGTATAGTCTTACGCCAGACAAGACACAGATCATGATCTCCCTAAATTGTAACTGTATGTAGCCGTAAGCATATTAGGACAGACAACTGTATCATTATGATCTCCCTAAATTGTAACTGTATGTAGCCATAAGCATATTAGAACAGACAACTGTATCATTAAGATCTCCCTAAATTGTAACTGTATGTAGCCATAAGCATATTAGGACTGACAACTGTATCATTAAGATCTCCATAATTGTAACTGTATGTAGCCATAAGCATATTAGAACAGACAACTGTATCATTATGATCTCCATAATTGTAACTGTATGTAGCCATAAGCATATTAGGACTGACAACTGTATCATTAAGATCTCCATAATTGTAACTGTATGTAGCCGTAAGCATATTAGGACTGACAACTGTATCATTAAGATCTCCCTAAATTGTAACTGTATGTAACCGTAAGCATATTAGGACTGACAACTGTATCATTATGATCTCCATAACTGTAGAGACATGTTGCCATAGACCTGGTAAGACAGATGATTTTATCACTGAAATAACCCTCAATTTTAACTGTTAACAGCCGTAGGCATCTTAGGATAGAAAATCTATCACAAAGGTCTCCTTACCTGAAGAGATATGAAGCCACAGACCAGGTGAGATGGAATGATCTATTACTAAGATCTCCATAACTGTAATTGTGGCCACAGGCATCTTAGGATGGACAAATCATTCAGTAAGATCTCTGTAACTGCAGAGAGATGAAGCCATATACCTAGCGAGATGGACAGATCTATCACTAAGATCCGCATAATTCTAACTGTATGTATCATATTAGGCTGGAAAATCTATTAAGATCTTCATAATTGTCAAAAGATGAAGCTGTAGGCCTGCTAACACATCCTGATCTTTCAGTAAGACCACCTGATAAAGACGCCTGGACTGGCCAGCTGGTTCAACTCGTTGGACGATCATAGATTGATTAATATGGCTACAAGATAGTAAAGAATACTTCAATACTTCTGTTGCATGCACTAATAATCCCATGCACCTAGTCCTGAAGGCAATGCTCGGACATGTGGGGGGACTTATACCAGCTGGGTTACAAAATAATGGTTGTACACTCCTCAAACGTATCATAATTATTTGTAGGAATTTTAAATTTTGCAACATCATCACCCTCTGTATTGCCTCAGTCAACTTTGCAATAGTGCAGAGACTGCATGGTACTGGCAAAGTACATTTTGTACATGCAAAGCACAATTTGTGCCTGTCTTCCTTAGCCTACAACTTGTTGCATTTATTGCACTTAATTGACAGGTTTCACTGAAATGACAAGATAAACAAAACACAACCAAAGTGTATAATTAACGATTCAGTATGTTAACAAATCTCTAAAATGACACCTCTTACTGGGAAAGCAAACAATATGCAGTGTGAGTGAAACATGAATTGCAACAATAACATGTTTCACCTTGTGGTGCCAGGTCAGAGAAAGTGTAAAAATTTCAAAAAATATTTGCAAAATTAAAATAATAATTTTTAGGAATGAATTTTAATCAAAATAAATCCAAAAGTTTGTATGGCTGTTTCACATTTAATACAAATTTGGCTTTGGATTCACAGGAGGTGTCTTGTATGAAGTTGTTGTATGGAAGCAAAGCTTAAAAACTAGGAACACCTGGTGGTGGCAAGGTGAGATAATAGGCAAGTGTTTATCAACCTTTGTCTATATGAAACAGAAAAGACAAATTGTTGAATTTTGTAAATTTATTAGTATGGCTGGATTCAGGAGGTTGTTAAGACGAATGGATCTTCTTTCATTTTTCAAACTAGTTTCTACAGTAAATGTCAGGAAACAAGTAAATAAAACTAGTAACCAGTCAATGTCAATATATAACAATGGTAACATCTTGTAAATTGTGGTTTTGTTTCCATAATCATGAAATCAGTCATAAATAAGAAAATTTCCTAAGAAAATATATCCAAAAGGAATTGTGATTTTATTTCAAGCAATTTCTAGAAAATGCAAGAAAGGCTGTGACACATCTTAGTAGCACAGTCACGTTGTAGAGTCCACATTATAAGATCAGAGGTCAAATCTCAAGCTTGAATGTATGCTGATAGCTGCCATTCAGACCACCTGTTATTTATGAAACAAGATTTGACCAAGAAAAGTGTCTATGCTTCAAACTATTTTTTACATTCAGAATTTCTTAGTCAACACTATGCTCAACTGTAGCAATAGCCAAGATGGTTTCTACAATCTGTGGTTTCTTTCTGGCAAAGAAATTTCTGGTGAACAAAATATGATTTTTATTTAAATCACTGTTGTGAGATACATCCTAGGCATATTTTTATCTCAAGGAAATAGTTTATAAAGTCCAAATGCAGTCTACCTAGAAATAAAGAAGTACAAGCATCCACCAGGAGGTTAACCCATACCAGGCTGGTGTCCCATTTAGTGGGAGTTACACAGTCTCATTCCGTTTAAACCATGGAGACTGGGAGAAACTTTGGTCCAGTGATTTACTAGTAGACTTTTAATCTTAATCAGTAAAACCCGTGTTACAAACCTTGTGTGGTCTAGTGAAGAAAACAGCAATCCAAAGATACATTGGTGCTGTGAAAAGCCATGCTGGGATGTCTGAAAAAGTAAGCAAAGTCAATAAATAATATATGGACTAGCCAATGCTTAAATTTGTGACAAAAATGGATGCATTTCACATTGTCATTGTCATTAAATGAGAGATGATAAAAGCTTTCATTAAAATACTGGTATTTTTCTAACTTAACAGTGATATATGGATGTAAGATTTGATTGTCTAAAGTTCAGATTGGTGATGCAATCCACAGAAACACAGGAGAAAGATTCATAACTTTATTATCAACTACTCTGACATTTTTTCTATCAGTTGTTACTCAGACATGATCTTGGTATTCCACAAAAATAAGCTGAAAATGTGAAGTGGGGTTTGGGGGTCTTGAGGAGCAGCATCCCCTATCTGGGGGGCCAAAAATGCATTTCACAATCATAAAAACTGCTCCTGGTGCAACTTATGATCATAATATATAACAAAATAATCATTTGAAAAACTAACCAACTTACCAAAAATTTTCAACTTGAATAATTTCACAATATTTATTGTCACATGAATTTGTTCTCCAATACTACTGATGCTGAAGTTATTTCATGTGCATGACAGTGTTCACATCGTAATTAAGTCACAATAAGTTTTCAAATTTTGCGGCAAATATATTATACTTCTCTCTTTTCATAACAAATCTGTAAAATAAACACCCAAGTACATCACCTATATACAAATAATCCCATATATTCACTTGTCTTTTTCCCCAATGGACAAAACCTGTTGATATGCCAGTTGAGCTCTTTTTGTGGCTTGGCAAAGATTTTTTTAGCTTTCCTTTTTATCACCACTGACTTTTTTGGCTCAATGTGCAATTGTTTCTTTTCCTTCTCAATGACAGTCTTTTTGCTTTCAAGCTGGTGCTTGTATTGGCGACATGCAGTGCGCATATTCTGACAGAGAGCTACATCGGTTCTCTCATGCAAGAAATCTTTCTTCTTATAGTAATTAACTGCACTTTTTCCAGATGCCTTCTGAGCTTCAATTTTTCTGTGTGCAGCTTCTTTCGTAGGTGCTGTTCCAAACACTTCCAACCATAAAGCAGAGGTCACAAAATGCCAGTCCTCTAGAGTTCAGTTTTCTTATAAACTGAAAAACTTAATTTCTGTTGACCTTTTGCTCTAGCCATTTCCATTTCCATACGTTTTTTTGAACTTTTATCAAAGCTTCTCATGTCATGGTCTCTCTCAATAACCTGGAACGCCATTTTTTGCAAGCATGCTTCTTCTTTCCATTGCCATTAGTTTCCATTACACGAAGATTCATTGGATGAATTTAAACGTTTGACCAATCAGAATACTCTTTAACAGAGTTGTGGGATAACTAATATATGGAATGAATACGTTACAAGGATCACTGCAGAATGGGATCGAAAAGACCGTTTTTAAAAAACCTGATCAGAAATGATTAAAAAAAACTGGACTATATCAAGAGAAATCGGATTCAAGTCAGGAGAAAAGCAGAATTCCACTTTAAAATGGAGAAAAATCATGTCTGGTTATTGTTTAATTTATCTGTTGCTTGTGTTGTAATTTAAAACATAGTCCTGTGCAAATGTCTTATTAAATAACTTTAATTACATAAGAAAAATTTTTTCTCTCCACATGCAATAATACCATAAGTAACATCAAAATGTTCATTGCTATTTAATTTTCACTATTTATCACATGATTAGTGTTATTTAGATTAATATACCATATACAAATTTTCCTGTATATAACATATAGTAACACCAAGTGATGTCATAAATGAGGTCATAACATGATGGAAGGAAAGCTGTAATAACCAAAACAACCAAATGTATTTCAAAATCATTTCAGTTCTGACAAATAAAATTGTTTTTCATCACGTGATAATGTAACATATTTAGTTATGTATAGCATACACTTTCTCACCTAATTTTCTAACCTTATTTTAGGAGTGTACATTTTATACAAGGACTAAAAGAATTTTTTTCCAGGTCTATCGAATGGAAGGATGAATGCACAATAGATGTCTATATGTGTCACATTTATTCCTTGTGAACTATTAAATCCATTGTGTATTACATTGTAACTAAATTGTTTACTAGTACTAAATTGTTTACTGGTACTAAATGTTTTACTGGTACTGAACTGTTTACTAGTACTAAATTGTTTACTAGTACTAAATTGTTACTGGTACTAAATTGTTTACTGGTACTAAATTGTTTACTGGTACTAAACTGTTTACTAGTACTAAATTGTTTACTGGTACTAAATTGTTTACTGTTACTAAATTGTTATTGGTACTAAATTGTTTACTGGTACTAAATTATTTACTAGTACTAAATTGTTTACTAGTACTAAATTGTTTACTGGTACTAAATTGTTTACTAGTACTAAATTGTTTACTGGTACTAAATTGTTTACTAGTACTAAATTGTTTACTGGTACTAAATTGTTTACTAGTACTAAATTGTTTACTGGTACTAAATTGTTTACTAGTACTAAATTGTTTACTGGTACTAAACTGTTTACTAGTACTAATTTGTTTACTGGTACTAAATTGTTTACTAGTACTAAATTGTTACTGGTACTAAATTGTTTACTAGTACTACATTGTTTAATAGTACCAAACTGTTTACTGGTACTAAATTGTTTACTAGTACTAAACTGTTTACAAGTACTAAATAGTTTACTGGTACTAAATTGTTTACTAGTACCAAATTGTTTACTAGTACTAAATTGGGGCCCCGAGTGGCTGAGTGGTCTAAGGCGCTGTCCGTTACAGATCACTTCTGTCTCACCTCTGTCTGCATGTGTTCGAGTCTCGGATTTGGCCAATGTGGGTATGTGAGAAAGCTTGCCAGTAGCTTCTCGAGGGTCGGTGGTTCTTTCCGGGGATTTCCCTGGTTCTTCCTCCACCATTAATACTGGCCGCCATGTATAGCCTATCGTGTGCTGAAAAATGGCGTTAAGCCCTACAACAACAACAACTAGTACTAAATTGTTTACTGGTACTAAATTGTTTACTAGTACTAAATTGTTACTGGTACTAAATTGTTTACTGGTAATAAATTGTTTACTGGTACTAGCCTTATTAAAGAAAGAACTAATGCTTACAAAGCTTGATAGTCTAGTTTTTTCTCTCATTTATTATGAAAATAAAATTGCTTCATTTCACATCACTGTGCAACATTTTGTTCTAAGCTGCAACCAGAAATACATGTACATAATGACTGGAAACATTGTTTTAAAGCTGTGCAAAGTACAGCATTGTAAAGGTAAAAATATGACTAATGTACGTGTACCATAAATGCTGAGTGTTCCATTACTGTATATTAAAATACATTTTTTCATCATTTGTTCTTGGTTGAATTAAAATATAATTGTTTGAATTCAAGCAGTGTTAATGTTCTCATCAGAGGAACAGTTAGGGGACACATTTTGTTTTACTACAGTTCATATGTTACAGCAACAACGACAAATCATAAAACAATGCATCTAGGTAAATTTGCAATGTATTTACTTTTCTTAGGAAATTAGACTTGGTTCTTTGTTATAACAGAGTGAGCAATATTTAGTTGACAGCATGGTGTACTTAAGTGTGGACAGTGATTTGTTGACTCAGTGTTACCTGTCAAGATAATCAGTGCCAGCTAAAGCTTTGATATGCTAAACATACCAGTAGTCACTTTTTGCTTTATCTAGGAACCAGTAAATTTTCAATTTATTTACTTTCTTCAGAAAATAAATTTGGTTCTTTGTTTTCTTTCTCATTTTAAACCGTATTATCTGATACTTCAATGTTACAATACAGTCAGCAATGTTTAATTGACTCAGCATGTTTCTGAAGGTAAAAATGAGTACTGGCTAAATCTTTTGTTATATATATTTAATTTGTATTGTTAGTTGTCTTTTCTCCATGATTATATTATGTATATCTGTATTTTGTACTTGACCTTTGTCCAAAATCAAGTTAATGGTCTACTTGACTAGCAACATTTTGTAAACAACATGATACATAGCTAATATTTCTCTAATTATAGATTAAATATTCAGATCATTATTAATGGAAGGTAAGATGTTTATTTGAACCTAAGTCTAGGACATTAGTTTTCCACTAGGAAATTTCTAAACTTCTTAACATCTTTAAATGTTTTAGAAAGGAAACTGACCTACATTCTGGCTCTATTATAGTGTCTTATTTTTATATCAATACTGTTTACTTGAAAAATTACTAATTACTACCTTAATATCTTAAGTGGAATCAGCCTTATTGTTGTGTTCAGTTTTTGATACAGGTGGATTTAATTATTTAAATTATTCACTGGAATTACAAAGTGCTCCTTAATACATCTTGGATTAAATCATTAAGATGGAATTATAGTGAATTCAGTCAAGGACATTTTGGATTATATTATTGTGATATATCACAAGACTGTTACCACATCACATTCCATGCGACCACTCTGGTGGCCTAGTGGTTAGAGAGTTCACCTAGGATGCGGGAGATCGTGGGTTCTATCCCCAGACGAGTCATACCAAAGACTTATAAAAAGTATGCTAACGTTTGCCTTGCTTGGTGCTCAGTATTAAAAGGTTAGTGTTAGGACTGGTCGGCCTGGTGTCAGGATAATGTGACTGGGTGGGACATCATGCTACATGTCTGTAGCATTCCATTCCATGCCAGTGACACATCTGAGACACCAGGCACATCAACACATTCAATATTGGAATTTATTTGAAACACCACTTGAATTCAATTGGAACTTCATACATTCAGACTTGTAATAAAACTTTTAGGACTATTTGGGATTTAATTCACAATATCATATGTTCTTTATGTATTCGAGGGAAATAAATTATTTATTGAATTTTACACCCTCTTCTGTTATGTGGTTTAAGACCATATAATTGTGACACTGATGTGTCAGACATTATTACAATGCATTGTCTCAATATATTCTAACTTGGATATGGAGATACATTTTAGAGATGACATAATAATCCAAATAAGTATAAATACTGGACTTGAACTTTCAAGTACGAGGCAAAAGAGTGACTTTTCGAGAGTTATAATGAAGAAAACGAACACGTTTTTTGTTGTTGATGCAATCAACTGAACACCATCAACAAAGTGAACAGTAAAATGGCCTTATAAGGGCCATACATATACTTGAAGACATTATGTACTTTCAATATTGTCACATCTTTCATTCACTATCCAAAATGGCCGACTGTAGTTACACAATGAAAACTTAACAAAGTTATCAAGATTTTAAACTGTATTATATCGCATATGTTACATGGCAGAATTGTTTTTCCCCTGATTTTGAGTTGAAAATAGGGGTGCATGTTATACAGACAAAAATACAGTATATATATGTACAAGGTTTAACAGCACATCAGCACATCCAAGATACATAGAGCAGAGGAAGTTATGGCATCTTTCAAAAGCATAGAAAGGATAAAAGCAAAAAGGACAAAATCCTTAAAATGCAAAGTCACATTTTGTATAAACCGAGATCTCTTCAAAAGTCCAGATCTTCTCCATATGAACATCATCACCGATACGCACCCTAATCTACATCCATGAGTCCCCAGTGGTTTGTCATGTGATAAATGGAATCTTATATCACTGAATCCCCAGTGGTTTGTCATGTGATAAATGGAATCTTATATCACTGAATCCCCAGTGGTTTGTCATGTGATAAATGGAATCTTATATCACTGAATCCCCAGTGGTTTGTCATGTGATAAATGGAATCTTATATCACTGAGCCTGCAGGGCGATTGAGATTGTCAAGTGATAAATGGAATTTCTGAGGGATTATCATGAGGTAAATAGACTCTTACATTCCCAAGCCCAAGGAAGGCTGTCATGTGGCAAATAGAATCTTACATCACAGAGCCCGCAGGGGTATGGGGATTGTCATGTGATAAATGGAATTTGAGGGGGATGATCATAAAGTAAATGGAACCTTACATCCCTGAACCCACAGAACGACAATCATGTGGTAAATGGAATCTTACATTTGTGCTCACAAAAGTTATTTGATTTGTTTCATAAATGTGTCATCTGTAATGAACACTCATGTAAAATACTGTTTTTGCAGTCAGTGGTGCTAAGCTAATTCAAAGGGATCACAAAAGAATCAAAAGTATAATATTACCATGTGTTTGATGTCCCTCTAGCAAATTTTCAAAACCACATTAAAATGTTTTGAAAGACTGAAGTGTGAAAATATCCCAGTACATATACTGATGAGTTGAAATTTCATGGTAATTTCAGTTACAAAATTTCCCAATATTCCTCAGTCTACCTAATTTATGGCTATTAAATATCAATTTTCACACCAATACCTAGGTGATCAAATAATTTCCATTTCCCATACTTATACAACTTCATACCAATACCTTGAACATCAAAAGATGTCTATGTTCTTTATTTAAAAGACTTCACTCCAATGCCTAGATCTCATCATGTAGTACAAGTTAATGTCCAAAAATTATAAAATTACATTTTACCTTTTTATTCACATTTTAATGACAAGTTATCAAACAATGTTAGTGTAGGTATGACAGTCAGAATAACAATGTTTTCATCATAATTATGTCCAATATTACTCACCTGTATTTTGACTTTTGACTATATTCTGAATGGTAATCTACAAAAAATTGAAATGAAACAGTAAAATATTTATCATTTGAGTTTGTATTCAGAAAACAATAAATCATACACATCAATAGAGATGCCATTGCATTTTTCTAAATGGACTTTAGATAAAATATGTCCATGGTTTTGCCAACATGAAGGCCCAAGTGAGCCTGAGATCATTCACCTGTCGGACATCTGCCAACAAATCATATGCAACAGAAGTTATTGGCCAAGAAATCAGGGTCAGCAGAATGATTCCTGTTGATATCACTGTCATTAACATTTCTTTCAAAACTGTTGACTACATATGTTATTTAAAAAAATGTTTCAAGGTTTTCCTTGTTTTTCTATCTTCATCTATATCTAACCACACATCAGCATAATTTGTCCTATAACTGAAACAGCCCTATCATGCCAGAATACAATGGGTCCAGTACTAAAAAAAACCTAGTATGCCAGTACACATTGGGTCAAACATTGAACAAGCCCTATAAGTTGGGTACAATACTGAACAAGCCCTATTATGCAGGGATACATTGGGTCCAATACTTAAAGTGCCCTATTATGCAGGGATACATTGGGTCCAATACTTAAAGAGCCCTATTATGTAGGGATACATTGGGTCCAATACTGAAAAAACTCTATGGGTCCAATACTGAATAAACTCTACATACATTGGGTCAAAACTTGCTAAACTCTGTTGAGCATTGAGATAAAGTTGTGTAAATGGTTTTCTACTTGTAGTTCAGGATTGACATCATTTGTACAATCCGAATGGTCTTCATGCCAGGACATTTTTTTGTCGAATGTATCCAAATTCTGGTCAGTGGATTTTTTTTAGAGAAAGTAATCAATAGGTTTATCTAATTTCAGTAACACTGAGTATTCACTGGTGGATCATTATCATAAGTACTAATCTGAAATCCTTTCTCTATCAAGTTTTCTCAAATTTTATTGAGCAGTTTGGGAGTCAGAATAAGTTATTTAATGGTAAGAAATTTGGAAGAAAGGTCATTTAAAAGTTTGTATAATTTTAGTAATGGTGGCCAAAGATAATGGATCAACATAATTTGTACAAACCTGATTGGTCTATTCAGAATCTATTTAACAGTTTTGGAGAATAAGTCATTTGAAGTTTTCCTTTTTCTTAGTAACTGTTAACCACAGCTGTGTCAAACCAGCACAATTGGGAAAAGTTTGAAAGGTAATCATAAGAGGATACTTTCAGTAAAGTTTGGTCAAATTACATTCAGCAGCTTTTTTGGAGAAGAAATGTAAAATAATAACAGCTGAAGTAGGCATGATGGTTGCAGGATCATATCATAAGCTCACTTGAACTTATGATCAGGTGAGTTAAAAGTGCCACCTGCATTTCCCATTATGAAAGCTTTGTTCTGCTAAGAGAGAGAAAAAAATGAAAGCTTTCTGTTTTCCTGAAAGATTAACATTTACATTTTGTCATGTTTATACTGATGGTTTGTTACAGTAATAACAAGTTTACATACAATAAATAAACACTATGAATACATGTCAGCTGTGCTGTGTTCAATAAAAGAAAAATGTTATACAGCAATGACACCTGACTGACCCCTGCTTTTGTAATATGCAAATACAGCATTCCCTCACTATAAGACCCTTTATTATAACATGTCCCTGTTATATGGTGGGTATGACCATGGATCCCATTTCATTAAATGGTAATCGAATTAAGCACGATTAACTTCGTTATAAAGCAATCTCATTATTAGATGGTATACTCCAATTCCCTCACTATAAGACCCTTCATTATAACACATGTCCCTGTTATATGGTGGGTATGACCGTGGATCCCACTTCATTAAATGGTAATCAAATTATGTACCATTAACTTGGTTATAAAGCAATCTCATTATTAGATGGTATACTCTACATTCCCTCACTATAAGACCCTTTATTATAACACATGTCCCTGTTGTATGGTGGGTATGACCGTGGATCCCACTTCATTAAATGGTAATCAAATTATGCACCATTAACTTTGTTATAAAGCAATCTCATTATTAGATGGTATACTCTATGGCATCAGTGAACAACATTATAATAAAACGGTACTTATCAATTACTTCAATATAAAACAGTCTCATTATAAGACAATATACTCTGTAGTGCCCAAGGCCACTGCTATAATGAGGAAGTTACTGTAATACTTTTCTGAGAGGGTGACAGTGTATACTGTTGCCTTAGAAAACACAAGGTTGACAGTAACTGTAATTATGCTGTTTAATTGAAACCATGAGACACTCAACCTTTCCCTCAGCTGATTATATTCTGCATGCTCTACCTTGCTTAACTTGCAATTATTTGATCTGCTGTACATCTTTTTGTGTCTTAATATGATTCAGTTTGCAAGACATGCCTTTGTTGAATATATCCGACAATATATGTAAAGCATCCCAAGGAACTATGTGATATAGGTTCCTATTGTTATGTCTATCAACATGATGAAAAATCAATAATGCAACCAGATGCACTGCCTGGGCATGTGCATGGAATGCTGCTGTAGGATCTAGTGACTGAGAAACTGTGCAATGGCTTACAAACTTGAAACAGGATTTAAAAAAAAAAAACTACAATGTTACTAATCAAAGGTTCTATTAACAATCATGTTTCTCCAAGGTAAATTATATAGTTTAAAGAGATTTTGGAAGTAAATCAATCCAATGTATAATTTTGAAACACATACATTTTAACCAATTCTCATCAATTTCTGCTTATTCCTAGCAATGCTACAATCGATGTGATCATGCATACTTTTTAAGAAAAGAATAAGCATAACAATCTTACTAAACAATCCTTTTTAGCAAAGATGTGGAAATATGGAATTTGACTGGAATAGGTAGTTCATGCATTAATGACAGCCACATGCATGTATGTTTAAATGTTTACAAATTTTGTGACCATTTACAAAACTAAACAAAGCCATTTACTCTTGAAATGTTGCAGCCATAGTGGACAATGATTTTCTAAGGGTGACAAATATGTACTATCGCCCACTCAGAATTGTAATATTCATTTAAGTAACATCTAATGTTTATCAACTATATATAGACAGTGTAGATAATTCATGTAGATAATTAAATGAAACATACTTATAAAATGTATGTGGTACCTGTTGCTATGTAAAAACTGCAATACTTTAAATTAATTTACACTTTCATGAGTATTATTGTTTGCCATTCTTTCTGAAATTAAATTCTGTGGATTAGGGATGGGGTCCTTGTCAATACCTAAATATGTGGACTGGGGATGGGGTACTTGTCAGTTCTTAAGATTGTGGATTGAGGATGCAGTTGTGTTGTTTTAATAGAATAACCATTGCTTGCTAGATCTTTAAATTCCTGGTCTGTAGTAACCACAAAATAATAAAAAATATTGTACATGAAAAACAACAGTGAATTCACCTATTTTACCTATTAATGATTGTGGATATTACACTTAAATGAGGATAGTATTGTGTGGATATTACACTTAAATGAGGATGTTGTGTGGATATCACACTTAAATGAGGATATTGTATGTGGATATTACACTTAAATGAGTATACTGTGTGTGGATATTACACTTAAATGAGGATGTTGTGTGGATATCAGACTTAAATGAGGATACTGCATGTGGATATTACACTTAAATGGGGATACTGTGTGGATATCACTTAAATGAGGATACTGTGTGTGGATAATACACATAAATGAGTATACTGTGTGTGGATATTACACTTAAATGAGGATGTTGTGTGGATATCAGACTTAAATGAGGATACTGTGTGTGGATATTACACTTAAATGAGGATGTTGTGTGGATATCAGACTTAAATGAGGATACTGTGTGTGGATATTACACTTAAATGAGTATACTGTGTGTGGATATTACACTTAAATGAGATGTTGTGTGGATATCATACTTAAATGAGGATATTGTGTGTGGATAGTACACTTAAATGAGGATACTGTGTATGGATATTACACTTAAATGAGGGGGTCCCAAGTGGCTGAGTGGTCCAAAGCTCTCCCTGTTCCAGATCACTGCCATCTCACCTCTGTCTGTGTGGGTTCGAGTCTCAGGTTCAGCTAATGTGGGTGCATGAGAAAGCTTGCCAGTAGCTTCTTGTGGGTCAGTGGTTCTTCCAGGGTTTTCCTGGGTTCATCCTCCACCAGTTATACTGGCCACCATGTATCACCTATCATTTGCTGAAAAATGGCATTAAACCCTACAACAACAACACTTAAACAAGGATAATGTGTGTGGCTATTTCACTTAAATGATGATACTGTTTGTGGCTATTACACTTAAATGATGATACTTTCTGTGGCTATTACACTTAAATGATGATACTATTTGTGGCTATTACACTTAAAATGGATATAGTGTTATGTACATTACACTTAATGAGGAAACAGGTTATTATCCTTACATGAGGATACTGCTTGTGGATATTATATATAAATAAGGATAGCAGTGAAGTTTGTTGAATTCTTGTGAACTAATCGAAGTTAAAATTTATTTACTTTAAGGAATTTAATGTTATTGAACAGTCATGTTCTTATACTGTCAGTTATTTGGATTCTAAGTAAAAATACTCACAACAAGAGGCAAGCTGATGAGTGCCAGGAAGAATGCTATGTTGAAATTGAGGAATCCATTGATAAAATAATAAGACAATGGCTCAACACCTGCAATCAAAAAAGAAAATACAACAGTTTAAGATCATTTAAAATCACATGCATGTTCATCTTAAAAACACACTATGTCATTTTCAAGAATGTGCTGTAACAGTATAACAAAATAATTAATAACTTTCCATCAAAACTCTAAAATCTGAATCTCAGGAGCATATCAACAAATAATCTACAGAAAATAATGCACACAGGCCTTGCTTAACTTTTTGCAAAAGTAAGCACACAGACACATGCATACACAATGTGTGTGTGTGTGTGTGTGTGTGAGAGAGAGAGAGAGAGAGAGAGAGAGAAAACAAATATAAAGGCACACATTTCACTTCATTGGCAAGCATTTTCTGCCCCATTATATGTATATTTCATTAGACATTATTATGATTAATTTTCATTAACCAAAACCTAGTATGAAGTCAAATACATTGATGAGAACTATATTCAAACAAAACTATGGGATCCATGACCCATACATGAGAGACAATGGTACAATGAAGGCTTTTCAGTGTATTACTGAAAGATAATGGCATACTGAGGGGCTTTACAGTGTGTTGAGGGGCTTTACATTGTAATTTACAGCATATTACTGAGAGACAATGCTATATGAGATTTACAGTGTGTTACTATGACACTATTATACTGAGAGATAATGGTATGCAGAGTGACTTAACTCTTCCTGAGAGATAGATTTTATACTAAAGACCTCATAGTATATTACTGAAAGGCAATGGTTTACTGTGTGTCCTTACAGTTTATTACTGATAATGGTATAATGATTGACTTTAGTTTTACTGAGAAAATGGTATATTGAGGGTTATTGCAGTCTATTACTGACAGAAAATGTTATGAAATGAAAAACTTTACAGTGTGTTACAGGAGACAATGTTATACTGAGAAACTTAACAGTGGGTTACTGAGAGATGAACATGATGAGCTTTACAGTGTATTACTGACAGACAATGTTATCCTGGGGAACATTACAGTGTGTTACTGCAAGACAATGTTATATTGAGGAACTTTACAATGTATTACTGAGGAACTTTACAGTTGTTATAGGGTTTTAATGCCATTTTTCTGCACAAGATAGGCTATACATGGCAGCCAGTATAAATGGTGGAGGAAGAACCAGGGAAAACCGTTGAAACAACCACTGACCCACGAAAAGCTACTGGCAAGCTTTCTCACATACTAACATTGGCAGAACCAGAGTCAAACCCATGCAGACAGAGGTGAGATGGCAGAGATCCATAACGGTGAGTGCTTTAGACCACTTGGTGCCCCCCCCCCATCTATTACTGAGAGACAATGCTATACGGAGGAGATTTACAGTGTGCTGCTGAGACAATATTATACTGAGAGATAATGGTATGCAGAGTGACTTAACAGTGTTACTGAGAGATAAATTTTATACTAAAGGCCTTACAGTATATTACTGAAAGACAATGGTTTACTGTGGGTCCTAACAGTGTATTAATGATAATGGTATAATGACTGACTTTACAGTTTTACTGAGAAAATGGTATATTGAGGGGTTTTACAGTGTATTACTGACATAAAATATTATAACATGAGGAACATTACAGTGTGTTATTGGGAGACAATGTTATCATGGGGAACATTACAGTGTGTTACTGGGAGTCAATGTTATGCAGAGAGACAATATTATACTAAGGAACTTAACGGTGTATTACCGAGAGAAAATGTTATCCTGGTGAACTTTACAGTGTGTTACTGGGAGACAATGTTAAAGTGAGAAAAGTTACAGCATGTTAGTGAGAGACAATGTTATACTGAGGAACATTACAGTGTGTTACTGAGAGACAATGTTATACTAAGGAACTTTACATTGTGTTACTGAGAGACAATGTTATCCTGGTGAACTTTACAGTGTGTTACTGGAAGACAATGTTATACTGATGAACTTTACAATGTGTTACTGCGAGACAAGGTTATACTGATGAACTTTACAGTGGGTTACTGAGAGACGATGTTATACTGAGGGGCTACACAGTGCACAACTGAAAGACAATGTTATACTGAGTAACTTTACAGTGTGTTACTGAGAGACAATGTTATACTAAGGAACTTTACATTGTGTTACTGAGAGATGATGCTTTCCTGGTGAACTTGACAGTGTGTTACTGGGAGACAATGTTATACTGAGGAACTTTACATTGTGTTACTGAGAGACAATGTTATCCTGGTGAACTTTACAGTGTGTTACTGGGAGACAATGTTATACTGATGAACTTTACAGTGCACAACTGAAAGACAGTGTTATACTGAGGAACTTACATTGTGTTACTGGGAGACAATGTTATACTGAGTAACTTTACAGTGTGTTACTGAGAGACAATGTTATACTGAGTAACCTTACAGTGTGTTACTGAGAGACAATGTTATACTGATGAACTTTATAGTATGTTACTGACTGACAATGTTATACTGAGGAACTTTACAATGTGTTACTGACTGACAATGTTATACTGAGGAACTTTATAGTGTGTTACTGACTGACAATGTTATACTGAGGAACTTAACAATGTGTTACTGACTGACAATGTCATACTGAGGAACTTTATATGTGTTACTGACTGACAATGTTATACTGAGTAACTTTACAGTGTGTTACTGACTGACAATGTTATACTGAGGAACTTTATAGTGTGTTACTGACTGACAATGTTATACTGAGGAACATTAGTGTGTTACTGACTGACAATGTTATACTGAGGAACTTTATAGTGTGTTACTGACTGACAATGTTACACTGAGTGGCTTTAGTAGGTAATGCATTTGAGAAATCTGTGTGGCTTTCCCAAACAGTGTTATAATGCATTATTGACTTGAACTCACCATATAGATCTGGCCCATGTTCTGTGAAGACATTGTATAGAACTATATTAAGAGGTGCAATAACAAGCCTTCCATAGTAATACTTGTCTATTTCAACAACAGGAACCTGTAATAAAAACAAATTTAAGAAAACATAAATCCTAATAATAATTTGCTTTTCACATAAAGTAAAATTGGAGTATCCTCAGCAAGAATTATAAAGAAAAGTAGAACATCAGTTATTTGGACTGTTCACTCATACAGACTCTTCCAATCCCCCAAATTTAAATATCCAGATGATTCAAGATAATTTATCTGGAGTCTAATTTTCCAGACAAAACACGGGCTGTGTCTTAAGAAACACGTGGTAACCCCTTAGACAAACTGTCAATATATCAAAGGTATAATCCTGTGTCCATATGGGCCCCAACCAGGGGCATGTCTCAAGGGTGGGAATGCTACAGGAAGGGAAGTATAGGATGCTGCTATATATTCCAAATAGGCTGTAAATTGACACAAAAAAGCTAAAACATAGAACAGTAGATGCAACACTATTAGACAAAATGGCTCCATCTAAGGACTTAATTCAAAGTCAGAGTAGTACAAAGTGATAGGTAAAGACAGGATGATGTCAAATTAGAAAAAGCACTGAGTTGGGTAAGGTTTTATTGTAGTAATAATAATAATAATAATAATTTTACATAATCTGTGTTCAACTTTTGACCCAATGGCCACATCCAGGCACATAACCCAGGTGAAAACACATTAAAGAGATGGTGAAATATGAGATAATATAATATTCCAAATTTGTAGTCAATTTAATAGTAAATTCACTGAAATAGATGAAATCAAAACTTTCACCTAAAAGGTTTCCTATACACTGACCCATAGCCCCACACAGGGACTTGACCTGGGACTGACTCATAGCCCCACACAGGGACTTGACCTGAGATTGACCCATAGCCCCACACAGGGACTTGACCTTGGACTGACCCATAGCCCCACACAAGAGACTTGACCTAGGGAGAGAAGTTGTAAAGTCTGTAAGGTCATTGTGTGATAATCCTTCATGCCAAACATGAAGTGAGCTTGTTACAGAAATATAAGTTACAGAAATATAAGTAAAATTAAAGCTTGAACCAAAATGTCTTTTTTTCATTATAATTCTTGACCCATGGCCCTGCTATAGGTAGAACACTGAGACAGGAGTGATATTAAGTGAGTGACAGTATATTCTAAATATGAAGAGAATTAGATATCAGGTTTTTGAGTTATAAGTGCTGGGAAAACTTCAGCCAGAGCTGTCCACATCCACAGCTTTATAACACAAACCCACAAACAGATAACCCCTGCCTTTCAGGGGACATAAAAGATGTCTCTCAACAGATCTGGATAAACAGTGTCTTACTGTAATGAAAGACTACAGATATACAAATTGACAGGACCAAGACAAGGACTTCTAGCTATACAAAATGATAGGACCAAGACAAGAACTTGTAGATATTTATACAAAATGATAGGACCAAGATAAGTACTTGTAGAAATACAAATTGACAGGACAAAGACAAAGATTTATAGTTATACAAATTAACAGGACTAAGACAATGACTTGAAGATCTTCAAATTGATAGAACCAAGACAAGGACTTCTAGTTAATAAATGGATAGGACTTGGACAAGGACTTATAGATATACAAAATGATAGGACCAAGACAAGAAATTGTAGATATACAAAATGATAGGACCAAGACAAGAAATTGTAGATATACAAAATGATAGGACCAAGGCAAGAAATTGTAGATATACAAAATGATAGGACCAAGACAAGAAATTGTAGATATACAAAATGATAGGACCAAGACAAGAAATTGTAGATATACAAAATGATAGGACCAAGACAAGAAATTGTAGATATACAAAATGATAGGACTAGAACAAGAAATTGTAGATATACAAAATGATAGGACTAGAACAAGAAATTGTAGATATACAAAATGATAGGACTAAGACAAGAACTTGTAGATATACAAAATGATAGGACCAAGACAAGAAATTGTAGATATACAAAATGATAGGACTAAGACAAGTACTTGTAGATATACAAAAATATAGGGCTAAGACAAGAAATTGTAGATACACAAAATGATAGGACTAAGACAAGAAATTGTAGATATACAAAATGATAGGACTAAGACAAGAAATTGTAGATATACAAAATGATAGGACCAAGACAAGAAATTGTAGATATACAAAATGATAGGACCAAGACAAGAAATTGTACATATACAAACTGATAGGACCAAGACAATGACTTGTAGATATACACACTGATAGGACTAAGACAAGGATTTATAATATAAAAGTGATAGGACCTAGACAATGGCTTGTACATATACAAAATGACATAACCAAGACAATGACTTACAGTTATATAAGCTGATAGGACTAAGACAATGACTTGTACATATACAAATTGACAGGACCACAACAATGACTTACAGCTACACAAACTGACAGGACCAAGACAAGGATTTATAATATAAAACTGATAGGACCAGGATAAGGACTTATAGCATCTATAAAACTGATAGGACCAGGACAAGGACTTATAGATATAAAACTGATAGGACCAGGACAAGGACTTATAGATATAAAACTGATAGGACCAGGATAAGGATTTATAATATAAAACTGATAGGACCAGGATAAGGACTTATAGCATCTATAAAACTGATAGGACCAGGATAAGGACTTATAGCATCTATAAAACTGATAGGACCAGGACAAGGACTTATAGATATAAAACTGATAGGACCAGGACAAGGACTTATAGATATAAAACTGATAGGACCAGGACAAGGACTTATAATATAAAACTGATAGGACCAGGACAAGGACTTATAGATATAAAACTGATAGGACCAGGACAAGGACTTATAGATATAAAACTGATAGGACCAGGACAAGGACTTATAGATATAAAACTGATAGGACCAGGACAAGGATTTATAGATATAAAACTGATAGGACCAGGACAAGGATATATAATATAAAACTGATAGGACCAGGACAAGGACTTATAATATAAAACTGATAGGACCAGGACAAGGACTTATAGATATAAAACTGATAGGACCAGGACAAGGATTTATAATATAAAACTGATAGGACCAGGACAAGGACTTATAGATATAAAACTGACAGGACCAGGGCAAGGACTTATAGATATAAAACTGATAGGACCAGGACAAGGATTTATAATATAAAACTGATAGGACCAGGACAAGGACTTATAGATATAAAACTGATAGGACCAGGACAAGGACTTATAATATAAAACTGACAGGACCAGGACAAGGATTTATAGATATAAAACTGATAGGATCAGGACAAGGATTTATAATATAAAAGTGATAGGACCAGGACAAGGATTTATAATATAAAACTGATAGGACCAGGACAAGGATTTATAATATAAAACTGATAGGACCAGGACAAGGACTTATAGATATAAGACTGATAGGACCAGGGCAAGGACTTATAGATATAAAACTGATAGGACCAGGACAAGGATTTATAATATAAAACTGACAGGATCAGGACAAGGATTTATAATATAAAACTGATAGGACCAGGACAAGGATTTATAATATAAAACTGATAGGACCAGGGCAAGGACTTATAGATATAAAACTGACAGGACCAGGACAAGGACTTATAGATATAAAACTGATAGGACCAGGACAAGGACTTATAGATATAAAACTGATAGGACCAGGACAAGGACTTATAGATATAAAACTGATAGGACCAGGACAAGGACTTATAGATATAAACTGATAGGACCAGGGCAAGGACTTATAGATATAAAACTGATAGGACCAGGACAAGGATTTATAATATAAAACTGATAGGACCAGGACAAGGATTTATAATATAAAACTGATAGGACCAGGGCAAGGACTTATAGATATAAAACTGATAGGACCAGGACAAGGACTTATAGATATAAAACTGATAGGACCAGGACAAGGACTTATAGATATAAAACTGATAGGACCAGGACAAGGATTTATAATATAAAACTGATAGGACCAGGACAAGGACTTATAGATATAAAACTGATAGGACCAGGACAAGGACTTATAGATATAAAACTGATAGGACCAGGACAAGGACTTATAGATATAAAACTGATAGGACCAGGACAAGGATTTATAATATAAAACTGATAGGACCAGGAAAAGGATTTATAATATAAAACTGATAGGACCAGGACAAGGACTTATAGATATAAAACTGATAGGACCAGGACAAGGACTTATAGATATAAAACTGATAGGACCAGGACAAGGACTTATAGATATAAAACTGATAGGACCAGGATAAGGACTTACAGCATCTATAAAACTGATAGGACCAGGGCAAGGACTTATAGATATAAAACTGATAGGACCAGGACAAGGATTTATAATATAAAACTGATAGGACCAGGACAAGGACTTATAGATATAAAACTGACAGGACCAGGGCAAGGACTTATAGATATAAAACTGATAGGACCAGGACAAGGATTTATAATATAAAACTGATAGGACCAGGACAAGGACTTATAGATATAAAACTGATAGGACCAGGACAAGGACTTATAATATAAAACTGACAGGACCAGGACAAGGATTTATAGATATAAAACTGATAGGATCAGGACAAGGATTTATAATATAAAAGTGATAGGACCAGGACAAGGATTTATAATATAAAACTGATAGGACCAGGACAAGGATTTATAATATAAAACTGATAGGACCAGGACAAGGACTTATAGATATAAAACTGATAGGACCAGGGCAAGGACTTATAGATATAAAACTGATAGGACCAGGACAAGGATTTATAATATAAAACTGATAGGATCAGGACAAGGATTTATAATATAAAACTGATAGGATCAGGACAAGGATTTATAATATAAAACTGATAGGACCAGGGCAAGGACTTATAGATATAAAACTGACAGGACCAGGACAAGGACTTATAGATATAAAACTGATAGGACCAGGACAAGGACTTATAGATATAAAACTGATAGGACCAGGACAAGGACTTACAGATATAAACTGATAGGACCAGGGCAAGGACTTATAGATATAAAACTGATAGGACCAGGACAAGGATTTATAATATAAAACTGATAGGACCAGGACAAGGATTTATAATATAAAACTGATAGGACCAGGGCAAGGACTTATAGATATAAAACTGATAGGACCAGGACAAGGACTTATAGATATAAAACTGATAGGACCAGGACAAGGACTTATAGATATAAAACTGATAGGACCAGGACAAGGATTTATAATATAAAACTGATAGGACCAGGAAAAGGATTTATAATATAAAACTGATAGGACCAGGACAAGGACTTATAGATATAAAACTGATAGGACCAGGACAAGGACTTATAGATATAAAACTGATAGGACCAGGATAAGGACTTACAGCATCTATAAAACTGATAGGACCAGGGCAAGGACTTATAGATATAAAACTGATAGGACCAGGACAAGGATTTATAGATATAAAACTGATAGGACCAGGACAAGGATTTATAGATATAAAACTGATAGGACCAGGACAAGGACTTATAGATATAAAACTGATAGGACCAGGACAAGGACTTATATATATATAAAACTGATAGGACCTAGATGCCTCAGCTGCAAGCACTAGTGGTGCAAATGGAACTGTTGTTTCCATAACAGTTTTAAATGACTCTTTCAACTTTGTATCGAGCATTTATCCATAAAAAAGATCAATATGTCCAATTCAGTCTTACCAGAAATACTACCAGTGCAATTACACTCCACATAACAAAAAGCTTAAGCTGCTTCCTGCATATTACTATATCCAAGGCCATTGGTACTCTGAAAAAAAAAAAAAACCTCCATATTACTATATCCAAGACCATTGGTACTCTGAAAAGAAAAACAAAAACTCCACATTACTATATCCATGGCCATTGGTACTCTGAAAAGAAAAACAAAAACTCCACATTACTATATCCAAGACCATTGGTACTCTGGAAAGAAAACCAAAAACTCCAGATTACTATATCCAAGGCCACTGGTACTCTGAAAAGAAAAACAAAAACTCCACATTACAATATCCAAGGCCATTGGTACTCTGAAAAGAAAAACAAAACCTCCACATTACTATATCCAAGGCCATTGGTACTCTGAAAACAAAAACAAAAACTCCACATTACTATATCCAAGGCCATTGGTACTCTGAAAACAAAAACAAAAACTCCACATTACTATATCCAAGGACATAGGCACTCTGGAAAAAACACCAAAAAACCCATTTAGCAAATGAATGGAAATATCTCATAATTTAAAAACTGAATGGAAATACACAATAATTTACAAACTGAATGGAAATGTATCTGACTTCATTCATTTATTTCTTAAATTCTATTCAGCATTAAACAAAGTACTGTATGGTTCTAAAGAGACGTGGTACATCAAATGCTGTAAGTTTTATAAAAGTCAAAGTATCAAGATTTTATGCTTAGTGTTGTCCACTATAGAGTCATTGTTATATAACAGTTTGTCACTGTAAACAGCTGACTGTTATATAACAGTTTGTCACTGTAAACAGCTGACTGTTATATAACAGTTTGTCACTGTAAACAGCTGACTGTTATATAACAGTTTGCCACTGTAAACAGCTGACCCAGAGATGCATTTAGTAAAATTAGCATTTCAGATGTTACAGTGGATGCAAGCCTGGTCTGTTCCATTAATAGGTTGACTTTTTTACATTTTAAAGGTGGACTGGAAATAATTGTTGTGGAAGCCAGAGTGTCCAGTTAACAAGTTGGTTTTGTTTGCATTTTCTGGATGTACTGGAAATAATTCACTCTCAAAACAAACTTTTATCATTTGCACTTACATGTAGTAAGAATAGCATTGGTCCCTTGCAACAACAAAATTACACATAAAGATGATGAAATTTCTTCATTACATATAAGAGATTACAAGTTTTCTTAATCACACACAAGAGATGATGAGCTGTCTTAATCATATAAGAGATGATGAGCTGTCTTAATCATATAAGAGATGATGAGCTGTCTTAATCATATAAGAGATAATGAGAATTCTCATAGGTCAAAGATAATATACAACAGTGTTACCCAAATCTGACAGACCATAGTGATGTCAATCCTTCAAACATACTTACATATTACAGATAGCCGACATTAAATTGTCTAGGAAAGATAGGAATCTGCATCTAATAATGATATTTTGGACAATTGTTGCCTGCTAATAAATTATGGGAAGGGATAATTACATTGTGCATGTGCCCATGCTATGCCAGCTGGTGCAAGCACTGAAAACCAACCCCTCATCTTTATTGTGTCTTTTAATTAAATTGTTTGATTAATTCAGGGTTAATAGCATATTTCATTCAAAATTTTAAATTTTTTTTTCCAAGATTTATAAAGGTTCAATATCGTGTTTTTCAAGGTGCATTATTATATTAATTTTAGGGGATATATAAATGAAATTGTATTAAAGCTGTACCGATTAACTGGCCATACTCATAATTGGGCCAATTATTGAAACAATCGGTATAATTGGTATCAGCAGAACTAATCGGTGCCGATGTAAACAAATTTCCAAAATATAAATTTAATCATAACATTCATCCTGACATGGCTTGAATTTTAAATCAGAATTAAATAGTGGAAATTAAGGAATAAAGATGTGATTTGGGGGTTAATTGAAAGACAGTATATACTTACAAGTAAATACTTTTTAACACGCTTGCTGTAAAGTACCGCTGATTGTCTGCTCACAACAAATTATCAATACCATGCATGCACTCATACCAATCACAGCAGCCAACCAGCCAATGAGGCCTTGTGTGGCTGTTGAACTTCCAGCATACACATTACAGGGATGGTCCTGGCTTCTAAAATGTTGTCGCCAAACTCAATATTTTTGTTGCCAATTTTCAAAATATGTCACCAGAATAAGTAGTGAATATTTTCCAAGACTATTAATGTAATAGGCAATGAAAATTAAAAAAGATGGGATAGTTATTACTTTACTGACAACAAGCAATACAGCCATAATATTACAAAATAAATCATTACATGACTGTTTTGCACTACTTCCATGGTCTTTGCATTGCGCATCACTGTTAGTGCATAGGTCTAACTGTTGCCACCTGAAATAAATGCATTATCAAATGTAAAATATCTAATATCTACTTTCCTACGGTCTCTCTTTTTTTAATAGAAACATCAGGTATTAAGCAAATCTATATTATGTATATTATTTTCCAAATAATAGACTGTAAGAAACTTTATTTAGATAATGAAATTTTAATACTAAAACCCTATGATCGTACTTTGCAATGTAAGATAAGTGACATATAATGCGACCGTCGATTTTACGCATTCAGGAATTAAATGCCCCCCCCCCTTTTATTTTTATGGCTAGCTTCACAAAGTACATCTCCATCAACCAGGAGTTCAGAAATTTACTTTTGCCGTGCTTTACATGCTTTGCTTGTTAGTGAACTGCTTCCTAAATCCCAGGAATGATCACTGAATGCTGTAGATTTTTTCTCGACAAGCAAATTATGATCTCCATCCCCACCAATGAAACTTACACGAGTCAACTTGACCTGGCATTACTGTACCATATATATAAGCATTGATTACCATCATTAAATTAAAAGAAGGGATGAGGAAACATATCACAGAGCATATGTGCCTCCAAAAAACTAATTCGGAATAAATATGTTATTTAGTAAAGAGTTTTATTTGCATATATGAGTTAAAAATAAGGAATAAGGTGGGATATAAAATGTGGGAAATAGTTATCACATGTATGGTAGCTTGAGGCCACATTTGAACTGTTAACATAAACCTGCACCCACTTTAGGCATTGTTAGTTATAACAAAAATAGGGCATGGTTTACTTGTCAATCAAATACTAGTGCTTTCACTAACTGTAAAACAGGCGGTTTCTTGAAATAATCGGTCTCATAATCGGTATCGGCAATTTTAATAATCGGCTTTATGCGGCATCGGCATAATTGCCAAAAAGTGACATAGGTACATCTTTAACTGTATGTAAACACAAGTTAATACTATTACTCCATACGCGGAATATTTCTTGCAAATTTATTTTTAAAAAAACATAATAAAACAGGAAGTCAATAGCATGATCACAGATATCTTTCCCATTATTTTTTAACCCTGGTAGTGTGGAAGCCATATATTTATGGATGACGTTACCTGGCTGTGCATGCAGGAACCATATATTTATCGTTAAACTTTACCTAGCTCTGTGTGCAGACACCATATTGTTATGGCACAGGACAGTGATGTCTACATATGCCCAATCTAGGTCAATCATTAATCGTAATTATCTAGCATAGGCCTTAAAGTAATGAACTGAGGATATGTAATATGTAGAAACAAATTAACTGTCCATGTACACATTCAGAATAACTATATTTGATGGAAAAGTATACACTATATTCTATTTTTTGGGGTCAAAAATTACTTTTCCACCCATTTTCTCTATTTGGTTGCTATGGTAACTATGAACACATAATAATCTCACCGACACTTTTGGTGTTTGCAATCTGCATGCATATATGCATCACTCTGTACAATTTCACAGCAATCTGATTATAAATACTAGTTTTGTAGTTGTTATATGGATTTGGCCCAAAAAATCTGTCGTACTGTTCTGATTCAACAGTTCAGCATACACTGAGAGGGCAATTAGAAACAAATCAGCACTGGCTTCAAGGTCATCCCAAAACAACACAACTACCAGGGTTAAACATCCTACATTTGGGCATTAGAATAATGTAGTCACTGAACAAAGTTCATTTTACTCTGTCTACACTACACCTTTTACAAAGTCTACACTACACCTTTTACAAAGCCCAAAATATTTTAAAGTGAGTTTTTCAGTTCTTCTAGCTTGTCATCAGGTTGTTTTTCAAGAACTCCAAGTTCAGTGATTTTGTCCTTTTCACTTTTCCTCAAATTATTTTGATGTCATGATAAAGGAAATTTTCCTATGGATCTTTGCTTTCAATGCACAGTCAGCAGCAGCAGCTGTCATTGTCTCAATGTCTTTTTGTACCTTCCTTTCTTCTTCACTCATCCAAATAAACAAAAAAGTAAAGATATTTGTTTATTGCTTATTTAAAAACAGCGTATGGATATTTTAAATTATTTCATATTAGTTATATTAATATTTCTCTCAGCTTAGCTGTATTATATATTTTTAGATTTATCGTGTTCATTGCAATTATCATCAGTCCTTTTTCCACTCAATTCCAAAATAGAACTGGATTGAACTAATTTCATAAAAAAGACTATATACATTTTCTATTTTAAAACTTGAATCCGTGTTCACAGACACACCTCTTTCGTGAAAAATGATTTCATGCTGAAGGCTTCTTGTTTTGCCTGTATTAAGTGCCATTACAAGAGCTTGTGGTTTTTTTTCAGCTGCATGTGATCGTGGAATACTCTCTCCCTTTGCACACAAATCAATATCCTTCTGGCATAATTTGTATTTTGCAAAGCTCTCAGAGAAAGATCTCAAAATCAAAACTTTATATTTTTCTTCATCTAGCCACTGAAGTTGGAATCAGCAGCCAGCCATGTCAAAGCGACCGATTTAAATTTAAACCACTGCTACATCTGGACTTCGTACAATTGGAAGTTCAAAATGCACGACTGTGCAGTGGCCAGTTGTGGAAAAATTTCCGTTTCAGCACAAACTTAGCGAGAGATTGTTCTTTTTGTTGTCTTTTTCCCCATTTCTTTTTATTTAATTCTGAAAAATGAAAACTATTTATTAATTCCTTTTGGTTTTAAGAAAAATAAGGCTTTTCAAGGTATCCAGACAACATTTTGAATTTTCAAGGTGTTTTCAAGGTCCTGAAGGAACAATTCATTTTTCAAGGCTTTTCAAGGTCCCCTACAGACCGTTAATTGCTATATTGATTCTAATATGCATTTCCATGAAAACTGATAAATATTTGTAGAATAAAGAAAACTGCACCACATATCATCAACTGCTTATACATCCTACTGGTAAATTGAACCCTTGCTGACACTATAAAAGAACCTCTAATAATTTATAAAATCAAAGCCCATAAGCTTTCAAAGTACACCACTCCCTTGATAACTTGTGCCCTGATAACTTGCGAACCCGCTTATAATGCGAGATCAGGCATGGATCCCATTTTTTTAAACCAGAAAATACCCCAAAAATTGATCCCTATTTGTTGAACTGAATTGGTAATGGAAACTTTGATGCATCTCGTTTTATCGTTGAAAATGGTAGATAGGACCTGGAAATTTTAATCAGCACTAAAAAATATCAAATTTAAAAATAGGCCATACATTTTTATTATATTTTCTTTCCAAACGACATTCCTAGTACACCGCAATTAATGATATGTAAGGAAATTTTGATGAATGAAAATGTCACAGATGCCGAGTGGAGGCAGTACTTTAATAAATACAAATTAAATAATTTTGTTATCAATTGAAATTTGTGTTCTAGTTCTTATCTTTTAGTTCCTTTTAAATGTAATCATCATAAATGCAATGTGTCCTCTTGAAATTAAATGTGAAATGCATCAATCTAACGTAACAGCTATGTCCGCAAGCATTTCCCTGAAAACCTAATACAGTGCCGACCGTGTTTTGATAACTGACTTCCGGAAGTATTTGCCGTATCATTGCACCGAATTAAAAGCTGGCCTCCTTTGTATTATCACGTTAATTATGTCTTTTGAATCAAATAAAGGAGGTGGAATAAAATAAAAGTTAAAAGGAACGAAAACCCAACAAACTTAAAATCTAGCTGCCCCAGTTGTATGTTGGGTGAACTCACTTCATTTGATCAATCGAACACTTATAAATGTTATTGTGTTATGTTATATAAACTACCTTAAATTAACCAACTCTTTCGTAACTGTGATCAAAGATAACAAGGCAGCCAGGCGAAATGAATACTTCATAAAATAAAGAGCTTGATTTCACAGATACGTTCCATTGTGGGCAAGCGAGTTTCAGAGAATTCTGAACTGGCACTTAGAGATATCCTCAAGGATAAGAAGTTTCATCATTACTTCCAATGAAATCATGACATCAATACTAACTGAACAATACAAAAATTGAGTTTTGACGCAGACGATTGTCACACGAAATAAATGTCGCGTGTTTTTGGAAAAAAGGAATCTTGTTTGGCAGTTATTAACAGTTAGTCTAGTTCCCTGCACTGGGGACTCCCGATTTGGCAGGATAATATTAAATACCACTACGGGAAACAGACTCATCAAGAAAACAAAAAGCAGTGATGTAATACACAGATTTTTTTGCATACACGTGATGGTTGTTGAAACCAGTTGGAACGATCTTTCATATGTTGGACATTTTGAAAATAAATGTTATTTAAACAGAATAACAAACAACTTCATTAGAAAAAGCGCATTATTAAAAGTTATTATCGACGTGATTGTAAAATGAGGATTCAGTCAATAAACAGCCCAGTTCCCTAACACGGCTTCCCCCCCCCCCCGGTTTTCTCAATGTCAAAGCGATTTTTTCCAATTTTTGGAGGTCCCTTGGTAACTCGCGCCTTGCTTATAGTGCGGTCTATGTTTGTGGACCCCATTGTGCATGAGTTATCGAGGGAGAGGTGTACTCTGCTTTTTATTTTCATTTTGGAATGGAATATCTATTAAAATCAATAACAATGGTTAAATAGCCAGACATGCATATTTCATTGAAATTCACAGTTTCACATTTTTCAAGATTGAAACCACATAATTTTGATGCCTTTGTGTTCCTGGTAAATGTTTTTAAAATAAATTAAAATAAGAACAGGATTTATCCTGTATTTTGGCTTTTTGGTCTTTAGCCATTTTCAAAACCTTGGGAATAATTTATGGATATTGATGGTTAAAAGTGAGGGAATTCTGTCACACAAGGTCTTATTGATGAATAGAAGTACACCTTTTCAATTTAATTATCAACTTTTCGTTATTACTAATTCATATTCAGCTTAATAAAACATACAGTCTTCACAGAAGCAATTAATATATCATATGTACTTGTTTGTTAAGTCAAGACTAATTGCAAACAACATTGACTATCATCTGTGATCACACATTCCCCAGCAGATAAGGCTCTATGCTGTTTGTTCTAATGATTACTCCTAACGGACTGTATAGACTCAGATCTGCCAGTGCATTATGCGATGGCATATTTGGGTCTGTGCAATCTGCAGCTGCACTCGACTTATAAGCAGAGCTGCCAACTCTCCAGACTTGCAATTAGTGAAAAGTGGGAATTTTTTTTGTGAATTTTGAACACAATTAGTGAAAAACTATATAATGACACTAACTCCATCTACCTCAATGGTCAGCACTGCATTAAATGAAAATCCCAAAATAAAAATAAAACACATTATCTACACTGATCACATGTACTACTATATTTGCAGCCAAATTTACCCGATATACACAAACTTCACACTATCTGTCATGATATGATGCGGTGGCAGTCTTGAACTTCTTCAATCAGGCCATGGTAAATTTATTTTCAAAAGAGTTCAGGCTTCTTGCCTGCTGATAAATCGTGGTGACTAAAATTGCTGAAATTTTTCTGCACATAAGGAGGCACTTAAAGTTTGGCTTATTTTTCCTCACAATAGGAAATAATCTTTCACTGTCACTGTTGCTGATCTCCAACTGAGAAAGACAGGTTATGTTCAACAAGAAAGCTCACAAACAATGCCTCAGCACTGGTAGCATTCAGGACTTGAGTAGTGGCTTAAAGTACTCCAAAACTGAAATCTGTTGGGGGCGCTGTAGCAGTGTGCTGTTTCACATCATTCTGCCACATGCCTCTAATGGCTCGTTTCATTGCTTACAATTTATCTTTCATACATGTACTTATAATAATATTACTACATGGTACATGTATGGCAGGTGAATTGTAAGGAATAATACGAGCCCTTGTGCACATTCCCAATTGTAAAATTCACTGCACACTACTGTGCGGAAAGCATAGTGTACATCGATGTGTGATGGCCAAACGTTAGGCCAAATTTTGGTGTACTCCAATCTATACTTCACTTTTTGTGGAATACAAAATCTTTTTCCTTGGAAGTGAAAACATTTTAACTGCAGTGTAGCTTAATTATGAAATGGTATTAATCCAAAAGATGAAACATCGAATGGTGAACGAATAGTGGTGTCAGCGCATGTGCGGAAAACTATGAACTCAAGCAAATTATAATATACGCTAATCTTTCAATCTAAAAAATTCCAACACTCGAAAAAGCTGTCTTCATGTTGTTTCCCAACCTTTATGTGCTTTTTGCTACCAATGTGCTTCCTCACATCGTCTCCGCCACCATGCCCAATGCTAAAATATGTGGCACACTGTGTGCAAAAAGTATGATGCATATCGGTATTTTAAGACTGATTGCATCGTGAATGTTTGGTATATTCCAAACTAAATGTCACTTTTTGTGCAATACATTTCTTCTTCTTTGGTGGTGAAAACATTTTAAAGATGTGATGCTGAATGGTAATTCGAAACAGTGTTGGCAGTACATGCGCGGAGAAAAATTCTGGTTAGGCCCCGGTTTCTTTCAAAAGCATTTACAAAACTACTCTTATACATATAGATTAAAATATGCTAAAATGCTTGCTACCGGGCCAATGGTACCAATCGGCCATAGTTCTACTAATATCACGACTAGCAGTGCCAAACCATTTTGGCAATGGCTGATATCAAGACTAACACTTACCAAGAAAATTTAAAATAATTAATAGTTCGTGATTTTTTTTGGCATGCAGCATGAATCTTTGAATCATGTAGAAAGTTGTGAAATTCACACCAAAATCATGAGGGTTGGCAGCTATGTATAAGCAAGTACATAAAAAAACCTGAAAACAACTTGTGCATCTCAGTCTCAAACAGTTTTACACACTTCACTTATGAACTGATAAATGCCAGGTTTTGATACATAGCCTGATTTGGGTACATTCTAATATTATCAATACATGTTTTAGTATAATTTATCAAAGTTTGCAAACATTTACATGCATTAATCATCAAAGTTTCTAAGTTTGTTCATGAGGTAACACTCAATAAAAACAATCTGTTAGATCAAAACACTGAAATTAACTTATGAATTAATCTCAGATTGTTGATTTACTTTGGAAACATTAAAGATTTACCCAAGAATTAGAGCAAAAGGCCAACCAATGATAGTACTGGCAGCTGTGGACAAAACAGTCACCTGAAACAAAGCAAAAATCACAGTGTTTGGTATAATTCATCATATATATATAAGGTTGTTCAATTTTGAAATTCTAGTCAACTGAGCATTTACATGACAGACAGATTTTCAGGAATAAATCATTTACAGTCAGGTATTGTGCTGCAGCAGACTATAATACAGTTTTCATAATAATTGTTATCTACCTAAAATTTAACAAAAAGCCCAAGCAGGCCTTAAATTGCTCACTTGGATGACTTATGCCTAATAGCCAAATGCACAATTAGTTGGCTAAGAAATTTTGGTTAGGTTGCTTTCTGTACAAAATTGTTCCAATCCTGTTGGTCACATATTTTAAAAAAATTATTTCAAGGTTTTCTATTTTTTTAAATCTACAAACATATTTCATGGCATATCTGTATCATCTGTCTAAAGGTCATTGAAAGGTCATTATGGACTGAACACTTACTGTCAAAATTGGTCAAATTTTGTTGAGTATCTTTTAACATGTTTTCTATGTCTTGCAATGACAGCCATGTATATGAAGGGAGATCAACATCATTTGTATCAACTTGAAAGTCCATCATGCCAGCCTGCTTATATATTGAGACCATAACTATGACATAACACCCATTCCTTCAGACCAACAAGTGTAATACAAGATAGACTAGAATATGATAAATTGTTCCTGAGCTGCATTGATTACAAACAGCATCTCATGCAAAGATACTACATTGACTGACAAGGGCCTTAACTATGTCAAAAATGAAGTAAACAAGACAAAACCAATAAATGGCACATCTAAGTGACTTACGCATTCATCAGAATATGTTGATTTGTTCATGAGCTATGCTGATTGCAGGCAACATCCATGTAAAGACATTAAATTGATTAATAAGGGAAATAACTCTGTCCAAACAGAGTCAACAAGACCTAATTTAACAAACAAAAGCCACAAAATATACACTTAAGTCTAAGAGACAATGTTCTTATAAAACTACACATGTATACTGAATGGTTCTCAAACTATTCTGATTACAAACAACACACCATATACAAATATGAAATTGGTCAATGAGGGTCATAACTCTATCCAAAACAGAGAAGACAAAGCTAAATTTTACAAATGTCATTGTAAGTCTATGAGAAAATGTTTACACCATATTGAATCAGAATATGCTTCAAGGTTCTTGAGTTGCCAGTTACAAGCAACATCCAACTAGAAGATCATACCTTAGTGGTCAAGGGCCATAACTTTATATCAAATGGAAGCTCAGATGGAACTTTTGAAATGAATAAGACAAATTAAGGTCTATGAAGTACTGTACACACCACACTGCATCAGAATATACTCAATTGTTCTTAACACATTAACCCCTAGCGACGAGTTAACATGGCAGGAGGTAGTAGCCTACTGCCGAGCTCTGTAGCATCATGGTCATGCATGATACACTAAAGTGGGTGGTATTATAGAAAGGTAGACAGATGTAGCTCTACAATGATACCATATAAGCTGGAATTTCTAGTTGTACTACAAAATACAAGGGAAAAACCTCAATTTTTGGAACTGATTTTTTTCTATCCCAAATTGACTAGTGGTTGGGATCTGATTTTGTATCCGAATTTTAGACTTTTTGGTCTCAGACCTAAGGCAAACCGGTATGAACTGCAAACAGACAGATGAACCTTTGCAAAAAATAGGATAAGATGGGCATTTGGAATAAAGAGTGGTCTCGATACATAAATAATGAATCCGTTTAGTAAAATTTTTAATAAAAAAATGCAACTTTTACCCTTCTGCTCATGCGTGAGCCAAATAGCCAATGAAAAACGATATTTCTAACACAACTAGGCAGTATGTTATTGAAAGATCACCTGGGATTTGGTGTTTTTGGATGCATTTAGAAATAGCTTTCAAAATGTGTTTCCTACTCGAATTTCAGGTGAAAATGACAAAAACCTCCAAGGGTTAATGTGTTAATGGGTGCATTTTGATGACATCACCAAATTTGAATATTCCTTGAGTATTTAATCACTTGTGCTTCAACACTGCACATAAATTACAAATTTAGCCATTCCTTGCTGATTTGTAAAAAAATTCAAAAATCCTTGTTAACACATTAACCCTAGCGACGAGTTAACGTGGCAGGAGGTAGTAGCCTACTGCTGAGCTCTGTAGCATCATGGTCATGCACGATACACTAAAGTGGGTGGTATTATAGAAAGGTAGACAAATGTAGCTCTACAATGATACCATATAAGCTGGAATTTCTAGTTGTACTACAAAATACAAGGGAAAAACCTCAATTTTTAGAATTGATTTTTTTCTATCCCAAATTGACCAGTGGTTGGGATCTGATTTTGTGTCTGAATTTTAGACTTTTTGGTCTCAGATCTAAGGCAAACCAGTATGAACTGCAAACAGACAGATGAACCTTTGCAAAAAATAGGATAAGATGGGCATTTGGAATAAAGAGTGGTCTCAATACAAACATAATGGGTCCGTTTAGCAAAAAATAAAAAATAAAAAAAATCCAACTTTAACCCTTCTGTTTATGTGCATGCCAAACAGCCAATGAAGAATGATGTTTCTAACACAACTAGGCAGCATGTTATTGAAAGATCACCTGGGATTTGGTGTTTTCGGATGCATTTAGAAATAGCTTTCAAAATGTGTTTCCTACTCGAATTTCAGGTGAAAACGACAAAAACTTCAAGGGGTTAATGTATCAAGCTATGTGTGTTACAAGGATCTAATGAAGTGAAGATTTTAAACTGAGAGAAAAAGGACAATAACTCCATCAAAAACTGGAGCTAAAAGATGAAACTTTCGACATATATATCTATACATAATAGACAATTCACCAATCAATGGCATCAAACTATGGGCAAGGGTTCCAGAGTTATATTGGTTTATAACAAGTGTGAATGGTATACCAACATCTTGACTGAGTATATCTATACATAATAAACAATTCACCAATCAAATGGCATCAAACTATGGGCAAGGGTTCCAGAGATATATTGGTTACAACAAGTGTGAATTATATACTGACATATTTGCTGATGTATGACCCTAATGATAATTTGTATCATCTCTATCATCATCATTATTATCTAACTATTGCCATTTACCTGATAGTTCTCTAGGAACCAGCCTCCAAGGGCCAGGTATGTCATATACATACAGAAACTGCTGGGTAAGTAGGCTGTGCATGAAATGAACATCCCTGCACTCAGGAGGAGAAAGCACAGCATTATTCTCCCAGTGTTTGAACCAAAATGTTTACAAACACCTCTGTAAATAAAATGCATACTCAACTTTAATTGCAACATGTTTGCATAGTTCATTTTTCAAATTTTCAGTAACATCATCATAATCATCATAGAATCATTATTATCTTACTCAATGATAATAGCATAATGTAAAACCATGGCACTATTGATAGGAATGCAACTATTTTACTCAATGACAATAGAATAATGCAAAGCCATGGCACTATTTATAGGAATGCAACTATTTTACTCAATGACAATAGAATAATGCAAAGCCATGGCACTATTTATAGGAATGCAACTATTTTACTCAATGACAATAGAATAATGCAAAACCATGGCACTATTTATAGGAATGCAACTATTTTACTCAATGACAATAGAATAATGCAAAGCCATGGCACTATTTATAGGAATGCAACTATTTTACTCAATGACAATAGAATAATGCAAAGCCATGGCACTATTTATAGGAATGCAACTATTTTACTCAATGACAATAGCATACTGCAAAGCCATGGCACTATTTATAGGAATGCAACTATTTTACTCAATGACAATAGAATAATGCAAAACCATGGCACTATTGATAGGGATGCAACTATTTTACTCAACGACAATAGCATAATGCAAAACCATGGCGCTATTGATAGGAATGCAACTATTTTACTCAACGACAATAGCATAATGTAAAACCATGGCGCTATTGATAGGAATGCAACTATTTTACTCAATGACAATAGAATAATGCAAAACCATGACGCTATTGATAGGAATGCAACTATTTTACTCAATGACAATAGCATACTGCGAAGCCATGGCACTATTTATAGGAATGCAACTATTTTACTCAATGACAATAGCATACTGCAAAGCCATGGCACTATTAATAGGAATGCAACTATTTTACTCAATGACAATAGCATACTGCAAAGCCATGGCACTATTGATAGGAATGCAACTATTTTGCTCAATGACAATAGCATAATGCAAAGCCATGGTGATATTGATAGGAATAGACATTAAGAATTTCATTATCTCACTAGTCTTAAAAAATGTCCACGTTTCTAAACTGTGGTAATTCAGTTGTTAAAGTGCCAGACTCATGACCAAAAGGGGATGATTTCTGAATCATAACACTGGATCAGCCCAGGTAAGCTACAGTGCTGCATTCTTTGCAAAGTATTTTACTTTTGTTGCCTTTACACTAAAAAAACCTGCTTATGTTGCTGTGCTGTAAAACATCCAACCAAACTAAACCATGCTTCTATGAGGTACTGACCTACAGTATGAAATGTGTCTTGATCAATGAATGAACAAATAGATAAACAAATAGCAAACTACCTAGAAATGCATTAATGGAGTACCTCAAAAAAAAAAGTTCCATTTATATAAGGATTAAGTAAAACATCTGAAATTTGAGAACAAACTTTGACATTTACACTATGATCATTCATAAATAGGAACTTTGCATTACATCCAACTTCCAAGCATAGATTGTTAATTTAAAGCATTTTTAAATGAACTCACATTTAATTTGGCCTGGTAAAATACTATTAAGAAGTCAACAAAATCTGTTGTACTATAAATGCACCCTGACAAGTTTGATTAAAGTTGTGCTTTATGTGACATTGCCAGCTATAATGTTAAGGAACCAAAATACCTATGGTAATGTAAATCTCCTTTCTTATGTGTGCAAAATTACTGCTGCCCTTTAGTCCTCGGCCAATTATTTTTCATAAGACCAATGGAAAAATCAAGGCAGTAGTCCTTTTTTCCTATCAGACGAAACGAAGAATTAAAGCATAAGTCCTTATTTTTCCATCAGACAAATGGGAAAATCAAGGTATTATTCCTTATTTTTCCATCTGACCAATGGGAAAATCAAGGCACTGGTCCTTATTTTTCATAACACCAATGGAAGAATCAAATCATAAGTCCTTATTTTTCCATCAGACCAATGGAAGAATCAAAGCATAAGTCCTTACTTTTTCATCAGACCAATGGGAAAATCAAGGTACTAGCCTTTATTTTTTCCAATCAGACCAATGGAAGAATCAAAGCACAAGTCCTTATTTTTCCATTCGACTAGTTGTAAAATATGGGTACTAATCCTTATTTATCCATCAGACCAACGGGAAAATCAAGGTACTGGTCCTTATTTTTCATAAGACCAATGGAAGAATCAAATCATAAGTCCTTATTTTTCCATCAGACAAATGGGAAAATTAAGGTACTAGCCCTTATTTTTCCATCAAACCAATGGAAAAATCAAGGTACTGGTCCTTATTTTTGATAAGACCAATGGAAGAATCAAAGCATAAGTCCTTATTTTTTCATCAGACCAATGGGAATCAAGGTACTAGCCTTTATTTTTTCCAATCAGACCAATGAAAGAATCAAAGCACAAGTCCTTATTTTTCCATCTGACTAGTGGTATAATCAGGGTACTAGTCCTTATTTTTCCATCAGACAAATGGGAAAATCAAGGCACTTGTCCTTATTTTTCCATCAGAACAATGGGAAAATCAAGGTACTAGTCCTTATTTTTCCATCAGACCAATGGGAAAATCAAGGTACTGGTCCTTAGTTTTCATAATACCAATGGAAGAATCAAATCATAAGTCCTTATTTTTTCATCAGACCAATGGGAAAATCAAGGTACTAGTCTTTATTTTTTCCAATCAGACCAATGGAAGAATCAAAGCACAAGTCCTTATTTTTCATCAGACTAATGGTGAAATCAGGGTACTAGTCCTTATTTTTCCATCAGACCAATGGGAAAATCAAGGTACTAGTCCTTATTTTTCATAAGACCAATGGAAGAATCAAAGCACAAGTCCTTATTTTTCCATCAGACCAATGGGAAAATGAAGGTACTAGTCTTTATTTTTTTTCCGATCAGACCAATGGAAGAATCAAAGCACAAGTCTTTATTTTTCCATCAGAGTAGTGGTAAAATCGGGTACTAGTCCTTATTTTTCCATCAGACCAATGGTAAAATCAAGGAAATAGTTCTTCTCTTTTGCGGATTTATGAGCTGCATATATAGCTAAACATATTGCAGCCAATTTCAAATAATCATTATTTTCCTGCTCCAAATATTTTTGTTTCTTTCACAGTTTAGGTAAAAAATGTAAATAAAAACTAATGACAAGAGTTGTCTCCAATACAATTATTATTCCAACTTTAAATAAGAATCACGTGGCCGAGTCATACTAAAGAATTATAAAACTGGTAGTGTGACCCCGCTATAACATGGTAGTTGGAGCCATAGAACCTGACTTATAAACCGAACTGTGTTATAAGCAACCAGGTCAGTTAGCTGAAGAAATTATGCAAATATCCCCCAAAATTTGTGGGGGGATGTGTAGGTAATAAATGCAGGTGGTAAAATATGTGCTTCATTGGCACAGTTACCATCTTAAATCGATGCATATTAAATGAGAAATACACCTGTAGTGAAAACAGAGAAGGCATATATATTATTTTACTTTATTTAGAGAACCACGGACTGGTACATATATGTGTATACCGTTTTATATATACGTCTTATGTAAGGCATGAATAAAGTATCAACACTATGTTGTTGTTGTTGTTGTTGTGATTTGGATTTTTAACGTAGCTTTAACAATTTCTCAGTCATATCGCTACGATGTCTGCAATGTGGCAGTTTATAGTGATGTCTAGCACTGGGGCATCATGCCGCAGACATGTAGCATGATGTCCCACCCAGTCACATTATCCTGACACCGGGCCGACCAGTCCTAACACTAACCTCTTAATGCTGAGCGCCAAGCGAGGGAGCTGTTAGTACCATTTTTGTAAGTCTTTGGTATGACTCGGCCGGGGATCGAACCCACGACCTCCCGCATCCGAGGCGGACGCTCTAACCACTAGGCCACCGGAGCGGTCATCAACACTATGTACTCACCCATGAATCTCATCATATATATTGAATCCACAATACAAGTAATTCCATCAAAAAAATGCACACATACACACATTTAAAATATTCAATAATTTTGTCACAGGTCATATAGGTCTGAATTCAGTGGATAAACATAGCACAATCACGTAACAAATGATGAAGCACATTTACATTTCAGTACTTCCCAAGTCAGTTAAAGTTAGTTTGTGTTTTAATCCACCGTTGGTAATGTTCATAAGTCACATTGGAAAATTAAAAAATCCATCAGATTCCATTGCTTTACGTTTGGTACTGACTTCTTTGAAGAAAAGTTCTTTGTTTTTATTGAAGATTGTAGTCGGCTTTCTTTGATGAAAGGTGCATGCGTTATTGAAGTCACCGCTAAAGGACAGCTCTGGAGAACCAAACAAATGCCTGTTTCCTTTTGTGGCGGCAACATCAAATAATTGTGCTGCATGATTGAGACTGATTTCTTTTTCCATCTGCTTAGTACGTTTTCATAACAGTCTGTTCTTCAAAGGTAAAGTTTACTTTGAAATTTCAGCAAACCATTTAATCTGGGTACATTTTTAAAAAAGGAACTGGCTATCATTTGGTTGACTGTAGTTACAGTTCCTCCCAGCCTATTGAATACACCAATAAGTAAGACGTTTTTTGTGGGGGGTTACATTTGTGGTAGTGGAATGGTGCTGCCTTCCACTCATGAGTCAGAAATTTAACAAAGGGTCAACAGACGATAGAGACGCAGGTGTTCTGGTCTGATGACAAGGATTAGTACAGAAAATGTGGGTTTTCTGAAGGATTTAATTCTGAGTGTAAAGAAGAGGAATTTTACTTACCATCCACACACAAATATCAGTCTATGTAAATATATTAATTACTAGCAAGTGGCCAAAAATCCAACGAATGATACATTATGAGATAATGCCTCGTCCAGTTGATCTCGGCTACCAGAAATGTCAACAACAAAAAAGCATATATTTCACAACATACAGTACACATGCTCAATGTCAACATAAATGGATTATGATATAACAATGCACAGTTAAGATGGATTTTTAAATTAAAATATGGAAAAAGAAATTGTTTATGTAACAATTGATAAATTTAAGTGCATTTTATATCAAGTTTGTGGCTTCCTTTCATGAGGCCTCTGAATTTCTCCACTCCAAACCAATGGTTGTATATACAAGTTTAAACAGCCAACAATGTCGCCAATAAAAAATCTCCAGATGGTATATTTTGCTGCCCATAAGGAAAATAAAATCACAGTTTTCAACATTGACAAAGACCTACGCGATCCTAGAATAATCTTTTGAGACTTTAGTTTTTGTACTTTTAAGAAGAAAAAACTTTTTTAGTGTAAGAGAAAAATACATACAATTTCAGGAGCCATGTCATAATTGTCTTGTATTATTCATGCGCAATCTCTTCCCCAAAATGATAATAAAATGTTTACGTTTTTTTGTACTTTTAAGAAAGAATTTTTTTTTATGTGTGAGAAAAATACATGTATATAAAACTTAGGGAGCCACACCGCGATTGTGTTATATCCAAATTTGGCACGCAGCATTAAGAGGTTAGTGTTAGGACTGCTCGACCTGGTGTCAGGATAATGTGATTGGGTGGACATCATGCTACATGTCTGCAGGATGATGCCCCAGTGCTAGACATCAATACAAACTGCCATAATGCAGATACTGTGGCAATCTGCAAACCAATAATATAGTAAGATATTTTGCAACCTGAGGCAATTTCGAAATATGTTAATGGACTAGTTCAGGAGAAGTTCACAAAATAGCAACTTCCATCCAATAAATAATTTTGATTTCCTGAAATACATATTGATACTAAATGTGACGAATTCATTCAAAACAACACAACATACATGACAACACAGACCTCATAAAAGTTACTTATAATTTTCATTAGTCACGAATAGTTATTAGTTATTTGGCTTTATATTTTACACACATCAATAGATATAATGTCATACCTCAAAAACTGTATAAATGTTGGTCATATATTGGCATTTCACCCCGACTTATCATATAAAATCCATTTTGTCATGTTAAAATTATATTTAATTGATGCCTGGTCACTTGAGGGCTCCAGAGATTAAGCTCTCACTATTATGGGAAGCATGACCCTAGTTTAGTATTTATTACAATTACTAGTTTTGAAGGTGTCCTTTGGATTATGAAGCTTGCATCAATAAAGACAGTTATTAATAGTATCTGTTGAAATTGATATAATCCATTTGTTGTCTCTTGACTTTCCGCAAAATGAACAGTGCAATAGAAAGAAGTAATTATGTGGTCTCTGAGATTAATGTAACACAGCATGCCCATGAGTCAAATGCTAGCCACAGGCACTACGCCAATTCACTCACAGAAAGTATATGGTTACTATTATTAGACCAAGTAATCACTGCCCTTGGCTTATCAAGCATAACCATATGTATTACATACATATAGCACAATAATCACTGCCAATGGCTTGTCAAGCATAACCATATGTATTACATACATATAGCACAGGAATCACTGCCAATGGCTTGTCAAGCATAACCATATGTATTAGATACATATAGCACAGTAATCACTGCCAATGGCTTGTCAAGCATAACCATATGTATTACATACATATAGCACAATAATCACTGCCAATGGCTTGTCAAGCATAACCATATGTATTACATACATATAGCACAATAATCACTGCCAATGGCTTGTCAAGCATAACCATATGTATTAGATACATATAGCACAGTAATCACTGCCAATGGCTTATCAAGCATAACCATATGTATTAGATACATATAGCACAGTAATCACTGCCAATGGCTTATCAAGCATAACAATATGTATTAGATACATATAGCACAGTAATCACTGCCAATGGCTTATCAAGCATAACCATATGTATTAGATACATATAGCACAGTAATCACTGCCAATGGCTTGTCAAGCATAACCATATGTATTACATACATATAGCACAGTAATCACTTCCTCTGGCTTATCAAGCATAACCATATGTATTACATACATATAGCACAGGAATCACTTCCTCTGGCTTGTCAAGCATAACCATATGTATTACATACATATAGCACAGGAATCACTGCCAATGGCTTGTCAAGCATAACCATATGTATTACATACATATAGCACAATAATCACAGCCCTTAGCTTATCAAGCATAACCATATGTATTACATACATATAGCACAATAATCACTGCCCTTGGCTTATCAAGCATAACCATATGTATTAGATACATATAGCACAATAATCACTGCCAATGGCTTGTCAAGCATAACCATATGTATTAGATACATATAGCACAATAATCACTGCCCTTGGCTTGTCAAGCATAACCATATGTATTAGATACATATAGCACAATAATCACTGCCCTTGGCTTATCAGGCATAACCATATGTATTACATACATATAGCACAATAACCACTGCCCTTGGCTTATCAGGCATAACCATATGTATTAGATACATATAGCACAATAATCACTGCCCTTGGCTTGTCAAGCATAACCATATGTATTAGATACATATAGCACAATAATCACTGCCCTTGGCTTATCAGGCATAACCATATGTATTACATACATATAGCACAATAACCACTGCCCTTGGCTTATCAGGCATAACCATATGTATTAGATACATATAGCACAGTAATCACTGCCAATGGCTTGTCAAGCATAACCATATGTATTACCTACATACATATAGCACAGGAATCACTTCCTCTGGCTTGTCAAGCATAATCATATGTATTATATACATATAGCACAGGAATCACTGCCAATGGCTTGTCAAGCATAACCGTATGTATTACCTACATACATATAGCACAGGAATCACTTCCTCTGGCTTGTCAAGCATAATCATATGTATTATATACATACATATAGCACAGGAATCACTTCCTCTGGCTTGTCAAGCATAATCATATGTATTATATACATATAGCACAGGAATCACTTCCTCTGGCTTGTCAAGCATAATCATATGTATTACATACATATAGCACAGTAATCACTGCCACTGGCTTATCAGGCATAACCATATGTATTACATACATACATATAGCACAGGAATCACTTCCTCTGGCTTATCAAGCATAACCATATATATTACATACATACATACATATAGCACAGTAATCACTTCCACTGGCTTGTCAAGCATAACCATATGTATTACATACATATAGAAATTAGGATAACAAAGAACAAAAGTTTCAACCTGACATTTAAAAATTTAAAGTACATATGTTCAAGTCTGTCCATATCAATTAACTCTAGTAAGCTTGGAAATCTGTATCTTTGTCCTGATATTTCCACATGTGTTCAACTTTATAGGTAGTCAAAATGCATCAAAGAAGACTATAGCTTTATTCAAGTCATTATTCCTAAAGAGTAAATCATATAATCAAACAAGCTTACTTGTAAAAATAAATTTCACATAGGGCACAAGCAAAGGCCATCACACATCGTAGGAAGAAAAACAACATAATCTGAAATTGAAAAATATAACAAAATACAAGTATTAAAAGTGCTGGCACATTATTTTTTTTTAAAAAACACCAAACAAACATGGTTTTACTTGTAAGGAATCAAAAAATTACTCAAACTAGAAATATACCGGAAATAAAAAAATCCTAGCAAACAATATTAGTGTTACAAGTTTTATGGGCACATTAAATTAGCCAATATATTATTCTTGAAAATGATAATATTTAAAATTGATTACTCAAGAAAATGTATCTTACTGATATGATAACTATTGTTGTTGTTGTTGTTGTGGGGTTAATGCCATTTTTCAGCACAAGATAGGCTATACATGGCGGCTAGTATAAATGGTGGAGGAAGAACACAGGAAAATCCCAGAAAGAACCACCAACCCACAAGAAGCTACTGGCAAGCTTTCTCACATAACCACATTAGCCGAATCCGAGACTTGAACCCACATAGACAGAAGTGAGATGGCAGTGATCCATAATGGTGAGCACTTTAAACCACTTGGCCACTTTGGGCCCTGATATGACAACTATAGTATGTGCCAAAATCACATTACTTTGACCCATTTCAGATTTTATACTAGTGATTGCAAATAGCCAGTGGTAATTAAGATTTTCAGACAGCAATTCATTTAAAAACAACAGTATTTTGTTAACTGAGAACTGATGTCTACAGTTACTCTGGTGATGTCTGTTAGTGTTACAAATTTTCAAGTTAGAGTAAGTAATTTGTTCTGAAATCAATGTCTCTTCAAAGCAACATGCAAAAATGCATATTTAGCAATAAATTAAGTTTTAAAAGTTCTGAAAAGAAAAATATCAGAGAAAGAGCTGGAACTGTGAAAGAAAATACCTGCTAATAACAGGTAATGACTTAAGTAAAATGACAAAAAATGTTTTCGAGCAAAATATGTTTCTTTCAGGATACTTATCAGGTCATAGCACATTGAAGAACTTTCACCAACTGATAAAAACCCAGCCTTTCCAAGCTAAAAAAAACCCCCACCATACTGCATATAATTTAGCTCATTTTAGCAACAAAAGTGCTAAAATGTCATTGGCTTGCCATATCCTAAGTCAAACAAAGTGGTCTCCCCTTTGATAAAGGGAAAGCCCCAAAATCCTGTTAATCATATGTTACTATTTAAGTTGATGTACATATTCTTTCAGTAATCTAATGACATAGAGAGCTGAAAGGGTGTGCCTGTATTAAGGTGACATAAGAATTTGTAAAGAAATATATTTTGCTCCACAAATTGCTTTTCTTCATCAAATAAATTTACCCAATCATAATATATTAGGAGAATAGGTCAAAGGTTGAGGGATTTACATCCTCTAACCACAGAGGTGGCAATGATCTGTTCTAATGAATGTGAAGAAGCTTGAAGTCTTGTTTACAGATAAGGTCAGCACATCGGTATTACCTAGATGAGATCCCAAGAAAAACGTTTTATCTGGCAAATCCAGTAGAAGTAGAGTGAACTGCATCTTCATGAGCTAAAGAATGACCTGGGAAGTTAGCCTTATTGTGCTGCTGGTATAGGACCCACAAGGACACAGTGACCCATTTTTGATGAAAGGTCTCTGAGGTTAAAGCTGGAGAAGGTGGTCAGTCAAGGAACAGATGTGTCTGCCTGCTTTGGTTATCACCTTAACCTCATGAGTTTATATAGATAAGAAATTCATCTGATTTTAGACTACTTCCTTGCAGACTGAGCCACAAGTCAGATTGGGCTACTGTGTAGGCTGAGTTGATATTGGGCTAATTCCCTTTAGGCATAGTTGATCTTGGGCTACTTCCTTGTAGGCTGAGTTGATAATCAAGCAGATCCAGAAGGTCACTGTCTGAGAAGAGAAATATCATGGCTCTAAGAAGATATGTCCAAAGAAGAAAGTGATTTCAAGATAAAAGACTGATTTTTCATGAGTGGGAGCCTGTTCTTGGCAAAGCATGGGCCATCATAAAAGAATCTGACCCACTGTGGTGGAGCTGCATATAGATTACATTAGCTAAGCAGGTGCAATCATCAAAAGAACTAAACCATTTGGTGGAGATGCATATAGTTTAAATTGATGGATGAGGCATAGATCACACAGATTCTGCCTGGTGTGGCCAGTGTGATTAGGGGACAGGTCTTGTATGAAACACAAGTCAGTCAGGCTCTAGACATAAGTTTCAAAGGTACCTTGTTCTTTCACGTCTAAACCAATGGTAGGTTTCTGTTTGGACAAATGGCCATGACCTTTGGTAAAGTAAAACTTTTGGCCAGAAGGTCAGACATGTCTTTGTTTTAAAATATATTCTCCCTTTCATGATGGCATAATGTGTTTGAGATCATGGAACTTTTGCCCTCGATTTTTGATTTGGGATAGCTTTAACTCCTTGAAGAAACACAGAAGGAAGTTAGCTATTTTGTAGCAAAGAATTTTTAAGGTAGACCTATCTCAATGCTCATACCCTTGTGAGAATTTGTTTTTCTTCAAGGACTCTTAACAAAGCATTTCCTTGACCAAGCAAATCTGTCCATCACTTTTTCAGACAAATTTTTCTATCTGCAGCCAAGGGAACTTTCCAGGAAATCTTTACTTTTAGAATGAAGTAGCTGATCCATGACTTTGCACACCTGAGGCGAGCAATCAGGGTTGTTCTGGACTCTAATTCCCTCACTTGGAGAATCATATAGATAAAAGGTGAGAATTAATTCAGTCAGAATGGTTAAGGATACAGCTTGAGAAAATCCTAAATGGGAAGGAAGAGTATGGGAACATGGGACTTTTGAATTCATTCATGACAGTCAAGTTGACAAGAGAAAGAGTGCCCTTTCCAGACAGTTTGACAAGAGAATGAGAGTGCCCTTTCCAGACAGTCAAGTTGACAAGAGAATGAGTGCCCTTTCCAGACAGTCAAGTTTGACAAGAAAACGAGTGCCCTATCCAGACAGTCAAGTTCTAAAAAGAACGAGAGAGCCCTTTCAAGATAACATCTCTTGCTGTGATCGAAAGGCATCTGTTATAATAATAATAATAATAATGAGGACTTTGTATAGCGCCTAATCTTTAGAAGCTCTAAGCGCTTTACAACATTAGAAAACATCTATAAGATACAAAACATATAATGATATGATTACAAAAACAAACACCATGAAATTAGAATACATTAAAAAACCTGCTGAGAATATTTAAGGTAGGAAACATTATTAGGTTTTTAAGTTTGTTCTTGCAGTCAAAATAAGTGAGTGACTTTCATCTCCCAGGAATTTTTACGTATTGTGTACACCCAAAGAAATCAAACACCATTAACTATAAAAGAGAGCAGGAGATAGGCTAACATGCAGAATCTGGTGTATTTCCAAAAATATGATAATGCTGACATTTTATGATTTATGACGAGATCCTTGATCCTTATAATAAACTATTTGGAATTGTTTTTCAAACTCTGCTGCCACATTCAAACAATTTTAATCTAAGAAACAGATATATTGATATTTTGTAGGTAGATTAGAGGTAGTTAGGATGAGATATACTATTTTCTTTGTGAAATATCATACAAGAAAAATAAATGGATGCACAGAAAGATGTACTAAAGAAAACAGATGAAACAAGGGGCATGTCTGATTACCAAATATCTGAAAAGAGAGCTAATATAATGGCAGAAATGGCTAAAATGGAGACACAACTTTTACCTGAACAACAGCTAATATAATGATGGAAACCCCATAAATGGACACTGGAGGTCGGAGGGGTTCAAACCCCACCAGAGTCATACCAAAGACTTATACAAGTTACTAAGAGCTGCCTCACTTGGTGATCACCATTAAGAGGTTAGGGTTAGGATTGGCCAGCCTGGTGTCAGGATAATGTGACTGGGTTGGACATGATGCCACATTTCTGCAGCATGATGCCTCAGTGCTAGATATCACTATAAACTGTCACACTGCAGACATCATAATGATATGTTAAACTATTTTAAAAATCCAAAACACACACAGGCTAATAAAATGATGGAAATCACTTAAATGGAAACACAATTTTTATCTGAAACCATATGATATTTAACACTTTGGCTGTACTTATTCAACAGTAACTGTCAAAATATGTGATATTTACCAGTGCAATGTCAACAGTAAATGTCACAGCAATGGTAAAATGTGTGACATTTACCAGTGCATTGTCAATAGTAAATGTCACAGCAATGGTAAAATGTCCCAATTTAATCCTTTGCTGGCAACACTGCTTTAAAAATCAGCAATTAATGTCATATTGAAAAACTTACTTCTGAAAAAGTGTGTGAGTGTGTGAGATTTGTATTTTTAATGTAGCTTTAACAATTTTTTAGTCATATCACTATGATGTCTGCAGTGTGGCAGTTTATAGTGATGTCTAGTACTGGGGCATCATGTCACAGACATGTAGCATGATGTCCCACCCAGTCACATTATCCCGACAACAGGATGACCAGACCTAACACTAACCTCGTAATGCCGAGCGCCAAGCGAGGAAGCTGTTAGTACCATTTTTGTAAGTCTTTGGTATGACTTGGCCGGGGATTGAACCCATGACCTCCCGTATCTGAGGTGGAAGCTCTAAACGCTAGGCCACCTGAGCGGTCTTCTGAAGAAGAGTAAATGTCACAAATGACGACAAATGTTATTTTATGATAACTTCTAGCATTTGTGGTACTTGCAGGTATTACAATTGTAACATAATCTGGAGTTGATATGTGGTGATCACATGCACCACAACCCTAATATAATCCAGGATTTTACATCTGGTGCTTGCACAGGCATGGCACCTGTAAAATAACTGGGGGTGGGTGGGGGCGGAGATGTGGTACTCGAGATCAGAGAGGAGCAATTTATCATAAAGAAGTTCCTTTTCAATAAAAAGCCCCCAATTAAAACAATTTAATTACTGAACAAACCTTTCTACAATTATTATTTCATACTATGATGGAAGAAAGCCAAGAAACAGTTTAAAGATAATTATATTTCATGCAATGAAATGGCACAATTACCTTATTTTGTCCAAACAAGAGAGTGTAGAGCCTCATGGGAAGGGTATGCAGGAAAATGTATGCATATGATCTTATTGCATACTGTGGTGAATATTCCCATGTTTGGAATCCCTTGCCAAACATCAAGTAATGGGTCTGAAAAGTATTATGCTTGCATATGTAAGATTATTCAATCTGGCTATTCATACAAAAGATATCCAAACTTAATAAAATAAAGTTTTCCAAAAAATACAGTTTTGTCAGACATATTCCCATAACAAGTGGCTTTGAAAACTTCACTTGCCCTGTCTAAAACTCCACTTGCCTGACATGGCTATATTTTTATTGTTCCTCAAATCAAATCATGACATAAAAAAAAGAATTAAAATACTAATTCTATCCATCATATGTCTTGGGAAACAATTAGCTTGAGAAAAATAAATATCCTGACTGGAAAGAATATTTTAACCCACCCCAATTAAGTGATCAGTCCCTTAACCTGGTATTGACTGAACTCTCATTTACATTCTGCTTTAGAGGATCTTGCAACTAACATGACTTCCAACAATTTAACAATGTCTGTGTGTTCAGGTTGTGGAATTCTTAATAAATGAAGTATACACCTCTGCCCTTGCACTTTCTAACTGTCTGTCTATAGCTTTATCTTCAGTTGGATATACAGTTGGTGTATTTCATCGTAATTTGTTCTGAAGAGTATTCAGGTCGATGTGCAATCTGTGTATTTCATCATAATTTGTTCTGAAGAGTTGTTAGGTCAATGTGCAATCTGTATATTCATTCATAATTTGTTGTGAGGAGTACTCAGGTCAATGTACAATATGTGTATTTCAGCATAATTTGTTCTGAGGAATATCCAGATCAATGTATAATCTGTGTATTCATTCATAATTTGTTGTGAGGAGTGCCCAGGTCAATGTACAATATGTGTATTTCAGCATAATTAGTTCTGAAGAATATCCAGGTCAATGTATAATCTATATATTTCATCATGATTTGATTTGAGGAACATTCAGGTCAATGTATAATCTGTGTATTTCATCATAATTGGTTCTGAAGAGTATTGAGGTCAATGTACAATCTGAGTATTCATTCATAATTTGTTGTGAGGAGTATTCAGGTCAATGTATAATATGTGTATTTCATCATAATTAGTTGTGAGGAGTTTTCAGGTCAATGTACAATCTGAGTATTCATTCATAATTTGTTGTGAGGAGTATTCAGGTCAATGTATAATATGTGTATTTCATCATAATTTGTTGCGAAGAGTATTCAGGTCAATGTACAATCTGTGTATTCAATCATAATTTGTTGTGAGGAGTATTCAGGTCAATATACAATCTGTGTATTTCATCATGATTTGATGTGAGGAGTATTCAGGTCAATGTATAATCAGCGTATTTCATTGCAATTTCTTCTGAAGAATATTCAGGTCAATGTACAATCTGTGTATTTATTCACAATTTATTGTGTGTGTGTGTGTGTGTGTGTGTGTGATTTGGATTTGTAACATAGCTTTAACAATTTTTCAGTCATATTACTATGATGTCTACAGTGTGACAGTTTATAGTGATGTCTAGCACTGGAGCATCATGCCGCAGACATGTAGCATGATGTCCCACCAAGTCACATTATCCTGACACCAGGCTGACCAGTCCTAATACCAACATCTTAATGCTAAGTGCCAAGCGAGGAAGCTGTTAGCACCATTTTTGTAAGTCTTTGGTATGACTCAGCCTGGAAACAAACCCACTACCACCCACATCTGAGGCGGATGCTCTAACCACTAGACCACTGAAGCAGTCCATAATTTGTTGTGAGGACTATTCAGGTCAATGTACAATATGTGTATTTCAGCATAATTTGTTCTGAAGAATATCCAGGTCAATGAATAATCTGTGTATTCCATCATGATTTGATGTGAAGTGTATCCAGGTCAATGTATAATATGTGTATTCATCATAATTTCTTGTGAAGAGTATTCAAGTCAATATACAATCTGTATATTTCATTATAATTTGCTGTGAAGAGTATTCAGGTCAATATACAATCTGTGTATTTCATCATAATCTTTTAAGTAGTTCTGTTTTTCTAAATGCTACAAAAATCTCCATGTTTCTAAATCAAAGTTGAAAACAAATGAAATTGGTGAAGCATTGTTTTTTTTATATCTAAATCTGGAAAAACTGTAGCTTCAAATTTCGCAATTAGTCCAAATCATAAAACATTGGATGTGTCACAATTACAATTACAGCAAACACTCTATTATATCAGTCATAGTATAGTGGATATATCACAATTATAGAAAACACTATGTATATCAGTCATTCTACAGCTGATGTGTCACAATTACAGAAAACACTAAATATCTCAGTAGAATCAGCAGCTACCATTATCAAGGTTCCTTTTGAGTCACAAACATTATTATTGCAAGCATTTATTATGTTGCTAATTCCTAGCTTAAATGTCAAATAATCACATAGGTACCACTCACTACACCTCTCCCTCAATAACTCGCGCACAACAGGGTCCACAAACATAGACTGCACTATAAGTGAGGTGCAAGTTACCGAGGGACCTCCAAAAATTGGAAAAAAATCGCTTTAACATCGAGAAACCGTGGAGGAGAGGCAGGGAAGTGGCATTAGGGAACTGGGCTGTTTATTGACCGAATCCTTATTTTACATCCATGTCAACAATAATTTTTAATAACGCGCTCTTTCTAATGAAGTTGTTCGTTATTCTGTTTAAATAACATTTATTTTCAAAATGTCCAACATATGAAAGATCGTTCCAACTGGTTTAAACAACCAACATGTGTACGCAGAAAAAATCTGTGTATTAGATCACTGCTTTTTGTTTTCTTGATGAGGTTCTCATAGTGGCGTTTAATATTATCCTGCCAAATCAGGAGTCCCAAGAGCAAGGAACTAGGCTAACTGTTGATACACCGCCAAACAAGATTCCTTTTTTTCTTTTAAAACATGCGACATTTATTTTGTGTGACAATCGTCTGTGTCGAAACTCAATTTTTGTATTGTTCAATTAGTACAATACTGATGTCGTGATTTCATTGGAAGTAATAATGAAACTTCTTATCATCCCTGAGGATATCTCTAAGTGCCAGTTCAAGGATTCTCCAAAACTTGCTTGCCGACTATGGAACATATCTGTGAAATCAAGCTCTTTATTTTATGAAGTATTCATTTCGCTTGGTTGCCTTGTTATCTTTGATCACAGTAATGAAAGAGTCGGTTAATTTAAGGCAATTTATGTAACATACACAATAACATTTATAAGTGTTCGATTGATCAAATGAAGTGAGTTCACCCGACATACGACTGGGGCCGCTAGATTTTAAGTTTGTTGGATTTTCATTCCTTTTAACTTTTCTTTTATCCCACCTACTTTATTTGATTCAAAACACATAATTAACATCATAATACAAAGGAGGCCAGCGTTTAATTCAGTGCAACAATACAATAAATACTTCCAGAAGTCAGTTATCAAAACAAGTTCGGCACCTAATTAGGTTCTCAGAGAAACGCTCACAGACATAGCTGTTACAGAAGATTGACACATTTCATGTTTCATTTCAAGAGGACACATTGCATTTATGATGATAACACTTAAAAGGAACTAAAAGACAGAACTAGAACACAAATTTCAATTGATACAAAAAATATTTAATTTGCATTTATTAAAGTACTGCCTCCACTCGGCGTAATTGATATTTTCAATGATGTTGTTGTTGTGGGGTTTAACGCCATTTTTCAGCACACGATAGGTTATACATGGTGGCCAGTATTAATGGTGGAGGAAGAACCCGGGAAAACCCCAGAAAGAACCACCGACCCACGAGAACTACTGGCATGCTTTCTCACATACCTACATTGGCTGAATCTGAGACTCAAACCCACACAGACAGAGGTGAGATGGCAGTGATCCGTAACGGAGAGCGCTTCAGACCACTCGGGGCCCCCCATTTTCATTGATCTAAATTCCTTGCATATCGTTAATTGCGGTGTACTAGGCATGTCGTTTGGAAAGAAAATGTAAAAAATTGTATGACCTATTTTTAAATTTGATATTTTATTGTATTTATTAAAATTTCCAGGTCCTATCTACTGTTTTCGACTATAAAACGAGCGATACATCAAAGTTTCCGTTACCAATTTTGATTGCGATTTTCTTCAAGTTCAACAAATAGGGATCAATTTTTGGGGTATTTTCTGGTTTTAAAAAATGGGATCCATGCCTGACCCCACGTTATAAGCAGGTTTGCAAGTTATCAGGGTGCAAGTTATCGAGGGAGTATATTTAACCAGGGATGCAATATCAAGTCAGCATGCCTAACAGACAGCTAGCTCGTTATTATTCATGCAGGATGATGGGTAAGCAATGCAAATGGAAAACAGAAATAATACTGTTCCCCATTTTCATGCCTTGCTTTGTACACCATGTTTATAGCTTTAAATAGCAACAAAGCTGATGATATTCATAAGGTGGAGGGTCTTACCAATGTAAACCCAGCAAGCAAGGGGGGGGGTGAATATTAATAATTTACCAGTGTAAACCCATTTAGTATATATATGGTAATTGTTTATGTGTTCCTTTAAATGCAGTCAAAATGCACACCAGAACTCTACATGTACATGTAAGTGTTCTTTTGTAAATTTTAAATTGGTATAATCCTTTATATTGAGAGCAATCTTAAACAGATATCCTAATGGGTGTCATTCATATTATACCAATTTCCATGTATGCAGAATTAATAATATATGTACTAGGCTTTAGCAGTGTTCTCCCAAAGCCAATAAACTTTAGGGAGATTTCCTTTACCTTATTGTCTTCAGCAATTTTCATTCTACAACTTCACAGCCTCTCTATACCGTAACTGAATTCTTAAATACAGCATATAAATATACTATCACATAACAAACATTTGAATGAACTGTCACTCAGAAAGATACAGACAGTGAATAACACTGTTTATGTATAAATAAAACTACATTTTTGCAGGTGTACAGTGGTCATTCCAGAAATAGAAAAAGTGGTACTCAATGATTCCTAACAGGTAAAAAAGTTGTCATTTGGAGATAAAAAACAATGTGTTGCAAATATCCATAAATGTTTCTTGTTTATTCGAGAAATTCAAACAGATTATTCTCATTAGTCTAAATCTTCAGAGTTTTGTAAAAAAAAAACAAAAGACATTTTTGTGGTTATGTAATTCATGGATTTGACTGTTAAACATTGCAAATTTGTAAGTATTTAATTTCATGGCTTTGGCTGTTAAACATTGCAAATTTGTAAATATTTAATTTCATGGCTTTGGCTGTTAAACATTGCAAATTTGTAAGTATTTAATTTCATGGCTTTGGCTGTTAAACATTGCAAATTTGTAAGTATTTAATTTCATGGCTTTGGCTGTTAAACATTGCAAATTTGTAAGTATTTAATTTCATGGCTTTGGCTGTTAAACATTGCAAATTTGTAAGTATTTAATTTCATGGCTTTGGCTGTTAAACATTGCAAATTTGTAAGTATTTAATTTCATGGCTTTGGCTGTTAAACATTGCAAATTTGTAAGTATTTAATTTCATGGCTTTGGCTGTTAAACATTGCAAATTTGTAAGTATTTAATTTCATGGCTTTAGCTGTTAAACATTGCAAATTTGTAAGTATTTAATTTCATGGATTGAACTCCACAAATACCCCTCCCACTCCAAAAACAAAGAACAGAACTACAACAACAAGTGATGGTTGCCTCATTGGTTAAAAGAACTACCACCCCTATAAGCACAAATCAAATATCCATCAAAATAAATCACTCAGCTTCAATGACAGCTATGCAGCAAACAACACTAAGCTGATTAGTTATTTAAATAAATATGAATGATCTCTTCTTTAAAAAACTGTCCATAAAGTTGTACTATCAATTACTTTATGACAACCATGGTTTTAACACAGTGCCTTAAGAATGGTAAAATTCAAATTCTGATCTATGTCAGTTTGGATAATGTCATCATTCTACATGTGAACTAAACACACGACCGACTACCCCATGCTCAATGAAATTAGCAAGTAGTGTAAACATTTGATGTGTCAAGAGCCCAAAATCAGTCAATGGAACTGATCACCAGCTTCTTTGGTAATGAGCACAATCTATTTAGTCAATCTAACATCAATCGGATTGATTGTGCATCTTTATCCTCTTTTTGTGGCTCCTAAAGGAGGGAACAAAGATGAAAGCCTCAGCCTACAATGGGTACTTCAAGATATTATACAACCAAATGAATCCCTTGATCAGCTTGGGTTAAATTTGCATTTCTCCAGTCTTTGGGGGTCCGAATTTTTTTCAAACAACTTAACTAATTGCGTCATGTCAATCATCATAACATTATGGGGTAGATTACAGCAACAAAGTTATGTAAATAGCTAAGCCACATATTGGGTGTAGTATTCAAATCAAAACAGTCAAGTGATGAGGTCATGTAAACTTTCACTGCTCTATCATACCTTTTCAAGGCCTCAACATGTCACATTACTTGCTTGCAAAAACTAATTTTATCACTTTAAAATTAGAATTTTGCATTATATATGCATTTTGTCCAATTTCTGTAAGCAACTTTTATAAATATTATCAGTATAGTGGAATCTTTGGTTGTTACAAAACTGGACTGATTAAACTACACCCTTAATGATATCTAGGAAGAGCTCTAGATTTAAGCTGTGCCGAGTTTACTATAACATACAGGTTCCCAGTAATTGTACGTCTCATCACAATCTCCGACAATATTCCAGGCTGCTGCACAAAGCCGGGCAGACATGATGATTTTGAATGCTGTGTACGCCCCTGGGGTCCAGGGTTGAGTAACTGGCTCTGGATCTGGTGCATCTCTGAAATTATAAACCAGTAGATGAAATGATTAACGATGATGATGATGATGATGATGATGATGATGATGTGTGATTTAATGGTATGTCAAAATAAATCATGGCTATAATGTTGATTAAAAGTCAAGTTCCAAATGTGTAAAGATTATAGGAGGCCCAAGTGGGCCTGATATTGCTCACCTGTCTAATTTTATATAAGAGTTGACCATTTCACTAAGCAGGCTTATGAAATATTGTAAGAACACGACTGATCAAATGTTCTTTTCTCGTATACTTGTCAAGGACAAGCAGTTTCAGAAATTCACTTGTTCATTTTAGTTTCTCCCAACATTTAAATCATATCTGTATTCAATGAGATGTATGCACTTCAATCAATGGAAAGAACAAAGAAATATATACAATGTATTTATTTCTTCAAAGGGCTTAAATTTTCAAGTTTTCATTGTCAAGGCATCTTATAGATGTATATACTATTTCTTGCTACAACACAGAAAAACATGTATCAGTACTTCCATCAGCAAGAATGAAAAGGAATTTATTGTACTTCAGACTTTCAGTATGATCTTTCCTCAAGACTTTATAAACTGCCGAGAAAGTCCCTTGCTTGCCCTGAGTTTGTTTTTGTAATTAACACCAAAAAATTAAACAACTTTCTTATCCTGGAGTACACACTGCATTTCAATTGTTGTTGTTTCAATTTGGGTTTGATAATTTGTGCAATTAACTTTGCTTGTGGGAAGTTCAAAAAAATTTAATACTATTGTCATTTAATTAGTTGATAAAGGAAACTGACACTAATGTAGGTAAAGTACCATTCATTCATTTGCACTGACTCACCAGATTGAAATCATGGGGTCATTAACTTGTGAATATCTCATTTGAGTAAACACCATAGCCAAGGCCATTTAAAACACTGCTAATTCTTCTTACTGATTATGTATCATTTGAAGTGGTTCCTTTACCAATACATAAAATTCAGTAATTTTGCAATTTCATGCATGTGACAGTTTGTCAGTTGTAAGTCTGCTTTACAGTATCACTTTCAAAATAAATAATCTGGGATGATGGACTATTGGATTCAATCAGCCCAGACTACTTACGTAAACAATTTCACATACTTTATGTCATGTTGACATTACTGATGTTACAATATCCTGATACAAATTGTTTCTCTGGGCTCAAAACATAATGCTCATTCATCCAAGATTAGTAAATTTGCCGACAGATCACTATACTCTTACAAATCCTTTATATAAACAAAATTTCTGCTGGTAGCTATCTTAAGTCAGCAAGGAGTCTTGTGTGTGATGTGTGTAATAAGTAAATGTGTAACGGCTTTCCCCTTCAAGGTTAATTAATCATGGTTTTATTGCAAAATGAATTCCTGCAAAAATCCTGCATGTGATGAGTTACAATAAATGTCTATGGCCGAAATGGTCATATGTTATCCTAGGCATCAAGTAAATATAGGTGCCAGCTGCAGAAACAGTCACTGCACAGGTCAACTAGTCTAGTACCCATGCCAATGCATTAATGTCAATACTTGATATAGTTTATCATGCTAGTGTCAAAACTTGATTAATCGAATAGGCCATGTTAACTGATTCAAAATTATACAACATAAAAGGTTTTATTTTGAGATCAGTTTTTGATAAACATTCACTGCCTTATAAGCAACTGCAACAAAAACATTAGAGCTTAGATGACAACATGAAAGAATACAGTCATAAATGTCATAAAAACATAACAAGTGCCAAAAATTCAGGGAAAATTAGCATAAGTGGCTGAAATAAGTTCAACTGATGCTAAAAGTTGACCCTCCAGTTTTCCTGTAAAAAACTTTTAGCTTCAGTTGAACTTACACCATACCTGTGGGTACACTTTATCGATGTTGTAGAAATGAAGCTGCAACATGGAAGAGAAAGTCTGGATGATTTCATATCAAAGGCAAACAACTTCCATCTCTCAATAAAATTCATGGCAGAAGTCTCCAACTCAAACCAAGTCTTCCTGGACGCAACAACCAGACTGGTAGAAAACAAACTCCATACAGACATCTACACGAAACCAACAAACACCAGTATCTGCTCCCAAGCAGCTGTCATCCAAAACGCTGCATTAGGAACATCATATACAGCCAGGCACTGAGGATATGCAGAATTTGCTCCAACAAGGAAACATTACTAAAAAGGTCTCAATAGCTATCTAAACATTTAATTTACCGAGGTTACGACAAACACCTGATTACAGAGGCAACCCAAAGGGCTAAACAAACAAACCGCAATGACCTACTAAAATATGGAAAGAAGGGAAAGGCTGATAGGATACCATTTATCCTGACCTACCATCCAGACAACCCCTATGTAGGTAAAATCTTCAGGAAACACTGGCCCATTGTGGAATCATCGGATGCACTAAAGTTAATCCTCCCAAACAAACCTGTAGTAGCCTTACCGGAGACCAGAAAACCTCAAGGACATCCTAGTCAAGGCAAAGCTAACACCAATCACTAATCAAGACCACCCTAGTCAATCTGGCCCCGGTGGCTATAAAAGGTGCAAAACCTGTCAACATATGATAGAGACCAGGACATTTTCTAGCAAAGTAACTACAGAAAGACTAAACATACATGGTCCAAACAAAACATGCAAAACAGAGAATGTCATTTATCTCATCACATATAAGATCTGTAGCCTTCAGTATGCCAGAGAAACTGAAAAGCTACACAAAAGGATCAACCTTCATAGATCTGACTGGATGACAAAGAATCTGTATAGAAGCCCACTTTCAGTGATATAACACTTATTGCAACTGCTCATAACCCCAACTGGAGTTCCCAAACCAGGAAAGAAAAGGAATCTTACTGGATATGCCGCCTTAAAACACTGAAACCAAGCGGTTTAAACCAATAAGACTAGAAAAAGACAGCCATGCACAAAAAAAATTATCTTATGCAGCCGACACATTTTCTTTTAAATAATTCTCAAAATTTGCTTAATAGCTATAATGACTACTATAACAATGAAATATCCGGGATATAATTTGCGCTTACCTAAATTTACATAAAATAACAGATGTCATTATGGCTCATTGATTATAATACAAATATTTTCCAGTATCAGCAACAAGTTGAAATAAACTAGTTGAAACATAATAAAGTTAAATGGTTTAATTCCTGTAGAAATAGCCATGTAAAGTTTAGCAAACATAACCATTTTTCTGTTTTATTTGTTTGCCTCATCTATATTTTGTATTTGCCTTTGAAAAAGACTGATTAAAGAATTGAAAATGCTCAGGCTAGTAAGATACTAGTTTTGCACAGTTCCTTGTCAGTTTATTGCATTTATCTTAATCAATCCTTGACACATGTGATCCCTTGCTGGATCCGGTGCACTTGAAAGGATTGTTATTTACCATATGATCTGTATTCTTTATATATATATATATATATATATATAGAGAGAGAGAGAGAGCTTATATCAGAGGTCTCACTAGGATTTTAAAATTTGGAGTCCAGGACCCCTATTTTGGGAAAAACAGGAGTCTGCACCAGCAAACATTGCAATCCTCTACTAAAAGAATATTGAGCATACCGGAAATAGCTCAATTTCCAGACGAGAAGAACCAGTGGTTGCCATTGAGTTTAATATTTCAAATTCTTTACACCACTGACATTTAGCTCTTGTTTGTCCATTAGAGTGAGACTGAGTTATGTCAGGCCAAGGAAAGGTTTTATTTCAAGTACTAAGCAAGGCTCACACACTTTTTTACATCTGTTTAGTGTTCCATGAAAACTATCAGTTCTAGCAACTTTAGCACTCTTTTGAATCTCATTACAATCTTTATCAATTTGCCATTTAACCCCAAATTACTTATCCAAATTTGTAAACAGCATTTTGTCTAAGTTTCAATTTAACTTGTTTCTGAGATAACATGGACTACTTATTCGCCTACATTTGTTCTTCTAATGTACTCTTACAATGGCAACATGTACATCTGGTGGTCTTTCAAGTACCGAATTCTCTCACTGTAAATATCAGCACAGCTAAAACGATCAATTGATAAACATAATTGCCCACCCAGAAGGTGGTTGAAGCAGGACTGGCAAGCATTTGAATTTGCTGTCCAGCTATTTGCGTACATATGGAGGACTCCTGCGTAAGTGACTTTCTGCATCCCAGATAAAAAACTGGCATACAAATATGCATGATTAAGCACTTCCAAGACCTGTGTGATATATATATATATATATATATATATATATATATATATATATATATATATATATATATATATATATATATATCATATGGATATGACTTGCAAAATATACTCCAACTTGTACACTTTGACCACTGAAAAAAACACACTTTTGCATGTCATTCATGCCAGCATCAAACTACAACAAAGCAGTTCAAGTTTAAGCACATTTAATACCATTACCCTTTCTTCAGATATCCATGTAACCAATCATTAAAATCAACAGGTATCCAGTCCATTTTTATCTTTGACATGCTTTTTAATTGGGAGAATTTCATTCCCACTCAGGACAGTCAGGTCTTCTACATACAATCGGAAGACTCCCAATTGAATTGGGGCATGTCTGATCAATGGAGCAGCCAGGTATAATTCACATCTGGGTATTTACTGCATCACTTTCATTCATGTTAATAAAAATGCATACATACTATTACAGACCAGAATTTCTTGTTTCAAATGCAGATCTTACCAAAAGCAAACCAGTGGTTCTCAATCTGTGTGCCACATTAGTTAGGAAAGGGATCCACAGATTCATAAGTTTGGGTAGTTTAGGAACAACTGCAGAAGTTTGGGAACCACTGCTTTAAACAATCAAAACATAATAGACTACCATTTTGATTAAAAAATATGACTTGCTGAGCAAGATACACAGAATTTTTTTCCCATATGATGTTCACGCTTTGTAAGAGACAAAGACTATTTGCTAACTTGGATTTCTAATTTTTTGGCTCCATCAACAACTATAACATCATTCTGTAACCTCAACTTGCTGAGGCTACAACATCATAGCCAAAACGGGAAGAAATATTCATTGATATATAAATGTATCTATACTTATACAACAATACATGTTCTGATACAAAAGATGAAATTAAATAATGCTCAAAATATACATATATATATATATATATATATATATATATATATATATATATATATATATATATATACATACACACTTTAATCCTCAGAAGTCTTGAATAATTAAGTCATTTGCTATTTTATTCTTTAAATTCGGAATTCATCAAAAAGACCCACACTGGGCACAGCCTCTCATTTCTGTCAGGTAAAAAAGAAAAACTACTACAACACCCACTCCCCTTTTACAAATTAAGTCAACATGACTAAAGGACACAGTTTTTGTCATTCTGTGCGATTTTTTTCATCAGGCCATTTTACTTATCTTGTTTAGTTTTTATTTGTTTAACGTTACGTTTGTGCTATACCCTAGTCCTGCAAAATAAGACATAGCACATGCTGGTTTTGTTTTAGTGCCTTACACCCAAAACATAAATATCAGCGTCAAGGTCTTACATGTAGGACTATGCTATACGGTAACATGGTCATATTACGACCAGAAGAGTAATTCTGACCATGGATGTACGCCCCGCTGTTTACAGCAAAGATGTGCAAATTACTTGCTGTGTTCTTTGTTTTCATTTGTGCACATGCGTATGCAAATTAGTAAAGATGTTTCTAGGGGATGAGGTCACTGCGTGACAAAATGACATAATCGGCTCAGTATTCTCTCTTCCGCGCGAGTTCAGAAACAGCATTCATGAAAAAATTTATTCAGGACTCTAGTCATGTATTAATCATCTAAGATTTGTATAGCTTTCAATAACATAATAATTATGTTATTGTAGCTTTCAAATAATGCTTTGTCTCGCTAAAAAAGTAAAAATTGCACCAGTTTTATGATAAATAACAATAGTATGCAATGTTCTGTATGGTGGTCGGATTTAGCCCAGATTCTTTATCATGAGAGGGTATTTCTGACCAAGAACACAAACTTAAAAAAAATGTAGAATTATAATTAGTTTGTAGTTAACTTTGAAGGAAAAAAACCCAAACATGAATAAATATGTAATTAAAAACAATAAATAAAAAATTAAAGGTATAAATCTAAATAAAAATAAAATGTTACTTCTCTCCACAATTATCTCTATAACAACACCCACAATTATCTACATAACAGTATTGCTTTTTATCTGCTATCTCTCTATCTGTAATAAAATCAAAAACAATTGAAAGCTTTTAAATCTGTCAAGATAAACAAAATTTTTGTATTTTATAGACAAAAAACTTGTACATGTATGGTCAATATATGGTGGTCGGAATTACACATATCAGAGGTCGGAATAAGCCACAGCACGGTCGGATTTACACCCTGCATGTATAGTCACAATAAAATCACTTTTCAGTAAGAAGAACTCAAATTATATGCCTTTTGAATAGTGAAACTTGTTGCAAGAAGCTCGATTGACTGCTTCATGTATCATTTTTAGGTACACAGTAGTTGGCTTCAATAATGAAGTTGTCGCTCTCATGTCAGCAACCTCAGATGAATAGCAGAAAACTTGCCCCATGGAGAACTCGCCCTGGAAGAACTCATCCCAGGTGTCAGGAGAAGTTGCCCCACAGTGGTTGGAGAAGTCGCCCCACTGATCATATATAGTAATTCTGAGATGTCGCCACATGGTTGTTAAGGCTTTATTTATTGTTGTTTTTCTTCACCTTAATAACCTATTAAATCTATAAAATTTGCATTTATTCAACTTTTTCATTTGATCAAATCCGCTTCTGTACTTAATGAAAAATAAGTGTTATCTGTCCCTTTTGCTCTGCTCTTCAAATCATTAGATGCATTTTATTTGGAAAAATAGAGAGGGTGTAAGCATGATATGATGTCTGCAGTTTTATATATGAAAGGGTTCCAACCTAATAACCTAAGTCATCCTGAAAAGACTTTATGGCATGAACCTCTATAACACAAAATTGACTGAATTGGCAATGACCATCAATAAGCCAAAAAGTTATATTATATTCACTCTAACTGAACAATTTAATCTGATTGTTCAGTGAGATTTGCTAACCACTGATGAATGATACTTGAACTCGATAAAAAGCATCACTGACACCTACTCAGGAAATGCGGTCACTACCGAGTTCATCATCAAGGCTAATGAGCAGAATTCAGATGGTTTCTGAAAAATCACTTGTACTAGCCCATCATTTAGTTTATTTTTTCTTTTTTGTCAGTGTTCGTAACTTATCATCCTTTTTAATCACTATACTGTCGTCATTCACTGGATTATATAAAGACTTAATTTCGTCCTTAGAAATATTACTGTCATATTGCTTTTATGATTACCAGTTAATATCTCTTTTGTGATCGCGTATATATAACAATCTAAATATGAATCACGTAAAAGATGATTTAATTCTGTTATAAAAAAAGGTTATCTGGGTGACAAGTTTTGGGGTGACTTCTCCAACCAATTGGGGGTACTTCTCCAACCACTCTGGGGCGACTTCTCCAAATACGTTGGGGCGAGTTCTCCCAGGTCGTGTTCTCCATGGGGCGAGTTCTCCTCATACCTGACCAGATTACTCTACCCATTCACTTAAAAATTGCACATCATGTGTTAGACCAAACTCTGCAAGAAAACGTCTGTAATTCTATAATAGTTTGGATATATTTTACAGTTAACTATTCAGTCCTAGAATAAATTACCTATTAGTTTGCAATTGTATATCTTTGATGGATTTTAGTCCGGCAGCTCGTCTTTTCATGGAGGCTGACATCTTGCAATAACGGGGCTAACAACTTTAAAATGTTTTGAACTCTGGAACAAGATAAAAGTCATTAGACCCGAATAATTTAATAATATTCAAATTGTCATATAGACAAATATGTTCTTGAGATTTATCTCATCTTTCATAAATTTTCCAGCTGAAACCTATTCTATGCGATACACAAGTTGTCCGTGACCTTAAGGACCAAGTTTTAATCGATCGCCTTGGGTTTTGTCGCTAAATACGATTTTGTGTTTCACCTTAACCTGTCCATTAGTTTGTCATGGCTTCCATGTACCGAGTCTTACGATGCTTCTCTAGAGACAGTCGTCTAACAAATACGGGACGACATTTATTTCTGCAAACAAGATGTTGTGCTGTGTCTGCAGGTAGCACAGAACACACACTTAAAGTAAGGAAACGAATCGAAGAAACAAGAGAGAGGGCACTTCTCGGTGGTGGCCCCAAGCGAATAGAAAGTCAACATAGAAAGGTTGGTCAATGAATTTAGACAAAGGCACATTTTATTTAGAATCAGATTTACATTTGCATAATATGAAATATTAGCTCCTTGTGTTTTTAGCAATACGCATGCGATAGCACAGCAAACGCACGTTACAAAGGAAATTAAGCGGCAGCACGAAATACCCCAAACTAGTTCAAAAGTTCCCAAAGCCATCACAAAATTACCAAAATCAATATTAAAATCATATATATCACAAAAGTATATGGAAAGCCAGGAAAAGTTAAAACTGAGAGTGAGAAAGCAAGCACATATTATTTATCTAGCGCATTACTGACCTGTCGCGACTTCATTCGCACTGCTCTATTACCTAGCCCTACATATAAGACCTTGACGCTGATAGTTAATGTTGTGGGCGTAAAGGTTATACAGCCTAACTAGCGGCGCTGTGTAGCGCCTTTTTATGTCGACTAACATCGTTTACGAAAGTCAAATTTTCAGGAATATTTCACACAACTGACAACTAAAATAACGACGCTTTTCTACAAAGTAGTCATACTGTTTTAGCCAGACTTTACTTAATCTGATGTCTTTTCTCTAATAAATTCAGATTATCACAAAAGAAAGGACCTGTTTTCAGATTTCGTTGGCCTCCATTTTAGTTAGCTGGAAAGCGATGAAAGCTGGAAATGTCGATATCGGGTTAAGTTGAAATATTATTCTTTAACAAAACAAATACAAATATATTATGCCTATTGGAACTGTAAGCAATGGTTCATTTCATTCAAGAAACATGTCCCCAACATGAACCTCTTGAACTTACTTCGGCATAACTCGACTTCAGTCGCATTGCAACAAATTCAAATATATGTCAACGGAACGTGAAAATGCATCCATTTGCTAGGATCATATTTTCATTCCGCCATGATAAAGACAGAACAGTAAGTATATTAATTACACATAAATTAGTGGAAGAGTGTCGATATAGGCTGCCAAGTGTGTGCGATGTTCATGAAACTTTAATTACTCATTCCGATGTCAACATCGGAACACACTATACAAGGCCATTATTTGGATGGTAAGACATAGCACTAAAACAAAACCAACATGTGCTATGTCTTACATTGTAGGACTACTCGATTAACCAATCAGAAAATCTGAATTAGACATACCTACAGGCAGTTACTTTGGGCCATGTTTTTGCACAAGAGTAAAGAGAGAGAAAAGCACGACCCGTTGAATTACTTCCTGCACAAATGGAATTTGATTCAGTTATTCAGTAATAGATAATATATTATTAGCAAGATTGCTACATTATACATAACCATGTTTTTTCTTTTTATGCTTTTAGTATAATTTGTGCAAGTATGTTCCAGAGTAATCCAGCACATTTTTGGAAGAAGTTGACAACCAGATTTTGGAGCCAGAAAGCTGTTGTCTTTCACCATATCTTTCACTACTTCATTGTCTTTTTTCATCCCAACTTTATCCAGTGCAGCCTGCATTGTAGGGATAACAGGTCAAATTTAAATTTCATCTCAGGATCATAAATATGGTATTTTTGTGAAGTTCAGAGCATCAGAAAGTCCTACAGGACACAAAGTGTATCTGCAAATGGAATACACTCCAGCCCAGTTGATCTATGTTGTGGTGTTCCACAGGGGTCTGTTCTTGGACCTGTTCTCTTCATTCTGTACACTCAGTCGCTCTCAGGTGTCATAGATCATCATCCAGTGTCTCACCAGTTGTACGCAGATGACACCCAAATATGCAAATTGAGCCACCCAACTGAAGTTGATGCTACCATCCAAGGTGTAGAGAGGTGCATTTCTGATGAGAAATCATGGATGACATGTAACAAGCTGCAGATGAATGATAATAAAACTGAGGCCATTCTGATCACAACACAAAGACTTTCTCATTCACATACTTTACCTCAAACAATAAATATCAGCAACACCAACATTAAATTCACATAATCAGTATGAAACCTAGGTGTTACTCTGGACAGTACTCTCACATTGTACCAACATGTCATGAACATATGTGAGGCTGCATATCTTGAGCTGAGATGCATCAGCTCAATTCGTAAATATCTTTCAGTTGATGCCACTAAAACACTTGTGTGTTCATTAATACTTTCAAGACTGGACTATTGTAACTCAGTTCTGTCTGGTTCATCTCAATATCTGCTCCAGAAACTTCAAAAGTTCAAAACACAGCTGCTCGGATCATACTTAGAGTACCACGATCAGAGCACACCTCCCCGCTGCTCTGAACCCTACACTGGTTATCCATTAGATCCAGAATCAAACACAAAATTTGTTCTCTGTGCTATGTTTCACTGTTGGACTCTAGTCCAACATACCTATCCGACCTCACCCATGTGTACACACCAGCAAGATACTTACGCACCTCTTCTGACAATCGTATACTCATTATTCCAAGTATGAAAACAAAGTCATATGGACAGCGTTCTTTTGCATACCAGGGCCCATCAGCGTGGAATGAATTGCCCACTGAACTTAGACACAAAGACACAGTGATCACATTCAAGAGGGCTCTCAAAACTCACTTATTTTGACTGCAAGAACAGACTTAAAGACCTAATAATGTTTCCTACCTTAAATATTCTCAGCTTGTTTTTTTTGTAATGTTTTCTAATTTCATGGTGTTTGTTTTTGTAATCATATCATTATATGTTTTTTATCTTATAGGTGTTGTCTAATGTTGTAAAGCACTTTGAGCTTCTAAAGATTAGGCACTATACAAAGTCCTCATTATTATTATTATTATTATTATTAAGTAGTCTTCCAAGCCCTCAAAAAGATTGCACACACATGAAGACATATCACTTTCTATAGACATAACCAGGGATGGTCCTGGCTTTTAAAAAGCTGTCGCCAAAAAAATCGCCAACCTCAATATTTTGTCGCCAATTTTCAAAAAGTGTCGCCAGAACAAGTAGTGTACATTTTTTCAAGTGTTAATTTAGTCTATTAATGTAACAGGCAATGAAAATTACAAAAGATGGGTTAGTTAATACTCTAATTACAATAAGCATTAACAAAATGTTACAAAGTGTTATATGAAGATCCGTCGCGATTTTAGGGCTGCCAGCTTGTTGAATGCAGTTTCAAAGTCTAATTTTTCACATCTGTACATGCTGATTCTCATTAAATTCTTGAGAGATGAAATGCAGAGTTTATTTCAGATGTCAGTTTTTATGAGGTTCATCTTACTGAATCCACGTTCACAGTCTACAGTGCTGACAGGTGACACCAGTAGTCTCTCGGCAGCCCCCACCCCCCTCTCCCCCTTATGGCTAGCTTCACAAAGCTTGAAGTGAATTGCTTCCTATATCCCAAGAATGATCACTGAATGCTGCATAAATGTTCTCGACAAGCAAACTAGGATCTCCATTCCCACGAATGAAACTTACACGAGTCAACACCTGGCAATATTGGACCGTATATATAAACATAAATTCACACCCAATTTAGGGATTCTTTCACTCCTGTATTTTGAGAAATAAATAATTATTATTAATTATGCAAAACTGTTTTTTTTTTTTTTTGCTATTCTTGTTGCGGAGTTTAAGTCTCTGCAGCCATAACACGGATTGATGGCAAAAGGAAAAGATCAATGAGTAAAATGCTGCACTGGCGACAGATATAATTGTGATTGAGATTTTTTCCATTTGCTTTGTATTTATACGCAATAGTCAGTACTTCAAAGGTTATCAGTTTTCTATGAAGGTTCAGCAAAACTATTGTATTGGTATATGTAAAAAAAAACAAAAAAACAACAACAACAGAAGGATTAGCCATTCAATTAATTGTATCGGTTCTATTCGCGTCTTCAGAAGTCGGTCAGTTGTAGGTATAGTTCGGTAGCATGATTGACTGTATCACAGCATACAGTACTCAGCCCAGATGTCAGCATAAGCAGATTATGATGTAACAATGCACTCTAAAGATGGGGTTGTCAATACGAACAAAGGATCGTTTGTGTAACAGATTGATTCCAATGCATTGCTTAGTCAAGTTTGTGGCTTCCTTTCATTCTCTCTTTTAATTTATCCAGTCAAAATCCATGATTGTATGTACAAATTAAATAACCAAAAAGTCTTTCGCCAAAAAAATCGTCAGATGGGATATTTTTGTCGCCAATAAGGAAAAAAAATCGCAATTTGCGACATTGGCGAAGCCCAGGACGATCCCTGCATAACTGAGGTAGAGGATAACTGCCTTTTCTTTGCAGTCCGACAACAAGATAGGTGATGGTGATAGAGTAATATCTTTTAGTTGGGTTGTTCTTATTTGTCTTAGGAATTGTAGTTTCAGCTGCTGGTGGTGGTTTTACCTGTACTTCAGTTACTGCTTTGAAGTGGTTCACTATATGCCATGTACTAGGTTTGTGAACTGTGCCATATTGCACCAGGGTATAGCCAGCTTTGGTCTGTAGCCAGAGTCTAATTCTATTGTTGATTGAAATTAAAGTGTTGAGTACTTGATAAGCTGTTCCCATTTCCTTCTGTATCAGTTTACCCATATTGTTAATCTGGCTGCCAGAATTGTCGTGTATCTGATGCTGAGTCTGTGAGAGCAATTGAATTCTGGGTCTCAGTGGGTGATGCGTGCACTTTTCCCTGTTGTGATACTGCAGATGGACTGGCATTTTCTCACTGTTGGACTGCAATATAGAAACAATAGTGAATAGCCATTCACCATCTGCACTTGTTTCCAGGGGATTTCCTGGATGTATTCTTCAGTCATTTCGATGTAACTGGAGCTACATTAGGGAACTGTGTTGCTGATTGTATCGGTATTACGGCTATATTTGCTTTAAGTAGTAGCCCCTGATGAATGGCATTAACCAATTCGTCACAGTTTTGGGTTGCAACAGCCTGATGAAAAATAGACATTATTTTATTTTCATTCATTCATTCATTCATTCATTCATTCATTCATTCATTCATTCATTCATTCGTTTTGTATGACTATATATAGTATTTGGTTGACTGAACTATTGTTCAAAGGTGTCAATCTTAGGCTGCAAAATTAAGTGTTAAAAATAAAAGATACTAAATACTGTTCGTCAGAATAAATGTGATGTCTGAAGAAATTGCAAATAAATTAAATATAAAATTCAATTTCAATTTACTAATTGAAAATATTTTCATAGATTCACTATATTTCTGTGGTATTTGTTTGTCTGCATTGATAGAAATTAGTATAATAAATAATTGTGTATTTGTGATCATGCATTACACATCGAGGAAATATACAGATGTATAGATTCTCTTTTGTATGGTTTTGTTGTGTGGAATGGAAAGTAGGAGAATGTCTGTTTATGGAATGTTAGTACTTTGTGTTTGCTTTTTACTATGTACCCATGTTCTCTTTTTTTTATATGACATAAGAATCTCACAAGCATAGAGTTAATAAAGATTATTATTTTTATTATTATTATTATACATTTATCAGCTATTTATTAATAGCACTTAGGTATTTCCAACTCATTATACATATACTTTTTGTTTTCAGATAAAATAACTTTTGAAGTTTTATTACTTAAGATACATATTTTGGATATCTGATTTGTTAGCATTATGTTTTAATGTCAAAAGAATTTGAATGTGAATGATTTGCAATGTGTAAAAGGAAACTTGCACCAAACACAACCACTCTGTAAAAAAATGGAGATTATTCAGTTTCTGAATCAGTTCCCATTGCTGTTTAATATAGTATATATCTAATTGTATGCATTTCCAAACCATCAGCACAATCTTTAGCAACCTGAATAATTTATGATGAAATAAATGTTGCAACAGTATCATTTACGTCACCATGGGCTCCTAACTTAGTTGTCTAGTCTATATTTGATAAAAGGTTATTAAATTGTTGGAAATCTGCTTGATTATCTGTGTGTGTGTGATTTGGATTTTTAACTTAGCTTTAACAATTTTTCAGTCATATCGCTACGATGTCTGCATTGTGACAGTTTATAGTGATGTCTAGCACTGGGGCATCATGGTGCAAACATGTAGCATGATGTCCCACCCAGTCACTTTATCCTTACACCAGTTTGACCAGTCCTGACAATGACCTCTTAATGCTGAACACCAAACGAGGCAGCTGTTAGTACCATTTTTTAAGTCTTTGGTGTAACTCGACCGGGGAGTGAACCCACAACCAACCACATCTGAGGCGGACACTCTAACCACTAGGCCAGCATAGCGGTCTGCTTGATTATAAAGTCACACTTATCTCTTACAGCTGATGGTATATTCATAATGCAATCAAGTAATTAAGGAGGACTTGTAATAACTTATATTAGCCTCACAGAGATAATTCCAGAATGAAGAATTTCTGTGGTTTGACATATAATAATGGCATCTAACAGAGATGCATAGGTTGCTGTTACTTTGGTCAGCTTAGTTATTATATACTGCATGGCTTTAAGCATTATCCCTGTCAAAGGATTCAGCACTAAGTATGTTCTCATTTAAATCGGCCAAAGACCGATCCAGTGGCCTGAGTGGTTAGAGCATCTGCCTCAGATGTGGGAGGTCATGGGTTCAAACTCTGGTTGAGTCATATCAAAGACTTATAAACTGTACTTGTGTCAGGATAACCTAACTGGGTGGGACATCATGCTACATGCCCCAGTGCTAGACATCACTCTAAACTGCCGCTTGCATTGTCATGATTTAATATCACATAATAATATTTGTCTGTACCAAATCACATGTGAGAGTTATTCCAGTGTTGCATTAAATGTATGCATACTATAGATTACTTTTGCATATTTTTTTTGTGTGGTGATGGGGTCAGTGATCATATTTACTTTTATTTCAGGGGAAGATGACGGCTCGGGAGAGAGTAAAGATGCTAATGGACCCTGGCTCCTTCTTGGAGTATGATATGTTCCTAGAGCATGACTGTAGTGATTTTGGGATGGAAAAGGAAAAGGTATTTAAGTAGGATCTTTTATGTAGTCTATTTTTCTTTCTGCAGTGATGGCGTGTTTGTTTTATAGTCTTGTTTTTATATCCCTGCCTCTTTATTGGGTTTGAATATTAATTCTCACTGCTGTAACTAGTTTTGCAGTATTTGTACGCCTGCCGTAAGGCAGATCATATTATATAATGATGTTGTCCATCTACCATTACCAGATGTGGATGGCTTGCACTTGGGGTAAGGAAGAACCTAATGAGTTTGGGAGTCAAAAGGGCAAAGGTCAGGGTTACTTTGAGCTGTAAAACTGGTTTCAGCACAATAATGTTCTCCTCATTTTCAGTTAACAAACTTTGTGGATCACTGGCCAAGGATAAGAAAGAACTATATCAATTTCAGGGGTCCAAAGGTCAAACATCATTGCCTTTTTAACTGGAAGAAGAAAAATGGTTTCCATCCAGTGACTTGAGATCTCCAACACCTACAGTTGCCAAACTTGGTACATTGCTTGCACTTAGCGTAAGAAAGAGTCTCTTGAAGTTAGAACCTAAAAGTCAAAGAAGGAAAATGGTTTCCACTCAGTGAATTTGGTTCTGCGTCACAATTCTGGTCCAAAGTTTGGATGGCTTACACTTGCATTAAGGAAGAAAATTTTGACTCAAAGAGGAACATTGGCCTCTTGCATTATAACATTAATTTTAGATTGCAAAATGTTACCAAACTTGGCTCGCACTTGGGGTAAAGAAGAAGCCTAAATATTTTTTTGGGAAAATGTCTAAAGTCAAGATGTCTGTGACTGAAAGGAGAAAAATGATCTCTGCACCGAATTTTCAGTTATTCACCATATACCAGCAGAGAAGTGTGTGGATGTCTTTTGTATTGGTAAAGAAAGCAGCTTAGTGATTTGAGATCAAAGGTCATGGTCACTGACTGAAAGGACAAAATGGTTTTTGTATATTAGTTTTAGTTCTGCTCTATACACCTTGAAGTTTGTGGAGTAAATTGGGTAAAGTCATGCAATATCAAGATCATTTTGGTTTAAATAAAAATTGGTTTTACAGAATAACTTCCGTGACCAAATTTAAGATGGCTTGCAATTAAGGTAATTTAAAAAAAAAATGAAAAAGTCTACAGTTTCTGTTCTCTGCAGATTAAGTTTAGTTCTAGACAGCTACCTTGACTAGGGTCAAGTCTTTGAAACCAGTTGTTCAGTAATCCAACCACCATGCTTTTGGCATAATCATTAACTTTTTTTCACCTAAATGTCTTACACTTGCCTAGATATGAATTATTCTTTTTGGGTACTTTACAATTAAAATAAATTTAAAGCAATAATTTGATTTATCTTCTCTTTAATCCCACTCATCATATAAATTTGATTTGAGAATATTCTTGAAAGATGACTGCTGCATAAGAACAGTGTAAGAGTACTTGTCCATCATAGAACTTCTTGTACTTTCCTTATTTTCTATTTATAGCAACTGTATGAAACATTTTCAATAAAAATGGATAGGTTTCTTCAGTTTAAAATTTACCTCAAAGATTTGTTATATTGATAGTATATTTAGATAGTAGACCAGTCTATACTTTTAAAGAAAATAGCAAAAGACACTTTTGATGTGATTCATAAATGCTATATGAGAAATATGTTAGAGCATATGGATCTTTTAAACTTCAAAACATGTCAGATCAGAAAAAGGAGTAGTGCTTTATAAATTTGAAAAGAAGAATATAAGCGTGATATAATACAGCACTTCAGTTGAGAATATGAGTGATATAATACAACACTCAGATTGAGAATATGAGAGTGATATAATACAACACTCCAATTGAGAATATGAGAGTGATATAATACAGCACTCAGACTGAGAATATGAGAGTGATATAATACAGCACTCAGATTGAGATTATGAGAGTGATATAATACATCACTCAGATTGAGAATATGAGAGTGATATAATACAACACTCAGATTGAGAATATGAGAGTGATATAATACAACACTCAGATTGAGAATATGAGAGTGATATAATACAACACTCAGATTGAGAATATGAGAGTGATATAATACATCACTCAGATTGAGAATATGAGAGTGATATAATACAACACTCAGACTGAGAATATGAGAGTGATATAATACAGCACTCAGATTGAGAATATGAGAGTGATATAATACAACACTCCAATTGAGAATATGAGAGTGATATAATACAACACTCAGACTGAGAATATGAGAGTGATATAATACAGCACTCAGATTGAGATTATGAGAGTGATATAATACATCACTCAGACTGAGAATATGAGAGTGATATAATACAACACTCAGATTGAGAATATGAGAGTGATATAATACAACACTCAGATTGAGAATATGAGAGTGATATAATACAACACTCAGATTGAGAATATGAGAGTGATATAATACATCACTCAGATTGAGAATATGAGAGTGATATAATACAACACTCAGACTGAGAATATGAGAGTGATATAATACAGCACTCAGATTGAGAATATGAGAGTGATATAATACAGCGCGCAGATTGAACACATCATCATGATCTTTGCAGAATTATTTGACTTGACAATCATTCAGCAGAAATTTTGACATGTAGACTAGTTAAACTTAGTCAATATAAATAATTTGTTAGTATGTTTAGTGTTTGTTTCTGGTACTAATACACATGGGTTTTCCTCTTGTTGAAAACAATATTAACCAGCAGCAGATTCAGGTTAGTAGCAATAGTAAATGCTCATTTTTCATACAGTAGTTCTGTAATATGTAGATTACACTTTTTGTGCTCAGATTTTGCTTTTTTGCGACTTTCATTAGCAAATAATTAGCCAGCCAGTTATGAAGAGAATATTACTTTGGTGTTCCTTTTACATGTAATTTATGACAAAGGTGTAATATTACTGTATGTTGTGTCTTCGAGCTGATTGCAGCAAGTGGCATGGTGTATCATTTCTTGGGGCTGGTATTTATTGTAAACACCAGAGTCACCCATGCCCTACTGGTACCAATAAAGAGAGCTATTAAACAGAGGGCAAGTGTATAATGTTCTCTTTATACTACTTTTGTTCATGGATTGCCATGAAACTTGGGAAATATTATGGTTGTCACACCAAGATGCACATTTGATCAATCACTTTCCTGCTGCTGCAGTTGTTGTTAGAGTTATTGCCTTTTTTGTCTTATTGCTAAATGCAATGTATGACACAATCTCATTTGTGCAATAAAGCCTGTAATTTTGATGAACTGCAATGAAACATTTATATATCTACAAATCACTTTGCTTCCGGAAATTTTGTGGGAATTATTTCCTTTTTTTGTCTTTTTGCAGTGTAAGAAAGAATCTCTTGAGTGCATCTAGTTGCATTTTATCTTGCAAGCTTTTATAGATCACTAGTATACCTGGTATTTATTACAGTAGTCATCTAAAAATGCATATATTAAAAAATCATTGTGCTTCCATGATTATTGTAGGAATTATTGCCCGTTTTAACTTAAGCCAGATGAAATGTGACAGAATTTTTGTAAATGTAACTACTTGTCTGTTTTTTTATTCCTATAAAACTTAGTACATATTCTGGTTGTCATTTGCATATAAACATGTTGACAGATCATTGTACTCACATAATTTTCAGAAACATTGTGCATATTTTTGTGGTTTATGTATTTATGGATTTATTTCCATCATAAGGTTACTGTGGGATGTGGCAGAGGTGGAATCATATTACAAGAGCAAATTGTTTACCATTCCATTTAAACTATATTTGTAGTTATTCAATATTAACAGGTTTTTTAAAACAATATTCAGAGTAACTTGTGTCAACTGATGAAATTAATATTATATAATAGATGTCTACCTTAAACGTAAAATGGTTAAAACTGCTGTTAAACGTAACACCACTACATTGCTTAACAATTCACAGGCATGCCTATGCGGATGCGGTCTGCTAGGTAACAGGTGTTCTATTTATAGCATGCTGCACTTTGTCACTATGCTCTATGAGGTAAAGGGTTAATAACTAGATAAAATTATAAAGTTTACCTACATTAAAATGAAATAAAGATAAACAGAATTTAAAAAGAAGACATGTATACATTTTTTTTTTACATTGTATTATCTTTCAGTTATTAAAGATAAACAGAATTTAAAAAGAAGGCATGTATACATTTTTTTTTTTACATTGTATTATCTTTCAGTTATTTGTATAGCCTTCATTTATTTTTTTCCTATTCGAAGTAATGTCAATCATAAGCATCTTTCATTTTCAGTATCCAGGAGATAGCGTTGTGACTGGAAGAGGTACAATAAATGGTAGACTGTGTTTTGTTTTCAGTCAGGTAAGTTATGAATGGAATATTATACAGTTGTAAGACTGCTTTGTGTTCAGTCAGGTAAGTTTTGAATGGAATATTATAAAGTTGTAAGAATTGTGCTTTGTGTTAAGACAAGTAAGTTATAAATGGGATATTATACAGGTGTAGACTACTTTGTGTTTGATCAGGTAAGTTATGAATGGAATATTATACAGGTGTAAGACTGCTTTGTGTTCAGTCAGGTAAGTTACGAATGGGATATTATAGAGGTGTAGACTACCTTGTTTTCAGTCAGGTAAGTTATCAAGGGAATATTACACAAGTGTAGATTGTGCTATGTATGCAATCAGGTAAGCAGGTAAGTTATGAATGAGATATTACACAAGTGTAGACAGCTTTTGTACTTATTCAGCAAGTTGTGAAGTGATTATTACTCAAGTGTTCTGTTCACATGTAATTTATGACAGAGGTGTAATATTACTATATATTGCATCTTCATGCTGATTGCTACAAGTGGCATGGTGTATTGTTTGATGAGTTTCTATTGATGATTAGCTGTCATTGTATTTACTCGTGTTGTTCAGTGGACATTGTCAGACAGTACTTGTCATTGTATTTAATAGCGCTGTTCAGTGGACATTGTCAGACAGTACTTGTCATTGTATTGAATAGTGTGATTCAATGGACATTGTCAGACAGTACTTGAGATTGTATTTGATGTTGCAGTTCATTGGACATTGTCCAATAGTACTTGAGATTTTATTTAACAGTGTTATTAAATGGACTTTGATAGTACTTGTCATTGTATTTAATAGTGCTGTTCAATGGACATTGTCAGACAGTACTTGTCATTTGATTTAATAGTGTTGTTCAATTAACATTGTACTTGAGATTGTATTTAATATTGCTGTTTAGTGGACATTGCCCAGTAGTACTTAAGATTGTATTTAAAAGTCTTATTCAGTGGACATTGTCTGATAGTACTTGTCATTGTATTTAATAGTGTTGTTCAATGGACATTGTCAGACAGTACTTGTCATTGCATTTAATAGTGTGGTTCAATGGACATTGTCAGACAGTACTTGAGATTGTATTTAATGTTGCTGTTCATTGGACATTGTCCAAAAGTACTTTAGATTTTATTTAATAGTGCTGTTTAGTGGACATTGTCCAGTAGTACTTAAGATTGTATTTAAAAGTCTTATTCAGTGGACATTGTCAGACAGTACTTGTCATTGTATTTAATAGTGTTGTTCAGTGGACATTGTCAGACAGTACTTGTCATTGTATTTAATAGTGTTGTTCAGTGGACATTGTCAGACAGTACTTGCCATTGCATTTAAGTGTTGTTCAATGGACATTGTCAGACAGTACTTGTCATTGCATTTTAAGTGTTGTTCAGTAGACATTGTCAGACAGTACTTGTCATTGTATTTAATAGTGCTGTTTAATGGACATTGTCAGACAGTACTTGTCATTGCATTTTAAGTGTTGTTCAGTGGACATTGTCAGACAGTACTTGTCATTGTATTTAATAGTGCTGTTTAATGGACATTGTCAGACAGTACTTGTCATTGCATTTAATAGTGCTGTTCAATGGATATTGTCAGACAGTACTTGTCATTGCATTTTAAGTGTTGTTCAATGGACATTGTCAGACAGTACTTGTCATTGTATTTAACATTGTTGTTCAATGGAGTCCGATAGTACTTAAGATTGTATTTAATAGTGCTGTTCAAGTTAACATTGTTAAACAGTTCTTGTTATTGTATTTAATAGTGTTGTTCAGTGGACATTATCAACCAGTAATTGTCATTGTATTTAATAGTGCTGTTCAATGGACAAGCATTCCTTTGTACTTTACTAAGCATTTAGCAAAGAAGTTTTACAAATACTCACTTCTAAGCACTTGGTACCTGGAAAAAATTTAAGTGGCTGACACTGAATATGATGGTGATTTCTTGCAACAAATACTGACTTCTGATAGTGATGATGACAATGATTTTGAAGGACATGAGGAGGATGAAATTATTGGAGCTGGCGAAGTGTTGATGGAAATACCCACGAGTGATTTTGAGACAGGAATTGACATGAAACTGGAGTCTGATGTACATGCTGGCTGGACAAGAAAAGATGGCATGCCTGTCAGCTCCCCCCCCCCCCATTCACTGGCAATTCAAAATTAAATGTCGAGATGGCTTATACTGAACCTATCAACTATTTAAGACTTTTTTTTGACAAGTTATTGCATCGGATAGATCAAACAAATTGTTGTGCAGATAGAGAGTTCATGGGGCAGACTTGAAGGAGAACAGTCTCTTGAAAAAATGGCAGCCTGTCACATCTGACCAGTTAAAACTCTTTTTCGCATTTATTATAGCAATGGGTTTGGAACATAAATCTGATCTCGATTCCTACTGGGCTACTGATGATGTGATATCAACCCCATACTTCAGCAAAATAATGAGTAGGGATAGATTTCTAGCTATTCTAAGCAATTTACACCTGGCAGACAATGAGAACAGTCAAGGTGACACTTTACACAAGATCCACCCAATGATTGAAAAAAATGAAGCATTTGCTGAGGTTTATTCACCATATATGAACCTCAGTTTTGATGAGGCTACCTGCCTTTGGAAAGGTTGTCTGAAATTTCGAGTTTATAAACATACCAAAATTAACAAGTTTGGCTTAAAGCTGTTCCAGGTGTGTGAGGCAAGCAGTGGATATTGTATTGGCTATTACATTTATGTTGGTAAAACAGGTGGAGGGTGGAGACCTTGACAGTTATTGTGAAGGACTAGAATTAAACATTGAAGAGCTGAGTAAAACAACAAAATTTGTGATTGGTTTGCTCTGCAAATGTAGTCTTTTGAGTAAAGGAACAGTATATATGGATAACTAATATTCACCACCTGAACATTTAACGAACTTGAGTTGTTAAATACCGCTGCATGTGGAACCTTGCGAACAAATAGAGTAGGTGTTGCAGAGGCAATGAAGGTTTAAAACAAACTAAACCAGGGTGAGTGTATTTTTTGCACAAAGGACAATTTGCTACTGGTGAAATATCATGACAAACGAGATGTAAATGTGATCTCAAGTTTTCATGAAGCTAAGGTAGCAGTGATCAGTAAAACAAATTTTGCAACAAACACACCTGTCATGAAACCCACATGTATTGTGGATTATGAGAAAAACATGGGAGGAGTATTTTTAAGTGACCAATTTTACCAGTACAATCATGTAGTAAGGAAATCCAAGAAATGGTGGAGAAAACTATTTTTTCATCTGTTGAATTTATGTATTGTAAACGCCTATCAGTTGTACCTGAAATTCTCACCTGTGCAGAAGAAACTTAGTCACCATGATTTCCGTGTTTAAGTAGTAAAGTCATTGGGTCAGGAAGCAGGAGATGTGTCTGAACCTACTAGGAGAGGACAAAAATTTGCTGGTGAGCAACCCAAATGCCTCTTTGGGAGACATTTCCCTGAATTTATTCCAGCTACACCTGGAGCTAAACATGCACACCCTGCATGCGATTGTGTTGTTTGTAATAAGACAAAAAAGGACCGTGAGGGATTCAGAAGAAAGCAAACATCTTTTAAATGTGAGACATGCCAAGTGGCACTTTATGTACTGATTGTTTCAGGTTATTCCACACACGTCTAAATTACAAACAAAGTGAATATAGTAGTTCAGATGAGTTAGAATAACACCTGAACAGGTAATAAACACAATAGGTGACTGTAAGCTCACAAGTGGACATGAGATAATGCAAATATATTAGAATAAATAACAAGTGAAAAATTTTCATGAACATTTATTACTGATTCTGGGGGTCTAAACTTACCATTGACATTCATGGAGTAGATGTTTACAAAACTGTTACTCTTTCTTTACCTGTGATTTTCACAATTCACAATTTAGATATAACATTGTGACAGACATAACATGTACATGTACATGGTTGAACTACTAAAGAATATAATATTTCTTAGATATATTTGAACTTTTCCATTAAAAAACAGAAAAAATACAGATGAAATGCAATCAAAACTTGTCATTTTACCTGTATTTGCACCTGTACATGCAAATATGTTAAACTTATACAGTCATGTGCCTTGATGCTCATCTTAAAGTTTAGACATCCGCCATCATTTTTCATATAGGGTTTGTGTATCTATTGTGTATATTTATTGAAATACATACAATTTAAAAACTATGCAGTTTTCTTCTTTTTATCAAACAATACAGCAATGAGGGATCTTGTACTGCAAAACAATATAGCACTTTAAGGGTTAAGTTATTTTCAAATAAGGCATGTCATGGTGATGCTGATAAAACTAAACAGAAAATACTAGAACATAGCCCACAAACAAAACAAATCAGGGCAGGTTGACTTGAGAATCTTGATCCAAATATTTGAGTTAGAAAAAAAGAATATTTACAAATAATATGAAACCAGAATTTATATCATTCTCAGCTACTGAAAAATGAATAACTTGGCTTTGAAAATAAAAACCAATGTATTATGAAAATTTCACAAAAAAAATTTTGAAAGTTTTTATGTGTATAGGGTAAGATTTTACTAATCCTTAAGCCACTGCATAGATAATTATAGTTAACTTCATGGGGTATAATTTTATTATTCCTTAAGTTCTGCATAGTTATATTATAGTTAACATGATGGAGTATAATTTTATTATTCCTTAAGTCACTGCATAGATATATCATGGCTAACATCATGGGGTATAATTGTATTATTCCTTAAGTCACTGCATAGATATATCATGGCTAACATCATGGGGTATAATTTTATTATTTCTTAAGTCACTGCATAGATATATTAAAGTTAACATCATGGGGTATGATTTTATTATTCCTTAAGTCACTGCATAGAATATTAGAGTTAACATGATGGAGTATAATTTTATTATTCCTTAAGTCACTGCATAGATATATCATGGCTAACATCATGGGGTATAATTGTATTATTCCTTAAGTCACTGCATAGATATATTATAATTAACATCATGGGGTATAATTGTATTATTCCTTAGATCACTGCAAAGATATATTATAGTTAGCATCATGGTGTATAATTTTATTATTCCTTAGATCACTGCATAGATATATTATAGTTAACATCATGGGGTATAATTTTATTATTCTTTAAGTCACTGCATAGAATATTATAGTTAACATCATGGGGTATAATTGTATTATTCCTTAAGTCACTGCGTAGATATATTATAGTTAACATCATGGGGTATAATTTTATTATTCCTTAAGTCACTGCATAGAATATTATAGTTAACGTCATGGGGTATAATTTTATTATTCCTTAAGTCACTGCATAGATATATTATAGTTAACATCTTGGGGTATAATTTTATTATTCCTTAAGTCACTGCATAGAATATTATAGTTAACATCATGGGGTATAATTGTATTATTCCTTAAGCCACTGCATAGATATATTATAGTTAGCATCATGGGGTATAATTTTATTATACCTTAAGTCACTGCATAGATGTATTATAGTTAACATCATGGTGTATAATTTTATTATTCCTTAGATCACTGCATAGATATATTATAGTTAACATCATGGGGTATAATTGTATTATTCCTTAAGTCACTGCATAGAATATTATAGTTCACATCATGGGGTATAATTTTATTATTCCTTAGATCACTGCATAGATATATTATAGTTAACATCATTGGGTATAATTGTATTATTCTTTAAGTTACTGCATAGAATATTATAGTTAACATCATGGGGTATAATTTTATTATTCCTTAAGTCACTGCATAGATATATTAAAGTTAACATCATGGGGTATAATTTTATTGTTCCTTAAGTCACTGCATAGAATATTATAGTTAACGTCATGGGGTATAATTTTATTATTCCTTAAGTCACTGTATAGATAATTATAGTTAACGTCATGGGGTATAATTTTATTGTTCCTTAAGTCACTGCATAGATATATTAAAGTTAACATCATGGAGTATAATTTTATTGTTCCTTAAGTCACTGCATAGATATATTATAGTTAACATCATGGGGTATAATTTTATTATGCCTTAAGTCACTGCATAGATATATTAAAGTTTACATCATGGGGTATAATTGTATTATTCCTTAAGAGACTGAATAAATATATTTTAGTTAACATCATTAACATAATATTTTGCATTAAAACATGAACAGATTAATGGACTATAACGATCATTGACTAATATAGCAGAAACTGAAATTTATGATTTACTTGTAGTAATTTCTGAAGAATATTTAGCATGCATTACTTGGTGTAATTGTCGTCTGATGTGGGAAGTGTTATGTCACACTAACATATGATTTAAATGACATAAAGATGCAAATAAATGTTAGCATTACTTAAAAGTAAATCAAATTTTATTCTTGGGGTACTTGGTAATGTACAAAACTACATGAAAATCATGACATTAAAAATGACTTTCCTCTCACATTTTTCTGCAAGTTTATATCATTTTTTTGGCAGGTTCCTGCTCTGCAGCAAAATAACCACTTTCAGTATACTGTAGGTCATACAAATTTAGGTCTGTTCCAGTAAAACATACATGGGACCCAGGGAAGGCATTTTTAAAATGGGGTACTCACCCATAGATGCAATTTAGAATTTTCTTATCATTTTAATTTAAACTGTGAAATCAAAGTACCCTGGCATATATTTTTTAAAAACTGCCTTCCTTTGGTACCATGTATGTTTAAATGGAAGAGTCCTTATAAGGCATAACTAAATCATGCCAGATTTCATGCTTGCTAAAATCGTGTGAAATGAACCTTTTTTTACACACATTTATACAAATGCATGCATTTCTGTTATGTACAATATGATTATCATTGAGAGGTGATATAATGGAATAAAAGAATGGAATAAATGAGTAATTTATGCAAATGTGTAATATATAAGAGCAAGATAAAATCAAAGCTAGTTTGGGTTATTACATTACTGTAAAAAGACATGCATGTTTAATAAAAAAAAACTAAGATCACATTTTGTCAATTTCTGTCCATACAATGTATCTAAAGTATGTGAATGTTCTTTTCAGGATTTCACTGTATTTGGTGGAAGTTTGTCAGGTGCTCATGCTAAGAAGATATGCAAGGTAAATTTAGATATTACATGTTTGTAACTTAGAATTTATTTGTTCACTTCCTGTGCTATTTTATAATGGTTTGGAATTACATATTCCTGGAAAGTAGTTTTGTGAGACCCTAACTGGAATGAATTTTCTCAAAGACCTCTTTTTCTAACATGGAGTTCTTTTTAATACTATTTACTCATCCTGTTCTTATTAATTAATTGATAATATAAGAACTTGCACCTGTAATCCACATGCTTTTTATTTTGCCTTGACTAAATTTAAGGGATCTTTTGAACTTCACCCACCGCACTGCCAACATCAGCTTAAGCATATATATGTGTACAGGCACACATCATCACAACCTTTAATTTCATTGGTCCTATATTTAGATGGGTTTGTTTGTGTCCTACCTACATATTGTTATGCCTGGAAACATTAAACTTGGTGGTGGGATGATCTTGATGAGTACTATACCTTCACAAAAGTAGGTCACTGAGCCATCTTTTGAGTTCAGTTTTTAAGGTTATTTCTCAGGCTTTGTTGATTTAGTTCATCAGAGCATTATGTATTATTATAAGTACAACACTTTTATATTATAAAAGAAGGCCACTGTGGCTTGCATCTCACATTTTACAGGTTAAGTTTTTGCATTTAGCTCATGACCGGTTTTTGCCCCCTTTTTACATAGTGTTACACCTAGAATGATGGAATTTGGTGAGGGGGATACATCTTGATAAGCACTACACCTACATCACAAAAGTATGCTGCTGTGACATATATTTTATACTTAACTGAATTTGGTTCCATTATTAGCTCACCTCTAGCAGTAAGCAATTGTACCTCCCCATCACTGACATCCACACAGATTATAGCGCATGTACACCTTAACTGAATGTCAACATCCTTACTCCCTAGGTCCTACAGAACAGATCTGAATGAGTTTAATAGCACCAACCCCATGGGGAGGGGACTGAACAAGCTTAATTTGTACAAATATGTACATGAGTTCTACATTTTAGGTTAAGTCTTGTGTTTAGCTCTGCTTTAGTTTTCGCATATTGTAAAAGTACCATCATACCTGGAATCTGTAACCTATTGAGGGGATGCATCTTGATGGGTACAAACCCTTATAACCAGGGGTCACATTACTAGGTGAAATGGGTGACTAAGTCCCTAAAAAATGTAAACTTTGCCTTGATCTGTTAGTTAAGCAAAAATGACTTAGCCCTGAGAGTTTTTTGAGGTACATTGAGTGACCATAGTTTTTGAGATGCTATCTTGCCTTAGCCAGGTAGTTCCAGTGTTGTGTTATAGCTCAAGGTGAAATGAAACCATGCATCAGGCCATCAGGGTGGTGGTGATATCAACTGCACCGACAAACAAACTCTTGCACACTCACAGGCATGTGTTTTGATAGTTAATTGACCATTAAACCTTTCCTGAGTAAGATTACAGATGCTCAAATTGTTGCTTACAATTTACTAAAAATCATAAATGTACTATATAATAGTACAAGGGAGGACCACTCTGGTGGCCTAGTGGTTAGAGCATCTGCCTCGGATACGGGTGGTTGTGGGTTCGATCCCTGGCCGAGTCATACCAAAGACTTACAGAAATGGTACTGACAGCTTCCTCACTTGGGGCTCAGCATTAAGAGGTTAGTGTTAGGACTGACTGGGTCAGACATCATGCTACATGTCTGTGACATGATGCCTCAGTGCTAGACATCACTATAAGCTGCCAAACTGCAGACATCATAGCAATGTGACTGAAAAATTGTTAAAACTACGTTAAAAATCCATATCACACACACACACAGTACAAGGAATGACACTTCTCTATCTTTTCATGCGACCTATTTAAGAATCAGTGCTGATATTTCAAGCAACACATCATGTAGCATAATAAATTTAGTATTATATAGTTCTGTACATGTAGGTAAATTGTAAGCATTGATATGGTCTCCTCTGAGTAAGATATCAACTTTCACTGCCTGATTTCTGCAAGTTATTCTTTGATGATAAAAACATACAAACATGCATTTTGCAACTTAAACATTAGTGTGTAAATAGCAGTTTGTGTTTTAAAAATAGATTTGGAGATCTGAGTATTTTAACTATATGCATGCATTATTTTCTTCATAAAACCAGTTTGAAACTGTAAGTGAACCTGTCATGGAGAAATAATGGCAGACATTGCTGTGTCTGGGAAGTACCACTTTATTAGATTGTCTGTTCTCCTAAACCATTTGGCAGATATATAAAGGAAAATATACTGATCATAGAAAGAAAAGTCTAAATTTTATCTTATTGAAGATTTAGCCTTAAATGCAAATGTGTAAGTTAAAAACTTATGGGACAATGCTAGTGGAGTTTGAGAAACTCAAGGTCATAGTTGTTTTCTGGTTTCATTCATTTTTTTAAAAATATAAAAAAGCAGCAAAGCAATTACTATTTAACCAATGCCTACCATTACCTCAAGTACGTAGCCAAATAATAAAACCTTAAATTTGCAATCCAATCAGTGGGCTGTGGTAACAAAGCTAGTATGCGGCTGGTTACATTAAGAAAAAGCCTCTTTCTAAAAATAGATGCACTCACAATTTGGCTGTCTCGATTTTGTTGGAAAGAAGAGTTTTATTCATTCATATATCGACTTAACGCTTTTGTGTGTTGTCTATGAATAGTTATGCTTATGTTTTATCGGCAACAAAGAAATTAGGATGAATAGTATGATACGAAGATGTGTGCATTTGCTGTCATGTACATGGTGCAAGGGTTGTTTCAGACATGTTTAGAAATCTTTTCAACTGCAATTTTATAGTGAACTTTCAGAAAGTTAAGAACAAATTCTTAATTACAGGTAGTTGAATTAAAAAATTTCACTAACTTGCGATTACAATACTGTGATCTAGTAGGTCCTATCTAATAAAATTCATTACGATATATAGTTTATACTGTGCTCTTTTAGAGTCATATGGCCAAAATAAACTACAAATGAATATGGTAATTTTTATGCACATACCAAATGTGTTTATAATTTAAATTCAACTTGGAAATTTTACTACATGAAAATAAAGTATTGCTTAAAATGAGATATGCATATTGGGAACTAGAGGGCATAATTCAAATAAGAGAATGAAAAAGCACATAAGCAGACACATACTTTTTTGTGTTTCTTGCTTTGTACAGACTTCTCCTTTATCAGCTCTCACTTCACCCTATTGTGTCCAAAAGGAAAAGTCACTTTTCTCTGACATTGAAGCCTAGCGTGACCCCTGCTTATAATATATCAAACTTTAATTTCATTTTGTAGTTTACATTTATTTCTCAAGTTCTGTTCATGACAGGATCATTAGATTATATAGTTGTATGTATCTCTTTTAGTACCATACTCTTAGCATGAAGGAAGGTCACTGTCATCTACATTTCACGTTTTATTGGCTTAGGTTAAGTATTTGCTTTCAATTTATGACCATTTAGGGTTTTTTTTCACCCTCTTGGTATACAGGTATACTGTTAAACATAGCCATTAAAATTGGTGAGGAGATGCATCTTGATGTGTGCTACCTCTCCTTGCAGAAGTATGTAACTGTGATCTATATTTGACACTTCACTGTCTTTGATTCAGTAATGTGCTTAGTTTATTTCTCAAGGTTTCAAACTGGATGATTGTATGCATCTCTGTTAGAATGTAACTGTCACCTAGATCTAACATTTTACTGGCTTATGTTTAGTTTTGAAGGTTTAACTCCAAGCCAGATAGTTTCTTTTTTTAGCACCCTGTATACATACTATTACTCATAAGTGAATATACTTTATAGAATATTATACCGTCATCACAGGAGTAGTCACTGTGACTCATATTTCATGCTTCACTACCATGGTTTCAGTCTTAAGTACTGTTTATGCCAGAATCATCAGCATAGGCACCCCTATTAGCACCACCTTTACAACAAAATGTCATTGTGACCTAATGTAAAACATTTTTATTTTTGTGCATTTAGCTCATGACCAGATTAGTGTTTTATCTACTGTATAATATTAATATACCTAGAATCATGAAAGGTGAATCATGGTGAGAAGGTGTATATTGACAGGTACTACAGCCTCATCATAAAAATAGGTTACTGTGACCAAATGACTACATAGATTTTTGGCATTCTCTGTGCATACTGTCATTTATAAAATCATGGAACATGGGGACTCATCTTGATAAACATTGCTTTCTCATTTAAGTAGATCAGTATCAGCCATATTTTATGCTTCATTGACTTGTTAAAATTTTGTGTTTGATGTTTATTTCTCAGGATTGTTCATGCTTTAATTGTGAAATGGATGATGATGCGCATCTCATTGTGACCTGTATTTCAGTTCTACTGGCTCTGGTTAACTTTTTTATTTAACTCACCACGTGAAGGTTTGGTGTGCTTTATGCATACTGTGCTATCAACAGTGATGAAACTTGGTGATTAAGTACATCTTGTTAAGTTCTACTTCCTTTTTGTCAAAAAAAGTTTATATGACCTGCTAAACCACTTTGTTCAAACTTTGCTAAAAGTTCATTTCTTGGGTGTTGTTTACGTTCAGTCATGAAACCTGATCATTGAATGCATATTTGTTACTACAATGCCCTTGCAACCAAAAACAAGATCATAGTGACCTGTATTTTATGCCTTAACTAATATGATATAAGTATTTATGTTTGTGATCATATTGAATCAAGCATGTTAGACCTATGTACGTGTGACTCTTCTCAGCTGGGCTTTTTTGACCAAGGGCGGTTAGAAGTAGGAATAATGTTATTCAGTGGTAAACTTTCATTGACTAACTATGCATTGTATATTACCCTCATCAGGTTAACTGTATATTGTAAATGTGAATACATTTAGGAATTCGATGTGTGGACTTCATTCTGCATACTCTTCATGCAAGGCCTCACCAGTAATTATTGATGTGTGAACTAGGCTGGCTGTCATTTAAAGATTTCCTAGTAATACTGGGTTTCTAGGGTGGACAAGCAGATTGTAATAATGATTATAGAAAATGTATACAAAAATAACTTATAACCTCTACATTTATTTGGTAGAAAAGATTGTTAATGTTCTTTTTTATTCTTCCTCTGTATTTTATGACTTGCTGATATTGGTAAAGAGGTATATATGTGTCCATTAGGTAATAATCTAGAGGTACATGTTGTTTCTGGCAGGCATTTTCAAATCGACTGGATTCCACAAATTTATAGTCTTGGACTTACGGCTCAAGGAATTTTCACATCATCTTTTAATTGCTGTTCCATCAGAATGGATGCTTAACATGGATTCCCAAAATCCCAGACAAACAACTCTTCTCAAATGCGACAGTTTCTGACAGATTGAGCTCCACCCATTTTCATTGGAAGCTTTTGATCTCATAATTACTTCCTTCTCGTATATCATGTCTGCTTTAATGCAGAGATCATCACATTGTTATCCAAATGTTCTAATGCACCACATTTCTCTGGAGCAATGACAAATATTTAGAAATAATGTTCATATTCTTTATACGAATGAACTAAAATATACAGCAAAACAACCATGTTTATTGTCAGGACCTGTGTGGCTGAGTGGTCTAAAGCGCTCACCATTACGGATCACTGCCATCTCACCTCTATCTGTGTGGGTTCGAGTTGCGGGTTCAGCCTATGTGGGTATGTGAGAAAACTTACCAGTAGCTTCTTGTGGGTCGGTGGTTCTTTCTAGGGTTTTCCTGGGTTCTTCCTCCACCATTAATACTGGCCGCCATGTATAGCCTATCTTGTGCAGAAAAATGGCATTAAACTCCACAACAACAACAACAACAACCATCTTTATTCTATACATATGTTTAATCTTCTAACTGTGTCCTTCGTTATAGTTGTGTTATTTTCAATTTACTATATCACCATTATCACCTACACCCTTCCTCTGCTCAACTAGACTCACCTATTTCCCTAAAAATGCAGGTATCATTTCCTGGAATCTGTGTTTAAGATGGTGCTATTTGATATATATATATATATATATATATATATATATATATATATATATATATATATATATATATATATATATATATATATCCTATTTATTTTTAAAGGATGATTACGAAACTGGCATGGCAGTGCACTATTCAGCATTTTTTTTTTCCTGTTTAATTATGTCTTTGTCTCTCTTCTGTAGATAATGGACCAGGCCATGCTAGTAGGAGCACCTGTGATTGGCATAAATGATTCAGGTGGTGCCAGAATTCAAGAAGGAGTGGAGTCACTTGCTGGTTATGCATACATCTTTCAGGTGAATATTTTTACCGTGCAAAGCATGCACTTAGTAAGTACAAGACTTGTGGAGAGAGAATAACAGCAATGTACTATGATTTACTATGGTTCATTAGTATACATATGCAGAAACAGAAACGTTTCTTTCAGATTGGTTTCCCACAGAGTAACCAGACTAGAAAGTGTGGTTGCCCAACAATAGAAAACAGCCGTGCAACTTTTCATGAAGAGAATAAAATACATCTTGATCAAGAGATGTTAACAACTATTTTAAATGTCAACCAAACAGTTTGAAACTCCCAAATAGATATTTACGGAATTCAAAATCCAGTTGATAAGCAATTAGCTAAGAGGTCAGTAAATGCTTATTGAAGTGAAGAAAATGTATCACTTAGTACCTGTAGCAGAAATGAAACACTGCATGCCATTGAAGTTTATTTAAGGTACAGTCTTATGGTCAGTATGAATTAATTTATAAAAATTTTAATCCTTCCTGAACGTTGGAACTTTATTAACAGGACATAGACGGTATAATGTTTGTCTGACCTTCAGCCAGTATAAAACATTGAACAGCTACAATTCTAAATCAACTTGACAGCAAAACACTTAACTGTTAACACAGCCAAATGAGGCTTGATAGTTTTAGCTCCATTTTATCTCATTTAGTTTCTTGGTAGAATACAGATTTAACTTTGACTTTGCCCATATCCCACCTAAGTCATCTATTTTTATAAATCATGCTTAGTTACACTTAAAAAGCGTGACATGCTTAGTTACACTTAAAAAGCATAGAAGATGCTTAGTTACACTTAAAAAACATATAAGATGCTTAGTTACATTTAAATAGCATATGACATGCTTAGTTACACTTAAAAAGCATGACATGCTTAGTTACACTTAAAAAACATATAACATGCTTAGTTACATTTAAATAGCATATAACATGCTTAGTTACACTTAAAAAGCATATAACATGCTTAGTTACATTTAAATAGCATATAACATGCTAGTTACACTTAAAAAGCATATGATATGCTTAGTTACACTTAAAAAGCATATAACATGCTTAGTTACATTTAAATAGCATATAACATGCTTAGTTACACTTAAAAAGCATATGACATGCTTAGTTACACTTAAAATGCATATAACTTGCTTAGTTACATTTAAATAGCATATAACATGATTAGTTACACTTAAAAAGCATATGACATGCTTAGTTACACTTAAAAAGCATATAACATGCTTAGTTACATTTAAATAGCATATAACATGCTTAGTTACACTTAAAAAGCATATGACATGCTTAGTTACACTTAAAAAGCATGACATGCTTAGTTACACTTAAAAAGAATGACATGCTTAGTTACATTTAAATAGCATATAACATGCTTAGTTACACTTAAAAGCATATGACATGCTTAGTTACACTTAAAAAGCATATGACATGCTTAGTTACACTTAAAAAGCATGACATGCTTAGTTACACTTAAAAAGCATATGACATGCTTAGTTTCACTTAAAAAGCATGACATGCTTAGTTACATATACATAGCATGACATGCTTAGTTACACTTAAAAAGCATGACATGCTTAGTTACATTTAAATAGCATATAACATGCTTAGTTACACTTAAAAAGCATGACATGCTTAGTTACACTTAAAAAGCATATAACATGCTTAGTTACACTTAAAAAGCATATGACATGCTTAGTTACATTTAAATAGCATAACATTTATCTTGAGCATCCAAGCGGTCAGTATTGCTTGTTCATGTTTTTAACTTTGGTGTTGTTCACCCAAACAGGACTAGAAAATCAAGTTTTATTGTTTGTAGTGGAAAATTCTTACTAATGAAGATATATTATGCTTTGTTGATTCAAAAATGAGAACAAGTCATAAGGTCATTGCACTTGGATCAGTAAAATTGGCCCTAGCTACCTATACTTTATCAAGCAATGACATTCTGAGGATTATCACAGGTTTAATTACCAAGACTCCTGGCATAATTATTCTCAGCCTTAGTGAGTGAAAAAAACAGTTAATAGCCTGCTTTTATTAACCTTGCATCAGAGTGAACATTGCTCAAAAACTACATGTAATCAGAATCTGGTTATTAAGTTGGGCTTACGATTTTACAAGTTTAATTGCTCAAAGCTAACATTTAGATGTCCTGAGCTGGTCATAACCATATATTTCCATGCCTGACATACATTAAAATCTGACAGAGGTTTTGAGACTAAAAGAGAATGCACCACTTAAAAATTCTACTTGGTCTTTGGTGGTCCTAGAAAATTCCTAACACAAATCAAGACAATTATCCATTTGGATTTTTTTCTTAATAGTATAATTTCATTCTTTTAATATATTGGCAGAATGTTTAACAATATGTTGTCAAAACTACAATTCCTCATGTGCATATATGTTATCAAGTAGTTTGTTAAAAAGGAAACAAATTTGAAGTGATAAAATCACATCGGTATTTAAACATACTTGTAACTGAAGGAAACTTGAATTTGCTGAGACTCTGCACTAGACATATTATGTTCGTAAAAGGCAGATGGTGCCTATTGAGCTGTATAGGAATAAAAACAAATCTGTATAGTAGCAGATATCCTGTATATATGTGCCTAAAAAGTTGGATCCTACTGTAAAAAAAACGTGGACCCTGATCTTCCATTACATTATGTGTCAGCCAATCACATGGAGGAAAGTTCTCCATCTTTTGATGGAAGTTCTATCTTCTGAATGGCCCTACAGGTATATCTTCCAAATTGTGCAAATCTGTTGAGTTTGGAGGGTTTATGGTGGAGTAGGAGGTTAAAGTAGTTGGAAAGAGTTTTGTAAGAAAAAATGCTTAGGGATACTAATTTTGAAACTTATGATTTACTGTGGAGTGAGAAAAAGGAAGTTTTAATGCAGTATTCAGCTCACTGAAGGCTCCTCTGATGTGTTCTGCTGAATCATGAATTCATTCTCCACTCCATATTTAAAAAAAATAATTGCATTTTCTTGGTATTCATCAGTCAGGTCAGTTGCAATTTCTGCATTTTTTCTCTCCATTTCATTACAGTTACAAATTTTATAAATGGTTAAAAGAAAACCACATTCTTTTGAGTTGAAACTTCAAAGCATAACCGACTACTTCTCCCAACTGCTGGTCCAGTATGGTGGAAAATGTGTTGTGCATTTCAGCAGCTTTATACAATTATATATCCTGACTTACTTTCTTGGTGAGAACACTCTGGATGTATAGTCACTTTGACAAGAAAGAAAGAAATAACCAGTTTGATCCCAAGAGATTTGTACTGAATAAAAAATTAAACACAAGACATTATAACTTTATCAATATTTAAGTTACTTAACAAAAATAAAGAATTTCTGATCATATAGTTTTAGTTGTCCATTGTGGGTACGTTTCCTTTTTTATGCTTTTTGTTATTGTTTGAGCCTTTCTGAAATAGATGTTTATCTGCTAGAATTTTATTAGTAGCAATTATCTTGTTTAACATCAGATCAGTTATGTGTTGAGATGATGGAAGCACATTTTTTTTCTCCAAATTACGATGAGAAATTTATGTGTTAATGTTTCAATGGATGTTTGCATCAACTTTAAAAAATTAGAATTTTGGATTGTTCACTTACAATTTTCATCCAAAAATATAGTTTCAAAATTTCACCTTTTTTCCCCCTGGACCCAAAAAGGCTGGGGGGGGGTCAAGATGACCCCGTTGACCCTAGGCCTACTTTTAGTATTGTGGGTGTTTTTACAACTTTCACCCATACAGTCAGGGTCTGGATGGTTTGTTCTACTGGATATTCTGAACAAACTGCTTGGACCTTGGTCTTCCAGCTCATTATGCAATGGCAGATCTGGGACTGTGCAGTTTGCATTTGGAACTGACTTGTAAATCATTATATGTGGTAGGCTTAATCATTTTTTGATGAGGATTAAAAGAGGCAAAAAGTGTGTGTTTGTGTGTATTAAGATTTTTTACATGGCTTTAACAATTTTAGTCATATCGCAACTATGTGTGGAGTGTGGCAGTTTTTTGTTATGTCTAGCTCAGGAGTATCATGTCACAGACAATTAACATCATGTCTCGCTCAGTCACATTATCTTGACACCAGCCACTAAGTCCTAACACTAACCTCCTAATGCTAATCACCAAGCGAGGCCGCTGCTAATACCATTTTTATAGGAATTTGGTAGGACTCGTCCAGGGTTCAAACCCATGACCTCCCACATCCAAGGCAGACAAAACAGGCAAAGAAAATATAAACAGTCAGTAATGGGTATGAAAAAGCATATTTAGACTCTTTTTAAAGTAGTTTTTAGAAAATAGTACAAACCACTTTAATTAAATTAGGTTCATCAGTACTGTGCAATTCCAATGATAACATAAAGGCAGGCATTGCTAGCATACAGTATAAAAACTCCCATTCACTCAAATTTTATTTTATGATGTTCCAGCTATATAAAACATGTTTTTTAAACAAGTAAATTAAAATTTAAGTTCTAAAGCATTTAAATATTTATAAATTCAAATAATATTTTTCAGATGTTTTGTTTTTCAGAGGAATGTGAATGCTTCTGGAGTAATTCCACAGATATCTCTTGTCATGGGACCCTGTGCTGGTAAATAGACTATCTTTACATCACTGTATCATGCCATGCCATTCCCCATACATTGTTAAATCTGTCTCAAAATAAACTCAGACAGATCAGATCTGGACTTTGTTGATGGCTTATCCTTGGGGTAAAAAAGAAAACAAAGTCTGATTTTGAGGATGAAAAGGCCATAGATCAGTTAAAGAAGAAAAATGGTTCCACACAACTTTGACTCATGAACCTGGATGAAACTCTGTTCCAAAGAATGCTAAGATGTTATGTTCAAGTTTATTAAAATTATACCTCTGCACCATTTGTTTCATTCCTGAGATTTTGGTACAATAGTATTGCTGACTCCATCTAGCTTTTATCATTTGTAGTTTATCTTTAGGACTTATGGAGGTACTTATCTTGTACTCAGTATCATTTGAAGTCAGGTTTAGACAGTATTAAATCTTTTTTTCTGCCATTGATGGTAACTTTAGGCATTTTCATGGCATCCCTAGGTATTCCTGGCATAATTCTACATCATAGCAGGGGAAAATGATTCCAAATACTTTATGATAATTCTTTCACGAAGGATATTGCTGTTTGCAGGTTAACCCTAGGATAAGAGTTCTTTTTTATTGGAACAGTTCATATTTTATGCATTATATTATTACTCGGCTTGGTGAGACTTGTTTGTCTTATTAGAAACCTGCTATGGGAGTATTAGTTGTGTCCCATTTTTCATGCAGGTTAACCGTATTTGTTATATTTATATGGGGGGCTAGGGTTGGGGGTTGTATATATTGTGGTAGATCATGTGTATCAGTGTGTTCCTCCAGTTACTGGTCACTGTTTTCTTTTTAGCAGAGCTCTGCCTATACCAATATAGGGAGAGTAATTATATTTGGTAGGCTGTTGTAGGATGATAAGTAGATGACAAGAAAGACTTTAGAGTCTGGATGCAGCACCTTGGGAGGAAAGGAGGGTCAAAGGTCACATCATATATAATAGGTGATCACATTTGGTAGTTTCAGAAGGGTGGGTAGATGGGGAAAGAGTTTTGAATCCTAAATGCAACCAGGGGGTTGGTAATGGGGAATGGAAGTGGCAGGGTGCAGGCAAAACTTAAAAAGTGGATTGTTTAGATGGCTTTCATCTCTTAGGCTTTTTTAGATTAACTCAAGCTATTGGTATGGTACATTTTTTGAACATTTTGTATGGTACATTTTTCTTGCTTGGTTAGGGTCATCCTCAGAAAGTTCTGAACTGACCCAGAACAAAGTAGGTCACAGTGATCTACTTTTTTGCATTGTATGTATATGTTAAAATATCCCATTGCTATATAATATTCTATTGTTAAGAGTCATTTCCTGCCATTAGCTCAAGATTCATGCAGTGCAGTTAATTGGTAGACAAGGATTCCTGTTTAAAGATTGACAGTATTTCTTCCGTTAGTACTAAAACTTCTAGAAACATTGTTGATGTTAATGATACTATAACCATAATGATGTCGTCAAGAATGTTAAGGAATGCACTTGAGATAGGTGTTTCTCACATTGCTATGTTACAGGGATAAATCAATTCTACATCAAAGTTGAATCAATGACTATTTCTTTATTGTTTTTGTCTGTCTCAGCTAATCTTATAAGGGTAAACCTACCTTTTTACACTCTGTCTTAAGGTAAGGAAATTCACAATGGATATTTTGGTGTGTGAAAGTTGCATCAGCATTCACAATATGCCATTTTTACTTTGACCGTCATTTTTTGTTCATAAGTTTGAGAAAAAGTTTCCTTCATTATGTTTCACTGTAGGATAGTAGAATTTCACTCAATAAAAATTTTGTGTCAGACACGAAAGCCTCATGTGTAATTATCCTATCCTACTGTGGTGCATATGAAATTCTACTAATCCCACCTGCACATGTATATAGGAATGAAAGAATAATAGAATCCAATATATGCATTGCTGTTGGATTGGGAAATTCCACTCAAAAGGTCAGAATTTGTAGACACAAACCAAGCTTTGCCTGAGGGTGGGTTTGGTTGGGGAGGGGGGGGGGGTTGCAGCACAGCATTTTGTACTAGAAAATAGTTTTTTGGGAAACAGCATAAAATGTTTAGTATATTCATGATAGGCTGTTATAATTTATCATTTCGGTACAGAAACAACAATTAACTGTGTAGATTTTGTCATTTGGGTTTCACAAAACCCTATGTTGTTACACTACTAAACTCAACTCATTGTTTATGGCATTTTACTTTTTTCTTCCAAGGTGGTGCTGTGTATTCTCCTGCCCTGACAGATTTCATTTTTATGGTGAAGGTGAGTTTTTTTTAAAAACCGTAAATGAAAATATGCTGACATGGATAGTATTTATGGGAATTTAATTTGGAAATAAACTGCATAAAAACATTTTAAACTCGTTTCTCTCCAGCATCAACCAGTCACACATTGGCATGCTTGAATGACTTCCTCCTTCCCAGCATAACACCTTCATTTGCCTGCAAACTTGCAAACTTGAGCTTGTGTTAAATCTCTACAGACCGCTCTGGTGGCCTAGTGGTTAGAGCATCCGCCTTGGATGCAGGAGGTCATGGGCTCGATCCCCAGCCAAGTCATACCAGAGAGTTATAAAAATGGTACTAACAGCTGCCTCGCTTGGTGCTCAGCATTAAGAGGTTAGTGTTAGGACTGGTCAGCCTGGTGTCAGGATGTTGTGACTGGGTGGGACATCATGCTACATGTCTGCGGCAGGATGCCCCAGTGCTAGACATCACTATAAACTGCCACACTGCAGACATCATAGCAGTATGACTAAAAAAATTGTTAAAGCTACATTAAAAATCCAAATCACACACACAGGCACACAAATCCCTACACTTTCTATTACATATTCGCACCCCTCAACTACTAGCAAACCCTACTCCTACCTTGATCCAAGGGTTGTAATCCAAATCATTTATATCTGTTTTGAGTCAGAACTTACAGCATAGCTGCTATATTTTTATATTTGATCTTGGTCTTTGTCTCAGGGACATCAGGGAAGATCCTCAAATGCTATACATTAGAGGTTGTTATCACATCACAGAAACTGTATACAAATTTAGGTAAATTTCCACCTAGTGGTTAGGAAGAGAAAAAATTATGGATACATGTTTAAACAGAGAAAGTTATTGCATTCTCTAAAGAATGGGGATAAATTCAAAACAGCTAACTATTCTGTCAAAAACATTGGGCCCAGAGTACATAAAGTTTTTAAGTTTTACTATATATATATATTTGTATGTAAGTTCAGATTGTTAGGTAATATAAAAAAGATGCAATTGTCACCAGTTGTATTTACATGCCCCCCAAAAAGTAATGCATTTCCTGTTGTGATGTCTGTTCTTTAGTCCATTGGTCAGTTCTTGGTATTGTTTAGTGTCTCGCGAATTTGAATTCTTTGTCATCTGTTCTCACAAATTTTGCAAATAGCTTACCTCTGGGATAAGAAAGAAATCTGATAAATTTTGGGATCAGAAATCAAAGGAACCGACTAGAAAATTTCTTGACATAATCTAAATCTGGATCACATATCAAAGTTTGTGGAGGGCTTGCTCTTAAGGTCAAGAGAAGGCCTATTGATTACAGGGTCAGAAGCAAAGTAGAATTCTTCTTTTCTCCTGACTAGAATCAGATTTTTCTTGATATAGTCCATTTGTATATCATCTCTGATCCGGTTTTTGAAAAACGGTCTCTGCTCCCATTCCGCAACGACCTTGTAAATTTTTTGTTCCATATATTAGTTAGCACACGACTCATAAAGAGTATTCTGATTGGTCAAAGGTTTAAATTCATCGATTGAATCTTCATGTAATGAAAATGATGGCGATGGAAAGAAGAAGCATGCTTGCAAAACATGGCATCCCGAATTGTTGAGATAGACCATGACATGTAAAGTTTAGATAAAGGTTTGATAAATGTATGGAAATGGGAATGGCTGGAGGAAAAAGTTGGCGGAGATTTAATTGTTTATAAGAAAACTGAACTCTAGAGGACTGGCATTTTGTAATCTCTGCTGTACAGTAGTCATCGTTGGAAGAGTTTGGAACAGCACCTACAAAAGAAGCTGCATACGGAAAAATTGTATCTCAGAATGCATCAGGAGAAAGTGCATTTAATTACTGTAAGAAGAAAGATTTCTTGCATGAGAGAACAGTTCTAGCCCTCTGTCAGAATATGCACACTGCATGTCACCAATACAAGCACCAGCTTGAAAGGAAAAAGGCTCTCATTGAGAAGGAAAAGAAACGATTGCACATTGAGCCAAAAGTCAGTGGTGACAAAAAGAAAGACTAAAGAAATCTTTGCCAAAACCGCAGAAAGAGCTCGACTGGCATATCAACAGGTTGTGTCCATTGGAGAAAAAGACAAGTGAATATATGGGATTATTTGTATAGATTTTATGTACTTGGGTGTTTATTTTACAGATTTGTTATGAAAAGAGAGAAGTATAATATATTTAATGCAAAAATTGAGAAATTATTGTGACTTATGTACAGTGTGAAAACCGACATGCACATGAAATAAATTCAGCATCAATAGTTTTGGAGAACAAATTCATGTGACTATAAATATTGTGAAATTATTGAAGTCAAGTTGAACATTTTTGGCAAGTTTATTAGTTAATCAAATGATTATTTTGGTTTATTTTATGATCATAAGTTGCACCAGGAGCAGTTTTTTATGAGTGAAAAATGCGATTTTACTGGGGTTCTTTGGCCCTCTGTTCCCCGGATCGGGGGCACTGCCTCTCTAGACCTCATTGGGGGAGGACCCCCAAACCCTCCTTAAAATTTTTCTGCCTTTTTTATGGAAGAACAAAATCATATCGGCAAAAGATCAAATGTCAGTATTCGTTGTAAACCACTTCCTCGGTGCCTTTCATCACCTGATCACCTGATGAAATTATACATATTTAAAATAGGTAGAAATAAAAAGAAAATGAAATTTGTTTTTTTTTCTTTCAAACATTGTATTCATTTTGTAACATTTCCAAGTAATGCATGTTATCAGTCCTTTAAAACTAAGGTTTTGTGATTTTGGTTCCCATTGTGCAAGAGTTATCAAGGGAGAGGTGAAGTGTCCTGACCTGGGTCATTAGCTGCATGGCGGTAACATTTGCATATACAGGTTTCATCCATGATGTAATTTTTCTCTCCAGTTAAAAAAGACTTAGATTATATCACCACTCATATCTCACCTCTGTCCACATGAGTAAAAGTTTAAGTTGAACCGACAGGGTAAGGTGGGAAAAGTGGCTCTTCCCAGGGTCTTCTTGGGTTCTCCTCCACCAGATATACTGGCTGCCATGTATAGCATATCATGCTGAAAATGGCATTAAATCCGACAAAACTTAAACCAAGTTAGAAGAGAAATGATGGTTTCTAAGTTAATGATCCTCACAGCCATTAAGGTGATTGTTTATCCCGCATCCATTAAAAGACCTGATTTTCTTTAGCATACTGATAGCATCCATGAGCTTGTCTTCCACTATTTGCTTGTCACAGAGAGTCAAAGTTTCCTTTTGCAGGGCTGCTTGGTAGCTGTTAAATAAGCTCCTTTGATCTGATAGTTCTTCAATTTACACTCTAGTAGTTCATTGATTTACATTCTTGGCACAATCCTTGTCAACGGTCTTGTCAGGTGCAAGGTCAAAATAAATGGGCTTTTTGGACATATTGATGATAAGGTGACCATTGTACACCACTCCCTTGATAACTCACACCCTGTTAACTCAAAAATCTGTTTATAATGCAGGGTCAGGTATGAATCCCATTTTTAAATCAGAAAATACCCCAAAACCGATCCCTATTTGTTGAACTTGAAGCAAATCGCAATCAAAATTGGTAATGAAAACTTTGATATATCACTCGTTTTTTTTTCGAAAACGGTAGATAGGACCTGGAAATTTGAATCAACTTTAAAAAGAAGTGATAAAATTTGTTACATTTTCTTTCCAAACGACAGTCTTAGTACACCGTAAATTAACGGTATTCAAGGGAATTTCGATCAATGAAAATGCCCCTTACTCCTAGTGGAGGCAGTACTTTAATAAATGAATTCCAATTAAATATTTTTTTATTAACTGAAATTTGTGTTCTAGTTTTATCTTTTAGTTCTTTTATTAAGTGCCAACTTTGTTTTGATATTGGACAAACGGAAGCATTTGTTGTATTGTTGCACTAAATAAAAACGGGCCTCCTTTTCTATTCTCATGTTAATTATGTCTTTTGAGTCAGAGGAGGTGGAATTAACAAGAAAGTTAAAAGGCATACAAATCCTACATGCCTAAGAAGCAGCAGCACCGGTTGTGTGTCGGATACCTCATTTCAGTCAATCAATCGAACACTGTTATAAATGTTATTGTTTATGTAATCTAATTAAACTACCTTAAATTAACCTACTCAATCATAACTGATTAAAGATGGCAAGGCAACCAAGCGAAATGAGCTTTGTTTCACAGATATGGACAATTGTGGGGAAAACAAGTTTCAGAGAATTCCTGAATTCGCATGTAGAGATATCATCAAGGATGATAGGAAGTTTCACTGTTACTTGCAGTGAAATCATGGCATCAATATCTTACTAATTGTTCAGTTAAACAAATGGAGTTTTGACGTAGACGATGGTCTCACAAAATGTTGCATTTTTTTTTATAAAAAGGAATCTTTTTTGTAGTGTATCAACAGTTAGTCTGGTTTCCTGCCTGGAAGATCCCTTTTTCAGACAATACTATCATAACACTCCTGACTAGTCAGCAAAACAAAAAGCAGTGATGTAATACTTTAATTTTTTTGTGCACCATGTTGGTTGTTGAAACCAGTTGGAATCATGTTATCAATCTTTCAGATGTTGGACATTTTAAAAATAAATGTAATTTATACAGAACAATGAACAACTTCATCAGAAAAAGTGCTTTATTGACAATTATTTACAATGCTATTGTAAAACACGGATTTAGTCATTAAGCAGCCCAGTTTCCCCTTCCCAAACCCTGTGGTTCTCTGGATGTCTAACGGATTTTTGGGAGGTGCCTCGGTAACTTACACCAGCGCTTATAGTGCAGTTTTTGGACCCCAGTGTGCATGAGTTATCGAGGGAGAGGTGTATTTGTCTTTCTCTTGCCAACTTGCCATGCACACAGACGAAATACCTAGGCCGTCAGGTAGTCGTCAAACTCCTACATCTTTTGCCATTTCCTTATAAAAGCATAGAATTCATTTTGCTGTCAAGATCCTTTGGAAGTCTCTAGGAAGGAAATGATTTAGTGTTAAGAGTTAAGTCACTCCTTGCCACAAATCTGGTTTTGAAGCTTTATGTTCTGTATTATGTCATTAATCATTTCTAATTATTATTTGTTGGCCAGCAGAAAAGAGAAAAAACCTGCAGCTGTTGAGAACTGCCACTGCAAATTCTCAGTGACAGTTGTTCCTGAGATTGCACTGAAAATTAAAGGGCAACTGTTGAGCCTCTTGTTTTCCCATCACATCATTCTGATGCCTTAACAGAAGCAGTAGACCAAAAAGGAGGGTGTGTATAGAAAATCACTCTTGCTTTCCCATCACCTCATTCTGATGCTGTAACAGAAACAGCAGACTGAAAAAGACGGAGTGTATAGAAAAACAGCAGTGATCGTTAGTGTCATTTCAGCTTGGTGAAAAATTGTCAGATGCACAAAGACAAGTAGGGAGAAAGTCAACACAACATTCCTGACTAATTCTGACATGCTGTTTAAGACTTGTCTCTACATTTTATCAATATCTAGGCAAAATATTGTGGCGAAAATATCTCTGAACATGACATTTTACTAGTCAGGTTTGAAAGTAGCACACGTCTAACTCATAAAGAAACTCCTGTGTTGTCAGCATCACAAGTGTTCCAAGAAATGTCTGGTTATTTTGCAGTCTTGAACAAATATAACAATGTTCTGAATGATGATAGTTCCTCCTCCTCATCAACATCTTCCAAGGTATTGACGTTGTAGTTCAAATTGACTGAAGGTGGAAAATGGCATTCTAACATTCTAATCATGAACAACCTTACATCCCACATTATGTGATAGATAATTATGTAGAGAAGGTGCCAAGAAATGAGACCTTGTTCCTTCTCAACATTTTGATCTGTCTTTGTGTAGAACCCTTAACACTTGGAGTTTTCCTCCCAAACACATCAGACAAGAAGTCATATCCCAGTTCAAGAAACCTCCATACAGAATGTAATGTTCATGGATAACACACTACAAAACCATTTTGGTAAATAGGATTTTTGTTTCATGACATGAACCACTTTACTTGCTTCGTTCACAGTTCAGGATGGATAATGAATGCAGATTAGCCATACCTTGTCCCATTTCAACATTTTGTCCATCTAGATATGGAATTCTTAACATACCTTAACTTGGCTTCTTTCTTCCAACACATCCAAAGTGTAACTCTTGTGCCCAAGAAAACATAATGTTAGACATTGTTAAGAAGTTTCTTAAAACTCCATGGCCTACTCAAATTGGGAGTGAACCTGTTACACTGCCATTTTATTATTGGACCTGAGATGGTCAGTGACATTGATTCTTCAAGAGAAAGCTTTTTATATCAACCTCTTGAAAAACCATTCTTAGTGCCTTCCACATGTGGATGGAACATATCTGTGAAACACGATTTTATAATGTCAGACAGTTCACTTGTGTTGACATACCTTTGTAAGGGGCAGAACAATCACTAGACCTTTGCCTCATGGTAGGGTTATACCTTCATTGGTACACTAATATCAGATAATATTCAAATCCAATACATTCTTGACCAGCTCACTATACCTGCTGACTCTTTCTAAATAGAGAAAAACAAAAAACACTTCATACAGAGTTGTTCATTGAGGGACCTTTCATTGAGTTTGCTCCCTTTGATCAAAGGATCACACATTGAAGATTTCAGTTCACAAAATACAAGCAGTGAATGTAATTTCACAGTTTGGGACATAATGGAGTCAAATGACTGACAAACCCATTCTACCATCTCTTATTTCCTTTTTCGTGACATGGCCTTACTAAGGAGAAAACTGAATCTCAATGGGCTAGTGATAGCTTCACAGACAGTGACCGTTCCCCATTCGTGAAAGCACAACCTCAGACCCAGACATGAATTTGCCACTTTTGTCAAATTTGCCTTGGAAACTTCTGTTGGTGAGACAGAAATCATGCGTAGAATCTCACCAGGATCTCCTGAGTACATGTATAAACAAACTGTCTCCTTCTGTGCTAAATTAACATTAGGAAAATTCAGCCTTTTAGTAGAGCAATCATACTCCTACTTGGTGACCCAGGTAGAGGTAGTATACTCAGCCTTATCTGTTCTCCTAATGTAATTTGACCAGGTACTGTATTTGTTGGAAATAGGCAAATGTTTAGTAAAATATGTTGTGCCAATATTACTTATCTGATCTTATTGCAAATAATCCCTCCTACCCTTCCCAGCTATGCCAGCATCTTTCAAGGTGTCACTCAAAAAAAAATAACTGGTTTAAACCAGGTACATATAATGGTAGCCATCTAGTGGGTAGAAAATTGAATTCACCTGTAATAGTTGCTTCCCTTTGTCTATATAATTTTAGAATGAAAGAGCTCGTTTTGTAGGTAATTAAGAAAGCTATCATGATATATTTTGATCAGGTAAGTTTTCAGGGAAACATAATTTTCTGAAAATATTGCTTTCCCCTCTTATGCATCTCTGCAGTTTCATATTCCTGTTTTGTAGGACCACCTGTTTTTGGAAACAGCATTCTTTGTTCAGGTAGTTTGTAAGACACACTTCAGAATTTTGGAAAACTGGCAACCAGATTGAAATGATTGTGAACGATATTAGCACTATTTCTGATCTTCTGTTGCTTTGTGGACATAATAAAAAAAAATTCAACAACAGTTTACTGCTTATGTATGCATATTAAACATGTACACATGTCTACAAATATATCTGTACAAGTCTTGCCATTTCTCACAGGGTATCTTTTACATCATAACATTTTTGGGAAAAATTCCAATGATAATTATTTTGATACAACATGGATTAAATGAAATAAAGGTCAGGCTTGAAGATACAGTGCGTTATTTTCATTCATTAGATGATTTTTCTGCATGATTTTGTAGAAATTAGAGCAAATCCTGTTATCGCATGTCCATGAATAGATGCTGTTCTCAGTGCATCATTTAGTTTGAAATAAAAATTATTTGCCATAAGTTGTAAAAGAAAAACAAATGAAGAAATGCAGACATTTTAGTATAGGGACTATTGTTGAATTTTTTCAGTGACCTCTGTCCACCCATCCCTTTACCAATCAGTTAATAAATAAATCTATTCTCTTTTCAGGACACATCCTACCTTTTTATTACTGGGCCAGATGTGGTGAAGGTAAGTGGTTAAATTCCTGAATATTATTGCTATAAAGGCACAGAAATAACTGTGCCATATAAACTTTTTAAAGATTGTATTGCTTTGAGTACAGTCCAGTCCAAAATTAAAAACAAAAGAGACAATATATAAATTATCTGGTTTTATGACATATTTGCTTTTAAAAGATTAAAAAAATAATGCACAACCTGTTCCTTTCTTACAGTGGTTCTTAACCCTTGGGTCACCATGCTTTTTCAGTGGGTTGCTGAGCTCAACCATAATAATTTGGAATTTCATACCCAAACTTTATTTTTAGCATTTGATGGGTGGTGAGGCTAATCTTCAAATCCTGATCTGGGTTACCATCCAAAAAGGTTCAGAACCGCTGATTTATAGCATGTTCTCACAGGTATCAATACAGGGGAAAATACTCTAGTTTAATTTCTATTTGCATGAGTTATTTCCCATGCTGTTTGCTGCATTGAATATAAATATATAATCAAAACCTTCCAAGGAGGCAGACCTTCTCATGCCAATAACTTTCCTTATTAGAGTCAGTTTTCCATGAACAGACTTGTGTGAAAAGAGCAAAGAGGACCAGAGAAATAAAAATCTAGTAATTGTAGTATAATGCAATATGAAATGTAATTGCTTCCCCATTTTGTTGATATACATTTACATTGCTAGACTATTTTGGTGGGGGTTTCTCCACTGTTATATTAACACATATAATAATAATTTTATCTGCCATCCGGAAAATGGTTCATATTTCAGGCTTATGCAAAGATCTTCAGATATATTTAATCATACTTTATATTAGCTCAGTTGGTCCTAGTCCATAGAGCTTTTCGTATGGCCTGTTGTCCATCATTGGACTTAGTCCATAGAGCTTTTGGAATGGCCTGTTGTCCATCATTGGTTCTAGTCCATAGAGCTTATGGAATGGCCTGTTGTCCACATTGGTCCTAGTCCATAGAGCTTATGGAATGGCCTGTTGTCCATCATTGGTCCTAGTCCATAGAGCTTTTAGAATGGCCTGTTGTCCATCATTGGTCTTAGTCCATAGAGCTTTTAGAATGGCCTGTTGTCCGTCATTGGTCTTAGTCTATAGAGCTTATGGAATGGCCTGTTGTCCATCATTGGTCCTAGTCCATAGAGCTTTTAGAATGGCCTGTTGTCTATCATTGGTCCTAGTCCAAAGAGCTTTTGGAATGGCATGTTGTCCATCATTGGTCCTAGTCCATAGAGCTTTTAGAATGGCCTGTTGTCTATCATTGGTCCTAGTCCATAGAGCTTTTGGAATGGCCTGTTTGTCATTGGTTCTAGTCCATAGAGCTTATGGAATGGCCTATTGTCCATCATCCATCGGTCCATTAGGACTTCTGAACAGAAGATTTACAAGAAACTTAACAAATATATTCATCCCAAGGTCCAATTGGTCTGAAATGAAAATGGTGCTATTTGGATGATCTGTATTGCCACCACAGTGACCATCTTGAAAGTCTGTGTTCATTCCCTCTACCTCCACCCCCACCCCCAGGGCATTCAGATTGTTATGGGGTTTTCACCTAAACATTTCTTATGATTTTTATTGGTTCTAAATTAAATGGTACCAATCTGACATTTTATAAATTCCGACTTGTTAGTTTTTGTATGGAAAGTGAAACATAAAATAAGCAATAATCACATTATGAATTGTTAGATTTAGTATGGAAAGTGAAACATAAAATACAGCAGTAATCACAGGATGAATTGTTAGATTTAGAATGGAAAGTGAAACATACAATACAGCAATATCACAGCATGAATTGTTAGATTTAGAATGGAAGGAGAAACATAAAATTAGCAATAATCACAGGATGAATTGTTAGATTTAGTATGGAAAGTGAAACATAAAATACAGCAATAATCACAGCATGAATTGTTAGATTTAGAATGGAAAGTGAAACATAAAATACAGCAATAATCACAGCATGAATTGTTAGATTTAGTATGGAAAGTGAAACATGAAATACAGCAATAATCACAGTATGAATTGTTAGACTTAGAATGGAAAGTGAAACATAAAATACAGCAATAATCACAGTATGAATTGTTAGATTTAGTATGGAAAGTGAAACATAAAATACAGCTATAATCACAGCATGAATTGTGATAAGAGGGAATCTTGACCAGTAGCAATACCAGTACTTTTATGTGTAATTGCCTTTTTATTCCATAATATTAGCACGCTTAACCATGGTGTTTGTAAAATGGGGTCTAAGGCATACATATGAACTTTTCAAAAGCCAAGTAGGATGACTGAATTAAAAAAATAGAGATTGAGGACCTAAAATCGGTAGGTTTTTCATGGCATTTTTAAAGCCTTGTTTTCACTAAATATTGATTGATCTGCCTGGTCCAATATGTGTGCAATTTGCAAAAAGACTTGCCATTTCTCTGTGATGTGCCCTATTTTCATATTCTGGTCAGCTGTGGTCAAACTGCACAATAGCTAAAGATTAGCCTTAAATAAATAAGCAAGAAAGCCAGTGCAACTAATTAAAAGTTAATCCTTATCCATGCAACTATTTTGTGAAAACGATTGGCCCTCCGTCATAATTCAAAGAAACCATGTTCTACACTATCGTGTGTTATGCAAGCACCAGCAGTTGATTGGAAAAGAAAGGATTCCCAATTTTTTTAAACTAAAGGTACCAAAATAGCCAGTCTTATGGCAGCTAATTTTCCCTCCTTGTATATCCGACCTTATTCCGTTATTGTCAACTCATAAAGCATTTAGTATTGTTTATTATAAATCATGTATTCTGAGTTAGTTTTTTGAGGACGCATTTGCTGTGTGGTATGTATTTTCATTCCTTCTTTTAATTTAATGATGGTAATTAACATTGTTATATACATTATAAAAATGCCATGTGTTCACTCATGTAAGTTTATTTCGTGGGAATGGTGCTATAGCATATGGAGTTACAGCATTCGCAGTGATCGTTCTTGGGATTGAAATTAATTGTGGATGATTTTATTGTTGTGGTTTATTTTTTTTGTTCTGGTTTATTTTTTTTATTTTTTTATTTTTGTAGGAATGAAAATAATCAATAATTTATGTGAATAATGTTTAAACTTAACATTCTTTTTAGTAAAGAAGCGAATTCTTTATAGTAATTATTTCGTCACAACAATAATTCACAGGTGTTACAACAGAAATGTGGAACTTTCCTTGTTTAGAAGAAATAAAAATAGAAGACATAATGTAATAATCTAGAGTTCTTAGCAAAAATTTGAAGATATTATGAAATCGTGAGGTTGGCTTGGAGCGACCCCGAAAATCTGGAGCTGTTTTTCCCTCCGGGCTTGAAAGTTGATAGTTATTGTGTAAGGTCGCTTACATCAAAGCAAACTACAACTCAGCTTTTACGGTATTAGCATAATTTTTGAAGCATTATTTCCGAACCTTTATTATTGTATTTTGGAGATAGCATTAAAGTTTAGCGCAATTGTGCCCATGATTCAACTCCAACGGATGTACTTAATTCAGCGATTAATCAAACCTACAATGTACATGCGGTGGCACCATTATGTAAATAAGTTCATTAGCCTAATTGCGAGCATTGAATCAAACAGTATTGTTTGTTTGTTGTAGTGTCATACTGGGATTATATTTTAATGAGTTAGGTATTTGCAATTTCAAAGCTAAGTAAAAATGTAATTTCAGGTGTACTGATATAAAATGTCCAATGCAATAATGCATAAATAAGCAATAATTGAGTCAAAGGTAGAGGTAGTGTTAACAGCAACTCGCAGTTGCTAAATTCTTGTCATCGTTCTATCAAATTATACACAAATCTAAATTAGGCAGAAACAATAAGAAAACAGAAAATTAAATAAATTACTTTATACCATTTCTTTTTAATAATCATGCATGCCAACCTCGAGATAAGTATACGTGTATTTTTTTTAAATATAAGTTTGCTTAAATAAATGCATTTAGAATTTACCTCGTGCATCTTGAAATGTCTCAGAGTTGGAGGTCAGCTTATACGAGGGTCATGCACTTTTTAGTGTTTATACCTGTTAAGTTTGGGGGTCAGCTTTTACGCAAAAGGGCTTATACACGACTATATACGGTAGTTCTCTATCAGTCTTTCACAGTGGTCATCAGTGCACCTCCCCACCCTACTTATTATCCCCCACCTGCAAATAATGGGGTGGATACCATAAGAAATACTATTTACCTAGAGTAAAGACTCCAACAATGAATCACTATACAATATTGTGACTTTATTAAAGTTCTTACAATAACAATGGAATGAGATTATTTAGCCAATTTAAAGTTACACCAGCACTTGAATATGTCAACTATAAGCAAGTTAAGCCATGTTTTGTTTTGTTTTGAACCCACACTAACACTTGAATATATCGACATTCACATGGAAAAAGCAGTGACATAATACACTTTTTATTGACATTAATTCAAATGACATGTATTTACTTAAATAATGTCTTTCTTGAGTAAACAGATACTTCATGTGCATGGTTGATATGCCCAATTGACTGCCAGAAACCACTGTTTGGTTAGGAAACACCTGGCCAATTTGGCAGTGGAAAACAGGTGGCCATTTAATACATGTCTTTTATAGAGGAAACTTTATTGTGGTAGGTGAGGATGGCAGGTCATCTCAGAATAAAGTGACTGTTTGGGCAGGTTTAATTGTACATCTAGGTTTTCATATCCATTTTTAAAGTTTGTAATTTGTATCACATGGCAATTGTTTTCCTTAAATATTTTGTATCACATCACATTAATGCTGATAAACATGTGGTATATTTCTATATCTGACATGTATCATCAATGTACATGTAGCACAGCAATAAGATATAAATATAGATAAGGTGACTCTTGTGTCATAATGTAGAATGTTAGAGTTATATGTCCCTTAATGAAATGGTTACATAGATGTAAATATCTTTCTCCATCACCTGATGTTTAAGTGATTCCATATTCCATAAGAGTAAGTTGACATGACTTGTTCCTATGTCAGCCAACAAGTTGAAAGAAAGATAATTTTCCAACTTAAAATTCACCTGGAGTTTCTTGTTGGATATCTGTATACAGGGGAATATTATTAAATATTCACAAGTTTGACTAATCTTAAAACTGGATATGAAAATTTATAATGTATTGATTTTGAATGTTTAGTTTATAAAAAGAACTTTCAATTACATTGGATTTTGCTTGCAAAAAATTTTTCTTTACTCCTCCCAACTTGGTGGAGAAAGGGAGATTAAAGCAATGCTGGCAATAAATCTACACTATAGGCACATCTTTTGTAGACAGACTGATATCCCCTCCTGGTAATATACTTTTTGGTTTTGGCAAAATGATTATTCTTTAATACCTTTGTATATAAATATAATAATCTCTTATAAAATGAGACAAAAAAAGTCAGCTCTGACACTGTATTCATATATATGCATCAGTCAAAATATCTTTTTTTTTCTATGCCAGCAGTTAACATAATAAGGGAAATGCATGTGCATAGGCAAGTTCATAGAAATTTTGATGTTAATGCAAACAGTTCTTATTGCTTTCTACAACAGTTTTACTTGAGCTGTGAAAAATTATGTAATGGACTTCACCTACCCTTGAAATTCATGTAATGTCAACTGAACTACTTGATGGAAGCTTAGTAAATGTGTGTACTGTGTCCTTGATAACATCTTTGTATTTCTGGGTGAGCTTATCAGCATATTTCAGAATTGTTCTATCTTCCACTGGAACATTGCAAATCATCCGAGAATCAAACTGTGTCACGCATGAACGATAATGGTGAATTAATGCCACAGTTGGAGACACTTCTATTACAGACTGGCTTTGATCATAGTAGACTGTCTTACTTACATGATGAATGCCCATTTCAATTACTTGAGTGGGTTGGACAATCACCTTTGATCTAACCCCACTTATTACGTCATTTCGATTCAGTAACTGCAGATAAGTTAGTTGCTGTGATGGATCTAGATGTTGATTTGGGTCAAAAAATGCACTTTTGAAGCTAAATCCTGCAATGTATGGATCCTCATTCTCAGATCCTGAAAATCTGAGAAGTTTTAAAAGTGATGGCCAGTCATCATCTTGCTGTGGAATTATTAGTTCATCGATATCGAGGAAAGCTAGATAATCAAATTTATACATATTCCTATACAAACAATCCTGAATTGTTAACAACTGTCCATTATACCAAATTCTGTGTGGAGAAACATGCAAGGGTAATAACCAGTCAATTAGAGTTACTTCACCCTTGATTTTGTAAAATTTTAATAACTTTTCAACATCCTCTGAAACTTTCATCTTGTAGATTATAAAATTAGACACTCCCAGAATTTTTGATAATTCAAAAAACTGAATCAGTAAAGATAGCTTCAGATTTCCATACATGGGTGGAATGCATATTCCAATTTTCATATCTGGAACATTTTCATTGTTTGCTTTTTCCTCCTTGTTTTTATCAGTGATCACATCTGATATTTCCTTTGCTACAGTTGTAATTTGATTACTTGCATCACTGTCACTTTGCATGACAAACTGATTAATGTTGCGGTTGAGAAGATTATTAGGTACAGTTTTGTGTTCATGTAGAACTTGTAAAGCTGTCATGTTATCAATATGTAACCCAGTTCCTGCACTTAATTGTGCCAAACTGGTCAGGTACACTGTTTGTGGAATGACAGTCAGATAACCTGGAATGTTACAATTGAATATGAAGCCACCATATTTTTTCTCATGATTTTCACACATCTCATATTTTTCAGCCAGCATTCGAAACATTGTATTGTTTTCCATAAACCCACAAACCAAATTGTCCAATGACTGAATTTCCATAAGTCCTATCACTCTCACCAGGGTAACTTCTAGGTAGGGTCTGTCATCATAATATGCAGAAAAGACAGATATATTCCCAATAGTCTTGAACACTTCCCAGTTTGTCATGTCCTTCACTTTACCATGTGAATTGTTTGAACCCAGTCCACCATTTCCATGAAGATTATGGAGATAGTTGCGCTTGTCCATTATTGCACCTATTTGAGTCTTGCCTTTGTCTGTGAGTCTACCATTACTTGCAGTGTTTATTGACTGTATTGTGATTTTATTGTTTGCAAGTGTGTTATTATCTTGTTTGGATAGCCATGACATGAGGTGGTAGGTTAAGGTACCATACAAGATAAAACATGTAACCATTAAGTACTTAATTCCACACTTTAGCAGCATTGTTTACCGTGTTTTCAATGTTCTAAAATGGTTTTTGGTAAATAACATATCAATGTTTTTATACAATGACCAGTTGACAAAAAACAATTAAAGACATGTTTTAATGATTTCAAATTATTCAAAACAGTTAAGCATTTAGTTCAAAATTGTCAGGGTATAATGCAGTTTGTTCCAAATGAGACAGTAAGATACACATTTTATTCAACCACTAACTCGAGTTCTGTTACTTTGCAATGTAAAAATAATTTAGATCTTAGAGCTTTCTTTGCAGTACAATAATAATAATTTTTGATGATGGAGTTTACTTTGTAATGTAATACTAAGTTAGATGATAGAGTTTACTTTGCAGTATAATAATAATCATAGAGTTTACTTAGCAATGTAATAATAATTTAGAGGATAGAGTTTACTTTGCAGATTAATAATAATTTAGATCATAGAGAGTTTACTTTGCAATGCAGTAATAATACAGATCATAGAAAGTTTACTTTGCAATGCAGTAATAATTTACATCATAGTTTACTTTGCAGTATACTAATAATTTACATCATAGAGAGTTTACTTTGCAATGAAATAACAATTTAGATCATAGAGAGTTTACTTTGCAATGTAATAATGATCTAGATCATAGAGTTTACTTTGCAAAGAGAGAAGTGCATGTAATAATATGCATCAGCAAAGTTTTGCTTACAGCAATAATTTGCAAGAAATGCATGTATGGCAAAGAAAAATTAATTTATTCTTAACTATCTTTGATTAGATCTTATGATATCAACCTATTTTGAAAAATGGTTGGAAAGAAAATCACTTAATACAGTTAACCACACAGTGCATGATATATAAAAAATAAAAGAGGGTATAATTTGGCTGTGAATATTTTTACTCTTTATTTTGGAAAGGGAAATATGTCATTTTTATGTTCTTTTAATTGGTTTACATATCTTGAAGATTTTAAACTTATTCCAGAACATCCAGTAAGTTTGATGAACTCAAGTTGCATTATATTTTTTTTCCAGAACATGTGTCTGCCTGTTATTTAAAATATTCTGAGTGTTTATTTTTGCCTTCTAACATTCTTGTAGTCTGTTCATTACATACCCAATTGCCTTCAGAAACAATAAAGACTTGCAGTATTTATCATTATCTGATAAGCTCATTGGGAGAAGAAAAAAAATTGTGTTTGTTAACAGCTTTTCAGACTCTGCTTATCTAGGAACAGAATAACACTTGTTATAAAAAGTAGTGTGATACAGGCTTGTTTAGATTGGACTTAATAAGTTGGATGACCTGGCCAAGATTTCAATCACACAACTGAAGTCATTAGTTAAACTTAAATCTAGGATCCAGTGATATGATTGGCTGATATTGAATTGTGTCTCAGATTCAACCAATCCAGTGCATCAAGTCCATACATTCTAGCAGAATTCGTTCCTGGTGCAGTTAAGTCTTCCAGTATGTACTTTGTCACAACAATCTTTAAGATGATAATTGCATATTTCTTACCAACACAGGTCTCCAAGACAAGTCACTGATGTTATTTGTAGTCTAGTTTTCCTTGAATGCCATTAAGAAACAAAATATTTTCTATATATGAATCCCTTTTCCAGTCACATCAAACATGCTTAATCTTATGCTGTCACCTTCATGCTACCACAGTTTTAAAAAAGCACATTAATGCATCAAGGAGTATTCTATGAATATGCTGTCTTCATAGTCTTAGAATTTCCCTTACATGTATAGAGAACTTCAGCTTGGTCAAGTTAATGTGGCTTTAAGAATATTTCAGTTGCACACATGGTGGCAGGTGTAATTTTGTTCCATCATGAAAATTAATGTTCATACTTTCCCCCTCAAACCATAGTTAATTCTAGCTTTCCAATATCAGGCTCACGTTTACCTAAGTGTCTGATTCTCAATCAGTGTGCTTATTTAATCACTTCCCAGTCAATGGATACTTGACAAAAAGAACGGCTGTATTTCAATCCATTTAGAAGGATTCAATGAGAATAAATCAATTTCAAATCGCTGCACGTTGATTTTTTACAGTTGGCTTTTTTACACAGTATATTTGGAGAAAACTTAGTTAAATTGTAGTTCTTGTCTATTTTGTATCCAAATGCACTTCATTCAGTCTATTGAACCATGAAGCTTGTTTCTCTGTCTTAAATTTCCATAGATTAAATGATTAAATTCTCTTTCTTATCAGAATAGGATGTCGTCAGTAGTTGAATGCAACAGTTACTGCAAGAAAGTGTTGTACAAGTCAAGGACATTTGTTCAGCTCTTCTGCTTCATAATTTTTATGTTTGTCTGTCAGTTGTTTTTCCCAAAAGAGGTTTAAAGGGTATGTCTCATGGAATCTATTTCTGCTGCAACAAGTGTTCAATAAACCAGCGACATTTTCATTGGATAAAATACCAGTGTCTGTAATGAAATGAGTATAATCACACCCAATTATTGATGCTTATTTCTTTTTTTCCACAGAACAAATTACTTTTACTTCTGAATAAATGTCTTGTAATAAAGTTGGAAGATTTCCACATCAGGTGCTTTTCTCATGACTTTATCCTTGAATAATGAATGTAATTCATGAAGAACAAACTTTTTAAGCACAAATTCTTTTATATAAACTCTAATGGGTAACACTTTTTCTTTCAGCTTTGAGTATTTTCATTTGAACACCGTTTTTTATGTATTTTTCTCAGCCTGTAGTTCTAATCCATAAGAATGAACAATAATCTTACATACACCATTTGCAGTTAACTGTGAATTTTGTGCTTGCATGATAACTCCAGCCAAACAGAATCAGCTGCCATTGTATTATTTTGAGTGCATCAGTCAATCTTGCTCCCACATCAAAAGGAAATTGTATACTAATGTCTTGCTTGTTAATGTACTTAATGCATTAATCTAAGCAAGAATCATCTCTGCAGTCTTGCAGGATTTACACAGCTGACAGTTTTTGTCAATTTTAGTGCTAATGTTCTCTCTAGTCAAGATACATATTTCATGAACTATGGTCTTCCAGCTATCCAATTTGTTCAATACTTTATGGATGATACATCATATAAGGTTTCTGTCGTTGACACTTACTCTATCCATTTGGTGCTAAATTACTTCCCTCCAGATAAACATCCACATTTAATCAATATTAAAGTGATTCTTTGTAACAGTCATTTTTATAGGATCCTTTGTACCTGTGACATGATCATCTTTGCAATGTATTCTATAGGGTTTCTTCCTGTAATATTCACTATTGATTTCTGTGCTGATTTTCTTCCTGCCACATACAAATTATCTTCCATGGACTGTTATTAATTTTTTTCTACAATAATCCACTTTATTTCACTGCTTTACACACACATCGGAACAGATAAATATTGGCAATAAGTCTTGATAGTTTTTTGTCATCTGTTGACATCAACTTGATCAGTTTCAGTGTTTATTTTTACATACAGAAAGCAGTGGACATGGTCATGTTTGAAGTATTCTCATATTTTGGAGACAGATCTCTTCCCATTGTAATATAATTTCCAGTAAATCTGAAGGAATGATTTTTTAATAAAAAATCATGATCTTGTTACGGTAATTTACATACATCTTTATGAGATGGATTCATCTCCATAACAGATCTTAGAATTTCTGTTTCTGTAGCTTGTATAGTTAATATGATGTCGATTACTCTGATGAACTTCTTCCCACAACATAAAATATTCAAGTCTGAAGTGCATAATACAGTGATTATTTAAGTGGCATATATCCTGGGATTGAGTGGAAACTAGTTTTCATTACTTCAGGAGTTGGAATAACTGATAACTTCCTGTATTTAACTTATTCCTTTTACTCCATTCAGTGATGAGTGAGGCCTGAAATTGGTTGTTCCTGAAAAAGAAAAATGAAGTGAGTTCGAACAAAAGAACCATTTACCTTCTACAGTTTAATTGCAGAAGACTAAACATCTACTACAGTTTGCTTTTTATACCATTATAGTAGAAGCCTACAGGTAGTTTTTATCCGAACTTTAGTTTATTAGTAAACCTCTCTTGGCAAAAGTTCATCATAGTGAGCGTGCATGTCTGTATACCTATACGTATGTCTGTTCTTCCAGCCAAATCCTGGATTATTTTCAAAATGAAAGCTGTGCTATCATTGCAGTAGAAGAAGGGGATAGATTGCTTTTCTGCTGTCCGTCTACTCATCAGTCTCAAAATCATTTTTGTTGGACTTGGAGGCACAAAGTTTTACACACTATATCATGGTTGTGAATAGATGGCTGATCAGATTTTCAGGTCATTACAGCAATCTTTTTTATATTTACACATTTTAAAATCTTTTTGGACCATTTTTTAAAACAAAAACTATATGAAATTAAGCAAAACCATTTGAGATAGACAAATCAAATTTGATAGACCCAGGTGTTTTCTTGTATAGATGACCCTATAACATTTTCCTGCCGTTACAACAGTTTATCATTTTTTTTAATTACACATTTGTTTCACTTCTTGGACAAAATTTGTGATAAAATCTTTGTTAGTACAATTAAGCAAAGACCAGTGGAAGAATACAGATGAAACTTGGTATCTATATCTGTATTAATATGTAGATGACCTGGTTAGATTTTCAGGGCATTATGGAGTTTTTCAATTCTTTAAATAACTGAACTTTTTGGACTAATTTTTGTAAACAAATAGGTTGTATGCGTAAATAGATAACCTGATATGAGTTTGATGCTATTAATGAACATTTGTAAAAGTTTGAAAGAAATTAAAAGTTTTTAATTGTTTTAGCCTTGGACTTGTTTGGCTTGCATTAACTCTGTCGGGCAGTATGTTTTTCAAATGCATATCTACCATATATACTTGCTTATAAGTGATGACCAGCTGCAAATTAGACGGACCCAGTTTTGTCATCATACAGTGTGCTAGCAGATCTGGCTTTGTGTGGTTTGTAAGGAGTAATCAATGGAACAAACACTGTAGACCATGATCTGCCAGTGTTTTATGTGATGGCATATCGAACTCTGTTCATTTACAGTTGGACACAACTTATAATTGAGTACATATGGTAGTTTAGATTAAGCTCAGATTTTGAGGGTAGAAAAAAATGCAGATTTAACAAAAAAGGGATTCTCTTGTGCATAGTTACTAAGGTTACCACAAAAACTCATTTTGAATAGTAGGTTATAATAGAAACCCATTTTACATAGTTACTACATGAACTCATTTTGCATAATAATGTGCTTTCCCATTTCCTTTTCTGTATAATTTAAACAGTTCTCTTTCTTTTAAAACACTGCTTACGATTTATAAAACAGTGTTCTTGTATGAATATCATGGGATATCCTTCAAAATGATCCATGATACAATGACACTTTTACTAAGGTTACACCATAACAAGGTTTTGCAATAACAAGGACAAAACAAAAACTTTGGCATTATAAGATGTGAACCATGGTAAATTTGGTTCTCAAGAACCAAGAGCTAAAATCAGATTGAATATATTAAATTGAGCAACAGCAAGAAATCTACATTTAAACAATTTAGTGTGCATGCTCCTATTAGAGGGTCAGCCAAACATATTCCTGTAAGAAAGGGTCAACCAGTTAATAAATATACTCTTATAAGAGACAGTCAACCAATTTAAGAAACATATTCATGTAGGAGGATCGGCCGATTTAAAAGCAGGCTCTTGTTGGAGGGTCAACTGTAATTTGAATGCCTTTATAATGAGGGACCATTGTATTACTGTTTATGAGTTATGAACTAAAATCACCCATATCTCTTTTTTTCTTATTTTGAAAGATAAGGAGAGTTTCTATTTATACAAATATCAGGCAAAATTTCATCAGGTAGAATCATATTGAATGCTAGGTTTAAAGAAGCATTTAATTGCAGCCTTTTTTATAATTGAAATTGTTGCAAATGCTTTGTTTATCATTAACTGTGACAAATTTAAATTCTTTTGAAATGTACACACTTTTCTCCCATGTATATTGTCAGTCAGTGAGGGATTTCACAATTTGTATACTGTATGTACTCGCTCATAAGTCCAGTCCTACTGCAGACCTCACAGACCCGGATCTGCCATTACATAATGCACTGGCAGAACTAGGTCTGTGCAGTTAGGACTAATCAACAGAGCAAACAACTTGGACCCTGTTCTGCTGTTGCATTTTGTGATGGCAGATCAGAGATTTTGGTCTGGAGTTAGACCTGGCTTTTAAGAAAATATAAACAGTATTATACCTGTGGTAGCAGTGAAGAGTTTGTTATGAATGGCCAGGGGGTACAGTTTTAATGAATACACATCCCTACTTTATCTCTGCATCTCCCTTCATGATTTCTTGCTTTAAGCAGAAAGGAATGATTTTTGTGCAGGAACACATTGGTACTTGCTTTGTTGAAGATTATGTTTTGGCCTAGAGCAAGAAGTTCGTACATGTGATTATATAGCAAGGAGTTCATACATGTGATTATACAGCAAGGAGTTCATACATGTGATTATATATCAAGGAGTTCATGCATGTGATTATATATCAAAGAGTTCATACCTATGATTATACAGCAAGGAGTTCATGCATATGATTATATAGCAAGGAGTTCATACCTGTGATCATACAGCAAGGAGTTCATACATGTGATTATATCTCAAGGAGTTCATGCATGTGATTATGCAGAGATCACTTTGGACAGATCAGGAGATTTGCAAAATTTTTGATAGGAGTGTTGACTTCAGATCAGAAGGATTTTGATTGATACAATTTTCAACATGTAAATGGACAAGAAGCATTAATGGTTGAACAAACTTTCCTTTCTATATCATAATATGCACATCATTTCATGACATCATACTTTCCTTTCTATATCATAATATGCACATCATTTCATCACATCGTACTTTCCTTTCTATATCATAATATGCACATCATTTCATCACATTGCACTTTCCTTTCTATACATCACATCATACTTTCATTTCTATATCATAATATGCACATCATTTCATCACATTGTACTTTCCTTTCTATATCATAATATGCACATCATTTCATCACATCGTACTTTCCTTTCTATATCATAATATGCACATCATTTCATCACATCACTTTCCTTTCTATATCATAATATGCACATCATTTCATCACATTGTACTTTCCTTTCTATATCATAATATGCACATCATTTCATCACATCGTACTTTCCTTTCTATATCATAATATACACATCATTTCATCACATTGCACTTTCCTTTCTATACATCACATCATACTTTCCTTTCTATATCATAATATGCACATCATTTCATCACATTGTACTTTCCTTTCTATATCATAATATGCACATCATTTCATCACATTGCACTTTCCTTTCTATACATCACATCGTACTTTCATTTCTATATCATAATATGCACATCATTTCATCACATTGCACTTTCCTTTCTATACATCACATCATACTTTCATTTCTATATCATAATATGCACATCATTTCATCACATCACACTTTCCTTTCTATACATCACATCGTACTTTCCTTTCTATATCATAATATACACATCATTTCATCACATTGTACTTTCCTTTCTATATCATAATATGCACATCATTTCATCACATTGCACTTTCCTTTCTATACATCACATCATACTTTCATTTCTATATCATAATATGCACATCATTTCATCACATCACACTTTCCTTTCTATATCATAATATGCACATCATTTCATCACATCGTACTTTACTTTCTATATCATAATGTGCACATCATTTCATCACATTGTACTTTCCTTTCTATATCATAATGTGCACATCATTTCATCACATCATACTTTCCTTTCTATATCATAATATACACATCATTTCATCACATTGCACTTTCCTTTCTATACATCACATCATACTTTCCTTTCTATATCATAATATGCACATCATTTCATCACATCGTACTTTCCTTTCTATATCATAATATGCACATCATTTCATCACATTGTACTTTCCTTTCTATATCATAATATGCACATCATTTCATCACATCATACTTTCTGTGTAACTTGTTGCCTTTCATACTGTCCTTATAAGTACCACAAGTATTAGAGACTTTCTAAGCACTGTATCTCATTGCCTGGATTATTTTTATGGCAGACCTCATAAATGTTGCCCTCAACACTTAATAGATGATGTATCATTACAGAATCCAGGTTTCCTCTGGAGTCAGCCTCAGTTTTCCTCAGAATAGATTGATCTACATTGCGATGTCAATGTTTTTATTAAATTGGTTTTTGCGAGCTCTGACAAGTTTGAAGTTTGATGATGGTTTCTTTCCTCCTTTTGATAGCAGGTGTATTCAAAATTACAAGGGTGCATTCTCAAACCCAGACATAGCCAAAAACACATCCTTAAACGCACACATAGCCAAAAACACATCTTTAAAACCAGACATAGTCAAACACACATCATTTGATCGACACATAACCAAAAACACATTACCAAAACCAGACACAGTTGAAAACACATCCTTAAACCCACACATGGCTAAAACACATCCTCAGAACCAGACATTGCCAAAATACATCCTTTAGCCCACACAAATTTTAGCCAAAAACACATCCTCAAAACCAGACAGAATCGAAAACACATCCTTTAACCCACATGTGGCAAAAACCACATCTTCAAAACCATAATTAAAAACACATCCTTTAACCTACATATGGCCAAAAACATATCCCCAAAACCAGATATAGCCAAAAACACATAATTTAACCCACACTTAGCTAAAAACACATCCTCAAAACCAGTCAAAAACACATCCTTTCACCCAAACATAGCTAGAAACACATCCTCAAAATCAGACAGAGCCAAAAAGACATCCTCAAAATCAGATATAGTAAAAAAGCACATCCTCAAAACCAGACTGAGCCAAAAATACATCCTCAAAATCAGACATAGCCAAAAACACATCCTCAAAATCCGACATAGCCAAAGACCACATCTTCAAAACCAGACATTGCCAAAAGGCACATCCTCAATCCCAGACATAGCCAAAAGGCACATCCTCAAACCCAGACATAACCAGAAAACATCCTCAAACCCAGACATAGCCAAATACACATCCCCAAAACCAGACATAGCCAAAAGGCACATCCTCAATCCCAGACATAGCCAAAATGCACATTTTCATAACCAGATGTAGCCAAATACACATCCTCAAAACCAGACGTAGCCAAAAAGCACATCCTCAAACCCAGACATAACCAGAAAACATCCTCAAACCCAGACATAGCCAAATACACATCCTCAAAATCAGACATAGCCAAAAAGCACAGCCTCACACTCAGACACAGCCAAAATGCACATCCTCAAGCCTAGACATAGCCAAAAAGCACATTCTCAAACCCAGAAAAAGCCAAAAAGCACATCCTCGAACCCAGACATAGCCAAATACACATCCTCAAAATCAGACATAGCCAAAAACACATCCTCTAACCCAGACATAGCCAAAGCACATGTCCTTTAACCCACATATTGCCAAAAACACGTCATTAAAGCAGGAAATAGCCATAAGGCATATCCTTAAACCAACATATAACCAAATGCACATCCTCAAACCCACAGATGAGACAAAACTCACATCCTCAAATCTAGACCTATCCAAAAACTCATCCTCCAACCAAGAAATAACTATAAAGCACATCATTAAACCCACACATAGCCAACAAAGCACGTATGCAAACCCGTACACATCAAAAATGCACAGAGTCCAACCAGATATAGCCAAAGTGCACATCCTCAAATCTATACTTGGCCAAAATGAACATCCTCAGACCCAGACAGCCAAAATACACATCCTCAAACCCAGACATAGCCAAAATACATGTCCTCAAAACCCAGACATTCTGAAAATGCATGTCTCAAACCCAGACAAAGGCTAAATGCACATCCTCAAACCCAGACATAGTTAGAAATATTACTGAGAACATTAAGGACATAATGATAATAACATTTCAATAAAAATGGAAGGAAAAAGAAAAAAGTGTACTTCATTTGTATTTACTGGGGGTGGGGGGTGTTCCTTTTATACTTGTGAACCAAATACTAGGATGTTATAAGAACCCTATATAGAATCCGATGTAGAAAAGTGGTTTTTTTTCTTCATCTTAACCTTGCTTTTCATTTTTGCATTCAATTTATTTTTGTAAGCAACAAACTGAGTCATCAAGAACATAATCATTAAATATTCTGAGGTATGCATTGTAACAGGGCTGGGTGGAGGGTTCATCCTAGAACATTGAAATGTAATATTTATAGTATTTTACTTCGGCAATGTCTGTGTGAATACCTTGCATTGCCCCTGCACAGCAGAAAATATACATTATAATTATTTCTAACTAATACAAGTACCAGTTGATTACATGGTTGTCATTACAAATTGGTATACATAGCTAATCATGTAATTACAAATTGGTATAAATAGCTAATCATGTAATTATAAATTGGTATAAATAGCTAATTAGCTGCCAATAGAACAAACATATATTTTTGTTTTATTTTCCAAAACTTCACCAAAAACTGACAAATCCAAATTTAGATCCAGATTGTGTTTCAATTAACCCCATAAACGTATAAAGTTGAGGTTACTCATCCAGAACAAAATGTTTAAATAGATGAACACAATGGTATGCATTTATAGGGGTCATGTCGAAATTGGTTTCAAATGTTTTCTACTCATTTTCAAGTGATATTTTGGAAACTGAAAAGAATGCTTACTTAAGTGTCAGTGGATTAAATACTTTTGGCCTGTTTTGTAATTACAGTGCTGCAATCTAGGTACTCCTGTCACTTAAAATTAACTACAATTTATAGTTTCTGCTGGGCTCACTGGAAGTCAGATGGTCAAATTACATGGTGTCATGACCAAGATAGGGTACACAAACCTTAAGTCATTGAAGAAATTTATACATATTTTTCACTTCAATGAATTTTAAAATTCTTTTTAGGAGTTTTCATAAAGATTTTTTACTTTTGCAAATTATAAATACCTAGGTGATGACATCCTAGTATGTTCTGTTATACTGGCTTTTAACATAGTGTGGTCTTACTGTGATACTTTGGCTAAAATCTACTAAAATATCCAATAGCTAAAGCAGTGGATGCAAAAAGACCAGTGGGTGATTATGAATAACTGTTTTTACAACCTTTACTGGCAATATTAGACCCTCAGGAAATGCAAATTGGTAAATTATTGGCTTCCAGTCTAGCAGTCTGAATATCAAATATTGTTATCAAAATGTCATACATACAATTTTAGCACTAGTCTCTCATCTTACCAAAAGGGTAGGAATGCAGTATGTAATAGAGTTACCATTTGTTGTTTAAGATATTCTTAAACTGGATCAGGCAAAACATGTACAGATTCATAGATCAAGATAAGAAAACAAGGCATGAGACTGTTGATGAGATTTCTCAAGCTAAAGCCAGCTGCTGCAGATTCACATACTGAAGTAACACCGTTTAGCACAATATTCATTGAATTTTTTGTGTGGATTTAATGGTTTCTGATAGAGCTCGGGCAAATTACCAAACATTTAAATCAGAATACATTTTTTATTATTATTCAAGTTGAGAATTGCCATTTAGATGTTTGTTTATGATACCATGTGAGTTTGGCATTATTTTGTAAAAGAATTGAGGCAATCTGCAAACTATTCAGCACTGAATTAATTTTCAAATGAACAACTTCAGATTTTATAAGTCACGTAAATTCAAATTTCCAATCATAAAGTACTCATATTATAAAGGTTTTGAATAGTCATACTTCATGTTTATCACAATTGCTGTTTCAGGCACTTTTGAAATGATAATATGTAATAAAGCAAGTTTTGAAATGATAAAATGTAATACAGCAAGTTTTGAAATGATAATATGTAATACAGCAAGATTTGAAATGATATGTAATACAGCAAGTTTTGAGATGATAATATGTAATACAGCAAGATTTGAAATGATAATATGTAATACAGCAAGATTTGAAATGATAATATGTAATACAGCAAGTTTTGAAATGATGATATGTAATACAGCAAGTTTTGAAATGATAATATGTAATACAGCAAGATTTGAAATGATAATATGTAATACAGCAAGTTTTGAAATGATAATATGTAATACAGCAAGTTCATAAAAAAGCACTGTATACAGAACAGGGTTCATAGTAAAACAATACGTGTACTTATTTATTTAATTTTAAGTCTGTCCCCCTCCAATCATACTCAGTACCTCTAAAATACCATTTAATTAGATTTGGAAACCTGAATTTATTGTTTTCATTTCAGCTTGGCTGAGAGGGGAGTCAGTAAAGAACAATGTAGGCATTGGAAAGAAAGGATTTGATCTTTATATTAACATCAACAAATATTCAGATCCTGTCGAAATGCATTCAGTAAATATTTAAATAGGAAAATGCGATATTTGTTTCAGCTCTTCTTTACCTTTAAAGTTGTTTGAGATCATAGGGGATGAAACTTGATAAGGTGTGTTGTATATTGAGGGATTTGTCATGAAAATGAAGGTCACTGCACACTATTTTGTTTTCCATCACATTCATTTCAACACCATTACATTAGGGTTCTTTGAGATTAAGCAGTGCAGCATGGTATAGTTAATTCTGTCATGATTAGCAGTTGTGTTGTTTACTACATTGGTGGGGTGGGATCATCAGGGGTGAAGTCATGGTGTTATTTGTTGAATTAAACAGTATTTTCCAATTCTGTAATTTAGAGCCATTTGAAACCAAGGAATTTAACTTGGTTGTGACCTTAACTGTTATTTTAAGATTTCTTTTGCTATCTATTTTATTTTTGTAAGAGCTTTTTAGGTACAGGGATGAATATTGGTAAACTTCTCATTTTGATGGCATCTCGTTTATCACAGGCAATGTATTATTTATGAGGTCAAGATAAATTTTAAAACCTCATTTGTGCACTCCTTTCTTAATGCTCTTTCATATAGAGAGGTTAAACATGGTTACTTTACAGTCTGGCTTAAAGACAACAGTCAGATTTCAGGACTGAATTTATATTACCTCAATAACGTTACCATAGTAGTTGGGGGGTGGGGTGATTCACTCAGTTTGCTTGTTTACACACAAATATGCATTCTTAATAGTATTGAGATTCAGTATCATTAGTGACTTGTGTATTGATTACTTTTGAATATTATGCTTTCGTTCCTCATTAGAGTGTGTACCAATCCACCTAAGCACTGAGCTTAAGCATGTAGCTAACTAACAATGCACACAACAGATCAAAACTTGCCTTTGTTTAGCAAGACAAAATGAACAAGTTTATATTGATGAATAGAAGAAAGAAGCCTTAAAATATGGAGGGTGGTCTATGTTATTAAGTGGGGCCCTGGATGGCTAAGTACCATATAAGGCACTAGTGTTTACAGGTCACTGACATCTAACCACTATCCACCTGGGTTGGGTTTAAGTCTTTGGCTCAGCTAACATGGGTATGTGAGAAAAATTACCTGTATAGCTTCCTGTGAGTTGGTGGTTCTTCCCAGGGATTTCCACCACCAAACATACTGGCCAGCAGGTATGTCCTGAAAAATGGCATTAATCCCATAACAGCAAGAAGAAGAGAAGCCATGGCAGGAAGGCCTGTTATCCTTCATCTTTAAAAATAAACAGGTTATATTTGTTGTTGTCCCAGTGACTCTAATTCCTTCCCTATTTTACAAGTCGCTTCCCCTAGCTCAAGGTCCAATTTCATCCCAGTTAGCCAGTTAAAGGGATTCTTAATAGGTATGACCAAAGGGATTCTTAATAAGTATGACCAAAGGGATTTTAAATGTGCAAAAAAGTAAAATATATAGCAGTACAAATATTAGGTTTCTAGTTAGTAATGTGCTGGGTGTGTGAATATGGGAATTTCAGAAATAGATGTGAGGGAAGCAATGATAAATCTGGGTAACTAGGTCAGCATCATGGAAACTAATGTAAGTTGGGTGTGAAAACACATCAATAGTAGTTAAGTTTTTGGGTTTCATGAAGGCTTTGACAAATCTGGATAAACAGGAGGTCATCATCATGACATATCTGGATAACTGGGTCATATTCCTGCTGTTTCAGCACCATTTAGTTATGGTATGATCTGGAGGAAGGGAGCTGTCATTCATCTAGTAATGGTTAGCCAATCATATTCTGAATGTGGGGAAAGGGTGTGGGATTACAATATGTGTATATAGATAGATACAAGATATAGTGTGGAGTAGTAGAAAAAGTAAAGGCAGAAGGGTAGGGAGCAGAAAGAGGGCAGAGAAAGAAAAAGGGACAGTAGAGATAAGATGTAGTTGGAAATAAGAACCAGACAAAGATATACAAGAGGGGGAAACAATGTAGATAAATAATTGTAGAATTTGGAGAGGTGGACAGAACTAGTGTATATTTTGGATATAAACAGTAGATTACAATATGGCTTAGTGTTTTAATTAGTATACCACTGGTTCCTACCTCACCCCAAAGTCAACAGAAACACCTAATAGGTCAGACAGACTGCACCTAATGGGTCAGATATAACTTCAAATATACTGTAATAGAGTATGCATTGGGGAGTTGGAAGAAGGGAGTTGTGTTTTGAGCATGCTGGATACTGTGTCAGTTGGCAGCATTAATTGACCTCAGACTGTATTATTGACCTTAATGGGCATCAGTATTATCATAAATTGAATTTGGTGACTGATGTTTGAAAGTTTTATAACAGGCTGGTAATGGCACTTATATTAAAAGCATTTGGTGCTAAAAATTATCCAAGCCAGCAAATGTCATTTCATTTTAATTGCTTCATAAAGATACTGCTGACTACTTAAAAGTTATTTCTATTTTTAAGCATATTTAGCGACTTTATTTTTAGTGTTTCTTTAAAAGTGTCGGCATGAAATTACAGTCATTTACTGTACAAAAATTTATGGATGTAAATGGTCTTTCATAAAGTCACAGAGTAAGTTTAGTGTACTTGTTTTGTGTAGCATTTATGGGAGACCGCATCATGCTGGGGCAATTAATCTGGAGTAAATTAAGTATTTTGTCCATAGACATGCCGTACCTGGTCTTTGCAGGAATCACATCAACACATTTCTTTTAACATAGTATCATATTCTCTTATTGCTCAGCAGTTAGCTTGCCAGGCTCATGACCAAAGGGTGCTGGTTCAAATCCTAACAGTGTATCTGCATGAGTCAGCTACCATGGTGTATCCTTGGGCAAGGCACTTGACAGTGATTACCACTGCTTCTTGTGCTGCTGTAAAGCACAAAACCAAACCAACGCTCTGAGACTGCAGGGTAATTTTTGTATATATTTGGAATTAATAAACTACACCTTATTTACCTCTCATCAGAATTTTTTATATGCGCTTGTAGGATAAGATCAAAGCAAATCAAGATACACACCCCAGTACATTTTCAATACTTTTGGTGCTGAAATTAAAGCATGTATAAAAACTACAAGATACCATATTCCATAAACAGTTTTGAGACTTAGCATAAACATAAAAGTATGTATGTATGATTTGGATTTTTAAAATAGCTTTAACAATGTTTCGGTCACATTGCTACAACTTATGCAGTTTGGTAGTTTATAGTGATGTCTAGCACTGGGGCCTCATGCTTCAGACATGTAACATCATGTCTCACCCAGTCCCATTATCCTGACACCAAGCCAACCAGTCCTAACACTAATCTCTTAATGGTGAGCTTCTAGCGAGGCAATTGTTAGTGCCATTTTTCTAAGTCTTTGGTATGACTTGATCGGCCGATGTTCGAACCTGTGACCTTCCACTTCTGAGGCAGATGCTCTTACCACTTAGTCCACTGCAGCAGTAAACATAAAAGTATTGTTCTCCTTAATTTCATTTTGAAGAAAAGCTAGCGTTAAAGAAACTCAGCTTTTTCTTGTTTTACTTAATGTATATGTTCATTTTCCTTTCCATATAGAAGATTGTAAATGTTTCTAATTTCTATTGATATCATTTCTTCTGTTTACTCACCCATTTATCACATTCATTTGATTAACTTGACAAGATTTTTATGATGAAAATTTCTTCTTGTTATAAACAATATATTAACTAAAACTTCCCATGAAATGTAAAATCAAATTTTTTCATGTGATTTGTGATTTGCAGTGATAGTAATAGAATATGCTATAATACTTCCATAATAAGTCCATGACTGGTTATAAGGCCATCCACTACCATTGCAAAATTATGGAGGTGTATTGGGGGTGGGGGTGGGGCAAATGGTCTCAGGTGATAAGGCCATCCACTACCACTGCAAAATTATGGAGGTGTATTGGGGGTGAGGCAAATGGTCTCAGGTGCTCATCTTTACAGATCACTCACACATCTCACCTCTGTCTGTGTGGGTCTTCGGTCTTGTCTGGGAATGTGAGAAAGTTTGCCAGTAGCTTACTGTATATAGATAGTTTTATTGGGCTTATCTCAGATTCTTCCAGAGATATTGCTGCCATGAATAACCTGTCTTATTTTGAAAAATGTCATTAAATCCACAAAGGAAACAAAAAAACAAAATTATGTCATTTTGTGGGGATTATAGATAGCTTCCCCCTTCCATTTTTTTTTTATTTTTTCAAGAATAAATTTTTCAGTGGCAAATTCCCCAGGGCTTACCATGCATACTTACTATTAAATAGAGTTTAACTGCAGAGACCCAGATCTGCCATCAGATAATGTGGCAGCAGATCTGGTTCTGTGCTATTTGTTAGCTGCAGTTTGTAGAACAAACAACATAGATCCTGATCTGCCAGCACATGCAATGACAGATCAGGGTCTGGCCTGTTTGTAGTTGGACTCGACTTTAAAGTCAGTATACATGGTAATATATGAGAAATGCAGCAAGTATGAAGTCCTTAGCTTTAATATCAACATTCTTGATCATCAAACAGCTGTGCTTTAGACAGATTTCCAGATCTTCATTCTGTGTTATGCCGCTGATTGGTCCTGTTGATATAATCTAGTAACCAGTCATTAGTATCTGCCAGACTGTTTCTCCAGAGATTCAGATCATCTTTAGAAGAATCCTTTAAAAATTGTCAGTTACCAAATTTTCCTTGCAGAATAGTATACCAATTTGTCTGCAGATTGATTAGAATTTTGAATTACCAATCTTTTTTGCTGAACACAGTAGCAAATCTATATATTGCCTGATATGTTCAGGGATATTGGAATGAAAGGTTACTGAAATGATTGGCAGAAGTGTTAGTATTGTCAATAAAAAGATGGAGAAAGGAAATTGGTTGGATAAATTGGACCATGCATCATGAAAATCATTTATTTTTGCTTTCTCTAACACTTAAAATAGCTCCCCTAATTAGAAATACTTTTGTATCAGATTAGCAGTGTCAGTCAGCCAGGAAATGGCAAAATAGTTTAAACAAATTTGCAGAGGAATGAAATTCATATTTCAAGCATGTTGTAAGAGACCACCCGTGGTACTATTATGACTTTGTAAAGAAGCTTTGTAAAATTCAGCAAATATTTTATTTCCCTAGAATACAAAATGAAATGGAACTTTGGCATTGTGAATTAAATCCCAAATAATCCTAGAATTACAGACAAGTCCTGATGATTAAAGTTCTGAATAAACTTCAGTGGAAATCCAAATTAAATGCAATGCTGGAAGTGTTGATGTGCCCTTTGTGGCTTGTATAATATTATAATGAAAATGGTGCCAATCTGATGTCCAGTATGGCTGTGATCATGGCCTCATTGAAAATCGTATCACTACTTTTCCTGAATGAGTAGTCATATCAGTGTAGTATTTTCACTAAAAGATTTATCCTGATATCTTGGTGGTCATAAATGAAAAAGGTACCACAGCAGCCATCTTGAAAATCTTGTTTTAGCTACTCCTCTATGATGGAAAGTCATATTGACATGTAGTTTTCTGTCTTTTTTTAGATACTGTTCTGTGTACTTTTGTTCAGCTTCATTTTCTAGCACAGTGACTAGAGAAAAACTAAAATACATGGTCCAAACAAATCGTGAAAAAAAGAGAATGTCATTTATCTCATCACATGTAAGATCTGTAGCCTTCAGTATGTTGGAGAAACTGAAAAGCTACACAGAAAGATCAACCTTCATATATCTGATTGGATGACAAACACAGAAGCCCAGTCACGGAACTCTAATCCTCCCCTGGCCACATTTTCAGTTATAACACTTATTGCAATTGCTCACAACCCCAACTGGAGTTCCCAAATCAGGAAAGAAAAGGAATCTTACTGGATACACTGCCTTAGAACATTGAAACCAAGCAGTTTAAACCAACCAAGCAGTTTAAACCAAGAAGACTAGAAAAAGACAGCCGTGCACAAATAATATTATCTTTTCCAGCTGACACATTTTCTTTTAAATAATTCTCTAAATTTGCTTAATAGCCTTTAATGACTACTATAACAGTGAAATATCCAGGATATAATTTGCGCTTAAATAAATTTACATAAAATAACAGTTGTCGTTATGGCTCATCGATTTCTAGGTCAATACAAATATTTTACAGTATCAACAACAAGTTGAAATAAACTAGTTGAAACATAATAAAGTTAAAGGTTTATTTCCTGTAAAAACAGCCATGTAAAGTTTTGCAAACATAACCGTGTTTCTGTTTTATTTGTTTGTCTTGTCTGTGTTTTGTATTTGCCTTTGAAAAAGACTCATTAAAAAGTTGAAAGCTCTCTTGTAGTTAGATACTAGCTTTGCACTGTTCGTTCTCAGTTTATTGCATTTATCTTATTCAATCCCTTATATACATGATCCCTTACTGGATCCAGTGAACTTGAAAGGATTGTTATTCACCATATGATTTGTATTTATATATATATATATATATATATATATATATATATATATATATATATATATATATATATGGACACACCTTAAGTGTAAATGTGAAAGTGTATACATGACATGCACTTCTAATGCAATGTAAATAATAAGGATATACGATCAAAGTATCACTATGTACTGATTTGATGATTACCTTCAAAACGGAATATAGAGCAGTGTAACTTTTGCTATAAATTTTCATGGTGGTTTGTGTGCTTGAGTTGATGGATGCTTTTGAATATCTAATGCTGGACATGCAATTTTCATGAACCAGTCTGGAAATAGATATTCAGATGCACAAGGTTTGGCAGGTCATTTACAAAACTGATTTACTTCTTACATTTTTGGAGGAAATAATCTATTTACAGTGAGAAGAAATCGATATATCTGACTATGGAGAGAGAGCAGTAATTGGTGTTGATTTTCCACTAAGAGGGGAATATTTGGTTCACAGACTACAGTAGACTGATGCAATGAACTTAACAACTCTGGGCCACTAATATAATCTCAATATAAATCTGGAGTTCCATTTTATTTTTTAAATGTGGTCATGCATTTTATCAGATGATCTGAGGAAGAAGATCATTGAGGAGGTGGCTTTATACAAATGTTTTCCTAAATCAAGTACAATAATTTCAACTGGTAACAGCTTGGCTTACCTTGAAGACAGCTTATTTGGCATTTTGAAAACTGAATTGTCTTTGGCTCTGGGACCATCTTTTTTTAAATTTTCTTCAAGTTTTTAAGTGGTTTGAAAGTTTACCTTTTATTTGTTTTAGTTTAGGAAAAATTGGACTGATGTCCAAAAGTACAAATATATTGTTTCTAAAAATAAATTTACAATTTCCAGTTTACCAATTCTTTCTTACCTGTAAGACACTGTTTTGTGCAAAATTTAAGAATGTTTTTATTTGGATCCTTGTATAATTATAGCTTTAAGACTGTCATGTAAAAGGCTGAGGAGTTCAGAGACTCCTTTAATCAAAAAAAGCTTCAGAAACCCCATTCTGTTGAAACTCTTAACAAAGGACTTTCACATAGTTAATTCTCCTGATTACTCTTCACCCTAGAAGACATTATAGTGTGTTATATTATATTTTGAGTTGGCATTGTTCCATTGAATCCCACGGAGTGAAAGAGTGAATAACCTTTGGATATATATATATATATATATATATATATATATATATATATATATATATATATATATAAATAAAATTATAAATAAGCATCCTAACAAATTGAGATAGATACAATGGTGTAAAATGTTGGGGAAACAAATTGTTTACCTGTAGTTATGTAATCAAAGTAGTAGATTACTTGGAAAATTTTATGTAATCAAAATAGTAGATTTACTTTATCACTTGGAAAATGTTATGATATGTCTGCTTTTACTAGCATAGTTTTATTGAGATGAGGTAAATGATTTTTCATCTCTTATTACTCTTATTAAAAAAAAACATTTGAAAAATCTTTGTTTATCTGATGAATGATATGACTTCTCATCATGAAAATTTGTAATTAACTTCATTATTATTTCAGTTAAAATATGTTCTCTCAAGATAAGTTTATCTGTGATCTATTATAAGAAGCACTATATTAAATAGACAAATTCATATATAATGAATGAATTTGTCTGACTGTTTAATATATGTGTATCCTTCTAAACATTTTAAACTATGTCCAAGGGGGCCTTGAGTGGCTGAGTGGTCTAAAGCGCTCACCGTTATGGATCACTGCTGTCTCTCCTCTGTCGGCATGGGTTCAAGTCTTAGATTTGGCCAATGTGGGCATATGAGAAAGCTTGTCATTAGCTACTTGTGGGTGATTGGTACTTTCTGGGGTTTTCCCGGGTTCTTCTTCCACCATTTATACTGGCCTTCCATATGTGGCTTATCTTGTGCTGAGAAATGGCATTAAACTCTACAACAACAACTACATCCAAAAAATGTTGCATTCTTCTTGATAAATTATGATCTTAAGAATGGGGGGGGGTCATACAAACCTTAGTACAGTATAATTTTTTTATTGATGAATTCTTAGACTTAACTGACCTTGTTGGATATTCGAGAGAGAAAGAGATTGAAAAAGCATTATGTGCTAATTCAACTAAAAGGCAGTTTGACGCCCTCTAATTCCCTCAGGTTTTTTTTCCCTTGAAAAATAAAAATAATCCTAACTTTTCTACAGTGACTTTATCAATTTATTTATAACATGGTGTCTTGCTTAAGGTTTTTCTGATGTTTTGAGAATAATTATTATTAGACTACCATTATTAATTTTATTCAGTTTTTGACTTCAAAAGTCAGTCTTATAATTAAAGGTATGCAGAAAGAAAGAGGTAGATGTACATAATTGGGTAAGAAAAAAGAGTTGACTTAAGAATGAATAAATGAAGGAAGGAAGGAATAAATTTATGTGTGTATATATATATATATATATATATATATATATATATATATATATATATATATATATATATATATATATGCATACAAATAAGAATAAACAAATGACCATTACAAGAGCAAGAGATTATAAGATCAAATTAAAACAATTCTTGTTTTATTGACAAAATGACACTTTATTTGGGAAATGGACAATTTAATATTATTGAACCCAGGAAGAGTAATACATTTGCAAGGTGGATTAGGGGAATAATTGATGTTACTCTTAAATGGGGTTTTATTTCATGTTTCCTTAGTTCTACTGCACATAGACCATTAGAGCTTAACACGGGGGTGGGGGGTGTGTGTGTGTGTGTGATTAGGATTTTTAATGTAGCTTTAACAATTTTTCAGTCATATCACTACGATGTCTGCAGTGTGGCAGTTTATAGTGATATCTAGCACTGGAGCATCCTGCCGCAGACATGTAGCATGATGTCCCACCCAGTCACATTATCCTGACACCAGGCTGACCGGTCCTAACACTAACTTCTTAATGCTGTTGTTGTTGTTATTGGGTTTAATGCCATTTTTCAGCACAAGATAGGCTATACATGGCGGCCATTATTAATGGTGGAGGAAGAACCCAAGAAAACCCTGGAAAGAACCACCGACCCACGAGAAGCTTTCTCACATATCCACATTGCCTGAGCCCATGACTCAAACCCTCTTAATGCTGAGTGCCAGGTACTATTTTTGTAAGTCTTTGGTATGATTTGGCTGGGTTTCAAACCCCTGACCTCCCGCTTCCGAGGTGGATGCTCTAACCACCAGGCCACTGGAGTGGTAGAGCTTAAGGGATGGTCTGTTGTCCATTGTCCAGTGTCCATCCATCCATTAGCATGTTTGTTTAATCACTACTCTTCCTAAACTATTCAGAGGATTGATGAGAAACTTTACATAAGCATTCATTCTGTGCTCTACGTGGTCCTAAATGAAAATGGTGCTGCTTGAAAATCCAACAAATCTTGAAAATCCTGTTGTCACTACTCCTCCATAATGGATGGTCTTATCATCATGGAGTTTTCACTAAGAGACTTCTAATGTCTGTTTGGTCCTAAATGAAAATGGTGCCACAACGGCAGCAATCTTGTAAATCTTTTTGCTACTGAGACCTTCTGAATGGATGGTCATATTAAGAGTTTTCACTAAAAGGCATCTTATGATTTTTAATGTAAACGCCATGTTAATATGGCCATCATAGCATATCCTTCTGAGCAGAAAGTTCTGTTGGATGGGGTTTCACCAAAAAAACTTCTTTTGATTTCCAATTGGACTTGAATGAACATGGTGCTCAAGTAACATCCAATATGGTCTCTACACTCCTGAATGTATGTTCATATCAACAACAGGTTTTCACTTTAGGACTTCTTATAGGGTCTACTTGGTCTTAAATGAAAATTGTGCCAGTATGAAATCCAGTATGGCTGCCACAGCAGCCCCCTAAAAATCTTTTCTATCACTACTTACTCAGAACAGAAAGACATATTGATGTATAGTTTTCACCAACATACTTTTAATGATGTCTATTTGGTTCTAAATGAAAATGGTGCTCACCAGACGTCTAATATGACTGCCACAGTGTCCAGTATGTGGCCATCTTGAAAATCTTGTTTTAGCATCTTCTTTTAAAAGGGTACATCATTTTGACATGGTGTTTTCATCAGAAGCATTTTGTAGTGTTTACTTGATCCTGAATGAAAATGACCCAATTCATAATATGGCCATCATGGTGTCTATCCTGAAAATACTGTTATATTTACTCCCAAATAGATGGCTATATCAACATTGGTTTTTCACCCAATGACTTATTATGATACCTTGTTGGTCCTAAATGAAATTGGTGCCAGTCATACATACAATATGGCTGTGATGATGGCTGTCATGAAATTTTGTCACTGCTTCCCCAAGAATGGATGATCATTATGGCATAGAGTTTTTATCTAAAGACTTCTAAAGATGTTTTCTTTGTCTTAAATGAAAATGGTGACAATCTGTCATCCACTATGCTCATCAAAGAAGCTGATTTGAAAATAAATCTTGTTATTGCTGATGAATATCAGAGATGGTTTCAAAACTCAGTTTAAAGAAAGAAATGGTCTTGAATTCTTTTTGCCTCTAAAGCATCAGACCCTTCAAGGGAGTCTTGTTTTTTGTATCCTTTGATGCATATAGTATAAACTAATACAACATAGTTGACAAGCCATTAATCTCACATATTAGAGGACTTGAGACTTACTAAAGGGAAGTGTCATTATTTTATTACTAACAATTTCTCAATAACCAAAAAAAAATAGTTGAAAAGTACCACCACCCCCACCACCCCCGAAAACATTACAAGTCCACAAGTCACTTGGAGGATCCCCCGGGCATGATGTTAGATAAGTGTTTCTGATTTCTGCAAAATCATTCTTTATAAGAGAAGACAAGCAGGTATACTTGCTCATTTGAAATTCCGGATGAAACTATCCTTTAACTATGGAAGGACAATCTACAGTCACCTCACTAGTGGCTTGGAGAATGGTGGTACCTGGGTAAAGTGATGCAACAACTGGAAAAAGCTTATCAAGTGTGCTGGTTTATCACTGTACAACTGATTACAATGTCATTTCAGTGTATAATGTTAAACAAAAACTTATAATCAATATTTTGATGAGCACCTCTCACTATTAATATTCAGTATAATGCCACAGATGTTATGTTTTACATAAATTACCTGATGATGAAAGTGATGAATAATTTAACCTTTCTATACAGCTACAATCCAGACCTGCCAACTCCTATGATTTTGCCATAAGCCTTATGAAAATTACCCTTAAAATACAAACTTAGGGCATACTAGCAAAAACTATGAAAAAATATGGTTGCCGAAAAATCCGGATAATTGTTTCATCCATCTTTTATTTGGATCCGGGTTTCATCTTAGAATTAGTGAAATTAGTCAGGGAACCAAATAAACTTTACAGCAGCGATGCCTGTTTAAGATGAAATGGAAATTAGGCTTCTAGAAAAGTGTTAATAATCAACACAGAAGAATAAAAAGGAGTATTCAGATTCTTGTGAATAAAAGCTGGAAAGGACACAAATACATTTATTGGACATCACGTGCCAATTTGAGAATGTCTTATGGCAGGAGATATGATTGCCATCATTTGAAATGGAAAAGAATTTCCAAGGATTATGTCAAGTTGAGAGACAGCAACAAGCCATTTAGCTGTATAGGGTTTGGAACTAGAGTTTGTGCACTGTACTAGTGGTAAATAAAGTCTACGCGTACTTTACAAACTTTTCAGTTGAACATAATGTTTATTGTCGTTTTCCATCTTTACAGTAGCAGTTATTGACATTTTGTTACACCTTACTGAAAACTGGTCAATCTTACGGGGGTGGGTGGGCACGGGGAAACTGCATTACTGAGAGGGACTCGTCAGGGTTGGCAGGTCTGATGATCCCCTGTAGTATGGGTTATATTGGGATTTATTTGACTGCTAGAGTACAGGTGATTCTCATTAGCTATAATCCCTAGTAGTATGGGTTATATTGGGACTTAATTGACTGCTAGAGAACAGGTGATTCTCATTAGCAGAAGGGTAACATATTAATAATTGACAGTTTTGGAATCAGCTTTCCTCCTATTCCTCCTACCCTGGGGATGCTGGAGAGCCTTGAGTTTTCTTAGGTCATTTTTTTAGTTTTAATTAGTTGAGTTATCAAAGGTCTCTCTCTCTCTCTCTCTCTCTCTCTCTCTCTCTCTCTCTCTCTCTCATCATCATCATCATAAAACATCTGAACTGTAAGTTGAATAATTTAGGGAACTTACGGATGACTAAGAATTATATGCATTATTTTAAAATGTTACTTTAGCAAAAGTTAGTTCTGATATGACTTTTGGGTGGAGGGTAGAAACCATGACGTTAGGAGTTTATGAGTATCACTGTACTAATTGGGACAATAAACTGTCATCCAATTGTTATCTCAAAATAAAATCATTCATATATTTATTTTTTCTTGGAGATTTGCTAACCATAGAAGAATGTCACATTCAGTCAGAAGAGAGCAGCAATTTAAAAAAAACAACAGAAAAATGATGTTTATTGCATCATCCCCTTGGCTTTGTATCCAGTGACAAAGCAGACAGGTGTGATTGGACCAGGTTTGGAAAATCACTTACACTGCAAATTGCATCAAATTCATTCAGTTGCAACCATACCCTCAGTGGCCAGGTGGTCTAAGTCACTAAGCCTTTACAGGTCAGTGACATCTAACCTCTGTCCACATGGGTTTGAGTCAGAACTCAGCCAGTGTGGGTGTGTTAAAAAGCTTGCCAGTAGTTTCCATTGACATTGGTTCCTCCACCACTGGCTACCATGTATATAGCCAATAGTGTCCTAAAAATTGTATTAAACCCACAAAACCATAACAATTAAAACTAATTCATCTTAGAAATGCAATATATATTATGCTGGTATTTTTGTATGTTGTGTCCAGATTATTTGTTAACATAAGTAAAATATCCCTAGTACATCTGAACTTAGGACTAATGCACTGGATTCCAATTAAAATCATGTTGAAAATGGAATAAAATATACAAAGAAATAACTTATTGTAATATTCTCAAAACTTTACTCAATAGCCCTTGTTACTGTAAAGTACTAAAATTACACTTAATTACCATTGTTACTGTAATGTATTAAAACTACACTCAATTATCATTGCTGTTGTAAAGTACTAAAACACTCAATTATAATTGTTACTGTAAAGTACAAAAAAAACACCAGTTACACTCATTACTGTACACTACTAAAAACTCAATTACCTTGTTACTGTAAAATACTAAAAACTGCACTCATTTTCCCTTGTTACTTTAAAGCATTAAAACTACTCAATTACCCTTGTTGCTATAAATTACTAAAAACTGCACTCAATTACCCTTATTACCTTAAAATACTAAAAACAACAATCAATTACACTCATTACTGTAAAGTGCTAAAAACTAGACTATTACCCTTGTTACTGTAAAGTACTAAAAACTGCACTCAGTTACCCTTGTTACTGTAAAGTGCTAAAAACTACAATCAATTACACTTATTGCTGTAAAGTACTAAAAACTGCACCCAATTACCCTTGTTACTGTAAAGTACTAAAAACTAGACTCAGTTATCCTCTTTACTAAAAACTACACTCAGTTACCCTTGTTACTGTTAAGTGCTCAAACCTACACTCAATTCCCCTTGTTATTGTAAAGTACTAAAAACTACATTCAGTTACTGTTGTTGCTGTAAAGTACTAAAAACTACACTCAATTACCCTTGTTACTCTAAAGTATTAAAACTACTCAGTTACCCTTGTTCCTCTTGAGTACTAAAACCCATACACATTGACCCTTGATAGTTTAATTGCATCCATAAATTTCAGTTTATTTAGTTCTACCCTCCATTGGAAATTTGTATTTACTTTTTGATTGTTTTTAGTTTGAATTCACTTCTTATTTGGAAGAAGACTACAGTCTGCCTATGCATGTTAATTCATGAAAATTATTCCAAATTGGGAGAAGACTGAGTCAGAATGTTCATTTATGAGAATTATTCCAAATTGGGAGAATTCTGGAGTCAGACTTTTCATGTCCATTCATAAGAATTATTCCAAATTGGGAGAAGACTTAAGTCAGTCTATGCATGAGATATTCCAGAGTTTGCTATGATTGATATACTGATGTGCAAAGTTCACATGAATTTAGTATAGATGTATCAAGCTTTTCAAAAAACTTGCATATGTCATTATTTACAGAATATTCTTTTTAGTTAAAAATTCTAACCACTTTTGGATACTTTAATGAGTTTACTCTCTGAATATGATTATGTGCACTCTTCAGATAAATTTCTTTTTTTAACTTCACCTCTGCTGCTCTTATTTTAAAATTGTACAATATAACATGTCATACAAAATATATTGAGTACAATAAATATGTAATACAAAAAATTATTGTGTACAGTTGACTTGTAATACCAAAAGTATTGAGTACAAAATATGCTGTAATACAAGAAAATATATAGGACAATATATATGTAATAGAAAAAATATACTGAGTACAAAATACATGTAATACATGATACATTGAGTACAATGTACATGTGATACAAAAATAAAGTTATTGACCTATTGTATGGTAGTGTAAGGATGCAAATTTCTGTTGATCTATGAAGAGCACATTAACTTGGGACTAGAGAACAATTTGATTTATGGGGACAGGTGCTTGTTAAATCGCTATTCTGCAATGATTTTAAATGTCTGTGTCAGGTGAGGAAGTGATTCCTAATTAAGCCTTCATTTACATAACTGTTAGACAACTAAAAAAGGGATGGTTATCTTCAATTTTATCAGAACTCTCAGATTTGAAATTTTCCAGATCTGTTGTATGGAATTCTATAAGTCATGCTGAACGCAATTTTGGCACCTAGTTATAAAAGGTGGTAAATATATTTAATCCTGATTGGTTATGCTAAATAAGGGGCATGGTTCCCACATGAAAATTCCTTGGGCTTAAATGGCCCTCATCGAAAAATCTAGTCAGTCTGTAATTTTCCTGCAAGATTGAAAATATAAGGGACTCTGAGACTGAATTTGGAAGAAATTCTCTCGTAAAACATTGATCAAGGGACCTGATGTCTGGAAAGTCAATGGACACAATTTTGGCGGTAGATGCTAACAATGCTTGAAAGTACAAGGGGAAATAGCTCCATCGACTTATCCACAGACGTATCCACTGAAGAGTCACGGACGTATCCACTGAAATATCTACTTATGTATCCACCTACCCACACAAAGTTTGAGGGCCAAAAAGAGGCATTACAGTAGGGAGGTCGGAAAAGGGAAAAAGCGAAAGGACCTAGAGGAACCACCATAGTGAAGTCAGAGAGGACCAGAATAAGCAGATTATGAAGTTGTACAAGGCTATGACTTTGATCGATCATTTGATTATATGATGAACTAATTCTGTCATTTAAAACAGATCAGCTATTTATATCAATATATTTGTATTTGAGATTCAGTGAAAGATTTATACCAAAAAGAAGTGTATTTTCCTAATGTAATATATTATCCTAGTTGTTTATGTAATTGATTCAGTTTTTGTTTTTCCCAGTATGGGGGCTTGTATCATTCTGTTCTATATCTGCTCAGATCTCTATTTATTCCATCTATAAGTTTCACTCTTCATTTTAAAATTTACTTGATCGGGGCAACATTACCAAGGGCAATCACCCTCTAGATAATGATAGCCAAATCAAGCAGACACCTTGTAAGAAGGTACAACCTCATTATACCACACCACCAGTAGCAACCACTACAGGTAGTAAGAAAGAAAAACAAACATCCATTATGGCACTCATGGCTTTCAGAATTTCTCTTCAGTTACATGAGATTTCCTGGGACAATTACAGATATTTTGTTGTTACAGTTGTTGCTTAGAGCCCTTTTGGGAGAACTTTCATTTGTACTTATGTAAGCTTATTAAAAGGAAATATAAAATATCAAAAAAACAAAAACTTACCACTGTTATCACATATGTGTGCAGAATTTTCTGTTCAATTTAGTTTCTACCCTCCAGGGAAAACTTTAGCCTGTTTGCTAGTTTGAGGTTTCTTGCTGATTTGGGAGCAATCTCAGCCCAACTTAAGCACTAATCTTTGGTTGCTATAGAAAGCTAAATTTTATCAGAGAAATAGGGTATACAGTTTCAGCTTTCAAATGGACTGGGGAGCAAGCTTCAGAGGGGATGAGCTTTGATTTACCATACACACCCATTACTTTTCCTATTCAAGAATTTGAAGTGGAAATGATCTTACATACATGTGTGTGTGTGTGTGTGTGTGTGTGTGTGTTCAGCAAAGAACTTTGTTTGCAATTTATAATTTCATTTCCTCTGAAAATAAAATCTTTTATGATACAGATCTACTGAAATGGGAAGGGGGGATCATTAGTTTTCTTGACACAACGGTTGTGTTTTATGCAAAGCTGCAAAGAGGGATGCTGCATATATTCAAATATAGGTTGGTTTCAGCTGCAAACATCATAAACCCAGATCATTGACACTTGATGTACCAACAGAAACAGCTCCATGCAGTTTGGTATAATTAATTAATGAAACAATTAATGAAAGCACTAGCCTTTACAGATAAACCACACACATCTCACCTCCATGGGTCAGTGGTTCTTTCTGGGGTCTTCCCAGATAGCTTCCCTCACCAGATATACTAGCCACTATGTATAGCCTATCATGTGCTGGAAAGTAGAATTAAAACTACACAACACCAAGTAACATAGACCTTAATCTGCCAGCACATTATGCAGATGAGGGTGTACACTGTTTGCAGTTGGATCTGACCTGTATGCATTTTTGTATGGTATGATCATTAAATATCAGTTGTAGGCATCCAGTCAAGGCCTAATCAAGATGAATGCTGGTTATTTTTAAAACAAGTAATGATTTATAATGTGTTTTATTTTGTGCAATATTTTTTTCAAAATATCAAGTATTTGTATAACTGTCTTGACATATTACTTTTGTGTGTTTTATTCTTAAGACACAATGATTAAAGCTAGTAAAGATTTGAATATGACTATAACAATCATAACAAATCAACAACATAGGAAGAAATTATACAGAAATAACACATATTGAAATAATTAAATACTGGAAGTAAAGAACAGAAAATTATTTCTGATGCACAAATTACCATTCAAATTATGATACCATCTGTTCATGGCATCCTGGTTTGCTTACTTGTGCACACCTGTGTAATTACATTTGATTTACCCAGCTAAAAAGTTATTAGGAGAAAGAGGCCTTTTAGTTTCAAAGAAGATTTATATCTGTATATCTGAGGAAATGTGTTTGATATAAAACTACTGCTCTTCTATGCTGCCAATCACCTGATCATGATTGCATTCTATTCAGTGTGTGTGCTAATTAATTTGACATTAAATTAGTTGTAAATTGCAGAAAAGAGAAAAATCTAAAATATGCATGTTCATCTTTTTCACTGTAATCTTGTTTTGTGCACTAGTAATTTTTTTGTTGGTCTTTTTACTGTTAAACCAAAAATTGTTATCACTTGTGTCTAATTAGTGGCATAAGGCATGATTCATACAGTCAGCATATAGAATTAACTGAACACAAGTACAGCCAGTGCAATCAAATCCAATCTTTCATCAGATAAGGGCTGTTGATTGGCAGCATAGCTGAGCAGTAGTTTTATATCAAACACATTTCCTCAGATATACAGATATAAATCTTCTTTGAAGCTAAAAGGCCTCTTTCTCCAGCTGCAGCCCACAGAAGTGAAGAATATAAACCTTGTAAATACCTGACTGACATTTTTTGGTTCTATTTCTTCTTATCAGTATTATTCATTTGTTGTACTTCATTAGGAGTACTTGTTTTATGTGTTAAAGTTCAAATGATATTTATATCATAAATAAATAGGTTTTCTTGGAATATAAGGATTTTGTTGAATGTCTAAGTTGAAACTTTACTGAAATTGCCAGAATTTGAAATTCTAGGACTAAAGTAGGGAATGGTCCCCATCCCTGAGGGGGTTCTGTAGAGAACACCACCACCAAGGACCCATTTCTACATGCCTTAAGCACTGATCCAGTGGCCTAGTGGTTAGAATGTCCACCTCAGATGCGGGAGGTCGTGGGTTCAATCCCCAGCGAAGTCATACCAAAGACTTACAAAAATGGTACTAACAGCTGCCTCACTTGGCGCTCAGCATTAGCCTGGTGTCAGGATAATGTGACTGGGTGGAACATCATGCTACATGTCTGCGGCATGATGTCCCAGTGCTAGACATCACTATAAACTGTCACACTGCAGATATCATGGTGATATGACTGAAAAATTGTTAAAGTCACGTTAAAAATCCAAATCACCTGTCTTAAAACACTGCATGTTTCCACTAAATATGTCCACCAAATGAGCTGTTCACCAAGGAGCCACTTCCACCGGCATAAAATACAGGATGTTTCCACTAATTATGTTCACCAAAATAACTATCCCCCAAGGAGCCTTTTCCACCTTACTTAAAATACAGCATGTTTCCACTAATTATGTCCACCAAATGATCCATCATCCCTTTGATTCAGCCATCTTGTTATCATAAGAGGAGTGGAATTATAAATAATTATCATTATTCTCTTGAGCAAACTTATAATGTGTGGGCTAGGTATGGATCCCATGTTTTTCCTGAAAATGCCAGAACAATTTGGCCTTTTTGTTGAATGCAAAGAAAATAAAAATAAAAATTGGTAAAATAATCCCTGATATTGCTTGTTTTATCATCAAAAATGGCTGTTAGTGTCCAGAACCTTGAATCATTATCATGAAATTTTCAATTTATAATACGAGGTCAGTGATACATTTTTGATTAATGAAAATGACACTATTGCTACCAATGGCAACACTTCAAGAAATAAATAGCAGTGAAATAAGTTTTTTTAAGTGAAATTTGTGTATGATCATCATAAATATTAGATGTGTATAATCTTATCATTATACTGCTTTACTACAGTACCTTTTTCCAGTGGTACTTTTTCACTGTACTGGTATCTGAGTAGTTTCCGTCAATAAGGAATGTACTGAAATTCCCAAGGAAACTTTTTAGATTTCAATGGTATTAACAGCATGTTTTCATTATTCATGACAAAATAGTTTAACAGATTATCTTTTTGTATCCATCACAAATTAATGATGAAAATTATAATTTATGATCCTTTAATCATATTTTTAATATGTGACATATGCCAAAGTGGTGGACAAATTAAATATTGGGAAACATAATCAGTCCAAATCCAACTTTCACAAAAATATTCAGACTGTAAAAACAACAAAAACAAAATTAACAAACAAAAGCAAACAACACAAAACACCTGAGGTTTTAGTTATTTTCTAGCATATGTGACTCTGTTAAGTATTTCATTCCTTGGTGTGACTGAATCATCCTACAATTTTCAGAAGCGCATTTTTCTGTATGAACTTTATGTAATTTCTCAAGTCCAGTAAATATTTTCTCATTTGAGTAAGTTGTTGTTATTGTTGTTTTAGGGTTTAACGCCATTTTCAGCACAAGATAGGCTATACATGGCAGCCAATATTAATGGTGGAGGAAGAACCCAGGCAAACCCTGGAAAGAACCACCAACCCATGAGAAACTACTGGCAAGCTTTCTCACATACCTACATTGGCCGAACCTGAGACTCAAACCCACGCAGACAGAGGTGAGATGGCAATGATCTGTAATGATGAGTGCTTTAGATCACTCAGCCATTTGATTAAGTGTTTTATGTTTACTGGCCTTCTCTGATAAATGTCTTGCCTGGGCATTGATATCCCATTCAAAGTTTCCTTGCCTAGTATATCAATAGCGTAATAAAAAAATTGTAGACATCAGCATCAGCACTTCCTGCTTCTAGCAATCAGCTCTGCAATGTCAGTACTGTCTTTCACAATTTCAGCTATAGTGTACGTTTAATCACCCAACTTTTATTGCAACTTCTATAACAATTAACATACACATGGCAAATTCATCAAATATAAGATACATGTACTGACCATTTAATTTTTGAGGGAGAGGGCTGTTGATTTTTGTCTGCGCTGAGATATTTATTTCAAAATAATTATTGTTTGCAAATAATATCATGGATAGAATATGGTTTTATTTTTTTTTAAACCATGTAAAGATGTTTTTCCAGCTACTGTTCCTGCCCCAAAACATTAAATTGCTGGTCACTAATATAATTGCAGTATATCATGGTATATATTGTAGTACATTCTTGAATACCGTGGTATACCATGGTACAGATTTTTTCATGGCACCCAGCTGTATTTAATATGATACGCCGTAATGTGTTCAAACATGCAAAATGTCAGTATACTGCATCAGCTATGTCCGTGGGCATTTCTCTGAAAACCTAATTAACTGCCAGCTGTGTTTTGATCTCAGATCTGCAAAAGAATTTGTGGTATTCTTACACTCAATTAAAAGCAAACCTGCTTTGTATTATCACACTATTTATGTCCTTTGTCAAAGAAAGGGAGTGGATACAATTAAAAGGCATGCAGATCCTACCTGCATAAGAGCTAGTGGTCATGTTTGTGTATCAGGTCAACTCATTTCAGTTGAACACTCAAACACTGTTACAAGTATTATTGTGTAATTAAACTACCTTAAATTCCCTACCTAGTCACTAAAAAATCTAATCAAAGGTGTCAAGTCAACCAAGTGAAAGGAGTACCTCGTGAATTCAAAACTTTGTTTGATACAGTTCCAAAGTTTGCAGTGGCTTAAAATTAACCAATTGACACCTAGAGATTTGCTCAAGGATGAGCAGAACTTGCGCAAAACAAATGTCTCTACTATTTTAACCAAAGGAATCATTATTTTTTATGCAAAAAGCAGTGATGCAATTTGGCACACATGTACTTGATGGGTTGATGCCCCTTAGAGTTAAGTTCTGTGTGAAGTTCTGTGTGACTCACTGTCATGCATTGGGGTGGGGTGCTCCCAATATTTATTTGAATTACTGTGGAATTCCCACCCTGGCTCATTTTTGTAGGAAGTGAAATTAGTGATAGAGAGAGGTAAAGCTCCGAGCCCCCAGTCAGCAATACTGACAATTAAATTATTAAGAACATGAAGGTGAAATCCTAAAGAATAACAATTTAATACAAATTAAACGATATTAATTTCTCAACCAATCTACTTCCTCTTGACCATGTGACAACCTATTTCATCACGTGATTTTAGTGTGAGATGGCTTTCCCCTGTACTTGGTTTCTACTCATCTGTGTTTACTATGCCAATTGCTTTACTCCTTCTGGCGTTCTCCGATTCTTCCTGTCCTCTTCCTCTTTTGTCTTCTTTCTCCTCCTCCTTTTCTTTCTCTCCTTCTCCTTCAACGAGGCTTGTTCCCCGCCTACTTCTATTCTCTATTTCTCCTTCAACAGAGCTTGTTCTCCGCCTACTTCTATCCTGTCTCTCTGAGACTCGGGACTTGACTATTCTGTCCCCAAAAGCTTCCTTTACAAAGCTTTCTGTCCTTAGAATGTACTAAGAGTTTTCCCGCCAAATCATGAGTGGCTCCCTCGGAGTGAGTATATTCTGCTTTACCAGTACAACGGCTTACAAATCACTAATTCGTTATCAGTTCAACTGACTTAAGTTCTGGTTTGAATTGATGGCCCCACCCTTCCTCAGTTCTGATTGGATTATCAATTCTACCCCCAGTCTGTTCAGCTTAACAGACGAGCCTCAGGCCATCTGTCAAAGCGGGGAGATTTACAATAGCGTTGAGGGTCCTTTGTTCTCAGAACAAAGCTTCTAACATCTATATGCTAGTGTTAACACCTAATGGGGGGGGTTCTTGTACAAACAAAATCACCATAACAGTGCAGGGTCAACATACTCATTGCGCTAACCCATTCCTTTGTTCCTGACTTACGTAATCACGGGGAGGCAAACGTGACATTCTGTTACAATCTTTTGGAGTTTGATTATTTTGAAAATTAAGCTAATTCATACCAAAAAGTGAACAATTTTATTAGAAAAAACTGTTTATTGCCAACTGTTACCAACATTATTATAAAACAAGTATTGATCTGTTAAACACTGCTGCTACCCAACCCCAGTCTTCTCAAAGTCTAACCAAGATGACACCCCCTTCATTTTTCTGGGGTCTCACGGTAACTCACACCCTTTCTTATAGTGTGGTCTATGTTTCTGGATCCCACTTGTGTTATTAAGGGTGAGACTGTATTTATGTCTTGCCTTTTTATGTCCCTGCTGTATCTACACTTATGGAGGAGATATAGGGTCCATCTTTCATATCATGTAACATGATTTCATCCATACCTAAGTATAGACTGAATTTAGGTTTGGACTTTCTGTACCTGTGCTGTGTATATAGAGAGGGTATATATGACATATCCCATCCAATCGCAGATTTTCTTTCTGTGAAATGTCTTTAAATGACTTTGGATTCAAATCAGATTTGGTACATGGCTTTACATTAAGAAGTCAAGTTCATTTTTCACCATTTTCCAACAAAATTTAGTAGTTATGGCTCCTGTTTGACTCAGAAACCCGCTTTATGTTGCATTATATTTTCATTTTTGCTCCTTATCTTTTAAAGGACTTCATTATAAACTAATTTTGGTTTGCACTTAGATTAAGAGGACAAGTTTTATACCATGTTCCTACAAAAAGTAATAAGGTTATGGCCCCTGTTTGACTTAGAACTTGGCCTTTCTTTTGCATTATAATTTTGTTTTAAAGGACTTCATGTATTTGGTAGGAGACTTTACCTTAAGAAAATCTTGGCTAAGTTCAACTTTCACAACTTTTCACTAATTCATTGGTGTGTGTACCCATTTGATCTGAAACGTTTCCCTTCAGATAAAATTTTCATTCTTTTTCGGCAAAATCTTAAAGGGTTATGGGATCTGCTTTGCCTTAAGGCTGTGCACTTAGTTGTGTCATGTTTGCAGGGGTATCTGTGTCATAATGACACATTTCTAGTTGTGATACCTGAACAGGGGGGCCATGGTTTCTAGCATCTTTTTTGGATGAATTCATCTACCATTGCTCAAGATAGTTCATATAACTGCTAGTTATTGGAAGGAAATGAGATTTTTCTTGTTTCGTAAAATTAATTTGAAGGAATGTTTTCCTTCTTTCTTAGAAAAACTGCAATTTTTAAATTTATTCATGTCACAATTGTATTGTAGGAGCAGTTGTTTTGGCTAACTATGTGCTTAGATCATGAACAATTTCCAGAAGTACAGTCAAAAGAAATTTCAAAGTATGGAAGTTACATAAAGGTATGCTACAGTTTTCTTCATTGTGCATACTGCAGATACAAATAATGACCTTAGACCTGTCACTCTCTCAGAACTAAGATCTGTGAGCTCCCCCAAAGAGGCAAACTAGTGTGCAAAACATAAGTATGCTTATTTCCCCTAATTTTTTTCTTCTCAGTCTGTGACAAATGAGGAGGTAACACAGGAGCAGCTAGGAGGAGCTAAAACACATACCTCAGTATCAGGTGAGATGTTCATACCTTTTTCAGAGTTGCTTTGTTGTTTTTTTTTTTGCCTTTGAAATGTAGGTGAGACCCATTTATCACTATTCAGATAGGGTTATTTGTCTTGCTGCAGTTGTTATGGAAGTTGTTGGTAATAATTTTAAATCTTGTATCAACAATATATTTTTACATTTAATTCCACTGTTGCATGTACAACTCTGACACTTTATTGCAGAATTCATTTTGAGAAACAATAGTCTGGGTGACAGTGACATTTTTTAAAATTCTCCATCACTTGCATCAAGTCTTTATACTTAGCATGATTTCTGTGATTTTTTCTTTTAGTCCTGGAATTTATTACATTAATTCATTTGAGGACTTATATTTAAATCATTAAAGTGGGTTACAGCAGTCTACTTATTTGCACACGAGTCAATGTTATGTCTGATGTTTGTGGTAGTAGAGCCAGGTAGATAATTGGCAAAACATTTTTATCATCAATTTATTTTAGATTTACTGAGTCACTTCTTAAGTTACATATTAAAAATGTTACAAGTACATTGCTACTGAATTGGATTGGGGCATCAGACAAGACTGTTGTTATTCTAAATTGAATGGTGGCATCAGACGATTGTTATGCTTATTTGGATAGGGGCATCATACGATTGTTATGCTTATTTGGATAGGGGCATCATACAAGACTATTGTTATTCTAAATTGAATGGTGGCATCAGACAATTGTTATACTTTATTGGATAGGGGCATCATACAAGACTATTGTTATTCTAAATTGAATGGTGGCATCAGACGATTGTTATACTTAATTGGATAGGGGCATCAGACAAGACTATTGTTATTCTAAATTGAATGGCGGCATCAGACGATTGTTATACTTATTTGGATAGGGGCATCATACAAGACTATTGTTATTCTAAATTGAATGGTGGCATCAGACGATTGTTATACTTTATTGGATAGGGGCATCAGACAAGACTATTGTTATTCTAAATTGAATGGTGGCATCAGACGATTGTTATACTTAATTGGATAGGGGCATCAGACAAGACTATTGTTATTCTAAATTGAATGGCGGCATCAGACGATTGTTATACTTAATTGGATAGGGGCATCAGACAAGACTATTGTTATTCTAAATTGAATGGTGGCATTTGACAAGGTCATTTTTAAACTGAACTGAATGGGGCAGCAGACAAGACTATTGTTATACTGAATTGAATGCCGGCAGCAGGCATGGCCATTATTATAGTAAATTGAAAGGGGCAGTTGACAAGACTATTGCTGTACTAATTTGAATGGGTCAGCAGACAACACTGTTGTTATATTAAATTGAATGTGGGCAAAAGACAAGGCCATTGTTATATTAAATTGGATGGGGGCAGTGGACAAGATCATTGTTATACTGAACTGGATAGGACAGCAGACAAGACCATTGTTACACTGAACTGAATGGTGCAGCAGGAAAGACTATTGTAGTTATACTAAATTGGATATGACAGCAGGCAAGTCTGTTGTTATAGTGAATTAGATGGGGCAGCAGGCTATGCCATTGTTATACTGAATTGGATGGGAAAGCAGACTAGGCCATTGTTATACTGAATTGGATGGGGCAGCAAACAAGACTATTATGCTGAATTGGATGGGGCAGCAAACAAGACTATTATGCTGAATTGGATGGGGCAGCAGACTAGGCCATTATGATACTGAATTAATTGAGGCAGCAGACCAGACTTATATGGAATTGGATGGGGCAGCAAACAAGATCATTGTTTTACTGTGTTTGATAGGGGCAACAGACAAGACCATTGTATCCATTTATAATTTGAACAGATCTTGCATTTTCATGTGCATAGTTTTGTCCTCTTTCCAAAGCAGATTGATTGTAAACAGTGATATAGACCATTCTGAATTCTGCTCAGTGTATACCAGTTTTTCCTATTAAATTTTTTTAATGCATAAAAAAACAATTTACAGACTTAAATCTTATTAAATGAAAACAATTTACAGACTTTTTTCTCTTTGATTAAAAGTAGGATAACTGTCAAATTTTGAGAAAATACAGAACTAATTTTTTGTGTGCATAATTCCAGCTTAGAGTCACTCTGCATTTCCTGTATTGTAGTCCGTTTTTGTGGGAGACATTCCTACATGTTGTTCTGCACTCATCAACATTACACAAGCACACACACCAGACCTGAGTTGATAAACCAATCACCTTGGTTTTAAGAAATTAGATTAGGAAGTGTTAAGTAAGGTTGATTAACATATCAGAAAGCTCTGTTGTTATATGTTGTAGAAATGTTGTTATAATTCAGGTTTCTTTATTATGGTGTAGCAAGATTTATAAATATCTATTATTTCAGTTGAATTTACTATGACATACAAAAAGTTGCAGAATCACCTTTATGATATTGACATTTTTGGTTTGTTTATTTAAAAGTATTTTTTTTTAAATTGAAAAGGAAAGGTGTTGTATTTTGCTCTTTTAAGGTGTGGCCCACAAGGCTTTTGATAATGATGTTGATGCCTTGCTGCAGGTGAGGGAGTTCTTTGATTTTCTGCCATTAAGTAACAAGGATCCAGCCCCTGTTAGAGAATGTGATGACCCATGGTAAGTATAAAGGATCTAGATCACTCCAGTGTTGGAAGTTATTGTATATGCTCTCATCTGAGTTAAGTACAGATGCAAACAATATAGACCCTGATCTGTCATTGCAAAATACACTGGCAGAGCTGGTTTTATATTCCTATCAGACTGCATTAATCTAGATTTACTGGCAATGTAATGACAGATCTGTCAGTGTATTTTGCAGTTGGACTTGATTTACAAGCAAGCATATGGTTCTCACTTCTAAGATCAATGATAAAAAGGTTTGAGTAATGACAAAAGTCCAGCACACATTACATTCATGGGAATTAAAAGCAGTTTAAATACCAAATTTTTGGAACGATTGCTCATACAACATTATATTTTAGGGTGAAGGACTTAACATTTTATTTGCAGCAAAATATTCACGAATGCACCTGTCTGTCTTTAGTTCTGAGAGAATACATGCAAATTCTGCACTAATCCATCCATTTGAAGGAAAACTTAATTTTCTTTTCAAATTTTAAGATGTGTTGTGAATTTTTCTTATGTTTATTGATTCAGTGTACCGGTACTTGAATTGAGCTGCCTGACAACTTCCATCTCATACCCTTTTCCAATGGGTTATAAATATCCCCGCCCCCATTCTTTATGTCTAGATAATAACAAAACCTGACAGCATCTATTAAGTAAATTATTAATGGAATATATGTCAGTCTATTGTTTTATATATGTTTGTCATTTTGTAACATGGATCTTGTTTTTTAATTAGTCTTGATTAAGAGAGTAAGAATCCATACAATGACATCACATAAGAATGAAGGCTACATAGGTGTGCTAAGTGAAAAATGTTTAGTGTGAAGGTGTGCTAAATGAAAATATCAACTATGAAGGTGTGAAGAGTATCAGGTATGAAGGTGTGCTGAGTAAAGATTATTGAGTACAAAGATGGAACAGTATTTTCCAATTGCCATAAAGGTAGTTTTCTTATATCCTAGCTCATCTGTTTTCCACTCTCTTAAGTCAGGATTTTCAAATGTTTTCTCATGTGACAAATTCTGTCAGATTGGCAGGAGTAGACTATATTATTTGCATAAATGGCATTTTATAAGTAATAAGTTGGGTTTCTTTTTGCCAGGGATCGAGATGTGCCAGGCCTGGACACTGTAGTACCTCTTGAGTCTACATCAGCATATGATATTAAGGACGTCATCCAGGGTGTAAGTGTCTGTAATAGAATAACTGATATGGTGATTCTATCATGGTGGCTCCAGGTCACAGTTTTGTCTGTGTGGGTATGTGAGGAAGCTTGACAATAGCTTTCCTTGGGTCAATGGTTATTCCCATGGTCTTACTGGGTTGTTCCTCCACCAGAAATATACTGGCCATCATGCATAGCCTAATTTGGGCTGCAAAATGGTGTTCAGCACACAAAACCATGAACCATTCTTTTATGATTTCAGATAATCTATTTGCATCATACTGTTGTTGGTTTCTTCATTTATGAAATTTGTTAGGCACGTTTGAAGCAAAAACCAATTGACATAGAGAAATGAAACTGGGTAGGCATTTCAGCATGATTGTGCAAATAAAACGACATAGAGAAATGAAACTTGGTAGGCACCGTGTCCAAAATATGTGATAGCCCAATACCCAGGATCTCTCTAACTTCCGAGGGGCCCCTCCTATAATTTAAACGAGGTGCCCATTGGGCTTATAAAAAAAAATCAAATATGCCTGAGAAAACTTTTGATTGCTATTAGCAAATGCAGAAACTTGTTTTCAAGATGTTGACCTGCCATAACACGATGTATAAGCTTGTTAGATATTGATTTCATGAAACCAATTTATCCATTTCAAAATGAAATTTTTAACTTTATATATGTAAACATTTCGAGGGGAGGGGTCATGGTCCAGCTACAGCATTATAAATAATACTGCATAAGGTGTGCATTAACAAATTTCAAGCCCCCAGTCAGCAAAGCACTGATACCCTAAATACATACAATAACTCAAGATTCAATAGATAAAAATGTTATAAAATGTAAAGAATCAATAAATATATTCAACATAAAGTCTTCAGTCTCTTAGTACAGTTGACCTAGTAATCAACCTTTAGAATCCACTTCAACCAGTTTCCCTTTCTTAGGACACTCAAAATAGTGAAGTTTTCCCTTACAAATGGTGGATGTTTCCTGCTTAACTTTTAGACCGCACGTTCATTTCGTTTTAGCCCTCTAATTAGCTATATTTGATTGGTCCACTCCTATTGGTTTATCTCAGTACCAACCATATCACACTTGGCAGCTTTAACACAGGGGTGGGTGAGCATGTATAAGAGGCAGACAATTAAAGCTATTCAGAGGATTGTGTTCCCTTGAAGCAATCTGCTTCTGTAGGACATCTTGTTCTTAGGTAGATTCCACTTAGTTGTGACCTTGCATAACTTGGATTGAGCTATTTGCCATTAGGTAGGGAGGCAAAGGTCCTGTACAGAGATCTACTGATAAACTGTATTGCCTACATAATGCATTCTGTTTAATCACATTTTGTTAACATTTATTATTGTGATAAATGTCACATCATAAAATCCTGTATCACAATGACATCTTTACCACATCACAAGTATTCTCATTGAATGATGCAGTTTTTAAATGTATGTATTTCTATATACAGTTACTTAAAACTTGTTGAATAATACAGTATACCATTCTCTGTAAACAGCTCATAACATATAAAATTATTCAGCAACTTTCATAAATTTTGTATCTAGTTGCATTAGATACTCTGTGTGCATGTATTGTACTTTGCTTTATTTTAGGTTGCTGATGATACCAATTTCTTTGAGATTATGCCAAACTATGCTAAGAACATTGTGGTGGGCTTTTCAAGAATGAATGGCCGGACTGTGGGCATGGTGGCCAATCAACCTAAAGTAGCTGCAGGTAATTTGTGTATGTCCCCACCATATCTGTGCAGAAGTCATATAGTGTGTCTTTTATGACTCTTCACTCCCATCCCATCCATAGGGAATTTTGTTTCGACTTGGTAACTTTAAAAGGACTGCATTGATCGAAAGCAAATTTTATACAGTTCTGTCCATTAAGAAGACCCATGTAAAGATCAGTTTTCACCAAATTTGGATCACATATAATAGAGTTATATCCTCTGTTAGACTTGGCATTTTGTCCTTTCATTGTTACATTTATTGGTACATATCTAATTTACATTGTATAAGGGACATAACCATGTAAATCACACATGCCATCAAAAGACAGTTACAGGAATCCACCATGACATGAACAAGTCCTGTCTTTATTAAATATTTCCCATTCCTTGGTTATACAGGTAAGATGGAATTTTAAGAATTAAGCTTTTCACCGCTTCTGCTCTAAAACTGCTTGAAGATTTCGACTATCCCCACATTTCAAGGAACATAGATAAATAGTAATTACACATTTATACCATAATGTCCATCCATCCATATGCCTGCTTATTCATAACAAAGCTTTGCCTTTCCTTCCACACCACTTTAAAGATTTCAGTGAAATGTTGTAAGCTGGATATTTATTGGTGTAGTTGTGAAATAAGGTTTTCCATGTAGCCTCTGTCCAGGTTTTTTCACAGAAATTACAACCTAGTTAAATCTTCATACTACATTGAAACATCTCAAAAAGTACATTATCATCATTTTAGATTACTTTTCATATTGAAAGCATTGCAAACTTAATCTTGACAACCTATTAATATCTTGGATCTTATAGAAACATATTGTTCTCATATTATCTGTAAAAAGTATTCCGTACTGTTGGCTTCCTGGTTACATTCTTAATAAGGGTAATGGAAAGGGCAGATAAAGCATTGAAACTGCCATGCAGTCAACTGTTTCTCAATAGAAGATTTCATATACTGACCTCAGATATTATATATATTGGAATTTCATCATACTCCTCAAACAATATGAAAGAGAACTTCAGCAACAAACTTTGTAGCGTAACATGAAACCCACCATTGGAGAGTGCCATTCCTTGGTTTGAACTAACCACAGAAATGAGAGAGCCATTCCTTGTATTGAACTAATCACAGAATTTAGAGAGCCATTCCATTTCCATGTATTGAACTAATCACAGAAATGAAAGCCATTCCTTGTACTGAAGTAATCACAGAAATGAAAGCCATTCCTTGTACTGAAGTAATCACAGAAATGAAAGCCATTCCTTGTACTGAAGTAATCACAGAATTGAGAGAACCATTCTATGTATTGAACTAATCACAGAAATGAAAGCCATTCCTTGTACTGAAGTAATCACAGAAATGAGAGAACCATTCTATGTATTGAACTAATCACAGAAATGAAAGCCATTCCTTGTACTGAAGTAATCACAGAAATGAAAGCCATTCCTTGTACTGAAGTAATCACAGAAATGAAAGCCATTCCTTGTACTGAAGTAATCACAGAAATGAGAGAACCATTCCATGTATTGAACTAATCACAGAAATGAAAGCCATTCCTTGTACTGAAGTAATCACAGAAATGAAAGCCATTCCTTGTACTGAAGTAATCACAGAAATGAAAGCCATTCCTTGTACTGAAGTAATCACAGAAATGAAAGCCATTCCTTGTACTGAAGTAATCACAGAAATGAGAGAACCATTCTATGTATTGAACTAATCACAGAAATGAAAGCCATTCCTTGTACTGAAGTAATCACAGAAATGAAAGCCATTCCTTGTACTGAAGTAATCACAGAAATGAAAGCCATTCCTTGTACTGAAGTAATCACAGAAATGAAAGCCATTCCTTGTACTGAAGTAATCACAGAAATGAGAGAACCATTCTATATATTGAACTAATCACAGAAATGAAAGCCATTCCTTGTACTGAAGTAATCACAGAAATGAAAGCCATTCCTTGTACTGAAGTAATCACAGAAATGAAAGCCATTCCTTGTACTGAAGTAATCACAGAAATGAGAGAACCATTCTATGTATTGAACTAATCACAGAAATGAAAGCCATTCCTTGTACTGAAGTAATCACAGAAATGAGAGAACCATTCTGTGTATTGAACTAATCACAGAAATGAAAGCCATTCCTTGTACTGAAGTAATCACAGAAATGAAAGCCATTCCTTGTACTGAAGTAATCACAGAAATGAGAGAACCATTCTATGTATTGAACTAATCACAGAAATGAAAGCCATTCCTTGTACTGAAGTAATCACAGAAATGAAAGCCATTCCTTGTACTGAAGTAATCACAGAAATGAAAGCCATTCCTTGTACTGAAGTAATCACAGAAATGAGAGAACCATTCTATGTATTGAACTAATCACAGAAATGAGGTGCTGTGCCAATCACTATAAAATAATTTTTTTTAAAACAACCTCAGAAATGTTGATGTGATTTTGATAAAATTTGTCAAAGAATCCTGGCATGTAGATGCCATTTTATACAGATAATACTGATCATCATTTGTTACAACAAGCATATGTCATCTGTCCATAATTGCAGTTTGAATATTTTTCAAAAATCTCCATTAAGTAAAGATTGCTATGGTGGCCTAGTGGTTAGAGTGTCTGCCTTGGATGTGGGAGGTCACAGGTTCAAACCCCAGCTAATTCATTCCAAAGACCTATAAAAATGGTCCCAACAACTGTCTAGACTAAATGCTAAACACTGAGAGGTTAGTGTTAGGACTGGTCAGCCTGGTGTCAGGATAATGTGACTGGGTGGAACATGTGCTACATGTCTGCGGCATGATGCCCCAGTGCTAGACATCACTGTAAACTGCCATACTGCAGACATCATAGCACCATGACTGAAAAATTGTTTAATCTGCATTAAAAATCCAATCACACACACACACACACACACACACACACACACACAAAAATGATGTTAATCCATCAAATATGGCTAACATAGCTAAAAATAATCTTTAAAGTATGTGGACATGTTCTGATGAAAATCTATTCTGCAAACATTTTTTAGTGAATTATTGTTTGAGCATTTGCAAAAGGAGGATATATAGTACTGTTTGGAACAGCTCAGTCAATCAAATTTTATACCAGTGTCCAAAGTTCTGCTTTATGTTTTCATGTACATGTTCTTTGAATATTTGGAAGTTTGACCATGTAATAAATCTTACAGGTTGCCTTGATATCAATGCCTCTGTGAAGGGAGCCAGATTTGTTCGATTCTGTGATGCATTTAACATCCCAATCGTTACTTTTGTTGATGTTCCAGGATTCTTACCAGGTAAGATGATGTCTTTTTTTGATTCAATAACTTAAGAGTCATGCTGACTTCTTTTTGTGTATAATTTGTGAATCAAAAGTGATGCAGATTCCACCATGCCTTAACATGTCCTAGTCTAAAGTCCATTTGTACACCCTTTCAGTTTTCAACAAATTACTTCATGAAATAAAAATGTTAACTACAGATTTTGGCAAGGAAAGAGCTGATTTATTTTGAGCAGGCAAATGAATGTCAGTTTAAATTGTAGATGATAATGTTATATCTAGAAATTCCTGTACAAATTAAACATTATTGTAAATCCATGTTAGGAGTTTTTCTGCAAGCATTGTGAATAAAACTGCTAAAGTGTTCTTCTAGTCCACCACTTTTATCAGTGACCACTCCAGTGGCCTAGTGGTTAGAGCATCCGCCTCGGATGCAGGAGGTCGTGGGTTTGATCCCCAGCCAAGTCATATCAGAGAATTATAAAAATGTTACTAACAGCTGCCTCACTTGGTGCTCAGCATTAAGAAGTTAGTGTTAGGACTGGTGGGCCTGGTGTCAGGATAATGTGACTGGGTGGGACATCATGCTACATGTCTGTGGAATGATGCCCCAGTGCTAGACATCACTATAAACTGCCACACTGCAGACACCTTAGCGATATGACTGAAACATTGTTAAAGCTATGTTAAAAATCCAAATCACACACACACAGACACAATTATCAGTGACATTTTTTTAAAAGGAATTTTATGTATTAGCATTTAATTGCATGGCAGCACAAATATGGCTGTGGAGAACCTAATATCAATTATACCCATAATGCCATGCATAAATTACCCACAGTGGCTTACAAAAATGGCTTATTTGTATAGCAACTTCTGCACCTACCACCATAAGCTATGAATGGAGAGTATTCAATTATGTCAGTATATGCTTGAAAAGCAGTTAGCTCCCATTTTTGGGGCATGATATAGCCAATAATCCATTCAGAGTGTTGTTAAAATCATCAAAAACAAACAGATGTAAATGAACTGGTTTTGGTGTTTGTTCTTACCAGTATATTGACAAAGACATGTTTTGTTCCAGTGATTAATAAACATGATGCATGTTATATATTTATTGGATGATAATCCCAGCCCTTCATTTTTGTCACAAAGTTTTGCAATATATTTAATACAAATATATTTGGCTGTTTATAAACCTATCACCATTTGGAAAAAGAAAGTTTTCACCGGCTCCTTTATGATAATTAGATTTTGAAGTTTTTAAAATTACAAAATCTTTGTACAAGAAAGAATGCAGTTGTCATCTCTGTCATTACACTATCATATCCTATGCATTGATTTTGTTATAACCCATGCATGGATTTTTTCATACCCTCTGTATGTATTTTGTCATTCCCAATGCATGGATTTTGTTATACCCTATGCTTGGATTTTGTTATACCTTTGAATGGATTTTATTATACCCTATGCATAGATTTTGTTATACAGTACCCTCTACATTGATTTTGTCATCCGTATGCATGGAGTTTGTCATACCCTTTGCATCAGTTTTGTTATACTCTATGCATGGATTTTTTAAAATACCTGATGCATTCATTATGTTATACCCAATGCATGGATTTTTTCATACCCTGTGCATTGATTTTTTTCATACGCTATGTATCGATGTTGTCATACCCTATGCATGGATTTTGTTATACCCTATGCATGGATTTTGGTATGACCTTACATCAGTTCATTCAGATATCTGATATAGCAACTATCATTGGACATCTAAGAATTGTGCTCTAACAATGTAAATCTTGTTAGCTGTCATTATTAAACAGCTGTGTAGAAAGAGAACTGCTGATTAATAAATTCTTACAAAGTCTTCTGTGTCTTGAGAACTTTAAAAAATTATGATAAGTGGAAATAATCCATTGCTTTATCAACATTTACATCAGTTGTTCTGATTCATTTGAATATTTAGTACATAAAATGGAGAAAAGCTAACAGCCCTGATTGGAGGAAGTTAGTTACTGAAGCTTGTCTAAAGCATTATTATTTTCTTTGAACTTGTTACCACACATGGCAGCTGATTCTATGTCTTGCATTAGAGAGTGTGACAATGTTGGAGAGAGACTGCACTGCCAAAAAAAGTGAAGAGCTTGCGACATACCCCAAGGGAGCTAACTCTTCTATTATGTTCATACATGGAATTAGCTCTTTGATTTGTCATTTTGTGCCTACTATGATGAGTTAAAAAGATAAGAAATTTACTCACTATGTTTAAACATACATTGAGAGTATTGGGTGAAATATGGTAGTTATTGCCCTTTTTTTTATAGAGAAAATAAAATTGTACACAAGTTTATGTCCACATAACTGGGAAACTGCACTGTTTGAAATGCCATATTGATCCAGTGATACATCTACCCTTATTTGTACAGTGTTCACAAAAATGTCCTCATGAAATTTTTATCTGAAAATTAGCCAACTCCAGCTTTTAGAATAATATATTTGGACTGGTCCCCAGGTCTTATCATGGAGAATGACTGAAATATGATTTTTGGTCTGTGGATACCTTATTATATTTGTCAAGCCTGCCTCACTTGAAGCTCAGTATATTGATCAGCTTAGCATCTGTATGAATCCCTATCCCTCTGCAACTGAGATTAACCTCAATGGTAAAATGTTTACTTCTCATGAAAGTTTTTACATGTGTTCATGCCTCTCTCTCCACAACCGAGTTTAACCTCAGTCTTCATGTTTTGACATCATTGTGCATGCCCATCTGTCCACAACTGAGATTAATCTCATTGTTAACATTTTTGTGTTAACACATCACCACATTCCATGCGACCACTTCGGTGGCCTAGTGGTTAGAACATCTGCCTCGGAATAAGTTTAAACAGACAGCATCCTTGTGACCCAGATTTCTTGGTCAACTGCTCTTGCATTTTGGTATAACGCAGATGTCATGCAGGTGAGTGATCTCAGGTCCAGTTGAACCGCTTGCATTTAAAGGATTTCAGATTCTTTTGTGGTAAGGGTTAATATTCTTATAAAAAAGCATAGCATTTGTAATGGTGAGCCCTGAAAGTTGCTCCATTTCCTGTTTTAGAACACTTCCTTTACAAGGTTACTGTATGCAGTGTCTTTAGTGGAAAGGTCTTCATTATGTAAAATTTCTATTGATTTCAGGAACCCATCAGGAATATGGAGGAATTATAAGACATGGAGCTAAACTTCTCTTTGCTTATGCAGAAGCTACTGTCCCAAAAATTACTGTCATCACCAGAAAGGTATGCTACCTGTAAACTGTATTGGTACAAAATTACTGTCTTCACCAGAAAGTATGGTACCTGTAAACTGTATTGGTACAAAATTACGGTCTTCACCAGAAAGATATGATACCTGTAAATTGTATTGGTACAAAATTACTGTCTTCACCAGAAAGATATGCTACCTGTAAACTGTATTGGTACAAAATTACTGTCTTCACCAGAAAGATATGGTACCTGGAAATTGTATAGCTAGAAAACTTGCTCTCATCATCAGAAAAGGTATGTTATATGTATAGGTACAAAAGTTATTGCCATTCACTGTTTTGGTGCAAAAATTACTGTCATCACTGTAAATTGCTTAGGTACAAAAGTTACTTTTAGTTTGGTCTTGTAAAGATAACCTGATTCAATTGGACACTTTTATCAGTGTTTTATAAGGATAACCTGATTATATTAGATACTTTAGCAGGGTCTTATAAGGATGACCCGACTAGATTAGACACTTTAGCATGGTCTTAAAAGGATGACCTGACTAGATTAGACACTTAGCATGGTCTTATAAGGATGACCTGACTAGATTAGACACTTTAGCATGGTCTTATTAGGATGACCTGACTAGATTAGACACTTTAGCATGGTCTTATTAGGATGACCTGACTATATTAGACACTTTAGCGTGGTCTTATAAGGATGACCTGACTAGATTAGATACTTTAGCTTGGTCTTATAAGGATGACCTGACTAGATTAGATACTTTAGCATGGTTTTAAAAGGATGACCTGACTAGATTAGACACTTTAGCATGGTCTTATAAGGATGACCTGACTAGATTAAACACTTTAGCATGGTCTTATAAGGATGACCTGACTAGATTAGACACTTTAGCATGGTCTTATAAGGATGACCTGACTAGATTAGACACTTTAGCATGGTCTTATAAGGATGACCTGACTAGATTAGACACTTTAGCATGGTCTTATAAGGATGACCTGACTAGATTAAACACTTAAGCATGGTCTTATAAGGATGACCTGACTAGATTAGATACTTTAGCATGGTCTTATAAGGATGACCTGACTAGATTAAACACTTAAGCATGGTCTTATAAGGATGACCTGACTAGATTAAACACTTAAGCATGGTCTTATAAGGATGACCTGACTAGATTAAACACTTAAGCATGGTCTTATAAGGATGACCTGACTAGATTAGACACTTAAGCATGGTCTTATAAGGATGACCTGACTAGATTAGACACTTTAGCATGGTCTTATAAGGATGACCTGACTAGATTAAACACTTAAACATGGTCTTATAAGGATGACCTGACTAGATTAGATACTTTAGCATGGTCTTATAAGGATAACCTGATTATATTAGATACTTTAGCAGGGTCTTATAAGGATGACCCGACTAGATTAGACACTTTAGCATGGTCTTAAAAGGATGACCCGACTAGATTAGACACTTAGCATGGTCTTATAAGGATGACCTGACTAGATTAAACACTTAAGCATGGTCTTATAAGGATGACCTGACTAGATTAAACACTTAAGCATGGTCTTATAAGGATGACCTGACTAGATTAGACACTTAAGCATGGTCTTATAAGGATGACCTGACTAGATTAGACACTTAAGCATGGTCTTATAAGGATGACCTGACTAGATTAGACACTTTAGCATGGTCTTATAAGGATGACCTGACTAGATTAAACACTTAAGCATGGTCTTATAAGGATGACCTGACTAGATTAGATACTTTAGCATGGTCTTATAAGGATGACCTGACTAGATTAGATACTTTAGCATGGTCTTATAAGGATGACCTGACTAGATTAGATACTTTAGCATGGTTTTAAAAGGATGACCTGACTAGATTAGACACTTTAGCATGGTCTTATAAGGATGACCTGACTAGATTAGACACTTTAGCATGGTCTTATAAGGATGACCTGACTAGATTAGACACTTTAGCATGGTCTTATAAGGATGACCTGACGATTAGACACTTTAGCATGGTCTTATAAGGATGACCTGACTAGATTAGATACTTTAGCATGGTTTTAAAAGGATGACCTGACTAGATTAGACACTTTAGCATGGTCTTATAAGGATGACCTGACTAGATTAGATACTTTAGCATGGTTTTAAAAGGATGACCTGACTATATTAGACACTTTAGCGTGGTCTTATAAGGATGACCTGACTAGATTAGACACTTTAGCATGGTCTTATAAGGATGACCTGATTATATTAGATACTTTAGCAGGGTCTTATAAGGATGACCTGACTAGATTAGACACTTTAACATGGTCTTAAAAGGATGACCTGACTAGATTAAACACTTAAGCATGGTCTTATAAGGATGGCCTGACTAGATTAGACACTTTAGCATGGTCTTAAAAGGATGACCTGATTATATTAGACACTTTAGCATGATCTTATAAGGATGACCTGATTATATTAGATACTTTAGCATGGTCTTATAAGGATGGCCTGACTAGATTAGACACTTTAGCATGGTCTTAAAAGGATGACCTGACTAGATTAGACACTTTAGCATGGTCTTATAAGGATGACCTGACTAGATTAGACACTTTAGCATGGTCTTATAAGGATGACCTGACTAGATTAGATACTTTAGCATGGTCTTATTAGGATGACCCGACTAGATTAGACACTTTAGCATGGTCTTATTAGGATGACCCAACTAGATTAGACACTTTAGCATGGTCTTATAAGGATGACTTGACTAAATTAGACACTTTAGCATGGTCTTATAAGGATGACCTGACTAGATTAAACACTTAAGCATGGTCTTATAAGGATGACCTGACTAGATTAAACACTTAAGCATGGTCTTATAAGGATGACCTGACTAGATTAAACACTTAAGCATGGTCTTATAAGGATGACCTGACTAGATTAAACACTTAAGCATGGTCTTATAAGGATGATCTGACTAGATTAAACACTTAAGCATGGTCTTATAAGGATGACCTGATTATATTAGACACTTTAGCATAGTCTTATAAGGATGACCCGACTAGATTAGACACTAAATTTTAGCTTGGTCTTTTCAAGTTGACCTAATTATTTTACATACTTTGAGCATGGTCTTTAAATGATAACCTGATTTGATTTTCAGGCCATGACAGTTGTCATTTCTAAACTTTATATTCCTGGAATCTCTTTTTTAACAATATAGCATTGGTCCCTTTGAGAAACTAGCATTAGTTCCTTCAGCAGTATAGCATTGGACTCTTTGAGAGACTCTTGTTTACACATCGTATTATTATTTTACCTTTTTGGCAAAAACTTACATATCATGACCACCTTGTTTTAGAAACCACTCAAAATTTCCATTCTAGTTTGCCTGCCACCAGATCAACATGACTAGTTCTGCTAATCATTAGGACCCTGGTGTAGTTGTGCATATAGAAACTGGTTTTTGTTAAGAGTGGATATATTTCTACTTCTATCTTTTCACAAAATTCTTGCTTTTCATCTTTTATGTTTTTCTCTCTATCTGTCAGTGTCTATATTTGGTATCTATACTTCATTTTTTTCTTTGTGATCTATGTGTATAACTCTAACCTGCAAAGATCATATGTCCATCAAGACCATTTTTGTGTGGTTCTCAGAGTTGCTGTATATTATGCAACATATTATGGCATTACATATAAGAATAACATGTAGCAACATCAGTGAGAAACACAAAAATCTGTATAGTTATGTGAAAAGATTGTATCCATTGGACTTAAGAGTGTTGAAAACTACAGTATGGCACACACTGCATGCAATTTATGGCATAGTTTTATTAAGGAATTCTTGTGATAAATTTCATTGCTACTAAACACATTATATTGTAATTTGTACTTTTTATTCAGGCCTATGGTGGAGCATACGATGTGATGAGCTCAAAACATCTCAGGGGTGACACTAACTATGCATGGCCAACTGCAGAGGTTGCTGTTATGGGAGCTAAGGTCAGTGTACATCCAGACACACTCAAATCTGAGCTCAGGGTTAAGTTTATTTTACTTACCTCAACAAAAATGGAGGCTTTTGTAACTTAAGTTACAACCCTTATAGGACTTGGAAGCTTGTCCTTGAATCATGAATTCCATATGTGCTCAATAACATTTGATGAACTTATGGAATTAAATTTAATGTCAAGTGTTATATTAAGGAAATGTTGTTCAGGTTTGATTTTAGTTTATTGATCTTAAAATTTGAGTTATTGCCCTGGATATAGAAGTTTGCCCTTCAATCTTCAATCCATTTCAGCTTAGAATGATACTGATAAAAGACTTGATAAATGTAAACCACATTTTATGTTTATACCAAGAAGGTCCAGGTCATTTTTATTGCTTTACATATTTGTGTCAAAATTTGAGTTACAGACCCAATTTAACTAAGAAGTTTGTTACTGCATTGCAAATTGTAACTTTTCAAGGACCTCACAGGTTGAAACTAAATCCTGCATCAATCTTGTACATTAAAAAGACCTTGGCTAAGTTTAACGTTTACAGTATTCTTTGAAAAGTTTGACAGACATATTGTTTATAGAACTTTGACACTGCAACTTGAACTAGACTGTTGTCAAAGCCTCCATATTGGCATGGGCATCTGTGGCCTTTTGACACTTTTTTTTTTGTTTAGAATTAAACAGAAATAAAGAGAAGAGAATGGAAGTCAGTATTTATTTTGCTCACTTGGCTCTATTTGTAAGTCAGTATTTGATTGCACATGGACTGAAATCTTATGGGGTATGTGAACAGGGCAGCCAGAAAAAAAAACTAGACGGTATGCACTACAAACATGTAAATTCCAATAATAATGACTTCTTACATTTGGCTCTTTTTTTACAGATCTTTTCACATCAAAAATTTGAAATTGTGTACCTGCATATTTTTTGTCTCAGAAGATTTATAATACAGAAAGTTAGTTTGCTAAAATTAGGCAGAAAATGCAATCACTATGTTCAATCTTACTTTCTACCATTTCTGGTATTTCAACAGGGAGCTGTGTCCATTATTTTCCGTGGAAAGGATCAGGCTAAAAATGAAGCTGAATACGTCGAGAAGTTTGCCAACCCTTTCCCAGCAGCTGTTAGAGGTATGGAAAACAATTAAACCTCATCAAATAAGAATTTTTTACACAGAAAAATATATCTGACTGTAATTTAACATGAATTGTGTTATAATATATAAATGTATGTGAACATGTGAAAGATTTTGTAAATAGAAGGAGTTCAGTATGGTAAGCTTTTGTTTCCCCTGCCCTTGTAAACTGCAAGACATGTGTATCATTTTAAGCTGGTACTGGCAGTGATGTGTTTGTTGAATTGCTGTCTTCAGGTATTCACAGTTCAGTTACAGTTAGTGACTATCATGGTTTTCAGATGACCACAGAATCCAAACTTATGAACAGCATTGCAGTTGGTATTTTTGTCAGATCCGCCTTGGTGGAAGTTCAACATAGTGATCTCTTTGACACCTCATCTTTGTATGTCCATGCATCCATCCACAATCTAGGTCAAGGTCAGTGTTAAAAATCAGCTCAGTCTTCATGTTTGCTTTTCTAACTAAACGAAGGTGAGCTTAACAATTTTTTTTTCTTTCTGAGCATACAGTTCAGAACAGTATGACTGGTTGCTGAAACAGTATCACCTACTTTTTATTTTCCATGTTATCAGCAGAGTGTACATACCACTTGGGCATTTTTCTATGCCCACCATAAGACAAAACATTTTATGTTACCATCTTTAACCTATTTTATGTCTGCATAATAAGTTATTAAAGTTGTCCATGACCTACAGTTACCAAATTCGGTGAATAGAAAAATCAGAACCGTATTGATTTTCAGGGTCAGAAGCTTTAAGGTCAAGTTCTGCACCATCTGCTGTTAAGAAAAATTTGAATATTGTTTGCACCTGAGCTAGAAAATAACTTTATCGATTTTGTGGCCAAAGGTCAATGCCAACTGTAAATGTGACTGAGAGAAGAGATCTTGTTTCCACACAATAACTCAACTTGTCCACAGTTACCAAACTTTGTGGATGAACTTTACTTATGGTAAAGTGAAAATATATTGATTTTGGGGTCAAAGATCATGGTCACAGGGACTGAGAGAAGAAAAATAGTTTCTGCACAATAACTAGTTCTGTAACATCTACAGTTACTAGAGCTTTCGGATAGCTTGCACTTTTGGATGTGAAAGAACCCTAATTGAGTTTGGGATCAGTTGGTCAAAGTTCCAGATCTCTGACTGGAAAAAGAAAAAAATTGTTTCCATATATTAACTAGATTTCTCTACCAGCTATGAGCTTCTCATGGGTCGGTGGTTCTTTCCGGGATTTTCCCGGGTTCTTCCTCCACCATTAATACTGGCCGCCATGTATCGCCTATCGTATTCTGAAAAATGGCATTAAACCCTACAACAACTACAACAACTACCAGCTATGGTTATCAGATTGTGTGGATAGCGTGAACCCTACTAATTTGGAGGTCAAGGGTCTAGGTCACTCTATGAAAGAGAAAAATGTAGTCTATGCTATTTATCAGACCTGCCAAACTCTTTGATTTTGCCACAAGTCTTATGGAAATTAATCTTAAAAAATGGAGTCATGAATAAAGGCACAAATTGTGGAAATTTGATTGTTTGCAATAAAATCCAGATACTGGCTTGTCCATGTTTAACTAAGATCTGGGTTTTATATTAGATTAATTGGAATTGGTCAGGGAAACATACTTTATCAGAGTACTCAGATGATGTAAACTACACACATTCTGAAATTCAAAATGTCTGTATGATCAAACTGTTGCTTTTTTTATTTGGCATCAAACAAGCAAGTGGTCCCAGTAAATTATAAAATGTTTTAATAGACCAGAAGAATAAAATGGAATATATACATTCTTTGGGCAAAAAGCAGGAAGGGCAACAATTATGTTTAGTGGACATTGTGTGTTGATTTATGTCACACAGCGTAAAAGATTATTGCCATCACCACAGCTCTCTTTTTTAAGGATTACATCAAATTCAGAGATATTAAGAAGTCATTGAGTTCCGTAGGGTTTGGAACTTCAGTTTTTGAAACTGTACTGGAGGTAATTAAGGCTAAAGCAAACTTTACAAACCTTTGATTTGAACATATTTGATGTCAGTACATGTCTTGAATCACACTTCTGGAAAACACAGGGTTGGCAGGTCTGTTTCATTACTTCAGCATAACAAACCTAGACCAAACTTTTTGAATGGCTAACATTTTTGGAGAAAGGAATAAGCCTGTCGATTTGGGGTTCAGAATGTCAATGCAGGGCTCAGACAAATATCTGCATGCACTTGCCCCTGAGATGAGTGAGTTGCAATATTTTACTTGCCCATATTCTCATTGTACTGAACACGGTACACTTCTCCATGTGACTACTTATGCTGTTGCTAAAGAACCACATGTACCTGGTGCATGCCTGATACAAAAATGGGTCAGAATCATGACAATAGTATGTCATAATACATGGCTCCTTAGATAAATATACAGCAAGAGACAAGGCTTTCATATCAATAATTTTCAGTTATGGCCTTCTATTTCCTAATGGTATTTGCACTTACAATGACACCTCACAGTAAATTTGTCTAATTTTAATGTGGAGAAAGTTTCATTTTTTAATGAGCTATCACATAAATACTAAAGTTGTGCTTGAGTTTTACTTGGCCTAGAGATGAATAAGTACTAAAGTTGTATTTGGTCCCAAAATGAATAAATATTAAAGTTGTGCTTGGCCCAGAGATGAATAAGTCCTAATTCTGTACTTGGCCCAGAGATGAATAAGTACTAAAGTTGTACTTGGCCCAGAGATAAATAAGTCCTAATTCTGTACTTGGCCCAGAGATGAATAAGTACTAAAGTTGTACTTGGCCCAGAGATAAATAAGTCCTAAAGTTGTACTTGGCCCAGAGATAAATAAGTCCTAAAGTTGTACTTGGCCCAGAGATGAATAAGTACTAAAGTTGTCCTTGGCCTTGAGATAAATAAGTGTTTTACTTGGCCTATAGATGAATAAGTCCTAAAACTGTACTTTTCCCAGAGATGAATAAGTACTAAAGTTTTACTTGGCCTTGAAATGAATAAGTACTCAATTTTTATGTGGCCCAGAAATGAATAAGTACTAAAGTTTTATGTGGCCCACAGATGAATAAGTACTAAAGTTGCACTTGGCCCAGAGATGATTAAGTCCTAACATTGTAATTTTCCCAGAGATAAATACGTATTAAACTTGTATTTTGCCCAGGGATGAATAAGTACTAAAGTTGTTCTTGGCCCAGAGATGAATAAGTCCTAAAACTGTACTTGGCCCAAAGATGACTAAGTTTTAAAGTTTTACTTGGCCTAGAAATGAATAAGTACTCAATTTTTATGTGGCTCAGAGATGAATAGTACTAAAGTTGTACTTAGCCCAGAGATGAATAAGTTCTAAAGTTGTACTTGGCCCAGAGATGAATAAGTACTAAAGTTGTACTTGGCCCAGAGATGAATAAGTAATAAAGTTGTACTTGGCCCAGAGATGAATAAGTATTAAAGTTTTGTTTGGTGCAGACAGGATGAGAGGAGAAATAGTTTTTCTGAGTCTAGACAAAGGTCATGGTCATTGTGACTGAAGAAAGAAAAGTGGTTTCTGAACAAAACATTAGCTTCTCTGCACAGAGCACAATTAAGCATGGAGCAGGTTTTTTAATGTGTCATTCACAGTATTCTTATAGGTAGAAAAATATTTCATTTTACATGTTATGTTACACCCTATGTTACATTCGACTAGTGATGGGCTTCGCAATACTTTATCAGACTGAATGACAAGTGAAGACAATATTTACTTTGTATTAGGATAAGACCTGTGAACTTTATTTATTCTTACTTGCAAACTGAATATGAAAGAAAACGTAAAGAAATGGTTTGCATCAGCTATCAATCATTCCTATATTCCAGTATTTAAAAATAATAAAGAAAGCATTGTATACTTTTATCCCCAAAAGAAACATTGAGGCTGAGGTGGGGCCAGAGATACAGCTGGTTAGGTTTTGCACACAAACGCATGCATCATATATATACCCTTTTATGAAGTAGGCAACAGGTGCAAATCAGTAATTGATCAGAGACTAGCTTAAACAAGCGTTCAGTGGAAACGATGGGAAGCAAACATGGTACAAACTTCAGTCATATAGTAATATTATGCCATACTTGAGTACAGCAAGTGATGTAGAGTGTACATGACTTTCATAAATATATCTCAGAATTTTTAAAAATTTTGCTTTGTTTTCTCTCTGAAGCCTATGGCATAATTTATACAATATATATATTGATTACTAAGATTCATTGTGTTTTTAATAATAAAGTACTTTATTTAAGAATCCTGGCCTTTTGCTTTTGAAAGGCTTGTGTAGTTATATAAAGGGACATTATTCTGATCATCGGAGGAAATGATAGGACTCAGATTGTTTACTCCCCTTGATATAGCTTGACTTGCTTTTGGAAAGTAATTGAAACAATGCAGAATCATTTCTATAGGAAATTCTTATAAATGGTAATTGTCTAAATGTTTTATAAAATAACTATTTTGTGAAGCTTTTAATCAAAAGTATGTTAAGAAATAAGGAAAATACTTAAAGCCTGATTCAGATTACACGTGTTCAGAGCTATATAGGTATTTACCTTTGATCCTGTTTAATTGACCATATTACACAAATTCTCCATTCTGTTTGTATATTGCCTTTGATTCTATTTAATTGACCATATTACACAAATTCTCCATTCTGTTTGTATATTGCCTTTGATTCTATTTAATTGACCATATTACACAAATTCTCCATTCTGTTTGTATATTGCCTTTGATTCTATTTAATTGACCATATTACACAAATTCTCCATTCTGTTTGTATATTGCCTTTGATTCTATTTCATTTACCATATTACACAAATTCTCCATTCTGTTTGTATATTGCCTTTGATTCTATTTCATTGACCATATTACACAAATTCTCCATTCTGTTTGTATATTGCCTTTGATTCTATTTCATTTACCATATTACACAAATTCTCCATTCTGTTTGTATATTGCCTTTGATTCTATTTCATTTACCATATTACACAAATTCTCCATTCTGTTTGTATATTGCCTTTGATTCTATTTCATTGACCATATTACACAAATTCTCCATTCTGTTTGTATATTGCCTTTGATTCTATTTCATTTACCATATTACACAAATTCTCCATTCTGTTTGTATATTGCCTTTGATTCTATTTCATTGACCATATTACACAAATTCTCCATTCTGTTTGTATATTGCCTTTGATTCTATTTCATTGACCATATTACACAAATTCTCCATTCTGTTTGTATATTGCCTTTGATTCTATTTCATTGACCATATTACACAAATTCTCCATTCTGTTTGTATATTGCCTTTGATTCTATTTCATTTACCATATTACACAAATTCTCCATTCTGTTTGTATATTGCCTTTGATTCTATTTCATTGACCATATTACACAAATTCTCCATTCTGTTTGTATATTGCCTTTGATTCTATTTCATTTACCATATTACACAAATTCTCCATTCTGTTTGTATATTGCCTTTGATTCTATTTCATTTACCATATTACACAAATTCTCCATTCTGTTTGTATATTGCCTTTGATTCTATTTCATTGACCATATTACACAAATTCTCCATTCTGTTTGTATATTGCCTTTGATTCTATTTCATTGACCATATTACACAAATTCTCCATTCTGTTTGTATATTGCCTTTGATTCTATTTCATTGACCATATTACACAAATTCTCCATTCTGTTTGTATATTGCCTTTGATTCTATTTCATTTACCATATTACACAAATTCTCCATTCTGTTTGTATATTGCCTTTGATTCTATTTCATTGACCATATTACACAAATTCTCCATTCTGTTTGTATATTGCCTTTGATTCTATTTCATTGACCATATTACACAAATTCTCCATTCTGTTTGTATATTGCCTTTGATTCTATTTCATTGACCATATTACACAAATTCTCCATTCTGTTTGTATATTGCCTTTGATTCTATTTCATTTACCATATTACACAAATTCTCCATTCTGTTTGTATATTGCCTTTGATCCTGTTTAATTGACCATATTACACAAATTCTCCATTCTGTTTGTATATTGCCTTTGATCCTGTTTAATTGACCATATTACACAAATTCTCCATTCTGTTTGTATATTGCCTTTGATCCTGTTTAATTGACCATATTACACAAATTCTCCATTCTGTTTGTATATTGCCTTTGATCCTGTTTAATTGACCATATTACACAAATTCTCCATTCTGTTCGTATTGCTTTTTATCCTGTTTAATTGACCATATTACACAAATTCTCCATTCTGTTTGTATATTGCCTTTGATCCTGTTTTATTTACCATATTACACAAATTCTCCATTCTGTTTGTATATTGCCTTTGATCCTGTTTAATTGACCATATTACACAAATTCTCCATTCTGTTTGTATATTGCCTTTGATCCTGTTTAATTGACCATATTACACAAATTCTCCATTCTGTTTGTATATTGCCTTTGATCCTGTTTAATTGACCATATTACACAAATTCTCCATTCTGTTTGTATATTGCCTTTGATCCTGTTTAATTGACCATATTACACAAATTCTCCATTCTGTTTGTATATTGCCTTTGATCCTGTTTAATTGACCATATTACACAAATTCTCCATTCTGTTCGTATATTGCCTTTGATCCTGTTTAATTGACCATATTACACAAATTCTCCATTCTGTTCGTATATTGCCTTTGATCCTGGTTAAATGACCATATTACACAAATTCTCCATTCTGTTCGTATTGCTTTTTATCCTATTTTATTTACCATATTACACAAATTTTCCATTCTGTTTTTATATTGCCTTTGATCCCATTTAATTGACCATATTACACAGATTCTTCAAACTGTTCATATTGCTTTTTATCCTGTTTTATTTACCATATTACACAAATTTTCCAGATCATAAGTGTTCTCAATGTTTGAATACACTGATGTAATTATTGTTGGAAAAGGGATACCCTTGTTTCATACAGACTTGGGAAAGAAATTAAGTTGAACAGTGAGAGTTAAATATTGTGCAGATTTTCACTCATGTTCCCATCAAATATCACACACTTAAGGTATTTGTATTGCCAAAAGAGGTGTCAAAGAAATTATTATACAGGGTTGAACCATAGTTGTTTTACTTTTGCAGGTTTTGTTGATGATATAATTGAACCTAGAACTACAAGGCGAAGGATCTGCCAAGATTTGGAAGCATTGGCTGGGAAGAAGAGAGAAAATCCTTACAAGAAGCATGCCAACATGCCATTGTAAAGGCATACACCTTGTACCAGAGTCAACCCTTGCAATAAAATCCCCTTTTCCTGATGGCTTTCAAGTAACAATTAATGTTAAGGTTGCTGATTCTTTAAGGCCAAAGCTTTGATTTTTTATTATTTTAGTTTTGATCCAGTGATATTTTCAGATGTCCAGTTGATCTTGTCTTGTTGATGTGAAGCATGTATTAAATTTATTCTATACCTAATAATGCATTTTAAAAACTGTTTTAGAAAAAAACAGAAACCAGTCGCATCTCCACTAATGGTTACATCATGGTAATGGTGAACCTCTCATAACAAATGAGTTATTTACTTTTGTATTGTTATTTTCATTGTTATATTATATTTTCTCCTTTATGAGTCATCTGCCTTAAGTGCCATAATTGTTCATCATATAGGCATACATTCAACAAGGATACATTCTATCCTTTGAATTGAATACAATCCTGTACAGAGTCCTGGCATCCTAAAAGGACACGAAGAAATAGTTGAATTAACTCTCATACTTCAGCACCACTGTTATACTACTAATTATGTGTTCTTTTATAGGCATTGTCATCAGACCCACTTTTTTATAGTGAAAATTAACTCTTTCAAGGGTTGTAATTCAGTACATGTATTAAGGTTGCATATAAATTTAAAGAAATTCTTTTTTTATTGCTGCCAGATTTTTTACATTAATTCCTGATCATATTCTCAGCTACCTATTTCAAGAACTTTTTTAAAGGTTTTTTGATGGTAGCTTTCATTATATGATCTTTAAATACACCACTTTACATTATTGTGTCCTTTAATTAGGTTGATGGCATTAATCTTCCTCTTGAGTGGGCTATTCAGTAGGCTATTCAGTAGGCTATTCACTAGGTTATTCAGTAGGCTGTTCACTAGGCTATTCAGTGGGCTATTCAGTAGGCTGTTCAGTAGGCTTTTCACTAGGCTATTCAGTAGGCTGTTCACTAGGCTATTCAGTGGACTGTTCAGTAGACTATTCACTAGGCTATTCAGTAGGCTAATCTGTCTAGTAAAATTTACATTTTTATTGAAGTTTAGTATCTTAAACTGGTCATTATTCAGAAGAACTAGAGGAATGTAGAGTCAGGATATTTTGTTTAATGGTATTTGGACGTTATTTCTTTTGTAAATCTGGATGGACAAGGAATTAAAGCGATCTAATCTCATAAAATTTGTATCATGGTATCACAGATTTAATAATTCTTATATAACTCACCAGAAAACACTGATTTTATTCAGTGTAACAGAAATATTGTAATGCCTTGATTTTTTTTTTTTTAAATTACATTTACCTCCTGTAGAGTTTACATATTTGCTGTGAAAATATGGTCCCGGTGCACCCTGTGTTATAACATACCATAGATATTTGCTTATATGTCTGGTCCTGATCTGCCGTCTCATAATGTGCCTACTGATCAAGGTCTTTATTATTTGTTCTACTGATTACTTCTGACAAACTGAATAGACCTGAATCTGCTGGTACATTATGCGATGGCAGATCTGACTTTATGCAGATTGCAATTGGATCAAATTCATAAGTGAGTATATGTTGTAATATCATATATCTTTACTGCCAAAGTTACGAAAAGACAAGATCTGAGAGACATTGATTTCCGGTGATAAGCACAGATATGTGAATCTAGCTATAGTTTTTTTGAATATTAATGTCTGTATATTGGCAACTGTGTATTCTAAGGATAGAAATCAGCCTGGAGTATAAAACAGATATATGTAACTTGCTCTGTTGAAGACTCTAATCTGTTGCAAATTCATTTACATACTGTATGAATAGGAAATTTCTGTGACATTGCATTTTTATGAATCCCCAAAATTGACCAAATTTGCAAGTTTAATTTTTTTAATTTTGCAATTTTGAATTGTTTCTGTTTGATTATGCTGAATTTATTTGATTTGTTTGTTTTATTTGATTATGCTGAGGTCATGAAAAGTGTTAAAATTATATGACGTGGAAATTTCCCATACACCATATTAAGTTTGTCATTCAGTATTTAGTATGTCCAAGATGGGTACTCTGTTAGAGCCAGTTTATATCTTTAATTCTGTTTAAGGAATAATAATTTTCAAGTTCATCATGCAGCTGATTAGTTTTCAGGTTTAGCTTCTGACAATCAAAATTCTGACAGTTTTGGTTTATTAACATTAACATCATTTATATATACTAGTCCTTAGAGGCATCATCATAGTGAGAGAAGTCGGGTAAAGAAATCAAAACCAGTTATTTTCAGTTATCAATTTCAATTTTTTTTCTGTCAGGTGGAGCTGTATTTCAGTAGCTCCTGCAATTCCATATCTCTTAGGATTCGCACAAGCAGTGGGAGCCACTGATTGACAGATATAGGTGATATATTACAGCATAAATCAGACGGGTCTGATTTTAGTATTCAGGGTTTTGAGGAACGTGTTGACCTACATGAATCCCATGTTTTGATGTACCTGTAGACTATCTAACTTTCGAAAACTTCACAGTGGCAAGAAAGTTTATTTTTAAGCATAATTCACTTTTTGTGTGGCATTTTTGCAAATTTGATTTTAAGATCATAGTGTTATGTATTGAAAGAGATTCCAAATATTTATTAGCCTAATCCACTTTTTTGTTTATGCTGTGTTTAAAAACAGTATCCTAACACTCGTGTCTTTTGCAGAAAGTGGATGAACTCCACACTTCTTCTGTCATTAGGCTATGTACTGCTCACCTTGTCAAATGTTTTTCCCTTTCTTCAGATCATTTACTGTTAAATTGAAACACTAAGCTTATTTTATAAGAAAATGGCAGTCTCATAGTTAATGGAATAAGTAGTTACTCTTCAGATAAAACAGAATATATATCTTTAAAAGGGCAAAATTGTCTTTGTTTTCTTTTTGTATGAATGCTTTGGCATTTTGTGTGTTTTACGTACATCACATATACATACAAAATGAATGAAGATTATTAAGAAAGGATATGACTGGAATAAGAATGGTGTTGTAACAATTAATTCTTTTGAATAAAACTATTCATTTAAAATAACGTGGGAACATTTATGGGGTTTTTAAATATATTTTTAACATAGCTTTAACAATTTTAGCCATATTGCTACAATGTCTGCAGTGTGGCAGTTGATAGTGATGCCTAGCACTGGGGCATCATGCCGCAGACATGTTGCATCATGTCCCACCCAGTCATTAACCTGATAACAGGCAGTCCAGTCCTGACAATAACTTCTTAGTGCTGAGTGCCAAGCAAGGCAACTGCTAGTGCCATTGTTGTTGGTATGACTTGGTGGAGGTTTGAACCTGCAACCTCCCACACTCTGATCACTTAAACCAATGGAGCTGTCCCATTTAAAATAAAATAGCCTGGTAAAAGTTAGGTTACTATGATCTGATTGTTGTGTAAGAGACTCTTTCCATTACTGCAGTCGAACATATTGCAGGATATCATGGAGGTGGGAACACCAATCTGGAAATAGAGGAACGTTGCATACTGGGTCATTGGATATATTAATTTGTATGGATGAATCTGGTTTGATTTGTGCAAGTTATGATTGATACTTCCAACGCAGATTAAGTTACTCGAAGCATTTTTTCGAATTTTTAGTTTGTGGTAACATTAAAGTATTTTGTGCAACATTTGAACAAGCATGTTTATTAAGGTAGGTATGACCGATTTCCGTCACCAGTGACAATGACGAACACAAAATGAATGTAAAATAGAAACAGTAATTAAATAATTAAATAATATTTAGTTGACTCCTGTTTTCAGATACAATGGTGAAATTAATTTAGACCAGTAATTTTGGGCCATGTTGAATAAATTGGCATATCATTGGAATTGTACTCTAAAATATCTCCTTGGGAGTATATGTAGGAATGTGTGTTCCAGTGTGTGTATGTATGGATGGATCACTCAGTTTTGAGGAACAGGTAAGGGTTTTTTGCACTTCAGTAAGTAATAATTCATGTTCTCACTTACCACTGACTGTTATTACTTGTCTATAAACAAGCCCCACCCCACCCCACCTACTAGAGCTTTCTTAAAAACAAGGAACATACATCAGAAAATATATGTTGGTAGAAAGGGAATGGCAAACATTGATCATATTTGTCATTTTAACTTCTTCAACTATAGTAAATTTCATCCTCTAGACAACAGGAAACTAAAATATAATTGTTTTGAAAGCAGAAGAAAGTAGAAGAAGTAGAAGAGTTCAGCTCTTCTTATCACAGGTATGGATGAGTTTAGGTGTTATCACAAGTACAACTAGTACGAATATAAACACAAGTGATAATATGTATGTGTGTGTATATATATATATAGATAGAGATAGATAGATAGATAGTAAGACAGACAGACAGATGGTGGTTTTAACACCATTTTTCAGCACATGATAGGCTATACATAGTGGCCAGAGTATGTGGTGGAGGAAGAAATTGGTGGGGGAGGGGAATCTCAATAAAAACCACCAACCACCAAGCTACTAGCGGGGCCCCAAGTGGCCAAGTGGTCTAAAGTGCTCTTCATTACGGATCACTGCCATCTCACCTCTGTCTGCGTGGGTTCGAGTCTCGGATTCGGCTAATGTGGGTATGTGAGAAAGCTTGCCAGTAGCTTCTCGTGGGTCGATGGTTATTTTCAGGGCTTTCCCCAAATTCTTCCTCCACTATTAATACTGGCCACCATGTATAGCCTATTGTGTGCTGAAAAATGGCGTTAAACCCAACAACAACAACAACAACTAGCAAGATTTCTCACATACCCACTTTGGGTGAGCCCAAGACAAACTCACATAGAGGTAAGATGGCAGTTATCTGTAAAGGCAAGCATTTTAGGACACTTGGCCACCTGGGACCCAAAATTTTATGTAAATATATATACATTGATACTGAAAGATGTGTAGTATGTGTGGTAGGTTTGAAAAAATGTATATCATTTAACAAACATTCCAAAAGGAGTACAGCAATGTATGTGGAAGAGAAATTGGAGAACTGTAGAAAGGAATTTGAGAATGACAAAAATGAACATATAAAACAGATAAAAAGCTAAAGAGAAATTAAGTAAACAATTAAAAGAGGAAGGTGAATAAGCAAAGAGAGTAAATGTCTTTTGATTTCGTTGGAATATGACAGTTTGTGACAATGGAATTAAGATTTAAACATTAACATGCATTACTCCTTATACTTGTCCTGAAGTTCATTTTGATGCAGCTGCAGTTAACTGAGAAAATGAACAACTGTTTAAAGAGATAAATCTTCTGAGAAAATAATGATTCTATTGGACAGTTTTCATAAATACTTATTAAGATTTGACCATAATGACATTATGAAGAGATACAAGACACAGCACAGTATGAAATGGTAGCATTAATTAAACTGGGGTGTCAACAGCTGGTGTGGATTATCTTCACATATTAAGCAAATCTTAATGTACCAGAGTTAATATAATCTGTATACACATTTACATTCAAATATGAACTGTTGTCTGAATATGCATTACCATTACATAATTAACAAGCTTTTGACCCAACACTGTAATAACTTGAGCATTCCACCAAATCATGAGTGGAGATACATCACTGGAAACAGTTTGATAATGGACATGAAGAATATAACTGTCCATCAGACTGTCAGTGTTTTGGAAAGCCTCCATCCAATGATACGATTCAAGTTGTCAAATATCATTACATCTATGAAACGTGTACTGTTGAATTCTGAAAAAATATTTGCTGATGAAATTTGCATGGATATATCAAGTGAAGTAAAAGTGAGATTGACCTATTTCTTTCAACAAGATAGCACATGACTGATGAAAGGAATGGGGATACTGAATCCGTATTATTTCTTAATTATTTTAATTATTAATTTGTTTTGTTGCTCACATCCTGCTAAAACAAAGTACACAGGTGTTTCCACTGACAAAAACATCATTACAAATTTTACTTTCAAATGTTATTTTTGGCAAACACGGCAATGACTTCAGTGAAAACATTACACGAATTCAGTAATTTATTTCTAAGTAGTTGTAGGCTTAATGACATTTTACAACATGGTGCACAATATATAAAATGGAGAAAGAATCATGGAAGAACCACCAATCCACAGAAAGCTACTGGCAAGCTTTCTCACATACCCATCTTCGTCAAACCCTAGATTAGAACCCATGCAGACAGATGCGAAATGTGCGTAATATGTAAAAGCGAGAGCCTTGGAAGACTGGGCCACCAGAGGCCCATATTTCAGAGTCAGACTTGGCTGTGAAGATCGATTTTATTTACCTAGTGGTATGATATGTGTGTATGATGTGTGTTTGTGTGTGTGTGTGTGTGTGTGTGTGTGTGTGTGTGATTTGGATTTGTGATGTAGCTTTAACAATTTTTCAGTCATATCATTTTGATGTCTGCATTGTGGCATCATGCTACAGACATGTCGCCCACCAAGACATTATCCTGAGACCAGGTTTTCCAATCCTAACACTAACTTCTTAATGCACAGCGCCTAGCGAGGCAGCTGTTTGTACTATTTTGTACCACATCCAAGGCGGGCGCTGTAACACTAGGCCACCTAAAGTAGACTTTATAATTCAAAACATTTAAAATTTACTTTTGAAGCCATGAATTCCTTACCCTTTTCTATTGTTGTATCTATACATCTGATAAAAACTGCAAAACACAGTCCAACTAATGGAGTCCACTGATTACTTTTTTGTACCAGACAATACCTGTGATACCATTTCTGCCCCCACTTCCACCTGCACTTGTTCTTCCCCACTTTTTACAAAATGTGTCATGGATAGAACAAGAGTTGTTACTACGAAACCCAAGAGGGGTCGTAGTCAGTAGGATCACTTTAATTTGTCCCTTTCATTCGATAAGTGCCCTCACAAAAAGTCCTAAATATTTCGAGTTGTTAGAAAAAAAGAGCAACTAAGTCATCTTAACTAAAGAAGGAGTAAACACATATTAAGCATATTCTGTAATATTGTTGTCAAGAATAGAAAATTTACTGATACCTGCATTAAAAAATGTAATACGCATGTAACATGATGATGTGAGTTGGGATTAGATTTTAATGCAGACACTGAAAGCAATTTCCTGAATGAGATGTTTATTTATAATGCAATTCAAATGTGATTAACTCTGACACTAAACTCTACATATAAATTTGAGCAATGGATTTAAAATGATGCGCACCAAGTTAAACAACTGATACAAGGAAAATGATACAGTTTCTAACTAGGACGAATTATAACATGAAAGTTAAGTAAGTCAACAACAAGAATGAGTGGAAAGTTATCAACAAATACTGACTTACGGAACTATCACCATGAATGATCAAGTTTTTAATAATTAATACTGATTAATCTACCACTTAGTGGATTAAATTACAGATTTACACAACTATGAATAACTAGGGGTGAATAAAGTATGCAGTTTATACAAATACAAATAATATTTCATACACAAATAAAGATATATACATGATTTTCACTCCAATAGATATACTGAATACATTTGGATTTTCACTCCACGATACTGAAACAACAGAACACAGCTCCTGGCATCCAGTTGATGATCAAAATGTATATCTTCAGTCCATCACTTTGTCGGATGATCAAGACTCCACCATGTATGGCCTGCCCTTCCCAGTCTGCTGAAGGAATCCTCAAGAGCTGTTTTTGCCCCAGATCCATTGGTCCCGAAGCTTTAGTCCCTTACCACAGGAAAACCACTATCTTCTCCAAGACAATGTCACTAACAGCAAGCAGCAGAGAGGGCAAACAGACCTTTTTTGCTAAAACATCGTTTTTGAAAAAATAAGGATTCCTACAAAAACAAAAAATTAAGGCCAATAACGTCGAACCAGAGCCTCTAATTGACCAATAGTTTCTCTAATTGGGTTAGTTTTTTTTGTCGTTTGTGTTTACCCACCGTGACACTTATTTGTGGCCGTGCCCTCTCTGCTGCTGTATTGTGTAATTTAATCATTATTATATCAGTCTCTCAACCAAATTTTTTATCAACACCTATGCGATATCGTGATCAAGGATCATGTAAATTTATTGTAATAAATCCATGTGGAGTAGATTATGCTATTGAAAAGAAGTTTTTGAACTTAACCATATCCATATCCCCACAACACCATCTGACGAATATTGCTCAGAGTATATGTATCAACTCCATTAAACACAACTAAAATATTACAATTATCTGTGATCACTTTACATATTTGTGTATATCGCTGAGTAACATAAATCACATCAGTATTTTAATGTCTGCCTTGAGAAAATATTCTAGCTGGATTTGATTGTTTGTCCAGCATTACATCATCATATACTATGAGATTATTAATAAATCCATCGAGGTCATGTACAGATGGGGCTTCATCAGTATCGGTGACAATATCAATACTGTAATTACCCTCTTTGTCCAACAATTTTGTGTTTTTATTAAAATCTTGTAAGTACATCATAATATTTCTGATCATCAACTGACGGAGCTACTAAATACAACTTATCCCACTTGAGCCATCTCATTATCAGATAAAGTAATAATTGCATTTTACCAGACCCAGCTGGACCTATTATTATCATTGTGATGGAATTTGGTAATGCTGAAACATGTTTGACTGTCTCTTGCTTTCGTGTCGCTGAGAAATCAGTGGCATCCATGTTGTACAAATATAATAAATAATATGGATTTATATTGTGTTCTGTGTAGAGCATCCACCCCCACAAGTGGATTAACAACAATAATAACAAAAATTAAAAGGTCTGCACTTACAGGCAAATGTGTGAAATGTGGAACAAAAAAAATATATGTTTATTTCCAATAATAAAATCAGTGGAGATATTGTTACTTCATTAGAATAATTACCAGGAACTCCATGGGCTAAATACCCAGGAGAAAAACATCTTCCTGGATATAATTATTGTGGTCCTGGAACTCAACTTGATATCCGACTTGACGAGCAAGATCAACCAAGACCTGGAGAGTATTCAATAAATGCTATTGATCAAGCATGTCATGTTCATGATGTAGCATATAAAAATCCAGATCTGCAACAACGACATATTGCAGCTGTGAAGTTGATTCTTTCGTTAAACTCCATTTTTTTAAAAATCTATTAGACAATCATTAGCTTGGTTGATATGATCTGCTATGAAAGATAAACTAGTGCTAAGGCTGGTAATTAATCATCCGATTATTAAAATAATGGAATTAATTTATTATAGCCCAAGAGGATATTGGAGGGGTAGAGCAGTGATTAGTAAACTTGTTGATGCAGCAAATGTTACATGTTCTCTTGCTGCAAATTTGTTAGCACAACAGGCAATATGGCAAATCTATCAACCACAACCTAAAAAAATTCAGCATGCACATTTTGATGTCAGCACTCCTAATGAAGTTCATCAAGCAGATATTTTTACCACATGATACTATTAAAATTGGTAAATGTCAATCACATACATATAAATATGCATTGACTGTCTTTGATGTTGCAAGTAGATATAAAGAAGTAGAGCCATTATCAATTAAAACAGCATCTGAAGTTGTATCTGCTTTTGAACGAATTTATCAACGAGGACCCTTGTGATGGCCACAATTACTACAGGTTGATCTTGGCAAGGAATTTCTTGGTGCAGTATCATTGCTGATGAAAAAACATCACGTCAGAATCAGACAAGGACATACTGCAATTTATCGTGATCAGGCAATTGCTGAGCGGCTAGTTTGATATCAATATGCAAGAGAAATAATTCAGAAAGATATAAGATCTCGTAGGTGGGTTGCAAGAATACTAATAGTTGCATTAAATAATGAAATTACTTGAACAACTTCTATGAAACCCATCAATGCGATTACAAAAAACCATATACCAATTCAACAACATGAATTTTCAAAACAAATAGTATTAAGTAATGTAACTGTCAGGTATTTATATGAACCTGGTGAACTTGAAGTTTGTATTAAAAAAAAGCGCGACTGAGCATATTTGGAGTATTCCGACACATAAAATTTGTAGCGTGGTAAGATCCACAGGTAGACCTGCAATCTACAGATTAGATTCAACTGCTCCTTAACGTGGATTTGTACGTGAACACTTACAAGTAATTCCTGAAGACACACAATTAGCACTGCATTCACTTTTGTAAGCTAGCACCTCGATGTCGATTACATTCAAGACAGATCAGCATTACATTTTCGTGTGTATGACCAACACTTCTATTAATTCTGTCTATGGTAAATCGTCTTGGATAATTTTGGTAATATTGCCACATTACTGTGTTACAGCACGCACAATGATGATTCTGTTGTTGTTTTAATGTCATGATAAATTCAGCATCGAGATCAAAGTCGCGTTATTTTTTTGTCCCATTGTTTATAACTAATTTTTTTCTTAATATATCATCGCCATTGCCAGCAATGGTTTCCAGAATTTGATAAATATTTTCTGTGAAGTCCATGACAACCCTCTGCTGCTGAGATAATCTTCTGACTCGAGACAATGCAAGATAAACTAAGTTTGACCATTCGATATGATCATCGACGATCCAACATTTGTATCAGAGATGGTTAATCCTTGTGATGAATGAATTGTCATTGCGTATCCTAGCATCCACTGAGTTTTTTCCATAGTTAACGCGCTCTCAACAACATTGACAGGAACTAAAACAATATCATTTAATACAAGATTTTGTTTCTCTGACGATCCTGGTATATCGACGTCGATATTTTGTCGTCGAGTATCTGCTGGTCGATCACACAATGGTACGATTAGATTTGAAAATATTTCTTTATGTAACATAGATAATTATTGTTGAAGTATATCACGAACTATCTTTCTACTTGCAGCTATCAAATCATTTGGTGTAAATAAATTCCAAAAATTGTTAATAGGAGTTTCTGAAATTATCTCACACTGAACTTTATTCGTTGTAGTCTGATTAATTTCTTAAACTCTCTTAATTCAGGATCAAGCGCTCTATGATCATCAGTTATTTCTTCATAATAATCTACAAAATTCCTCGGCTTTTTATGTGGAGACAATCCAACAAAAGGCAGTGGTTGAACATGATCGCCACACATTATTACAGCAGTATTTTTTATCAATAACCAATCAAGAAATATTTTTAACGTTTCTAATGAAACAGTGCATATTTAATCCCAAACAATAATCCTTGGAATATAGTTCTCGCCCAGTCTTTCATGTGTCCATTTATCTCCCTTCCATCGAAGGAATTTATGATAAGTGCATGATTTAATATTTCTTTCTCTCATTTCTCTTGTGAGTCTGTGTATAGATATTAATACAACTGTATCAAAATTACGATATAATTTAATCACACGAGTTGTTTTACCACAACCTTCCACGCCCTCTGAGATAAACTGTTTTGTGTCTAGCTACATGATCATTTACAGATGGTGCCGATGATAATTTTGATATTTGATTCTTTTGGTAACAAATATCCTTAATTTCAACGTCGGCGGAATTGAAATAATTAAGTATATTTTCTTGTTTGTTTTTTTTCTCCATTCACCCCATGATGCTTTAGTGCCGATATGTAGTTGTTCTAGCAATCTTGTATTTTGTATTCATATAAAACGAATCTGTAGCGACTCTGACAGCAAACTCAGAAACTTTATTTATCATCGATAATAGATTTATCGCAACATACGCAAGCATTGAACATCTTGAATGAGTAAACTGCGGTGACTCACCATCAATATAATTCACAATTGTACCTAATTTAGTTCCATTTGGCAAGAAAACTGTTTCTCGACTTATAAACGTATTTCTATTCGTTGTATCAGCAATTATAAAATCTAATCAAGTATTATCCATAAAAAATATTGTACAATGTCGTTTGTGATCATATGTTCCTCCTAGGGTGAATTTACCAACTCTTTTTCTGCCAAGATCTTTTCTTATTTTATTCTCAAAATCAGTTCTATCAGAATTTTCAACATCAAAATATTTCTTTTGCTGTGGTAACCAAACTTCTTTCTGCGGACGATATGATATAATTGCTTCTCTTACTGTTAACAGTAATATATTTTTACACCAAGCATATGTCATAATAATACTGTTGGTGCCCACATTTTTTCTGAAAAGTGTTTGCAAAAACAGACATAACAAATCGGATGAAGATTTTCGGCAAACTTAAAAAATGACTCGATACAAGCGAATCCGGTCAATTCAAAATCCGGTAATAGTCCGTTTATCGATACTCTGGTCATCTCGTGTGTTGGATGTCCAAATCGCTCAAAACACATAGAACATTCTCCCATACCGAAAAAACTCCCCGGATAACATGCAACCATATCAACCGAAATAACATTTCTATGATCGTATCTGGTATTCCATAATCCACCGTATCCGTTTTCGACACAACTCGGTATTACGCCATTCAGAAAATCAAACCACGTAGGCTTGCAAGAATTTTTCTCTTTAACAAAATGAGCTGCGACTGATGGAATCTTTAAACAATTACTGAGTAACTTTACATGTATGACCTCGCCATGGGTATATTTTGACGCAAGATTTTTAATTTTTGTATGGAGAAATTAAGTTCGATAAATTTTTAATGTTGACCACACATGAGCTGCGCCACGAAATTCTTTTTTAGCATTACGAAAACTTTCAATCACAGTTTCCGCCGGATCAATCAGAGCTCGTCTTCTTGGGTCAGGGGGTTCTGATATCAAGATCAAATCTATATTAAGGCTTAATTTTAATATCTGATGATAATATTTCCATATTATAATTAAGACATATATATATATATATATATATATATATATATATATATATATATATATATATATATATATATATATATATATATATATATGCCGATGGCTTATGATAGGTTCTACAACTCCCTGTAACAAAGTTTGTATAAATGTATACTGCGGATATCATTTACAAAGTGTATGGAGAGGGAGTTTAGGACCTAAACCGTGTTTGAAGTGTGGTGTTGGAGTTAGAAGAAACACGCAGTTGTGTGTGCAATGTGGGGGTAAAAAATACAGAGAGCTCTAAAGATATTATAATAAAAAATGACATTGACAATAATGACAAAGTTATAAGAAATGCAGAAGACTATTTAGCTAGATTTTCAAAATAATGATTAAAACAAATGATAATATATAAACAGAGCAAAAAGAATTTGTGAAAAATCCTATCATCAAGGATTACGAGGCGTCTCGTGATGGTGTAATCACGAACTATCGACTGAAAAAAACAGACGGTTAGGTGACTAATACTGGGTATCTCAATTTTTTTGCTGGGGGGAAGAAAATTATTACTCAAATTCGTATACAAGTGTTTCAGTGAATTAATCTAGAAGAGTCTTGTGATTGGTCATATTGATTCAGATACGAAAATTAATGATTTATGTAATTTGCGAGCTATCACACAAAGTAAAAACTGTAAATTCGGTAAGACTGGATGTAATAATCAAAACGCAAAAGTTGTTAACTCGAGAAATAAAAAGACAAGTGAAAAAAATAATATTTAAATCGATATATGCAGCTGCTAAATATTTCGACATTCATCCTGCTTCAATACATTATGTCGCAAATAATAAATCGGTATTTTCGACAAAATATAAAGAAAAGATAACTTCTCATTATTGTTGAAGGGAGATAACTCTGTCAAGCTAAGATATCTCAGGTAGAGTAATTAAGTAGTTACCCCGCTTGTTGTCACTAATATTATATTACTATTTATTTAACGTTTGTGTCATTATGCTCATTGTTAGAATAATTATTGATAGAATTGTTATTTTATCAATCTGAGGATTCGTTGGTAGGGAAAGTGCACAATTATCTATAATATATATAATTTTGTGCACTTTCCCCAGTCGAGAAGCATGTAAGTATTTTTGTGCGTCCAAAATGTCATGATAGAACTCTTATTTAACCAGTCTGAATATTTTATCGTCAGTGGCGGAAGTCCGACAATTACACATAATATATAAATTGTCGGACTTCCGACAGTCGCAAAATAATCATCACAGAACTGTTATTTGATCATTCTGAGATTTCTATCATTGATAGAATTCACTGTTAAATATTTTGAGACTTCTATTATTTAAGGGAGTTAACTGTCAAGCTAAGCTCTCTCCGGTAGAGTAATAGAGTAATTAAGTAGTTATTTCGCTTGTTAATGCGTAATTGGCTTAAGCGATTTATTAATTTTTGTGTTCTTGTAAACTAATTATACAAATATGTATAATCTAACTATCTGCGTGATAATTGACACAATGTAGTTTAAGAAAATATTGCACTTACCTCTGGTCACTCCAGGATCCACTTCCAGACAGACTGAGAGGTAGCGATTATGTGCCTTTTATAGTCCAGGCAGAGCAATTCTGCAATGACGGGGGAGAGGGAGATTTCCAGAATATCTCGTTGCTACGTATTTCTTTTCGGGGATCTCCATAAACCTCGCTACTACATATATCTGTTTGGAGATTTCCAAAAATAACTTAATCACTTGATATTGTACAATATTCTGGAATGACAGGGGACTTCCAGAATAACTCGTCACTACCTATTTCTGTTTGGTGTTTCCAAAAATAACTCAATCACGTGGTTTTCTATAACATTCTGGAATGACAGGGGATTTCCAGAATTGTTCTGCGTGGACTATAAAAGACAAAGAATCGTTATCTCTCAGTCAGTCTGGAAGTGAATTCTGGAGTGTACAGGGATAAGATTTACAAAAAAGCATTATATCGTCATGGTTGAGGAATACAATATATATATATATATATATATATATATATATATATATATATATATATATATATATATATATATATATATATATATATATATATATATATATATATATATATATATATATATATATATAATGAATTACGAAAATATTAATGATATTATTTCTGGAATAAATCAAGAAAAGTTAATTTGTGATTTCGAAATATTGATGATTGATACCGCTGAATATAGATTTATAAAGCAGATCCAGCAGGCTATCTTCCAATCTTTGGCTACTGTAAAAGATAAAGAAGTTGATAAATTCGTATCTCTCTCAAACATGATTGAGAAAATTAGATCAGAATTAGCTCAGAAATATGAAACGAAAAAGCTTATTAACACGCGCGTTAGGCAATTGAAAAGGTTTATGTCAGATAACAATGACAAAGTTGATAATGAAAATAACAAAAGGGATTTTAAAATTGAAAGTAGTGACAAAAATGAAAGTTAATATTTCTTCAGATTATAATATTTATCATTGACTTTGTCAAGGGATTCAGATATATTTTTTATTCTACCTGATTATTATTATTATGTAATTTATTTAGTTTTTCTGTTTTTGTTTATTTTCATTATTTTAGTACAATTTACCCCATAAAAATTATAAAATCTAACTGATTTTCATTATTTTAGTACCATTTACCCCATCAAATTAACGAAAAAGCAGTGTAAAAAATTATGTTACAAATATATATTTGTTTATGAAATTATTATTATACAAAATATTTTCTATGAGATTATTTTGATTTATCCCATCTTATTGAAATTGTTTGATAATTTGAACATGCACATGAAATCGTTAAGACATTACGTAGAGATTAATATTCATACTTTCATTTCTTAAATCAACTAAGTGTTCGGATTGGCCAATAAGTTAGAAATGTATTTTTGATAATAACGGATTATGACATCGCAAATAGACCGGATTAATGGGCTCTTGTACGATCAAATATCCAGGAGGTACTTGTGGCGTAAATGTATACAGAATATATTCCTGCTGAGTTTGACTAGATTTTTCAATATCTATTTGATAGCTGCCATCAATTGTATCACATATAAGATTTACTACAATTGTTGATGTAATATTTACAATTCCTATGAAATATGTCTGCCGCCACCTTATGGATCATTGTTATGTTTGAGAATATTTGATGATGGGGTTATTTTTCTCCATGAATCAACGATTTGTGGAAAATGTTCATTGATAATATCATTTACCCGTATTTTGTAGTTCGTCCGTATCAAATTATGGTATTATAAATGTTGCTAGATCTGCTTCGGTTATTTTGAAATATCTCTCTATGAATAATTATAATATTATTTTCTTGTGGTATTCTACTAATTGCAACACTTATAGTTTCAATAGTTATTTTATTAACATATTTAATGTCTGATGTAATTTTATTTAAATGTTGTTATATGTCAATGATTCGGTTTTTTATTTCGTCATTAAGGTATTCCAGAATATAATTTTTAAATAACTGTTTTAATTCCGCAGATATAATTGCATTATCATCTTTCATTTGCTAAGGTAATAATTTGAATATATCTTCTTTAATTATATATCTATTATTTTTTATGATTATATAAGAAGTCTATAATAAATACTGAGTAGAGTGTACTGGAGATCTTATTTCTTCTCAATATTGTGAAGTTGTCATAAATTTTTTCTCATCTGTGAGAAATTCATTTAACTTTGGTTCTGAAGGTCCTTGATTTTTAGGTGCTATCTCAGGCCAACGTAAAGCAGATCTGATTGACGATTGATTAAATATCTAGAACATAATATAGAAAGTTTATATCTATCGCAGCTGATACAGTTGTTCCTGAACCGTAATAGCTATTTTGATTCTTTTCCTTGTATAGATTTGCTTCTGTGCTGGAATTCATCATTGATTTGTTCACTCTGTTATTTGCCTGTTGGAATTTCGACAACTTGCCAATCAAGAGTTCCATCATCTTTATTTTTATTTGCAAATACAAGCAAATTATTTGATGGCAATCCACCAAATGATCTTGATCTGATATTTGGCCATCTGTAATATACTCATAATTGTGCTAGCGCTATTTCTTTCGCTGGAATTGCAGTTGGAAAATTAACACTAAATTCTGGATTAGTTGAGCTCACTGATATCATCATAGTTCTTAACGGAGTTGTATTAACGACAATCTGCTGAAGTAGCTCGTTCCGAGCTGACATTCTTATTTAAATCCTGATTTTCTAAATCATGTCTGGATTCCATCAAAGTCGTTACTTCCTTGTAAATTTTAATCGTCTCTGTGAACTTAAAATCTGATATTATTCCATCTCCAAGACTTGTTGATAATAACGAGGATAATTGGGAGTATTCTAACGTGATATTAAGAATACCTGCAATTTTTCTTGCAGCTGAAACACAAATTGTTAAAACTGCTGGTGATGTCATTGTTATAGTTTATAATAATACGCCGGTTCCAGCAAAAACATCAAAACGCCAAATATGCAATTATGTCAACAGCAACTTGACTTCTGCGATATTTTTTACTTTTACTGTATATTCGTCAATGATATTTTTTAGTTTTGTTTGCCATTCACGTGCTTGATTGTATCTACATTTTTGAACGTTGATTGGGGAGCTCATTATATTTTAAGTAGGTGGTAGTTTAGCAACTAATTCAAGACACCAATAATACAACACGGATTGACCTTTTTCTTCGGGTTCCACCACGAACATTCCCTCGTTGTTTTGATCTAACATCACTAACATACATCCAGAGGATCCAGTTAGTGGAAAACGCTGTGAAATTGTAGTAGATATTGTATATGTTGTAGTGCCGAGTATTGAGAACCTGTATATGCCGGGTTTACTCAGACAGACTACTCAGCGCGATGTTTGTTGGGTTTATTGAGTGGTGTCCATAATGCTGATCTAGACGCTGCTGTATATACTACACTGTCTTTGATCTGTTTGATGTCAGAGAGTTTAATACCGATAACTGCTGAATTTCCAACAAATTTGCTAACGATTCCTTTTATTTTTTTGCAAAAATTTGTAAACGCTTGTACATGATTAGAGTATTCAGATCTAAATGTTGCCATTCCATCGTTGATTGTAATGAGTTCATCATCGGAATGTTACTGTCATCGACATATTTCTTCGTTGCAGCGTCATGGTTTGATTCTGGCTCTCCAAGACCAGTAATTTATTATTAGTCATTTTGACTGAATCAGTCATTGTATCACCTACGGTTAATAAACGATCACTGATCTCAGTTCTGATCATGTTGTTTTTGCTGTCCACGTATCTTTTTGTTGCCACATCGTTATCTGATTTTGGTTCTCTCACATTAATAATTGTATTTATATTCATATTGAGATCGCCGTACGTAATATCTCCAATTCTTCTGATACGTCCAGCCATTTCTCCCATGATTGATAGAATAGATTCATCTGATTTTTTAATTATACAGTTATTAGTAAACACCACTAAGTTATCTTCTGTTGCATCTGGAACTCGCAGAATAATATATATGTCAACGGGATATTACTCGTCTTTAATCGTCATTGTTTATCTGAATAACAACGATTTCATTTTGGTCCATATTTGTAAGACTCAAAAGACTAGCGAGTTCATCATTGACCTCGTCAAGGGTTGCATATTTGAGGTTTGCCTTGAGTCTTACTCAGAGAAGATCTTCCTTAAATATCTACCATTATACTTTAAGATCTGTTTAAAACGATTAGCGGCTACTTGTATACTCATGTACGACTTTATGAGGCGGTAATGTTCATGAAGATATAGCGTCGAGTACAGCAATTACTTCACGGCCACATATTGGCAGATCCGTTATTGTTTTTGCTGGTAATGTTGAATACCAGACAAAAGTTTTTATTGTGTTTACGTAATTGAAAATTTCTTTTGGTGGAGCCAACCCTTACGAATCAAAATAAATGAGTCCACGTGGATCAATCGCATATGCCACCCAAGGAGTACCAGGACCAGGACTATTATCGAGATTAATAATGTCTGTTTCAATGTTGTTTGGTTGTTTTGGTAATTGGTCACGCATAAAAACACCTCTGAATTTTTTATATTTAATTTTTAGCAGCATCAAGTAAATCAAAACTTGACATTTTAAAGATTAACGAAGTATTCCTGGAAGTCTCAGACCTTTTCCATATCGATAAAGGGTTCCTGGTAATCTTAGACTCCTTCCCCTTTTTTAAATCCTTGTCCTGTTGATTTCTTTAATGCCATCCAGCAGCAGTTCCAACAGCACCAAGTGCAGATGCTTTTGCAACAGCTGGGACTGCAACGGCTATTAGCTCTGGTATAGCTGCAAGAAGTGGAAATATACCGCCTGTTTGTATTGTGTTTTTAACTACACCAGCAGAAAGATTGAGTTTAACGCCTGTTTTTGATTGTTTGGCGCTGTTGAAATGTCTGAGTTGACGTTCTGACAATGATAGTTTATACTGACCACCTGTAATCTGATACTTTTTAAGTGATATGTTTATTCCGCAGTTCTTTGCTGAATTTGATTGAAGTTTTTAAATCTGACCAGGAGTCAGAGTAACGCTAACATAATGATATGACATTAAAAATATCGTGAGCGATTTCATTACATATGTTCTACTGGAGCATCAATAACTTTCATTCGTCCGCCAGTGCCTTCAAGTAACATTGCTTTATTGCTGAGTATAACTGCATTTGGTCTATAATTAACACCAACAGCTAGGTTCACGCGAGCTTTAAAATGAATATCAACGACAGATTGTTTGAATCATTCTATATGCTCCAATGAAAAATAATAGATCGGATACAGATTTCTAAAATCTAACTGTAATATTCGTAAACTAGTATCTATATTTTGATCACGCCCCATAAATGCCATTAAACGATGATATTCACGTGCTAAATAGTTATTTTCAAAATTTCAAGTTATATCTTCAGATGGTTCTTGATGTCCATTTATCCGTAAAGAAACTTCACTAACATCAAAATTGTAAAATATCATATGAATACGTTCTTGATTATTTAATGGTTCAGCATTTTGTAAAGCGATAAATATATGTCTTGGTGCAGAAACTCCTTTTTGTGATGCAATATGCCATGCAAATAACCCAGCAATATTACTATGAGTGCTATCTGTAGTTACTGTCAGCCATGATAATAATGTTGTTTTTTTCCCGCCTGAATTCATAAAACTAATTAATCTTTCTTCTTCACCAGTTGTTGAAGTGATTACTGGCATCCACAGTGAAAGTTTTAATAATATTTCTTTACCAGCAGCAACGAGGGCTGGTCGCCAAATAGCATCAGTATCAGTACCCTTTCTCACTGTATGTTTCGCCCCAAAGATAACTTTTCTGGCATTTCTACAAAATCCAAAAATATATGATAACGGAATTGCGCTTGAAACTCTTCTACGACCATCTTTCAACATTGGTTTACGTATACCTCACTATACCATTTTCCTGGAAGTCGCTTTTGTAGAAATTGAGGCATTATATATTTTTCTTTTTCTTCATATCTATATGCAGCTATATCAAATAATTTAGTGGGGGGTTTAAGTTCTTCAATATTTTCAGGTTTAAACATTTTGCTAAAAGAACCTGGTTGACCATAAAAGTTTCTTAAAAACTCTGATGCCATCCGAGCTTGTTTCTGCGCGGAAAATCCTTAATACTTTTTTCTTTCTTCAAGTTTATCCATATTAGCTAGATATTTTATAAATTCAGCCTGGCTAGTACCTTTATATGCTCGATATACCCATTTTTTCCATTTTTTATAACCTATATTTTCATGCCCGGATTTAAAGTATTTTTTGGCTGTGATTATCAGAAAAAAATCCAAAATTAGCTAACTCATTGTCATTAAGGTTTTTTATTTTATTAATAATTCCTGCATTAAATTTTTTATCTATATTAGTTTTTACTTTTCTTGGTTTAGATTCTGATTCTTCACCAACAGCACCTTCGAGTATTTCTTCATCTTCAAGTTATGGTTGTGGCCGTGGGGCAGGTTGTGGTTGAGCAGCAGCTATTTCAGCTAGAAGATCTCTTAAAATCTTTTTTGTCTGTTAAGTTTTTCTTGCTATCTTTTCAGTTTTCTCAGAAGTTTGTTTTAACGCTGGAAGAAGACTCTCAGTAACTTCCGCAATTTTCTCAGTAGCCTTTGTAACATGTTTAAGAGATTGTTCTGTTTATTCTGCATATTTAACATGTGCTTCTTGACGTTCCTGCAGTTTTTGTTTAAGAGTGTCACGAGCAGGAATATATTTTCTAATTGTTTCTAATCTTTCTCGAGCTAATCTACTAGTGTAATATTCCATTACTGATATACTAAGGATTTAATTACTCATATAGCAGCAGAGAGGGTGCGGACACAAATAAGTGTCACAGTGGGTAAACACAAGCGACAAAAAAACTAACCCAACCAGAGAAACTATCGGTCAGTTAGAGGCCTTATTTTTTCAAAAATGACGTTCTAGCAAACAAGGTATGTTCGCCCTCTCTGCTGCTCAACATCATACAGGTTAAACGAAACCCCAAGGAGTCCTACGATTCTACATCCAAGATACCTGTTCTACTATGAGGCGCCGTAGCGTACATAAGCTGGTCCCATCAGAAAGGTGCAGTTGAAATTTTGATGTCGTATGTCGAGAAATCCAATATCACGTGTTGGATTAAATTGTATGTCCATAAAGTTCCATTTTCTAGATCGAGATTTTAGATTTTATGTGTTGAATTATACGGTGGTGGTTCAAAGTTCTATTTCCTATGTTGATGTTTTACAGTGTATATTTTGAATTACACAGCGGTGGTTGAAATTTTAATATAATATGTCGAGAATCGCTAATTCACGCATTGTATGTAACTGTTTGTGATGAAAGTTCCATTTCATATGGCGAGTATTTATATTTCATCTCTTCAATTTCACAGCAACGAAAGGCAACATCCTTGTTTAAAAATAACGTGGTCCGTTCACGAGAGCGACCTCTAGCGAAGAAATTCATGGTAATTCTCGACCGGTGAATGTTAACTTTCAACCGGTAAATGCATGAAATGTAATGCACCTTAATACTCGATATTAATTTTTGAATTGTTAAAGTGGACATTGTGTAATGTTACTTTAAAAACCAACACATCATTTACCGTGGCTAATTGTTGTTGTAGTAAAAGTAATACTAATAGTAGTATCATCGTTTCTACATCCAGCACAGTTACTACTGTTGTGCTAGCATAAATGGCTTTAAATCGAAATGAGAGATAAATATTAAAAGCAATTTTTTAAAAAATTCAATTCTATAGAACATCTACAATTAATTTTAGAAAACAAGAAGAAATCCAACAAATTTCTAAACAATTGACGTTGATGAACTAATCCGGTGATTCAATAAATATTAAATGTATACATACCATGTATGAAACAAGGATACTAACATAAACTGACTATACACTGAATGACGTAACCGTATGAATGAGATCCATGTTTTTACAAGGGTCATTTCTGAAGAGGTGCAAGGGTGTCCAAACATTTGAAGCTACGCCAATGAGAGGAGGCAAATAAGAAGTGAAGTCACGGACTTCCTCAGGACTCTACTTTCGCACGGACTTCCTCGGTGCTGTACTTTCACATAGACTTCCTCGGGGCTCTACTTTCACACAGACTTCGTGTGGGTTGTATATTTGTTATTATGTTTAATCAGTAGTTTTCCTGAAAACGTGTACGTAGAGCGTATCCCCAACCTACCATTGTTCATGTCCTTATCCTCCTTGTTAACGCTTACATTATAATATTGCGAGAAACTATTTAAATATCGACTGAATTTATTCATTATAAAAAAGTAACAAAAAGACCAACAAAAAAAACCACAAAAAAAAAACAAAAACAAAACAAACAAACAAACAATTTTTTTATAAGCTCTCTACAACTTTAGTTTTTCATCGGAGTTATTTTACTAACATGGTATAAGAAGTACATCTGCACATGTTATAGTTGTCAATATTTAACATTTCCTTTCCCGTTTAGAAAATCCAACGTAGGTTTCGTACGTAAATTATAATAATTAATTATAGTGTTTTCATTAGATATAATAAACTGTGTAATTGCATTTCGCATGCGCACGCGAGGGTGCTACCATATTCCAACGAATCACCTGGCGTCATTATCCTAGGGTAGTAAGAACATGCAGTTCTTTGCTAGTGAGCATCATGCAATACGAATCAGTGACTGGATGTATTCCATTGGTGTGTCCATCCACCTGCCTATTTCCCTCCTTTTAAATAAAACAGTATCAGACTTCTCATTTTGTCTACTCTACAGAATCATCTAATGCAGCCTTGTGAATATAGGTTTATTTTTGTACTTGATAAAAAAGTGAAGCAACCTCACAAAAATAAAAAACTTTACATTAGTGAATTTGTTTATGTTAATGTATTTCCATCAGTCTTGTCTTTCGTGCATTTGTTTGGGTTTTTTCGGGGGTGGGGTGTGTCCGAAATATCGATCCTTAGTAAATATAAATAGGTCACGCTGTAAATAATTCAACATAAGCAATATGCACTATATTACTCAAACTGTCTGCAATTTCTGAAAATAAAATGGCGTATTAATCCTTCACTATGACAAAATGACCGACAAATACGCTGACTAACAAATACTCAAATAACTTCAATACTCGAACCCTACACATGTAATTGATAAAATACGTTATTAAAAAGCTGACAATGTAGTTGGTCATTTAACAGTCCTCATGTTTAAATTAATACATAAATAAACAATAAATATGAATATAATCATACATTTTAATATTTCAATATTAATGAATTTAGCGTTTGTAAATACATGCCCCTTAAATATGCATTGGGTCCTACCTAAATATATTAATCAAAGTATGTGATGCACCATGTCCGTTTGACACGAATGTAAAACAAAAAATGTAGAATTATTTTTATAACTCGTATCGCTAGTTTACCCACTCTGTACAAGATGAAAGTATCAAAAAATATTAAGAAAGCCACTTTCTGGTGTGAATAGCTATGGGGTCACTTTCATGGGAATTTAACATTACGTTTAGATTATTATAGATTTCTAGTGTGGATGTTACTATGTATGTATGTATGTATGTATGTATGTATGTATGTATGTAAATATTGTTACGAATTTATGGTCGTAAACTAAGTAACAGAAAAGAGCGAAAACTAACAAGTTTTATAAAATTCAACAAATAATTTATTTCCCTTGAGAAAAAAAATGGTGAAAACTTAACAAAAACATAGAGTATGTGAATTAGATCCCAAATAGTCATACATGTTCTGCCACGAGTCTAAATGTATAAAGTTCCAACTGGATTCCAGTAGTATTCCAAATAAATTCTTATATTAATGTGCCAGTAGCCTCAAATGTACTAATGTGTCAATGGCCAAAAATGTGTTTACGTGTTACAGTCTTTTGATGTATTACATTAATATAATCCAAAATGACCTTGTCTGAATTCACTATAATTCTAAATTAATGTTTTAATCCAATAATATTATTAAACACTGTAACTGCAGTGAATGTTAATTGGAATTTAAAAAAATCAATCCACATTAAGAACTGAACACAACCATATAAATGATTCTATTTCGGATGTAAAGACAAGAATGAGTTATTTGTCAAGAAAACAATATCATATACAAGCTAGGACACACTAATATAGCCTAGATGTAGGCCAGTTTCCATCCTAAAACATTCCAAATTGTCAAAACGTTTAGGGATTTCCAAGTGAAAAACCATTGTCTTACATTCTGATAGAAATAAACATGTCTACTTCCATTGATAGAAAATAAATGTCACGTGTCAGATACATTATTAACTTGATTCTGGACAATGTAAAGTACAAACTACAATATACATAACATATAAACATGGAGAAAAGCCAACAAACAATACAAATTAAATATACATAACAGTATGCTGAACTTTAAACTTGCTAACTTACTTACATATGTATGCTATGCAAAAAAACGTGACATTGTTTGTAAATGTTTTCATGCTGGTTTGCAGTAACATAATTTTTAAATGTATTTTTCCATGTGTTACAGAAAATGGAATACTGTTGTTCCCACTAATAATCACCTTTTCTAAAGTTGCGACGGAAAAAAAATCCTATAACACATGTTACAGAGTTATTCAATATTTTAGGATCTAGAGTTGCGGTGTCAATATGTAGACGTCAGAAAGATTTTTTGTATTGATTTGTTTCCGCTAGTCATTAATCTTGTCACGTTGGCAACAGTTGGTGATAATTAAATTACTCTTAGATACGTTCAATTTTTTTATCTATAAATATAAATACAACTCTTGCGACTCTTAGAATGCGCAATAATTATACGAAGATGAATTTAAATGCATTCTACATAGGTCACAGAACAAACACTCAGTTATTACAGGTACCGGAATGGAACATACCCGTCACAATTTCTGTTCTAAGTGAATTTGTGATGATACTTCTAGCCTGGTTTGCCCATCAGTTCATCAGCGAGAAAAACATTTTGTTTAGCAGAGAATCAATTTGAATACACACGCCGTGTTGTTAACATATTCGTGACATTTCCAGTGAGGTCCATTCACATGATAATTACAGCGTGCAATTTCTCAACCTTTCACGTAACTATATAAATTCACTCTATATTATGACAAACGTTATTCAAAAAAAGGGTAAGAAACAATCTGAAAAGTTCTTCTTGTACCCTAGTTTGCATGTATTTACTTTGATACATAAAATTGCAGCGACAATAACATACGATGTACAGTAGTTTCATGGATTTATATCCTCCTGAAATAGTCCATCGTCGTCATGGACGAAGGCATAGTAATGAAAGTGACCTTGCTATATCTGACTTTGAAAACAATCAACATTCATTTCCTTAGTATAATATAAACAATACTATATTAAAAATGCCGCTAAACCAGCGACAACAACAAAAAGTCTATCAAAACCCATATAGAAAATACTTTGACGGTGTAATTAAGCGTAAAAAGGGAAAACTCGCCACTAAGGGTCAAGGGCGCGATCAGTACGCCAGGCAAAATAGAATCGTGTTAAAATCATTACGATAGTTATATGGAAATATCCGGGCAAGTTCAACAATAAAGTTCCGTTGTAAGTATATACAAGAAAAATTAAACTTAGGATTGTTTCGGATCAATCGATCAAGCGTCCTGATGAACGATATGATGCTACATGATATGCACATGACGTCATTTGGTAAACAAATAAATGAATCGGAAAATCCTCGTCTCTTTTCTATGCATGTCGAAATACTTCTTTTTTTTTTTTTTTTTTCTAGCATGAGTTGGCAAAGGCTGAGAATGTTCTGAATACAAAATAAATGTAAATTGAATGGCGGCTACTTTAATATTTCCAAACGGCTACTTACATTCAGTATTTGATCTTTAGAAAATCGGAAAAAATAAAGAGTAATATGCTTTATTTTACGCTAAGCAGTGAATTACTTGATTTTCTAATTAAAATAATAATGATATTTCACTGTAGTGAAAAAAGTTATTTTTTCACTAATTGAACTACTTTTTGGGGTCAGAACATACTTACTTCCCTTTGATTTTCTGTCAGTGAACTACATTTTCCTTATGTTGTGTTTTTTGTTTTTTTTTTCTTATTAATAACCCCTGTCTATTATCCTTGAAACTTGTAGTTTGTTATTCTGGAAATATCAGTTAATTTTTATCAGTCTGATGTGGAACTAATTTTGTGCGCAGGTACACATAGCACAGCATAACATGTACGGTAAACAGCTGACATTACCGTAAGAAATCTGCTTATTCACTGTCACAAACTTTAGGTAGCCAACGTATGTGAGCATAAAATAAAAAGAATATTTGCTTGAAACGAGCGAATAAAGGATACAATTTCATCTCGTGGGTGAAAAACTCTATTATTTTCACTCGTGGCTTCGCCACTCGTGAAAATACTGAGTTTTTCATCCACTCGATGAAACATATCCGTTATTCACTCATCTAAAGCAAATATCCTCTATTTATTTACCATTGGCTGGTGTAATAACGTTTTAGCACACGATGATATGACATCTATGTCAATACTTTTCTTCATCTTACTGATTGTAGATAGCAGACTCGCTCACTTGAGTTTGTGCATAAAACTACTTCTTTGCATACGCCGTACATTTTACGTTTTTAAATTTCACCTATTTTCAATGGGGTTTTTTGGGGTGGGTATTTTTTTTTTTTAAAAAAAAAATAGGATTAGACGACTAGCATACAGATTGGATGATAGAACATTTTCCTTATCTCAGTACACGTGTACGTGAGTTTGTAATGTATTCGACGTTGACTGAAGAGATCCATATATATATATATATATATATATATATATATATATATATATATATATATATATATATATATATATATATATATAATGATAATAATGATAATAATAATGAGGACTTTGTATAGCGCCTAATCTTTAGAAGCTCTAAGCGCTTTACAACATTAGACAACACTATAAGATAAAAAACGTATAATAATATGATAACAAAACAAACACCATGAAATTAGAAAACATTAAAAAAAACATGCTGAAAATATTTAAGGTAGGAAACATTATTAGGTCTTTAAGTTTGTTCTTGCAGTCGAAATAAGTGAGTTTTGAGAGCCCTCTTGAATGTGATCACTGTGTCTTTGTCTCTAAGTTCAGCGGGCAATTCATTCCACGTTGCTGGGCCCTGGTATGCAAAAGAACGCTGTCCATATGACTTTGTTTTCATAGTGGGAATAATGAGTATACGATTGTCAGAAGAGGAGCGTAAGTATCTTGCTGGTGTGTACACATGGGTGAGGTCGGATAGGTATGTTGGACTAGAGTCCGACAGTGAAACGTAGCACAGAGAACAAATTTTGTGTTTGATTCTGGATCGAATGGATAGCCAGTGTAAGGTACAGAGCAGCGGGGAGGTGTGCTCTGATCGTGGTACTCTAAGTATGATCCGAACAGCTGTGTTTTGAACTTTATAAAGTTTCTGGAGCAGATATTGAGATGAACTGGACAGAATTGAGTTACAATAGTCCAGTCTTGAAAGTACTAATGAACACACAAGTGTATTAGTGGCATCAACTGAAAGATATTTGCTAATTGAGCTGATGGGTCTCAGCTCAAGATATGCAGCCTAGCATATGTTCATAACATGTTGGTGCAATGTGAGAGTACTGTCCAGAGTAACACTTAGGTTTCGTACTGATTGTGTGAATTTAATGTTGGTGTTGCTGATATTTATTGTTTGAGGTAAAGGATGTGAATGAGAAAGTCTTTGTGTTTTGATCAGAATGGCCTCAGTTTTATCATCATTCATCTACAGCTTGTTACATGTCATCCATGATTTCACATCAGAAATGCACCTTGGATGGTAGCATCAACTTCAGTTGGGTGGCTAGATTTGTATATTTGGGTGTCATCTGCGTACAATTGGTGAGACACTGGATGATGATCTATGACACTTGAGAGTGACTGAGTGTACAGAATGAAGAGAACAGGTCCAAGAACAGACCCCTGTAGAACACCACAACATAGATCAACTGGGCTGGAGTGTATTCCATTTGCATATACAATTTGTGTCCTGTTGACCAAGTAGGACTTGAACCACAGTAAGGCTGTATCATGCATGCCAAATACATGCTGGAGACGATGAAATAATATATCATGGTCTGTTGTGTCAAATGCTGCAGACAAATCAAGGAGGGTGAGGACCGTAATTTTTCCGCTATCCAACGCAGAGAGAATGTCATTAACTACTTTTAGAAGAGTAGTTTCAGTACTGTGGCAAGGGCGATATGCAGATTGTACATTGCTAAAAAGACTGTTTGAATTTAGATGAGATACAAGCTGGGATAGAACAACCTTTTCTAAGATTTTTGATATGAATGGGAGATTCGAAACTGGGCGGTAGTTCTTTAAATCGTTATGGTCTAGTGTTGGTTTCTTCAGCAGACGTTTACAATGGCAGTTTTGAAAAATGATGGGAATTCCTTGGATGAGAGAGAGGTATTAATAACATCAGTTAGTGAAGGCAATACTGAATCTAAGCACTCAAGCAGCAGTGATGTTGGAATTGGATCAAGTTCACATGACTTTGGTGCACTCTTTGTCAGGATTGTACGTACGAAATCCATAGAGACAGGTTCAAATGCTGCTAATGGTTGCCACTCAAATTCTGTATCCCAACTGCATGGTGACGACGAGCCAATTGAAATTGTGGTGTCAAGCCACAATATATATATATATATATATATATATATATATATATATATATATATATATATATATATATATATATATAATAAAATTTCGCTCAGCAAATGTAATGACATGGGAAAAGTGTCTAGACATTTTATGAAGGTGATATCCGGGCGGTATTACAATTCGCTGCAATTCAATTTTAAAGGCGGACTTTCTCTAGCACTGTTTCATTATGGTTGTGAATATGTTACACACAATAATGGATGAGATCAAACACATTTTATTGTCCAGAATGCTGTTAATGTACAAGACAGATGAATGCAATAAGTACTATATGATTTTTGAATCTATCAATTACTATATGATCATTTCCTTACTACAGCTAAAAGTGTGTCTTACGGCAGTTTTATATTTAAAGCCTTTTAACGTCTTGTGAATATATGCTTTTCCTGAAAGTTTATCAATGGCAAGTTGGAGGTGGAGTGACTGATGCACAGTACTGAATGCAGTAAAAGTAGTCACCAGAATATGTCTGGCCTGCTCTTGTTTAATGATAGTGTCTCACCAAGATTAGAATGGATATATAGTGTAACGGCTGAATAGACAGATTCAAATTATATTGCAGGATTATTAATTCTAACAATTTAAGGAATACAGATTAGTTTATTTTATCTGTCTTAACCTAACAACTGTTAAGGAAAACTAAACTGAGACGACAGGATTTATTTCTAATAGACCACGTATTACCTCAAAAGAACAATGATAGGAGCAGTAGTGGGGCCACATTGCTTGTCAAGTCACGCCATCTTGAATGAAATCAACAGTCTACATTGTTTTGTTTTATAAGTTTAGACTTGTAAAGAAATGTACACCCAGATAAATGACGTCATTACCGGAGTCACTTTATTAATTGTATGGAATAATGGGAACCAGGGAGAACATAAAAATAGAATATACATTGGTTTGAAAAGCCAAAACTTTTGATAATGAAAAGTTACATTTTAGTGAAAGGAATATTCTGAGAACTTATCCTATTTATAACTGGAGAAAAAATAATGGTCAATATTTTATTTATGAAGTTTCAGTTTTTTCATAGTATTTACCCTGGAAAACACATCATTGAAATTAGCACCTGATTCGTTAGACCTTTGCGGAACTGACAATCATGTAGCAAACAGATGTAGATCAGACACATACTGCGCCTCATATGGTGTTCTCTACACATAACCTTACATTAAGGATGTGAATATACTTAGAAATGTAGATTTGATCACGATAATTTATAAATTTTGAGTTTTTATATTTTAATATCATGGTATTTCCATAGGTTTATTATGGGAGTTGAATCGGTACCGTGTGTCATACTCACAGAATCGAATATTTCCTACTTGTAAACAAAAGGAAGGGAATATCCAATAAAAGCCACTGTGACTTTACATATTTTAAAATGCTTTATTGTGCAATAAAGTGACACATGAGATCGCAATAATATTTCAGATGGTTACATCGTCCATTTAAAATGTCGATGTAATGTATTAGCAAATTCATGTGTGGTATTAAATATTACATGTCAGATGTAATTGATGTAATTCTGGAGTCAGAAACCTTTAGCTATGATCATTGTAATAACATCACCTAGTGTCCAAGTGTACGTGTCATATGATCTAGCCAACTCATTTACATGACAGATGGGGTGATGTTCCATACGCAGCTCCCCAATCACGAGTGAGTGTAATTTTAAAAAAAAAAATGACAGTTTGATTCGAATATACAGAGGTTGTTTAGCTACAAAAGATGCAATGTTTGGTTATATTGAATTGAAAGTTATAAATGATCTTTTTGTGTGTGTTAAACAATAAAAATTATACTATGATATTTCTATCAATCTTCAACAATAATAAAATTGATACATCAGAAAAATACCGGAGAGGACGCAATTGATTTATTGCATAAAAGAGAGTATTACTGTGCTTCCGATTTATGACACGAAGGGTATTACCACGTTTCCTGTTTATGACACCATGATTATTACTGTGTTTCCAATTTATGACAGCGAAAGCATTGCGCTGTTTCCGATATATGACATCAAGAGTATTACTGTTTCTGTTTCCGATTTATGACACCAAGAATATTAATCTGTTTCTAATTTATGACATCAAGAGTATTACTGTGTTTCAGATTTATGACACCAAGAGTGTTACTGTGTTTCCCATTTATGAAATAAAGAGTATTACCTTTTCCGATTTATGACACCAAGAGTATTAATGTTTCCGATTTATGACACGAAGAGTATTACTTTGTTTCCGATTTATGACACCAAGAGTATTACTCTGTTCTAATTTATGGCACCTAAGACTATTATCCTATTTCTGATTTATGACACCAAGAATATTACCGTGTTTCAGAATTATGACATAAAGAATATTACTGTTTCCGATTTATGACACGAAAAATATTACTTTGTTTCCGATTTATGATACCAATAGCATTATGGTGTTTCCGATTTATGACATCAATCGAAGTTAAAGATTCGTCTTTTCTTTCATGCCTTTATTTTTTGAAGGTCGGTTCTAATAATGAACTAACAGGAAGTTCTAAAGAATGCTATTTCTCGCATGCTTCTCCCATATATGTGCTGGCAGAGCCTATTCTCGAATCCACGCAGAGGTGAGATGTCAATAATCTGTAAAGGCGAGCTCCCTAGATCAACCGACCATTTGGGGACCCGCAAACAACACTGATCCTATCTGCCGTCGCTTCATGAGTTGGCAGATCAGGGTCTATGAGGTTTCTTCTACTTATTACTCACAACAAACTGCACAGACCCAAATCTGCCGACACACTAAGCGGCGGCGGATCTGGGTCTGTGCAGCTTATAGTAGAAGTTAACTTATATGCGAGTATACACCGTGTTCACAATAACTCGGCGCTTCCAGGTTAGCAGGGAAAGTAGGTAAGGGGGCAGGAACAAGTTTTTATGTACAAATTTAATGCCGTAATCGTCGACCTCGTATAAAAAAAATCATAAAAAATCAAATATACAACTGAGGTAAAAAAGGTCTATATTTTTTGGATACCTATATTAAAACAAAGCATACGCCCTTTTCCAAGATGACAATTCTGCAAAACAGTGTGTACTAAACAGACTGATGCAACTGAAAATAGTTTTTGAAATATTGTGTTTGCCCCAAACCCATGTGTTTACTGCTATGAGAGGCTTTTTTATTTGGCTTATATCTACATCATATTTGACACATTCTTTCCATATCATCGCAATATCTTTTACAGTGTGTGTGTGTGTGTGTGTGTGTGTGTGTATTTTTAACGTAGCTTTAACAATTTTTCAGTCATATCTCTACGATGTCTGCAGTTTGACAGTTTATAGTGATGTCTAGCACTGGGGCATCATGCCGCAGACATATAGCATGATGTCCCACCCAGTCACATTATCCTGACACCAGGCCGACCAGTCCGAACACTAACCTCATAATGCTGAGCGCCAACGGAGGCAGCTGTTAGTACCATTTTTGTAAATCTTTGGTATGACTCGGCCGGGGATCGAACCCACGACTTCTCGCATCCGAGAGCTCTGACCACTAGGCCACCGGAGGGGTCCTACATTGTATTAATAAAATTAAAACAGCATGTTTCTTATTTGTACTGATTAGAGGTCGTCAGACAAGTTTCAGCTTTGATACCTAGTCTATTTATACTTAAGATGCCAATTATTAGCCTTTCATTATGATGTCATTTTTATCCCCAAGTATTATTTTTTTTCATTATGTGTCATTTTCATCATTAAGTATTATTTTACTGAGTATATATATATATATATATATATATATATATATATATATATATATATATATATATATATATATATATAATGCATATGAGACAAAAATGTCTTCCTGAGTCCTTATGTGACGAGAGAGAGAGAAAATGCAGTTACGACAGCATCAGTGTCTGTGTATGTAAAAGTGCACAAATGTAATCAATTCAATACTACGAGGCTTAGCAGGTTGCTCTGACATCTTGACAAGTTAGTGAAGACAAATGACGGTCCTGGCTGCTTAAACACAGGTATGGAAAAAAAAAATCTCCATTGAAAATCATTTGAGGGAATCTGACATTTGTAATATTGCACTGTCGGTCTTCACTAAGCTGGTTAATAAAGCGCTGATATTTAACTTAGAAAAAAAAACAAAAAACATAAACCAATGTTCTATTGATCGTGTATCCAAATAAATGGCATCAATCGCAGTTAGATAATCAGCAGATGAACAGTCTTTCTCAATTGGCTTGCCTATAAGCATTTAGTTCTTAATACATGTAAATGGCTTAAAGGTTGACACTTTTGCATGGTGCAAAGACTTCTGACTATCAGCCCTAATTTGTGTCGGTGCGTGTCGATTTTTTAAAACTTTTTTTCCCACACACGCCCTTGGACAGTTTCCGGGTCATTGTCTCTTAGATCAGACCACATCAGCACCTGTTAACCAAAATTAATCTGTTCCAGCGTGTGTCAGGAATTTAGCAACTCAGATATATTTCCAAGTTTCAAATGAGTTTTCTAGGGTAATTTTTAAGCGTTAATTTGAAATTTTGGATGGAAAACTGTTTCGGTGTTCAGAGTTGAAGAGTTCCGGTTTACTGGGGAAAATGAAGATATTAAAGAAGAAAAATATCGGCACAAAAAAAAATTCAGTCCCGAGTGATCGGTTTTGAGGAATTTCACTAGATGTATAGATTATGGAACCTTGTTTGTTTTTTTTTAAATTTAATTTGTGCAAAATGCACATGTATACAGTCTGTGTGGGTGACATTATAATCAATATGTCAATATTCTTGCACATTTTACAAGTTGCAGTGATGGATATTTTCGAAATTCTATCAGATAAAATATCTTTCAAAGTCTTAACGATGTCTTATTCAAAACACATGAAGACATCTTTCTAGCTGATATTGTGTATTCGGTCATTTATACGTCCATGATGGGGTAATTATATGCGTAACACATCTATTTGTGTGGCTGTCAGTAATTGCTTATGAACATAGCTACATGATACTTAATGAGAAGATGGAGATGAAACCTCTAGGTACTTAATGAAAGGATGGAGATGAAACCTCTAGCTACTTAATTAGAGGATGGAGATGAAAACTCTAAGCACTTAATTAGAGGATGGAGATGAAAACTCTATGTACTTAATGAGAGGATAGAGACGAAAACTCTAGGTACCTAATGAGAGGATGGAGATGAAAACTCTATGTACTTAATGAGAGGATGGAGATGAAAATTCTAGGTACATAATGAGAGGATGGAGATGAAAATTCTAGGTACTTAATGAGAGGATGGAGACGAAAACTCTATAGTAAATCGTATTTAGGATGTCTATAAAGTCGTTTTAGACTGTCAGAGAAAAATGTCAAAACAAATATAGGTTAAAAACAATATACTTTCCCCAAGTCTATGCACCCTCAGGTGTAAGAAAATATCAAACTGAAGTAAGTTTAACTCAAAATGCATTCCTTTTTGCTGTTCATTTTAGTTAAGACATTGATAGACAAAGTGAGACATAAGCTGATAACCCATCCTAATGAACCATTTAATTTTATGCCTTATTAATTACTGATAATAATTCTTAACTGACACTCTGAACTTTACATCATAAAATGTTCAAACAGTTTATTTGAAATTAACTTTGTATAACTGAGCTTAACATAGTTATATATCCCACATGAGCAAATGTCCATATATTTTAAAATGTTTGGGATCACAAGTTCACATTCAGTACATTATATAGTATGTCATTGTATCTATACTTGATTTGTAAGACACACATCTGGCTGCATACACTTAAAATATCCCAAAATGTTCTTTCTATCATATGCAAATGTCCATTCTTGTTTAGACGTTTTGGGGATCAGAATTTCATATTTAGTTGATGATGAAGGATCTATTCTCTGTTTACTGGTATGCAAAAAGTCACCATCCCCATATTGCCTTAAACTTTATGATAGCTAGTGTATCTTATTGGTTGCTTAGCCTGTAAGTTGATGAACATAATCTTACAATCGTACTTCTAGAAACCTCATACATTTTGGGAATGAATATTCACTTTAACACTTGCCCATTGCTTTACATTCATGTTCGTCGCTATGTCAAGTTTAATGTTTTTCTTGTTGCGTGCAACTTTAATGACATCTTAAAATCTCCATATCAACCACATTTTAACTTCTTTTACCTAAATGTTATTGCTCAGATTAAGTTAAACATTTTATACTTTTTCATGTATAGGCTGGTGTCTGGAATAAGGTGGAAGAATTGGATTAGTTTGGAAGCTCTCCAGTAGTCAGGTGGTGATATCAAGGTTCCATTAAGACATATCCAATGTACCCGTCATATTTAGCTCATAGTAACACATTGATATATGCACCTCAAAGAGGCTCCCTGGAACAGTATTGTCCTATTACATTGTGGCTTTTGCTGTCCTTTAGATTGAAATGCATTTATTTATATCATATATGGTACTGGTCCCATTACGATGGGAATTATGAGTGCTCTATGATTAATACTAACAACTAGCTGTGTACCTGACAAAATAAATATGTAACATACCATTTGTCATTGTTTCTTTAGTGTGTACACCTATATGGATTTGAACAGGCATATTGTAATTTGCTGCAAAAAGCAATGTGAACTATCTTGCTTCACAACCCCTGGACAAAACTTTTTAAGTTGTACAGACCCAAGCTACCACTTGTTTAAACACCATTCATTAGTCAACGTTGCTTTCTAAAACTTTTCACTTTGAATTTTAAAATTTGTATGAAAATGTATTCATATTTTTTTTGGTTAAAATTTAGTTTTCTTAATTTAAACGTTTATTAAAATTTCATTCGAAAATTCATTTTATTAAATATTTCAAACATATTTTCAGATAAAACTTATCTTGTATTACACTTAAGCTTTACTGCAATGAAAACGTCCTATAATTAATGAACATATAGCACGTTTAGATTTGGTTCCAGCACTACACATTTTCTAACAGATGTTGTGCATAAGGTTAAATATGTGTGGCATGCAAATGTAAAAGTCTGACTAAATTTGGCAAAAAATAATTTGGCCTGAAATTAATCAGGTCACACTTATTATTTTGGTTCAGTACAGTCTATTTTAGCATTTCCACCTCTCAATTTGATGATACAAAAGTTACATTTAAGCCTTCTTTGTATTTATTTAAAGATAATTGTTTATTCTTTACAATTTGAGCTTTATGGTCTTATTTTTTGTGTGTGTTTCGGCGACAGTGCACAGTGAGTAATGAGGCACTGATACTGATCCGGAAGTGAAATCTTTGAACCTGTGCACGATGCTTATTTAACGGTCCACCTTGTCCAAAAAATCAGGAAAACTTATGACAAGAACTTACCGTGAGTTCATCATTGGCGGTATTTTAGATTAGCATATAATTTAATAGGATATGGACACAGTGAAAAGTTCATTAATCGAATGTCGAAACCATATAGAACAATAATTGTGAGCGGAGTCCATATGCACTATTCCTCTTCACTTTCAGAAGCTAAAGCCTTCATTGTTCATTTAATAACGTTGACAGCTCTAATTTGGGACTCCGTAATTCTATTTTGGTACTTTAAAAGATGATTACATTTTGTGAAGGGCACTGTTTATACTTCGCTATGTTTTATAAAGCGTACATTTTATTATTCGACAGGTTTTAAAAAGCGAACTGTCTGTGCTACAATAAATTTTATAAAGCGCACAGTCTGGGCTACAGTAAATTTTACAAAGCATAGTCTGTGTTTCAATACCTTTAGTCTGTGCTTCAATAGGTTTTCACTTAAGTTTTGAAGGAAAGAACAAACTAGTTAAGCTTATTGTTGATAAGGGTAGTATCCAGCACGTTATATTTGAAATATTATTAAGTCGCATGTGGGTAGAAGACAAGTGAATGATGTGTAACAATACTATACTTGTTTCTCCTATTCTCATGATATATACTATTTCCGTTCTGAATTGATACTTGCACTGTCTGCAGGTCGTTTATAAAAGTAGTTCTGTTAAACAGAAGTGTTTGACCTGAACTAATAACACATTCTTGGTGTACACTGATACAAGCAAAGCCAAATGATTGACTTTGCTAAAAACGTGGAAGAGAATAAAGTTCGTTTTATTGAAATCGTGATGTCATCTCGGAATGTCGAATCATGTACGATTATGTCTATTGATATAATTAAAGATGTCTTAAAACTTATACAAGTAATTCAAAGAGGGGATGATTTTAAGTTAGGGAAAATTTGGTGGACTCATTCTGATGAAAAGTTTTTAGTATTAAGGATAGAATGTGTTTTCAGGTGTCCTCACAAACTCTTCAGAGAATATCCGAATATATAGTTGTATGGACTCAAAATGACCGTAAATATTTAATATTTTAATGCTGTTCAATTTAACTTTGTGTCAACGCACCACGATTTGGTGTATTATTACTGATATCATGTTTATTTCATACCCTCTTTGGGCCCCCGTACAGGTGGCGCTCTAAAGATACAAACTCCGCAAGAGTAACAGGTGTAAGGTAAAGCTTGCAATTGCGACATGCACAGTGGAGAGAATGTTGGTATACCTCTATGTTATTTTTATGTACTACTGTGTCTGAAATTTGTTTCATTTTGTACTTTTGGAAATTATACATGATCTAGGCACCCAGCTTACCAAAATACCTGCTCCCATGTGCTCGAAAATTCAGCCATTTTGATAGATACATATCTGAAGTAAGGTCAAGCTGTGTACTGTATAACCCATATCATATCCATCAATCATATATCAAATTAATGGGAACTCAAAATTCCTTTTTGCAATAGCTAAGATATGCAAGGTATTCTTAAGTAGTCAATATAACCACTGCTGAAAATAGGGGAAATTATTTTTCTGTAAAAAATATCTAACCCTATGCAAAATACGAAACTTATCACATAGAGGTAACTTTACTTTGTGAACTACTCTCTATGCCACAAAATCGATTGGATCATTTTTGCATGGATTGGATCATTTATCTCGAGAATAGAAGAATCTCGTTTAATATTGCGGTGTACACGTTATTGTGTATTGGATGTTGTTTACTGCAAAACTGGCACCATTTACAATATAAATGATACATAAACAAGTACGGCAGTTTTCATTAGCTGTAAATTATTGTCTTTTATTTGTGATTGGTTTCTAGTTTACTACCGCGAGAATACGGTAAGCTAATGTACACGATGCTCGAGGTCCTTATGACTTGGCTTTTTATTTTACCTTACATCTCCCAAATCTTCATCTATATGTAGTGAGAGACTTCAAACAGGAATATATTTGTATAATGAGCCAGGCTTTAAAATTTATTGTCTTACTGAAGATTTAATACATATTATAATAGCAAATAATCATAGGTTACTGCATTTGTATGGGAACATGGGAACGAATTGTTTCTGAATAATACTGCAAGACCTTCAGGAGTAGAGTATTAGTTAAACAAAAAAGCGAGTTCATGTTTTCCAATTCAAATGCAGGAATTTTTTTTTGTAGACTCATTTAAATGGAATACACAGCAAGAAACAAAATAATTGAATTTATGCAGTATTTTAAAATAAATACAGAACCGTAGATTCACCATTACACATGAATAATGTTAATGCGTACATATCACCGCCCAGCGACCATTGAACTTCGTTGCACGCTAGTTAGGTTTCAAAAATCTCGTTTTGGTCTACTTAAACCTGAAATATATAGTCATAGTTTGAATGAATGCGCACAGAAAAACTTTTCCATTTGGTCTGGAATGAATGAATTTTGTTTTCTGTTGATCCAACTCAATTCTTCCTTTCTGCTTATTATAGACTAGATTTATTGGGTCGATTCAGGACAGTAAGGAGAAAGTGATTTCAGTTGGAAATGAAGTCGAAATGACAGTATAATTTCCGTGCGTATCAGGTTTTTCATGACATTCGTTATGTCATTCAGATTTGCAGAACTAAGAAGCGACATTCTGAGTAAATTCAAGATGTATAAATGTAAATATATGTATTACCATTCTTACTACCAGCTAAAGAAGATAGATGTTATTGCGCTTTCACTACCATGCTCGCTGTTTGAGAGCCCCTAGCTACGATTTGTATCATACAGCGTGCACCTTCTATCGCTAGCCCAACATTGTATCAAAAAATAAATGGGGAAAATTGCAAAACAGCTGTTGTACGAGTCCATTTAGCTAGCGGAAATAAGAATGTTCTGTCGTCTTGGCTTATTGGCTCTAGGGCTCTTTGTTTCCGACCAAAACCTTAAGTTGCATTTTTTTTTGTCGAATTTAATGTTTTGACTGACTTGTAAAATGGTACGTCACTGATAGATGTGCGATAGCCCTTGGCCTCAGTATGCTTTGCTAGGCTCTTTTTATATACCTCAGGGAGTAATGGCCAAAGTCTGAACCATTCCATTTACGAAAAGTTACTAACATTTATCTTAAACAGCTTGTTTCAATGATCAGTATGGTATTTTCAATACCGGGTCTCTCACATTTGCTGTTGACGTTGCGACTAATCACGTTCATTCGTTGCTTATTTGAAAGTACCATTTGTACTAAATAAACTAGTCCACATAGATTACTTTATCATCTCTACTTTCAAACAGATATATTAGCTTCTTATGTTCATCCACAAATAAATCTAATAAGCAAAAACCTAAATCGTCTAATACACGAGTGTCCATGGTTTGTTAACAAAATATCTCTAATTTACTATACCATTTTTAGATGCACTTGTCATGCAGTATAAAGGTGCTCAGTATCGTCAAATACTGCACAATCCTGACAATGTAAAGTTAACAAAGAAACAAATGAGCATATAATAGAACCTGTTCCTTGGTTACGAACCTTTAATTTAGTGAAAACCTAATGTCACCAGCCTTCTTTTCCTCCAATGGAATGCTGATGACATGAACGTGGAAGTATTTTATTGAAAATGAAAACATAAAAAAGGTAGATGTATTGCCTAACCTTTTGATGGACATTACAGTTCATATCACTGGTCATTAGATAGGTCAACAATTTAAGCCAGTGACTATAAAAAAACAGCTACAAACCAGGGCACATTATATTTCGCTGTCTGGCATATGATACATATGGGTCACCACAGTGTAAAAGAAGTGGGACAGTTAGAATCCAACGATATAAAATATAATATTGTCAAAGTCTATATTCCTATCGTCATGGACGAGATTGTTTAGAATCAACCAGTCATTTGTAGAATACCCTGTTTTATATAAAGTAGAAGATTTAAAGGGAGAGAATATTTCACAAAGTAAAGTTACCTCTATGTGCCAAATAAGACATTTTAGGAGTTGATAGTTTTAAAAATTAAAATGACGAAACAAAATAACGCTACAAATATGTGCTAGTAAAATGTAAAGAAAATAATGCTTATTTTAATAGTTAAGAACTAGAAAAAATATTGTGCCACTGAAATATTATGGAATTAGGTTCTGCAAACAGAGCTAGATTCGCCAGTTTTGATCGGAGTTTTAGAAAAGGGTGTACGATGGTATTTTAATTAGTACTATATACAGTTACCAAACCTAATAATGAATAAAAATGGATTGAAGGTAGGGTTCATGACACAACTGATATTTTAGGAAAGCATTTAGCTCATAACAAAACATTACAGTAAATTGTTTGGTTGAAAACAATAAAATTTACTCCACATAGTAACATATTTACACCAATAAGAAGAAATTTACACACTGATCTCTCAAATGTGATAAAGGATTCTTTCAAAAAGTAATAGCCCATATTCACGCACAAAATAATAATAATACGTGTTTCTATCTGGAATAGAATATATTATGGATCCATCAAAAGATCACCCGTATGAATCAGAAAAATAGGTTTGATTGCCATGATCACCGGCAACTGAGAAACATTTCTGTAACCATCGCTGTAATTCATTCAGACGTGGACTTGTATCATCCCTGTAGACCGCCGACGAGTACTCTCGCCCGCAAAGATGTGAGATTTTACGTAATTACGTAATTACAGGCACACATTAAAGCTTTTCAAGGTTTGTCGCTATACATTGTGATTAAGTGGTGATGACGTCAATATTGTTTCAACCCTTCATGAACGTTTCAGTGTGTACACTTAAAAGTAAATACTAATTTATATTGGGGAAGTTGTAAGAATAAAATACCAGACGTGCTATGTAATCAGTAGGCGTTGTTATCCCGACTACGGCGATAGGATAATTAATCTAATAAAATATATTGCGTCTGCAAGAACGCAATTAGTTCATGCATAGAGTCACTGAAGGACCTGCGACCGATTTGAAAGTACATAAATTTGGTCTTGCTACGTATGAGTGCCGATTTCCTAGTGGGTTTTATGGTCAGTCTAGAACGGTTTTCTTTGAATCCGACAACTGTGTTTTTTTTAGCTCACAAAGCGGTGATTTCTTATCCAAGCCTTACTGGAAAACTGAGCTGAAGAAAGAAAGAAAAAAACATTGTTTCTCATACACCCGTGCGACCGCAAATAACAGGGAACAATTATGTGAATACAAATTTAAACTATATTTATCTAACAATACATTGATTAGGACAATTAGCATTTTCCAGCTAATACATATATTTATATGTTCTTAGTTGCTACTATGTAAACTGTCCAATCTAAGAAATTACAGTAATTTTCGTGTATTTAATCCTGGTTTTACCTTTTACTTTTCCAAGCTATCATAAATGTATTTATATTGCATGTAAATAGTTCTTGAATAGAGTTCCTGAATTTACATCTAAACATTTTAAAGCCAGAATATGTATTGTTTTCATTACAAGAAATTACAGTATATGGTGCTAAGTCTGAAAATGATCCAATGAAGTCAGTACCTTAAAGACTAAATAGTTTAGTATATGGAGTCCTATTTCAACCTACACGCGAGCTGCAATAAGTACTAGTTTTTGTTAGTACACTGTAAATTCATCGATAGTTTTTCCTCTCATTTGTGAAAATAAACAAGAGCGTCAGTCGTTTCTCGGACTTCATCAAATATGCTGCTGAATTCTTGTTTTTATTCGTTAAGGTCATGCCAGGCCATAGCATTTCAACAAGGTCATACTCGGTTGAACGATATTTCCAATGCAGACCAGTCGTCTCCCAAACTGATAAAGAAAACATTTAAATCTAAGTCGAGTGATAAATTGTTGTTTGGTTGATATGGTCAGAAGAGATGAATTAGTCCTGATCAGGTCTTGAAGTCGCTACTTTTCATCCGCTGGTTCTGAATGACAACCATTAAATTCTCCCCGCCCATCCCTCAATTCCTTTTTCTTCAGCGGTTTTAGCCACCGTTTAAAAACAAAAATCCCTGATGTGAAAGTAAGTCGAGATTAGCCACCGTTTAAAATGAGAAAACCCTGATACGAGAGTAAGTCGAGTTTTAGTATTGACACCTTCAGAGATCATTCAAGATCGAAGGAAAACAAATCTTCCTCCGCCTAGTGTATCAGTTGTTACCAAAGACATTCACTTGAAGAGCGCTCCATGATAAACCACATATCACCGTAAACAAGAAATGAGTGAAACTATTGTAAATTGATGTCACATTAGAATAAAGTTTGATCATGTATGTAGCATATTGTTATGAAAGGCCATAAAGAATCAATAATGACGCAACGTGGCGAAGACATTGTTTAACAAACTTAATACTTCCGATGGAAAAGTGTATGCATGATATCAATTAAACCAAGTTGTTAAATACTGGGTCTGGTATTAAAGGTCCAGCTCATGTAAGAAGGATCTGACATGGCACCATATTTAAATTCACAAATATTGAAAATCCATTGTTGTCCTGGACAACCAGCAATCAGCCAGGAAAATCTGGTTGTGAAGCAGATTTGTCTGGATGCCCGATACTATTGATGTTTTTTTTTTGATCCCTATTGTAGTGTGTTCAACAATACAGATGCATCCGGATGATCATTTGATCTTATATTCATTAAGCATTTTCAGCATGAAACTCCATCGTGTGCTTCCAAACTCTTACTTAAAGATAATCCATAATTTCAGACCGAGTTAGATTAGGTCAGAGCCTTGTTAACCATTAATCGGAATACGCCAAAGGTTTTCTTAATTCAGGTTTGTATATGATTTATCAGTATGCTTGTTAAGCCATAGATCGATGTTTCATGCCATGTACAACATAACATAACCCAAACTCATGATACAAAGAATTATTCTAATCTCAAATGACCAAACAAGTATTCGTGAGAATATTTCGAGAATTCCTTATGTTAAGAAAAAGGGGGTCCATGTCTCAAAGTAATCAACGCTACTATACTGTCTCGTGAATATTGTACGTTATGAAGTCTGTTTTCAAGTAATTCACTAATTTCCAGTGACTGAAATCTTCGCTATATTCCTGAGATTTCCCCATTTTATACTATATCAATTCCATCGATATATTTCCGAGGTGGACCTTGACTGAAAGCAACGAGGTATTCCATTTGGTTTACCGGCAGTGAACACTATTGGTTTACTCTGATCGTACCCTTCGTCTTGCCATATAATTCTACCTTGGTACTGTTGAATAGCGATTTATTTCATATCGGTTCCAGTTCGACATCTTGCTCAAATTAATTTCTACTTTTCAGAGGCAATACACCCATTTTATCGTTGACTGAATTATTTCTTTAAAAATGCTTTCTTATAGAAAATGATTGCATTTATGTTTTTTTTTTTTTTTTTTTTTTTTGTAATAGAATTGTTGTAAATTCGTTTTTCTCTGTATTTTAATATGCAGTCGTAAACTCGTTAATTCCTTGCTTGCTTCCTTCCTTCATTCATTCATTCAGTCAGTCAATCGGTCATTCAGAGAGCGTTGTTGTACAAATCTATATTTGGTTCTAGCAATGCAAAACCTGCCAATCAGGTATATATCCTCGCTCAGATTGCACATGTAAGCTTTACCCGCAACGTAGTTCGCCATCAAAAAGGAAAGGCTGTTGGTCATTCCCTTCTCACAGTAAAATAAAAATGAAAATTTTTCACATGTCTAAAGGTATGTTGGTTATTTATGTTTTATCTGTGTTAATTCTTAAGTGCGCGATAATATTTCCGTAATTATTATTTATGTTGCATATCGTATTTTTATTATTCATTGTTTGCTTTGAATATTACTGACGATAATTAAAACCCGTGTGTTATATATTCCAAATGGCGAATAAAATCTCCCAGTTCATTCATTCATTTCATATTTAATGCACCGTTCAAAAAACTTCAAATTGTAACTTGACGTTGTTTTGTAAGGCAGTTTGACATTGGTGTCAAATGACTGATGGTCCTTTCCCTCTCATTTTAAAATTTTACTCGCCATCTGCGCAGATTAAATCAACTTCTCTGAACAGTCAGTTTTGACCTACCAGCAGCTGCCTCGCTTGGCGCTCAGCATTAAGAGGTTAGTGTTAGGATTAGTCGGCTTGGTGTTAGGACAATGTGTCTGGGTGGGACTTCATGCTTCATAAATGCGGCATGATGCCCCAGTGCTAGACATCAATATGAACTCACACTGCAGACATCTTAGCTATATGACTGAAGAATTGTAAACCAAAACACACACACACGTTTTGACCTAATATTAACAACCGCAGGACTTTGGGACATGACCAGTGGGGTAGATGAGGACACGCTGCACGTGCATTGATGTATTTTTTAGTGAGGACTATTTCAAAGGTAGATAGTCATAATAACACACACTTGTGGAAACATATGTACATGATATTCTGGAGTAGTACACAGTGGGTTTTTATTTGTGCATACATCAATGTATGGGAATAAAATGATAATCGATTGTGAAAAAGAGAAAAATATATTTGCACATTAAAATGTTCTGCCCAAAGTCTCTCTGCCTTGTACACAGCATAGACACTGTCTCACTGCATGACGAGTTCATGAGTAAGGTGGTATGCCCTTAAGGCATGTCACTTCCAGGTGCAAAACAGTAAATTAGAATATATGTATACATCTGTACGAGGCCAGTCTAACCTGCTAGGAAGTAAGCTCTTCACACGTTTATAATTCACATTTTTCGGTCATTTTTGATGTAGACGACGAGGAATAAAAATGTTAGTCTATGCAAAAACTCCAATTTTCTTGTGTAGTCATGTACACTGGTTAGACGACCACTGTAGTATTGGAACTTTGCTACATTTAATTGACCTTTAGAAAACGTGCAAAACTAGCTATAATATGATTGAAAACGAGCTGTAACACGTTTTCTACATGTTTAGACATAAAACAAAAATAATGCTTAGTATAAGTCTGTTCACCAAGAAAGACAAAGTCCAAGAACGATAAAAACCAATGTCAGTCATCTCTTACAATGAACCAAATAACAGGTTATGATTTGCTGAATGCCAGTGGTGACTTAATAACATCATGGTTACATGGAATACAATAATATCTTTGAGAGAAAGCATCCTAATATAGAAACCCCTAATTCCAGATTCTAGTTTTATTTAATTACCAATGCAGTATATGAAATTCTGCTCCGTAGTTTCAAAACATTTTAGGCAAAAAAACAAAATTTGTGTAAAAAGTCCTATCAGTTAAAAATATGGTTAAAATACTAGAACTTTCATAATTTCTACATGTACCTTATTTGTACTTGGATTTGAGGGACGCACGTTAAGTATGATATCTGAAATGATCATGAATGTTTCTAAACTTTGAGTTTCAGCTTTAAATAAAGCTTTGAGAACACAAGCCCATGTTTCATGATATGAAAGGTTTTGACGGTTCAAACATGTCGCTTTTAATCGTATCTGTGCATACTAGCTTTAACAACGCGTAATGAGGTTTGAATGGTGATGCATTGAATAAAGGATGCATTTCATTTGAAAGGCAATACAATGGATAAAGGTATATTTCATTTGAATGGTGATGCAATGAATCAAGGGTACATTTCATTTGAATGGTGATGCATTTAATAAGGAATACATTTCATTTGAATGATGATGCAATAAATAAAGGATACACTCCATTTGAATGGGTACATTTCATTTGAATGGTGATGCGATGAATAAATGGTACATTTCATTTGAATGGTTATGCATTGAAAAAAGGGTACATTTCATTTGAATGGTTATGCATTGAAAAGAGGGTATATTTCATTTGAATTATGATGCATTGAAAAAGGGTATATTTCATTCGAATGGTAATGAAATGAATAAATGGTACATTTCATTTGAATGGTGATGCAATGAATAAAGGGTACATTTCATCTGAATTATGATGCATTGAAAAAGGGTACATTTAATTTGAATGGTGATGCAGTGAATAAAGGGTACATTTCATTTGAATGGTAATGAAATGAATAAAGGGTACAATCCATTTGAATTACGATGCATTAAATAATGGGTACATTTCATTTGAATGGTAATGCATTGAATAAAGGGTACTTTTTATTTGAATGTTAATGTACCTAATCAAGCATAATTTTCACAATCTATTGAATCAAGCTTACTTTTCGCGATATATTTGATCAACGGTTCCACAATATACTGAATCAAGCTTACTTTTCACGCTATCTTGAATCAACCTTATTTTTCACGATATATTGAATCAAGGTTTTCACAATATACCGATTCAAGCTTACTTTTCACGATATATTGAATCAAGCTTACCTTTCACGATATATCCAATCAAGCTTACCTTTCACGATATATTCAATCAAGCTTACTTTTCACAATATATGAAATCAAGGTTTTCACAATAAATGGAATCAAGGTTTTCACAATATGTTGAATCTAGCTTACTTTTCATTTAAATGGTGGTGTATTGAATTGATCATACTTTTTTGTTTGAATGGTGGTGTATTGAATCAGGTATACGTTTAATAATAAACTATATTTTAATAATAATAATCATAATTCTTGCGTTTGGAATTTTTCCTTACAGGTACATGTGGTGACCATTTCCAAAAGTTAAACAGTGAAAAGATTCGTGTACACTTTACGTGTGTCAGCTATTTCGCTGTACCAATGTGAAAATTAGTGTACACTTTAGGTGCGTCGGATATTACGCTATAACATTATACAAATTCGTGTACACTTTATGTGTGTCAGCCATTCAGCTGTAACAGTGCACACCTTTGTGCGTTCACTATTTGTAACATGGCTAAGAATAAGAAACCGATATTATGTATTTAGTATTACACACATGTAATAACTCCTAACGCTGTCTAAAATGACGCCAGTGGCGTCGTCAAGACAACAACGTAATATCACATGCCTAAAATTTATTTTACCAGACTGCTTCGCAATTTTATGAAGACAAAAAAAATTAGCATTTCAGTCACTTGATAAACGGAGTTTTATCTTTATGCTGATTCAACCGGAATTTATCAAATTCGCTGAATAAATTCCATTTTTCGTTCGCCAATGATCGCAAGGATAGACGTTGTTAAACTCACAAGATAACTCCCATTCGGAACGAGAATGCGCGTTCGATCTGCTGTATACTGACTATCTTGCCTTTAAGTTTTACTGTCTAGAAACTGCTATTTCTACGTAAGTTCACTATATTGACTAACGTACACGTAAAGAAACGAATGAATCCGAAGGGAAACTTTTATCCTTCTTCATTTATCTGACGAAATCACAGGACCGAACCAGCAACGGCCACGCCTACTCAGTCATTAGCATACTATTTTGGTTAAAACCTAAGGTGGTTGTTGTTTGGGGTGGGGATTCGGTGGGAGTTTTATGTGAAAATTCTATCATTATATGAAAGGGGAGTTTGCAGTTAGTGTGAAACATTTCATTCAAATTGAATACGAATGGTGAAGTTGTTATGACTACAATTTATAATAGATAGTAAAAATTATTCAAGTTTCTAAACCATTAAGTCAGACAACCATAAGAAAGACACAGTAGCTCATTTAAGAGAGTATAGGATTTGTAATCAAAGGGTAGCGGATTCAATACCCTTTCAGACCAACCCAGGTCGGCTGCATCTGTGTATCTTTGAAAAAGGTACTTAGTTTTGCTGTTTCCTGAATATGATAAAGTCAAAAATGTGTTATAAATCCAGAAAACAGACAATCTTAACAAATAGTTACGTAATGGTTCATATACTGCCTGGAATAAGGATAATTTATTATTAGTCCTTCGGAATTTTCATTAATAAACAATTGTTATGTATATTTGATTTAATTTTATCTGATTTAATATATATATATTTATTTCAATTTAATGGTTTGTCAGTTTTAAGTTTTTATTTTTATTTTTCATTGCATGATATTGTAATGTAAATTTATTCACTAGAGATGATGCTTTGTTTTAGAAAATAGTATGACCTTGACTGTTAGTTTATAAACAACAGGTGTTGATCTAAATCCTGACCTTGTTTCAGAATTTGTAACAACCTTCGTAAACAAGTTCTATTTTATTTTAAAATGATTGGCTGTTTCCAAGGTCACGATGGGACCTTGTCTTTAATATATAAACAATTTGTTTTATATTTTATTTCTTAGAGTAAAATGATTGGTTTTTGTCAGGGTCACACTGAGTAAACGTGAGCTGTAACGAGTACTTGCTTCTATAGACTTCCAAAGATGATCACGTGACCCTTGTTTACGTTTTAGAAAGCCCATATAACCTATGTTTTGGAGAATTAATCTAGTAGAAGTTGGGCCGTTAAACTGTTCGTTGTATGTTGTGCTGTTTGGAGTTCTTTCAAATTACTTGGTTTGGAGTTATTTCAAATTACTTGGATATATTTCTGGAAAATAGGTGAACTCATGTAATATTTTGGAACAAGGACAGTTTTTTTAAATAAACATTTATTCAGCTATCAGAAACCGGAGTGATTATTCCTTTTTCTACAAGCAAATGTAGACTTCAACACTACATATTGTAGCATACGTCCTCGTCTTCCATCTTGGATTCTTCGTCGGGATTCGAATGTAAAAATCAGTAGAACATTTTGTTATTAAGACAACTAAAATTTTGTTCTCGAATTATTTGTAGATCATTTTTGGATTTGAATCTACAAAACCGTAAGTTCATATTTTTTATATTTTTTTTACAGAATTTTTCCATGGAAATAAATTATTGTATTTTTAAAAGCTTGTCGTTTTCATTCTTTCTTGTGTTACTGTTTATTCGAGCCTTTACAAGTGACATAAGACAAATGACTGACAACATGTTTCCGGGTGTTATATATGAATAGTTTCTATATTCGCCCATTGTGCCGCAACCTTTCGTTTATCTTTAGTATGAGTACATTATGTGCTCATTTTCTCCGTTAACTTTACATTGTCAGAATAGTGCAGTATTTTGCGATGCTACACGGATTAATACTGCACGACATGCGTGTCTAAAAATAGTATAGTTTATTAGGAACCACCTGGTAAACAAACAAAGTGCTCTTATTTAGTACACACTTTAACGTTTGGTTTATTAGATTTGTTTGTGGATGAACTAAACAAGTTCTTTGGTTCATTTGACAGTAGAAATGATTAAGTACGAGTTCACTTAGTCACAAATGAAACTTTTAAACAAACAAACGAATGATCGTGATATTAGTAATGTCAACAACAAACATAAGAGACGCAGTGACTGAAAATACTATTATGATCATTTAAACAGTTATTAAGTAGAAATATGTGCTATGACTTGTGCTATTTCGGTTCTATACAAATGCACAGAAAAGCATATTAAGGCCAGGGGTTATCACACATCTATCAGAGACGTACCATTTTACAAGTCAGTCAAAACACTAAATTCGAGAAAAGATGCAACTCAAGGTTTTTATAGGAAACTATGTCGATAAGCCAAGACGACGAAAAGGTTTTATTTCCCCTGGCTTTGCAGTTTTCATCGTTTATCTATTTTGATATTTTGTTGGACTAGTGATATAAGACATACACTGTATAATACAGGTCATAGCTGGGGTCCCTCCAACAGCCAGCATGTAAGTGACAGGGCATAAACATGTCTTCTTTAGAATGGTAATAAATATACTTACATTTATGCATCTTGAATTTCCTCAAAATAAACTTTCTTACTTCTGCAAATCTGAATGACATGACCCATGTCGTGGAAAACATGATCTGTAATTTCAAGTACATTTTCAAACTTATATCACATTCTTTTTGCTGTACTGAATTGATCCAATAAATCCAGTCCATCATCATAAGCAGAAAAGCAGAATTGAGTTAGATCAAAAGAAAAACAAAATCTATTCATTCCAGACCATCTACAAATAAAGCTTGTTTCAATGCTTATTCATTCAAAATATGACTAAATTTTCATTTTAAGTAGAGCAAAACGAGAATTTCTTTAAAACGGTTGTAGAGCGCGTGACGAAGTTCAGAAGTCGCTGGGCGATGCTATGTATGCATTAATATTGTCGACGTGTATTGATGAATCTACTGGTGTATATTTATTTTGACATACAGCATAAATTCAATTACTTTCTTTATTGTAGTGTATTCCTTTATTATTAATCCAAAATGCAGGGAAACAATATGAGTATTTAATAAAAATGTTACTGCATTTTTATGGAAAAATATTAGATCGTTTTTTAGTAATAATAATTCACTTCCATGGTCGTGCAGTATTACTCAGAAAAAAAACTCGTTCATATTTTTCCATACAAATACAGTCATCTATAATGACTGTACGCGTCTTAACGGGTGAGAACATGGCCGAAATTCTGTCTTGAGTATGTATACTTCAAAAAAGTCGCCAGTAAGGAGGTATGGTCTTTTGGTTTGAATTGCATGATATAAGTGTGTATTTTGCACACCTTGGTTAGAGTTATGATAATACTATTTACCACATATCTATTCTCTAGGGCAGTGTTTTCCAAACTCATAACATTCGCGTACCCGTTTGGGATATCGGTCTTATCGGCGTACCCCTACTCCTAGTGCCGTAGTGGGTTTTTTAGTGCAAATTTTAGTGATTTATTTTCTGCAGCGTATCTTCTGAAACTCTTTAGCGTACAACCGGTTTTTGAGTACCACATTTTGGGAAACACTACTCTAAAGTATTATGATCAAAACAATTAAAAGTGAATTTTCTGTGAATACATTTTTTTAAAAAAAGTCTACGTTCAAGTAAAACATAATAGCTCTTTTCATATTAAAATTTTCCATATTAAAACCAAAGACGTTGTACGTTTAACATAATAGTTCCAATGTATTGGAACAATTATTATATGAACTATTTTACGGAGGTGTAAATAGCGGTATTTCGGTCAGCTTGCTTTTCTATATTGTTTATAATGTGATAATCTCGAAGTCAATCCAACAATACACGTTTGATATTGACAGAGGTAATGCAGACAAGCGCAGTTAAATGTGGGAAAGGTTGCGTTAAAAAGAGTAGATGGTTGTTTGTCCGTACCCTAGCTTCCATATCTAGCATTTTGTGAGCCTATAAAATGTGAATTTGTCAATAGAACAAACAACTTTAGCCTAATTAAAGAAGTGCTTTGCTAAAATCATAAGAACCATGTGCAAATTATCCTCTTTACTGCCGAAGTAGTTATCCTCATTTAACGCAACACATCCTTTAATGCAAACGTTTCAAGATATCGTGAAAATTATATCAGCTGAGAAACTTTGTGATGGTGGAAAACTTCAAGTGCTGTTAACTTTAGGACAAATTTTATATGGCTATAGTCAATGCCTTTTCCGTATTATATTGATATATTCCAAGTCTTTTCCATATTATATTGGTATAATCCAAGTCTTTTCCATATTATATTGGTATAATCCAAGTCTTCTCCATATTATACTGGTATAATCCAAGTCTTCTCCATATTATATTGGTATAATCCAAGTCTTCTCCATATTATATTGATATATTGATATATTCCATGTTTTCTCCATATTATATTGATATATTCCATGTCTTCTATATATTATATTGATATATTGATATATTCCATGTTTTCTCCATATTATATTGATATATTCCATGTATTCTATATATTATACTGATATATTGATATATTCCATGTTTTCTCCATATTATATTGATATATTCCATGTATTCTATATATTATATTGATATATCCCGTGTCTTCTCCATATTATATTGATATATTCCATGTCTTCTCCATATTATATTGATATATTCCATGTCTTCTATATATTATGTTGATATATTCCATGTCTTCTATATATTATATTGATATATTCTATGTCTTCTCCATATTATGTTGATATATTCCATGTATTCTATATATTATATTGATATATTCTATGTCTTCTCCATATTATGTTGATATATTCCATGTATTCTATATATTATATTGATATATTCCATGTCTTCTCCATATTATATTGATATATTCTATGTCTTCTCCATGTTATGTTGATATATTCCATGTCTTCTATATATTAATTTTATATATTCCATGTCTTCTCCATATTATGTTGATATATTCCATGTCTTCTATATATTCATTTTATATATTCCATGTCTTCTCCATATTATATTGATATATTCCATGTTTTCTCCATATTATATTTATATATCCCGTGCCTTCTCCATGCTATATTGATATATTCTATGTCTTCTCCATGTTATATTGATATATTCTATGTCTTCTCCATGTTATGTCGATATATTCCATGTCTTCTATATATTAATTTTATATATTCCATGTCTTCTCCATATTATATTGATATATTCCATGTCTTCTCCATATTATATTTATATAACCCATGTCTTCTCCATTTAATTTTATATAGTCTATGCCATCTGCATAATATTTTGGCAATGATAATTGTCGTCTGCTCTTAAGTTTGCATACCTATGTTATACAGCCAGTTCCGTAGTTTTGCTTTCCTTTTTCCATTGGGACAGTTCCATAACCGATAACCGTCAAGCAATGATAAGAAAGCACCATATATGGCACAGAATAATCCCCATGGAACAGAAAGCGCGAAATTCTCGTCAGGCAATTCCCTTATGAAGAACACTGACATTAACTTGTAGTAGGATTTAGCACCAATTAAAATGGCAAAAATGGCTATGCAGCCTGAAAGTAATAATAATAATAATAATAATAATAATAATAATAATAATAACAGTGATGTTAACAATGATAGTGTCAATAAATAGGATAACTATAATGGAAAACTAAATGATCAGAAAAAAAGCGTTGGAAACAATACTATCTCGTCTTGCCAAGAGCTGGTTCTTTCAGACGTAGACCATTCAACCAACCAAAGATCGGGGTTAACGAAAAAGCTTGTACCGCGGTATTTCTAATTAAACTGCGTTACATACCTTGGTATACCGCTAGTGCATAAGTGTGTGTGTGTGTGTGTGTGTGTGTGTGTGTGTGTGTGTGTGGTTTTAATGTATCTTTAACAATATGAGTCATATCGCTACAATGTCGGCTGTGTGGCAGTTTATTGTAATGGCTAAGCATTGGGGTATCAAGATGCAGACATGTGACTTCACATCCCACCCAGTCACATTATCTTGACATCTGGCTGACCATTCCTAACACCAGTCAACTTCTTAATGCTGAGCGCCAAGAGAGACAGCAGCTAGTACCAGTTTTATGTCTTGGGTATATATCCTGGAAATTGGGAGACCTTCTGTGACATACAATTCAACTTGTCGAATAGGGTTTCTGTTAGTTCGGCTTCAATACTTAGAATGCTAGTGTATTGAAATCAGACTGAAGAAAACCATTGAGTACTTCAACCGTGTATGTACAACGACACGCAGTGAGGAGACTTTTCCGTAGAAATCATTGAAAATGCCACATGTAAAACTTACGAAGTTTCTCGCATATTTACTGAAATGGAAGAGAAGCTACGACTTATAAGGTCCGATCACAATACCTGTCATCAATGAAGAAAGAGCCGCTGCTGCAAGCATACTGTCATTCAAGTAGCCTGGTTGATCTAGAATCATGATGACCGCAACAGCAACTCCGGACATCACAAGGGCACTTACGTATGGGTATCGGCTCAAATGCACATCATCTGTCAAAGATACCAGCCACATTGTGGAACATAAACATCCTAGAAAGATTTAATGCGTACCAACAAAATGTCATTGCTATTACTATAACAACACCAACAACAAAACAACAACTACTACTACTATTACTACTACTACTATTAATAATAATAATAGTAACCTAATGTTAACTTTCCACAATAAGAAAAAACATATTTCAATAGAAAAAGAAAACAAGAAATTTACTAACCTCTGAAGTATAAGACAATAATCAAATAGTTTTTCTCTATTTTGTCTTCATTCTATTTAACACAAAATGTCTACCTCTCTATAAATAACGTTTGATTACAAAACCTAACGTCATTATTAAAATCCATTGCCAAATGCTTCATTGCTTTCAGATTACAACGTGTAAAGTAATTATTAATATCCTTTGTCATATGTTTCATTGCTTTCAAATTACAATGTGTAAAGTAATTATTAATATCCTTTGTCACATGTTTCATTTCTTTCAGATTACAACGTGTAAAATAATTATAAATATCCTGTCACATGTTTCATCGCTTTCAGATTACAACGTGTAAAGTAAGTATTAATATCCTTTGTCACATGTTTCATTGCTTTCAGATTACAACGTGTGAAGTAATTATTAATATCCTTTGTCACATGTTTCATTGCTTTCAGATTACAACGTGTAAAGTAAGTATTAATATATTTTGTCACATGTTTCATTGCTTTCAGATTACAACGTGTGAAGTAATTATTAATATCCTTTGTCACTTGTTTAATTGCTTTCAGATTACAACGTATAATTATTAATACCCTTTGTCACATGTTTCATTGCTTTCTAAATAAAAGGTCAAAGAACATTATTAACAGAACAGAACTAAACTTTTATTAATATAAATAAATATCAACCACACAAAGGTGACATATGAGAATGCCACAACTACTACAATATTGTGGCGACATCACGAACATATGGAGAAACAAATCACATCAGAAGTCAACATTTACAATCATACCCAGATTAAACATTCAGACATAGTGTGAGATCATTTGGGTCCATAAATGTAACATTATTGTGGTTTAGCACAATGTCTCTCATGGAGTATACAAAAGTTGTTAGAGAGAAAAATATTATACCTTTGTGAACTATGGAAAATTTACGCATCTACAGATATCACAAAGTGTATGATATTATGTTCATTATTACAGCAACAAATGTGACAAGATGGTGGAGAATTTTGCGATCATTGGTGGCAAAAAAGGTTTGTAGTTTTCCAAAAAATGATTTGCGGTAATATAACGGTTTTTGAAGCTTACCTCTTTCTTTGCGAAATTTGGGACAAATACACAAATACCAGTATTCGTCCCTGATGTCATTTTTATCACAATCATTACATTTTCGTTCTTCAAACGGTGTATTGTCCCAACGACCGATCTCAACGGAGAGTCAGTAGAAGTAATGAACTTTATCAATGGCAAACATTGATTAAGAAAGTAACACAAGTAAGCTGTTTTCCATCTTCAGGTCTTCTTTTAAACAATGGTAAAATTTCCCTTGGAAATTAAAGCTACCGACGATTGCCATTCCTGTATATAGAGGTGTTTTAAAGTTTATGTTATCATGCGTTTTGTTCCTTTCCGATTATTGATACATTCGTAATATAGGCTGTCAGGTCTCCCAAAAGTTATCAGAGTGTTCTTTATGCTATTCATCCATTTATAAGTATTAGCGTTAACATTGGCATTATATATAAAAAAGTATTTGATACAAGATTATAGAGAGTTTATTCCATTTAACATTGATAATGGACATCCAAAAAACATCCTATTATTCTTGATCTGATAATTATATTAATAGTTCAAAGTTCTGAATAAAGCATGTACGTACTAGTACTTTTCCTCAGCTTTATATTTCTTAAAATTTAGGTATGCAAATTTTCAATAATTGTAATACTTTCAAATCCTCAAACTTCACATCCATATAGTAAAATGGATAATACAGTATGATCGAAAGATGCAATTGTAGGTCTAAGGAAAGACTGAAGTATCTTCTGTTTCGGCAAAGTAGATGCAGGGCCTTTCTAGATTGATCAACGTTGTATTTAATAGACTTAACAAACCTTCAATTTAAAAAAAATAACATACGCGTATTTAAATTCAGCACAAATATCTGTTTGGTTATCGTCAGTTGTAAATCTATATCAATCATCTTTTCGTGTATCAAGAATGAAAATCTTTGTCTTTGTAAAAGAAAATATAATTTTCATAGCTTTGAGTGTTCATTAAACACATTTAAATTATGTTGGAAAGATTTTTCATCAGTGCCAAAAATAACAGTGTCAGTAGCATAAAAATTTAAGGCAGAAGGAACATATAGTGAACAGAGAAATCTAATTGCATACTAGTGAACTCATTTTCTTACAGATATTTTATAAGTCATTTAGTTACATGATAAATATAATTGGCGAATGATTTTCACCCTGCCTCACACCCTTACTACACTGAAAGAAAGCGGAATGCTCTCCAGCATAAATGACACAAGATTTGATTTTATGATGCATATTATATATCTTTCTAAACATTTTCCCATCGGCATTCTTGTATACTAGTTTCGTTGATAGCCCGATCCTCCTAACATTGCTACTAAAATCAATAAAAGCACAAAATAAAAAGTACAAAATAATTTATTTTTGAAAGTTTTAAAAAATTTAGTAAAGCGTGAAGACAAAACATATGAATAAGCTGATCTGAATCCGGCTTGATTTTCTTTAAGGAACAACGTTAAAAATAGAAACGTCTGAAGTCTTTTTCCAAGAAAACGTTTACTAAAGCAGCTCAAGATCGTGATTGTGCTATAATTATCAGGTGAGCTTGTGTTCACTTTTCCCTTATATATTGGTCTGATTATTCCTTCAAACCAAGCGTCAGGGATCAGGCCAGTGTCAAATATTTACAAAATCGTTTAATACGTTGTCGTTCGAGTGTGTTTTTGTTGTTCTTAAGATTTTTAATACAAAAGATAATTTCTGACCAAGTAATTTCATAATTAAGAATTGCATCGTTGTCATCTATATTTATTTCACCTTCTGAACAATTTTTATCAATTGTTTTATCGCTATTTTTCTTTAAAATCATATAATTCTTCGAGGTTAATATTATTTTCGCCGCCCCCTTTTCTATCTTATTTTGTAATTTCCAATAATCCCTTGTTTTTTTGGTTTGTTTTTGTAATTTATTTTTTTTGCGTTAAACAGTTTTCTCTGTTTATTTAAAAGTTCATTGGTTCTTTGTGTATATTTTATTTGCATTCACTAGGATTGTTCTATTTGTATGCGTTCGTTTTGTTATGTATTTTTCGTTCTATGTGATACTTTCTGGGGGTCTTTTGTCATTTTATTTCGAACTGTTATTTTTATAACAAATGTGATTACTATTTAAAACAAAACATATCGTAGCAGAATCGTTAAATAATGAGGCGATCGATGAGTACGGCGCGTTGATATAAATTTTATCGATACATTCTATACTATTTTGTACATCCGGGTCTCCTTTGGTATTTACAGATTAAAAGGCGTAAAGCCACTATTATTATCATTTGCCATATGCTTCGTTGCTTTCAGAATACAATGTCTAAAAACCGTTATTAGTATCTCTTACCACATGCTTCGTTGCTTTCAGACTAAACCCATTATTAATATTATTTGTCACGTGCTTCACTGCTTTCAGAATGCAATGTCTGAAACCCTTATTAATATCCCTTGCCATATGCTTCACTGTTTTCAGATTGCAATATCCTGAAGTCATTATTAAAATCCCCTGATACATGTTTCATTGCTTACAGATTACTTGACATGAAATAATTATTAATATCCCTTGTCATATGCTTTATTGCTTTCAGACTACAATGTCTAAAGCCATTATTAATATCCCTTGTCACGTGTCTTATTGTTTTCAGAATACAGTGTCCTGAAGTAATTACTAATATCCCTTGGTACATGTTTCATTGCTTACAGATTACTTGACGTAATGTAATTATTAATATCCCTTGCCACTTGCTTCATTGCATCCAGACTACGATGTCTAAAGACATTACTGCTATCACTTGTTGCGTGCTTACAGGAGTAATTCTTTTAAAAATAAAATTGCTACCGTTCGATATATAGAATGTCTGACAGTTCGAAGCAAATATTGTTTTTTGTATTTCGGTAATCTAGCGTTGTAGGTCAAATGTCGAGTGATATATACAGTTAGATTTTGAGATTCAATCTTTGTTTCCCCAGAAGTATTCTCCATATCTAAAAGTATGAATTTCTATGATTAAATTACGTTCGTGCATTGACTATCCAATAACACTCTTAATGTCGTCTGGGGGATATTTTTAGATCTCATAATATCCATATGTTACTAAATATTGATACCTTTGACAATTCAGACGAGTTCCGCTTGTCACTAAATAGTGGCCAGATGAGTTCCACATGTCACTAAATATTGATGCCTTTGACAATTCAGACAAGTTCCGCTTGTCTCTAAATATTGATCAGACGAGTTCCATATGTACTAAATACTGATACCTTTGACAATTCATACGAGTTATATATTTCAATAAATACAGATCACACGAGATATATATGTCACTAAAATGATACTTTTGACATATTCAGACGAATTATATATGTCAGTAAATACTGATACATATTAATGCGAGTTGTTAGGTATCATATGTATGGCAGAAGATCTCGAACGGAATTTTCAGAAAGTGAGTGGACGTTTCACTCGTTATGAAGTGTGTAAGTTTGCACTTGTCCATTAATAAAGTATGACTCTAGGGTTTAAACGAAGTCTTTAAAAGTTCCAGTCCACAAAAGCTTAAGTAGTAATATTAAAGTCCATAATAATAACTTTAGATTGATGCCTTTTGATTTCATTCATATATGTTTTCTTGCTGGGTTTTTCATTTATTGAATGTGTTTCTCATGTCATATGTTACACTGGTTTTCCTTCTAGCTTATCCGTAATTTTGCAGTGTTCCTGACTGATATATTTCATTGAGCGCTTGAAGAACTTACTGTTTTCACGAGTAACTGCAACGCTTGTTCATGTGACCTGTTTTTCGGTTATATTTCACTGTTTTGTGCATATTTGTACTGAAAATATAATCAGTAACATAATTCTCCTTTCTAATTCAGGAAAAATAAACAAAACAAATCTTTCTTGAGAGAGAAAAAGCACAATGTGGATTTTGAAACACGATTCCCGGATTAATACGGATTGCTATTCTTACCAATACGCCAAGCTAATGTCAAAATGGAGAATCAAATTTCTTAGTCAAAAATGTATACGTGTAGATGTCTGTCGACCAGAGTGAAAGAAAACACAACTACATTTGGCAATTCGCTCCAATGAATTATCACTTTTAATTTTCTTGAAAAACCCAGCAGTTCATGACCTAGCATAAACTAAATTGAAAAAAAAAACAGATAACGAGATACATATTACGGTAATTTACAATTTGGCGATTAAAATAAAAAACGATTTGTTGGTTAAACCATTCTCATTTTTTAGACTGTTGACTAGAACATTATTGGTGTCATTTCAGTAAGATTAATGAAAGTGTAGTCCAGAGAGAGAGAGAGAGAAAGCCTTGCTCTCGATATTTGTCACAGTGCATCATCGAGACTCTTTGCCAACTTATATTTTCAAATAAATTTACTCACTGAATCAAAAACAGTCGAAAAGGAAAACAAACGTCTTGGTGTGTGTTAGAGCGCTGTGACCAGAAAACTGGTTCACCATTTAATTGTTATTAAGGTCGTTTGGTGATCTTAGTTATTATAATGCAAATAATATTCAGAACTCGGCTGAACCGCTAAGGCTTTAACTGTGTGTTCGGTTACGAACGCCAAAACACACCCTTGTAGTACACTTACCCATGATTCCTTTTAGAAGGACCGTTTTTTCATCGTCTATATGGTTTTCTTTGAAAAATCGATCGGCATTTGTGCAATACGTTTGTCCTTCTGCGCATATGTGAGTGGCGAATATTCCTGACTTCAAACTGATGTTATTTTCTATCATGAACTCCTCAATCTCTGACATCTCAAATATGTGGCCTACATGCAGAAGAAGCTGTGTGCATGTGCTACAGGTCACAAGATTAATTTGCAAATTGTACCATGAATTCAATATACCTCCAAGACTGAGTAAAATAAAGGACACCACGGTCAAAACTCTTACTAACAACAGCATTGAAATTTAAAATATCATTACTTCGATAAATCCCACGTTTACTGGTTGCAAATTATACTGTTAGTACAGTGGTACACTTCCACATCATAGAGAGCTCCATACATAGATAATCGTTGGCGCGAGTTTGTGTACCTTGTCCCTTGAAGCGGTGTCATTTAATTACTTCCTTAAATATATCGTCTGCACGAAAGGACGCTCTTGTTCCTTTTCTGACTTTATGTGCCTCATTTCTAATAGATCTGTTCAGGATTTATCCATCAAGTGCTGGCAAAATGTTTTAAGTTGTTATTGATTACATACTTGTCCACCAGATGTTCATCAATATTGACTTTCAATACATCCAAATATGATATATACTGTATAATGTATTGTACAAATAATACATCGAGTACTAGTGTTAAGATTACATTTCCTCCTGTTTTATCATGATAAATAAATAAATAAATAATAAACAAGACATTTAAGAACTGATGCATTTACCGGTATATAACTAAGTACACCTTTGTAAAATTGATTATAAAATTTATGGTATTCTTCATTCTCCATTGACGTTCACTTTTCTATTTGTTTCAAAGAAATGCATATCATAAAGCTGCGAACAGTTTTAAATAATTGAATGTCTTATATAGTAGGAATAAGAATGTACCAAGGCAATGCAGACAAATTTGTCTATGTTCATTTCATGAAGTTAAGTCTATATACAAAAGGTTAGATTCATTTATCAATCAATCAATTAATCCAAATATTCATGTAGGTACGTACGTACATAGTTAGGTATGTATGCATCTCTAATTTCTTTCTGTTTCTGAAACATCCATGCATCCGTCAATACATACACGTAAGGGAGCCGTGTTGGACTAAATTCAAATGAACTAGGGTTTTATACCGGACAGAATCAGAACCGGTCGGCTGCCTAGCCTTTTCACTGGGAAAGACACTTATCTTCCGTTTCTTCGATATGATATAGCTTGTACTGTGTGTGAAGTGTCCTCATAAGCTAACCAACATAATGCACATACATGCATACATACATACATACATACATACATACATATATACATGCATACATACATGCATACATGCATACACACATAGTTGATATAGGAGTAAAATGAACCATAATTAAATTAAAAGTAGCACGATAATTTGATATAAATAAAAATTTAATGGAGAAATGACGAGAAATTAAAATTCAAGCTCCTTAAATAAATCAACTAATTTAAATCACTAGACTAGTCAGACTCGATGATATTGTTTCATGAAAAAAATAACTAGACTAGTCACACTATGAAGACAATTAGAGAACACAAAATCGTTTATGTTTTACACATAATGAATTAATGACACAAAGTTACACTACATTGACTTGAACAGTTTCAGCAAAGGTGATTGAAACATTTCTTTAATATAAACGAATATGAAAAACGCCATTAGGGCAGCACACCTTTATATTAGATTAGCAAATCAAACAGACATCAGGTATGTATTGATTCATCACACACAGGACGTGAACAATTCTGTTTAATGAAATGTTATAATAGCAACATAAGAAATATATTGTTGTATTTGTTGCAATCACAGTAATTGGACAAGGATTATCTTGAGCACAGATTCACATCGAACTCAGAAAAGATGTGAAATTTGAATAGCGGTACAAATCGGTGAAAGTATCGTTCAAGTTCACAATTTACGCTTTATAAGGATTTTAAGTCAGCATTTACGGGAGACAAATGACCAACCAAATTTCACAGTTTGCCATTACTTTTCCTAACACATACATTCCAGATTTCAGTTATTATTATTATTATTATTTATTATTATTATTATTATTATTATTATTATTATTATTATTATTATTATTATTATTAAGAAGAAGAAGAAGAAGAATGAGAAGAAAAAGAAGAAGAAAAAAGAAAGAAAATAAGCTGATAAAACTGAAAAACAAGTGGATCATGATGATGAATCCCATGTCTAGGTCTCGAAAGAATTTCAAGCGAGAGAGAGAGAGAGAGAGAGAGAGAACCTGCGTATCAAGGGGGTTCAACTCAAAATACGAACATTAGAAAGATTCAAGACGTTTTATATATGGATGTTTCAAATCATTAATGACTTGTATTGAAACGCCTCCTTTGCTCTGCTCTCATTCACCCACAACAGTTAGCCTACGAAAATATATATTAATCTAATACAAACAGGTCATAAGAGCTTGTAGTTTTTACTTTGTTGTAGCCTGTAAACAAAATTATTTGATTTCACTACTTTGTTGAAACTCATTTCAAGTTTAATTGTATATTTCTCAGTCGTATGAGGTGTCCTAGAAGTGTATGTGCGTGCATGTGTGTGTGCGTATATGCATGTGTGTCAGTGTGTGTTAGAGTGCAGCTGAATGTCCTTTATTGTTGCTGTTGTAAACCATGTGGCCTATGAAAAGCATTTGAACTAATTTACACACACACACACACACACACACACACACACACACAAAACACACACACACATACGAGGTATTGTGGGGATCAAATAAGGGATAAGTCTACCTTGTAGGAAACTATGTATATCGTATATTCGTCACTTTGGCGTCCGCATACCTGTGCTCATTTGCCTACAGAATAGACGAAACTCATTAAGTTCTTTCTAAGATTTTTTCTACTTCTGTTACAAAATGCACTCATTATCTGAACTCGGAGTGGGGTGGGGTGAAATCGGCATGCAGCCCATTGCGAGCTTCTTATTTACATTTGTAATTAGAGTTCTTCGCCAGAATGTTTGGAGAGGAATACATGCGAAGAATGTATCTCTCTGTTTTAAACGAATGGATTTTTTTTCATTGCTGTATTATTCTACGGATTTTTCACCTCACAGCTTGAAGATTCTGACGAGACAATTTACACTCTGTATGATTCCGAAGGAGCTGAGAGCAACAATTACCTTTCATCGGCTGACCGCTACGGTGGCCTTAGTGGTTAGAGCGTCCACCTCTGATGTAGAAAGTCACGGGTTCGATCCCCGGCCAATACATACCAAAGACTGATACAACTCGTACTAGCAGGTGCCTCGCGTAGCGCTCAGCATTAATAGGTTAGTGTTAGGATTGGTCGAGCACGTGTCAGGATATTGTGACTGGGTGGAACATGATGCTAAATGACTGCGGCATGATGCCCTATTGCTAGACGTCAATATAAACTGCCACACTGCAGACATCGTAGCGATATAACTGAAAAGTTGTTAAAGCTGCGCTAAAAATCCAAATCTCACACACATCACACACACCTTTCGGATAAGAAGGTATAACCTGTACATCTACCAATCAGCTCTTTGTATGCCTCTGTATCACTAGATGACGTTTGTGATGCAGTTCCAGAGGTAATGTGTTATGTATATTTGATTAAATTATATCTGATTTAGTATCTATTTATTTCAATTTAATTGTTTGTCAGTTTAAAAAAAAATTATTTTTCATTACATGATATTGTAATGTAAATTTATTCACTAGAGATTATATTTTTTGTTTTTAGAAAATAGCTTGACCTAGACTCTTAATTTATAAAGACCAGGCGTTGATCTAAATCCTGACCTTGCTTCAGAATTTGTAGCAACATTCGTAAACAAGTTCTATTTTATTTTAAAATGATTGGTTGTTTCCAACGTCATGATGGGACTTTGTCTTTAAGATATAAACAATTGCATTTTTTTATTTCTGAAAGTAAAATTATTGGTTTTCGTCAGGGTCACACTGGGTAAACGTGATCTGTAACAAGTACTTGCTTCTATAAACTTCCAGAAGATGATCACTTGACCATTGTTTACGTTTTAGAAGGCCCATATAACCCATGTTTTGTAGAATTAATCTCAGTAGAAGCTGGGCTGTTAAACTGTTAGTTGTATGTTGTGCTGTTTGGAGTTATTTCAAATTACTTGGTTTGGAGTTATTTCAAATTACTTGGATTCAAAATAAATAATGCCGTTAGTTTTCTAGAACATACGTGTGCTCGTGTAATATTGTGGAACAAGGACAGTTTTTTTAATAAAAATGTATTCAGCTATCAGAAATCGGAGTGATAATTTTTATTTCTATAAGGAACTTTAGACTTCAACACTACATATTGCAGCATACGTCATAGTCTTCCATCTTGGATTCTTCGTCGGGATTCGAACGTGAAATCAGTGGAACATTTTGTTATTAGGACTACTAAAATTTTATTCTCGCATTATTTTTGGATTATTTTTGATTTGATTCAATAAAACCGTAAGTTTATATTTTTTCATTTTTACAGAATTTTTCCAGGGAAATAAATTATTGTATTTTTCAAAGCTTGTTGTTTTCACTCTTTCTTGTGTTACTGTTTTTTCGAGCCTAAACAAGTGACATGAGAATTGAATCTTAGTAAATGAAACCAAGGTAAACAAGCCCATGATTTGTAGTTACTCTTTTCCAATCCGATTTTAACGTATGGTCGATTGAGTCTATTTAGCAGACAGACTTAAATCTGTTTCATGGAGCCAAATATGGCAGCATTCAGGTTGATAGACCTAAAGCAGCACCCATTGATATTAGAAATATTGATAACAAAGTCCTTTTCTATACATAGTTACCAAGTGCAATGCGATCTGAAGCACTGTTTCATGAATTATAGCAGATGCTAATAAACAAACAGGGAGGAAAAAATGTTCTGGCAATATAAACGTGTATCTCAGGAGCTTCGGTCATTGCGGCTGTTAGATAAGTTCTTCTTTGTGCTTTTGAAGCTTGGTCATCCATTGTAAACGTTGAGCGGGCATAATTTGAATATCAGAAACTGCACCTACGAAGTACGTAGAATGTGTTGATATACAGCTTTGTTGTCATCTGAAATGGCCAGGTGAATTGATTCAAAAAGTGGATTGCCTATGTTGATATACATCTTTGTTTTCAGCTGAAATGTCCAGGTAAACTGATTCAAGAACCCGATTGACTGTGTTGATATAGAGCTTAATTTTCAGCTGAAATATCCAGGTGAACTGATTAAAGAAGTGAATTGACTGTGTTGATATACAACATTGTTTTCTACTGAAATAGCCGGGTACACTGTTTCAAGAAGTGGATTGACTTTGTTGATATACAATTTTGTTTTCTGCTGAAATGGCCAGATAAACTGATTCAAGAAGTGGATCGACTGTATTGATATATAGCTTTGTTTTCAGCTGAAATGGCCAGGTAAACTGATTCAAGAAATGAATTGACAGTGCTGATATCAAGCTTGGTTTTCAGCTGCAATGTGTTGATATCAAGCTTAGTGTTCGGCTGAAATGGCCAGGTAAACTGATTCAAGAAGTGAATTGACAGTGTTGATATCAAGCTTAGTTTTCAGTTGAAATGGCTGGGTAATCTGATTCAAGAAGTGGATTGACTGTATTGATATACAGCTATGTTTTCAGCTAAAATGGCCAGGTAAACTGATTTAAGAAGTGGTTTTTTTGTGTTGATAAACAACTTTGTATTCAGCTGAAATGGCCAGGCAAGGGGACAAAGGTTCCTAATATGCCTCAGTTTTGTGGACAAAAATAAGTATTCGAATTTCTGCGTTATTTGTGAGTGCGGTGAGATCAGAACAGAAATTGCTGTTCTGACACCAATAGTTTTATCTTCATTTACACAGTTAGTTTTAATCTTCCCAAAACAATCAGCAGGTGTTACAAAATGATTTTAAAAATGATTTATATATGATAAATATATGATTCATGACTGTTTTGATATAGGGCATTTTCAAATGAAACACCTATAATCTTTTATGAAATCTTGAAAACACATAATTTATTTACCTTCTGTTGATTAACAGTTTGCATGACAGCATATAATTAAATATTTTCCCTACGTACATGAGTTATCTTATTGCGTGTTTTCAATTACGCAATCTGCAAAATGTTGGAAGCATGTATTTTTCGAAGTTTTAGATATTATATTCATCAAAATAAAATCTCGCCTTCTTTGACATTTTACAAAACGATAGCTGAAAAATGAAAAATGTAATAATGAATCACATACAAATTACTTTATAAGTCACGGTTGTGGAAGGGCTTAAAAGCTGTATATCTTTTATTTGACGATCATGGTCTGTGTTTATCCTAATAAAATTATAGTGCTGTATAGGTTTTCACCACAGATTACACATTCTTTTATCAGACTAATGTAAATTAGAAAGATTACATTTCCAACATGATGAAAATAAGATGTGTCTCTTTCGCTAAAACTTATTTGTAGTATGAGTAATATAGAAGGCAAATGAGCTAAAATTTACTTGATCATGAATAAAATTACTTTGCATGCAAAATAAAATTATTGTGGCTCCGGATACGGAATTAACCACAACACACTGCCAAGAGATAGTTTCTTAATGAAAATTTATTATGTAGCCAATAAAGTGTGTTCTTTTATAAGTGTGAGGAAGAAACCATAAAGTATGTATTTCGCAACTGGTATGAAATTAGTGTTTTTAACATTTTGTAATTTGTAGAAAGGTGGAAAGTTAGGAGATTGGGATAGATTTTGAGGTGCTCGAGATTTAATATTATTTGGATTTGAGTTAAACAACCAGTCTGTAACAGTCCAAGTTCGATTTGATATTGTTATGTATATCTAAATTTTTGCAATTTCTGGTTCATGATTTTATCTAATATTTGTAACTTTTATTCGTGGCTGTAAATCGTACAGATTATCTTCAGTAGTTTCCTACGTGTCTAGCGTCTGCTTTAGGAATATTAAGATCGTAAAATTACATAGAATCTTTCAATAAATGCTTGCGTACGTTTTGAGTGTTACTAATAATATAATTATTAGTCAAAATGTATACAAGTTTGGACTTTGTTCCTACTGGACAGATCGATTAGAACGGTTCTAGAAGAATTAAGTTACGTCTTAATTAATGAGTTAGGTCACATGTATATGTATTTTGTAACATTAGAATGAGCATTATGATCTGACACGTGTGGGTATTTTTGCGAAATATAGTCGTAATAGAAGGTGTATACAAGGAGAAAGCGTGCAATCAGATTTCATTCCTACTTGGAGTCATGCTTATTTTATATGTTCCATCAAGTCTGCAGACGCGTTTTATCTTGTACTTCTATATTATTTGAGAGGAAGAACATTTGTTGGGATTGTTCAGTGGAAATAGATAGCGCTCATTTTTTGGAGTATAACTTTATTCTGGAACTACTGTCAATCATTCAAAGGAGTTTTGGACAAAGCCATTTTGATAACGTCACGATTCTTGACAGACAAGTACATTTCCAGTTTATAAATTTGTATGGAATTTTTCATTCTTTTGGACTTTCATAGAATTGTATCAGGATTATTTTAGCTTCACTTCATAAGATCTTAAGTTCCTCTCACATTTTCATTGTTGGCTTTGACAATTAAACTACTTGCTAAGTTTTACAAACCTGGTTTTGCGTCTTTCTATTACATAGGTTATGACCACAGTGTCAGTGGCGTCACTAGGTGGGTGCGGACCGCACCGGGTGATGCCATCATAAGGCTTGGCACCAAAATAACAGTCATTAACATTTTTGAAATTTTGTGCAGGTAGGAGGTAAATGTTGGTGACACCATAAGTTACCACACATGACTTTCTATACAATTAGTGACGCCACTGCACAGAGTCGTAACAATATTCATTTTGAAGTTACTAAGCCTAGAATGGGAGACTAAAAAGTTCAAAAATTTATAACTGAAATCATATATATAGGTTACGTTATTTGTATGGGAAAATATGAACGAGTTTTTTCTGAGTAATACTTCACTCCCATGGGAACAAAGTAATTTAATTTATGCTGTATTTAAAAAAAATGTATACAACCGTAGATTCATCGATACGCAATAACAATATTAATGCGCACATAGAACCGCCCAGGGACCATTGAACTTCGTCGCACGCTTGACATTAGTGGGGTTTATTTACGTCTTGTTTTGGTCTTCTTAAAATTGAAATTTACAGCCATATTTTGAATGGAAGCGCATTGAAAAAAAACTTTTCCACTTGGTGTAGAATGGATCGAATTTGCCTTTCTACTGATCTAACTCATTTCTGATTTTCTGCTTATGATGGACTTGATTTATTGTAGTCATTTCAGTGAAGTTATGATAATGTGATTTCGGAAGGAAATGTAGTCGAAATTACAGTACGATTTCGCTGTGTATAATGTATTCCAATCAATGCGGTTTTGTCATTCTGATATACAGAACTAAGAAAGTACAAGATGTATAAATGTAAGTTTATTTATTACCATTCTAATTTCCAGCTGTCACTTGCATGCTTGCATTTGGAGGGACCCCAGCTATGATCTGTATCATACAGTGTATGTCTTCTATCGCTAGCCTAACAGTGTACCAAAATAGTTAAACGAGCAAAATTGCAAAGCAACTGTTGTGTGAAAGTCCTTTTAGCCAGCACTGCGTCTTTCTCGTTTGTTGTTGACATTGCGAATGACACGTTCGTTTGCATGTTTCAAAGCTTCGTTTGTGACTCATTGAACTCATCGACATCGTTAACTTTATCATCGCCACTTTCAAATGGACGCAAAAACTTGTTTAGTTCATTCACAAACAAATTTAATCATCCAAAAAGCGTCTATGTCATCGGTGTACATAATTTTTTTCCGGAGTAGTTCCTCATACATGAATCTATTTTTATACATATCTGTCATGCAGTATGAAGCCGTGTAGTATCGAATATATTGCACTATTCTGACAATGTAAATTTAATGGAGCATACAAAATGAGTATATGATAAGAAGAAATACTTCATGGATAGATACAGTATAGAAAATAATCGTTGATAATCGTAGCAGTTGATATGCGTGATTAATGCCTACCGACCATTTACCATTTAATTTTTTTTGAGGGATGGTGGTGAAAAAATCATGTCCTCAAGTTACTCAAAATCAGAGCAAGACTATTTTTAGTGACAACAATAAGAAATCATTATAAATCATAAACTCATTAATTCCTTCCTTGTTTCATTCATTCATTCATACAGTAAATCAGTCAGTCAGTCGGTCCGTAAGTCATTTACTCAGAGAGCGTTTCTCGTACAAATCAATAGTTAGTTCTAGCAATGCAAAACCTGCCAAATATTTATCATCGCTCAGATGCACGCGCAAGCTTTACACGCACCGTAGTTTGTTATTAACGGGGCTCTACTTCATAAATGTTAGAAAAAGACTTTGCATTTAAAGACACCCAAACTTCGACTTAAGTGGGGGTTTCCTGGTCTAAATATAGAGCTTAGCTCCGTTAGTAAAAGTCCGTCCGATTGTGTTAGATTACAAGACGAGTATAGGGAGAACAGGATACACGTTTCATATATTTTCTTCAAGAAGCTCCCAGGGTATACGTAAGAGACGGCACTAAACTCTCCAGACAGGAAAGGAGTAAGGACGAGAATTAGTACATAAAGGGTGCGGAAGGGAGGAGTAAAAGGAGTAGCACAGGAAGGATGCATGAAGAAAGATTAAGGAAGAATAGAAGACGAGACAAACAAATACAGACGAGTAAAAGGGACTACTAACTGAAAGGAGACTCATTCTCATTAGGACGTTAACTCTCATATGATGAAATAAAGCAGGCATTTGTTAACAGGCCAACTTCATGAATTAATTTATGAGTGAAGTGTAATTGGAAGATTTATGTCCAGAAATTACTTGAATAGTTTATATATTATTAATACTGATTAAATTATTATATATTTTACTGTGAGTTGTTCATATATTTAGGGTGTCAGCATTGCTGACTGGGGACAAGTGAGGGCAAGTGAGCCATTCAAAATTAAAATGTCCACCTTTCGGCCGCATTAGCCCAAGTACTGTAGAGGGTTGTGACGTCATCCAAAATTTAAACACACTGCAAGTTTAATATTAATATGTGAAACTTTTGAGGAGTTTCATTATGAGTAATACAGATGTAAGACAGATGGATCCACAGACATAGATGGACAAAGTAAATCCCACATACCGCCAAAATTATGACATGATATTACAAGCAGAAATATTTTGAATTCTTGACTCCTTTCCAAAATATAAAGAGAATAGCAAAGGGGTAAATGAAATGTGCTTTATAAGATGTACGTATCGCTCACTAGGCTTAGATTGAAATAAAAGTAAAAAATATCAATCAATATCAGGTTCAACTTGGTTTTGAGGTTACCTCCCTTTTTGCATTAAACTCCAGGACTACCTATTTAGTTTTTTTGTGGGGGGGGGGATATTTTAACATAAAAACTATAAATTTCCAGCCTCAGATATAGTTTTAAAAATCCAACTCTAATTTGTGGAAAAATAACACATTATATCCAGTTATATTAGCTGGAAAAAAATGGACAATCTTCAGGAAATAGATTACAAATATTTCTGGTTGGAAATAAATCCAAGGTCCCCCATCCTCTCAGCTGCCTCTGTTTATCTTTGTCATGATACAGCCAATAATGTGTTATTAATCCACAAAACAAACAACCATGACATAAGACATAATTATCTAATGGTTCACATACAGCCTGGAATATGATTGACTGACTACTGCTCCAGTGGAATTTTCAATAATAAACAATTTACTGACAAATAGTTGTCGGGTGGTATGTATGGAGTATGTACATTCGTCCATGCTGCCCAACGTCACGTTTCTCTTACTGTACGTGTCCTTTATGAAGAACACTGACATTAACCTGTAGTAGTATTTAGCACCAATTAAAATGGCAAAAATGGCTATGCAACCTGAAAGTAATGATGATAATAATAATAATAATAATAATAAGAAGAAGAAGAAGAAGAAGAAGAAGAAGAAGAAGAAGAAAGAGAAGAAGAACAACGATGATATTATCATAAAACATGAACATTTTATTGAAAAAAAATAAATGGTTTGAAAGAAGCATTGAAAGTAATTTTATTTCGACACAATAATAACTGGTTCTTTGCGACGTAGACCATTAAACTAACCAAAGGCTCTCCTTCCCCCTCCTCCCTCTCTCTCTCTCTCTCTCTCTCTCTCTCTCTCTCTCTATTTATATATATATATATATATATATATATATATATATATATATATATATATATATATATATATATATATATATATATATATATATATATATATATAGTGTGTGTGTGTGTGTGTGTTTTGGCTTTTCTCCATGACTAGATGTTATGTATATTATTTGTATTTTGTAATTGACTTTATTCTAAAATCAACTTAATGGTCTACCTGACTAGTGGCATTTTTTTTTCTAAACAACAAAATTCAGAACTAACATTTCTGTATGATTCTAGATTAAATATTCAGATCTTTAATAATGGAAGCAAGCGTGTTTATTAGAATTTGTGTCGAGGATATTAGTTTTCCACTTGAAAACTCCTAAGCTTGTTGACAACTTTGAATGTTTTAGAAAGGAAACGGACATACATCCTGGCTCTATAATTGTGTCTATTTTTATATCAGTGTTGTTTACTTGAAAAATTACTCATTCCTACCTTAACATTTGAAGTGGAATCAATATTAATATTGTTTTCTTTTTTTAATTTGGGTAGATTTTTGTATTTAAATTATTCACTGGAACTGCAAAATGCTGATTAATACTTCTTGAACTAATAATATATTTGGAATTATAGTGAATTCAGTCATGGCTTTTGGCATTATATTATTGCGATATATCAAAATTCTATTACTATATCGCCACATTCTAGACTATTGGCAGATTAATACGATATATATAGTGGGAGTGCTGCTGACAACACAGAGCTGGGTACCACGAACAATTTTGTACGGCACTAATTCTAAACATACTTCGATACGTTCCAATGTATATTAAAATTTCGTTAGTGACCAACGCTTGAATTTTCAGGTGAAATGGTCTGGAATTATTTTTAAAAATTATTTTTTGTTTGTTTGTAATTTCGGAACCCAAATAGCTGAATCATATATATTGTGCTGATTTAAAGCACAATAACCCCATATTATTCCACTACATTACTTTAAGGAAAATGAAATCAACTGTCTTTTGAAGAAGAAAAAAATTTCTCGGCTCGAACGAATATTGGAGCCTACAGCACACACCACCGAAAATTATTTAGTACTCTATAGTAGATAATTTTGCTATGTGTATGTTAATTGTTGTATAATTTGTAATCTAAAAGCTGTAACTAAAGTGGGATGATTAAGCTTACACTATAGACGATACCCTATAAATAATACGGACATTAGACAGCTTGTTCATCGAAATAGGATGTATTTACACTTAGGCCTATAATTCATTAGATACGCTATTGATCAAATCAAAAGGGAAACTTTAAGAGTCAACATACTGTTAAGTCATTTATCAGAGATATTTAGTAACATACCGATTAACAATCGAGAAAATATTTAGTGGACTAGAGTAAATAAGTAAACTTCAAACAGAAAACAACTGTTATCCTGAAAATCGGAGATAATTTTTTGTCATACAAAAGATACATGTACTTAAACACATTAACGTAAGCTAACAAAACGCTATTTAAAAATGATAAATTTCTCCGTTTCTTATTCCGAATTGTTTTTTTATTGCCCGGAATATATTTCACAATGTCCCGTTTAGCGACTATAATGGCATATTGGCAAAGATATGACTCAATCTCGCCTGCCAAGAGCTGGTTCTATCCGAAATAGACATCCCCCCTCATGAGACTCAAGAACATCAGTATTTCCATGGTCAATGTAGTGAGAAGACTTTTCGGTCGAAGTCTTTGAAAATGGATTATGCTAAACCTACAAAGTTATTCGCATATTTCCTGAAATGGACGAGAAGCTGTGACTGGGAAGATTCAATCAGAATACCTGTCATCGATGAAGAAAGAGTTGCCAATGCAAACTTATTGTTATTCAAGTATCCGTGTTGACATGGAATCATGATGACTGTAACAGCAACTCCGGACATCACAAGAGCACTTACGTACAGGTATCGGCTCAAATGCACACCGTCTGTAAAAGAAAGAGAGTAGTATAAAACTGTCTGCTTTGCCTTTTTTGTCCCTTTGGTGTCATTCCACCCGTCCTCTTCTCAACCCCATGAAAAGTTAGCCCTCACACAAGCGTTACCTATCTATCATATTTAATTTTGTCCGCGGGGGAAATTGCACGCACGTAACGTGAGTGATCCAGTCATGAGGGGTTGAGTCATCCCGATAGAAGTTCCCCAAAGGAATTTTAGAAAGGCAAAACGTAACATTTCATACTACTCATTTGATTGCAGAAGCAAATTCACGCAGAGGGATGTACTTATTTAGGCAATGATATTGTAGCGATCAGTACACTAGTGTGTTTTTGTCCGATAGGCAGTTGTCTGCATGAGAATTATTTACTGATCGTATTGTGACCGTAATGAATGAATGTGCCATGTTTTTGATCATTAGTTTCTACAGACAAACTTGCATCAACTATATTTTCACAGCTATATAGCAAGACTTTTATACTGGCAAAAAGAGAAAAAATATTAGATGAGTTGTGGATATTGTATTGAAGAAATGCGGTGGCGGTTTATATACAAAATGTTGAGTGGAAGCAAAACTATTGATTGCCTAAGTAATTAAAAGAATTTATGGAGGTTGAAATCAGTGGCATAAACCTGCCAAATGAATGGAATGTCAAAAAAAGCGACATATATTCTCAGATAGTTGTATCGTTTGAATGCATCATACAGGTTCATTAAAATAGTGCAGATGTTGTACGAATTCTCAGAAACAAGCATGTCTACATTGATAAGTTGGTAAAGTTGGCAGTGACCATGGAAATGGAAAGAGACATACTTGGGCAGATTGTTTATGTAAATAAAGTTCAAAAGTAAATGCAGAATATCGTGAATGAAAGAGTACACCCTCAAAACACGATAAGTAGCCCATTGTGGCTGAAGCGACTTTGTTTTATCAAGTCGGTGACGAGAATGTTCGAGTGCAGGCTAATTAAATATATGTTTCGGTGTCATGAGTATAAGAATGGCATCCGAACTCAGTTTGATTTACAGATCAATATATTACTATTTAAAATAGAATTAGTTCAAGTATATGAGAACATTTTTAGACGCTCTCATTAAGCACAAAATGGATAAAATTCACGAGGTGAGGTTTAACGATGAGCACATGCGGCAGGCGCCTGACAAACTTAATCTTGCTGTCGTACTCAATGATTGCTCATTTGCGGTTACTGAGGTGGAACCGTTTTTGAAAGATATCGCAGATGGATTTCGCTGTGGATACTCTGAAATAGGCGTATTTAATTATTTTACAAGGGTTGATTTACAGCTTCGTTTTCGCAATGGAGAGTACAAGTGGGAGTGCTGCTGACAACATAGAGCAGGAAATGTAGCAGTGTTTCCTCAAATGAGATAAACGTTCGCACGTGTGCATATAAAAAGCTCCATTGCATTGGAAAACAACAAATGCAAAGCTGCCTGCCTTGGGAAATGCGAACCCTGTGGCAGAACATGCCATTATTTCTAGAGCACATTTTTTTTTTTGCCGAAGCTACCATGCCTCCGTGCTACTATTTCTGTTTATTACCCATTATTTTTGACAAACTAGTATCGCGATATCTTAAAACAAAATCCAAACACAAACACCAAACAAAAATCAAATCCAAAACCCAAACTCAAACACATACACCGAAACCAAAACCAAAACACAATGAAAACACAAACACCGAAACCAAACCCAAAGACTTTGAAGTAAACGTAATCCAAAGCCATCGAAGGAAACAACAAAAATCCCAAAGTCGCCCTACTATATACAACAAACAATTGGAGAAATGCGGAGCCTGTATACAGAAAATGAAAACAAGGTAGCTCCAAGATGCTAGGAAAGCATACGAACAACAGATGTACCACAAAATACCAACATATATACCACGTTCCAAAGTATGGGTCTTCGGGCGCGAACATCGGCAGCACTAGAGATACTAAAACAAAATGGATATGAGAAAGCAGTCTGGTATCTGATATCTCCACCGTTGACTATCTACAAGGGCACGAGTGTCGCATACATTTGAAGCCGCTCTCCGGTCTTCCAAGATTCGTCAACAACGTATAATTGTTTGGATACATTCGCCGCAAAGATATTGTGTACATAGTGCTCTGTACAACAGTTGATGGCGGGTCTGCCAGCGCCATTGTCGCCGATATCCAGGGTGCGGTGCCGAAAACCATCGCAAATTTTGCAAAGCAAAATCAGAACCACGATGTCCACCAAAACGTTTGTATTTTTCACATTGCTGGCTTTGGTAACAACGGAGTTATAGTACAAACGATGTTAAGGCAGATCAAATCCGATAGAAACAAACGTTCTGAGGCCAACTGTCAGACAACGGTGACTGTCCAAATTTGCACTTGCGACAAACGTTTTTACTCCTGGATATAGAAGCACGAGGATTCACACGTATCTTCAATACTTCCTATCGCTGTATGCATATCAGCATAGTATCGACAACGTTTCCTGCAGTTTTTTAATCGAGTTCCTTTGCCATATATTTCATTGCTTTTGGATTACAAGGTCTAAATCCAGTATTGATATCCCTTGCCACGTGCGTCCTGGTTCTGAGATTACAAGGCATTGTTACTATCCCTGCCACGTGCTTCATTGCTTACATGACCTAATGCCATTGTTTCTGTCCCTTGCCGGGGGCCCCGAGTGGCCGAGTGGTCTAAAGCGCTCAGCGTTCCGGATCACTGCCATCTCACCTCTGTCTGCGTATGTTCGAGTCCAAGGCTCGGCTAGCGTGGGTACGTGGGAAAGCCTGCCAGTAGCTTCTCGTGGGTCGGTGGTTCTTTCCTGGGTTTTCCAGGGTTCTTCCTCCACCAGTTATACTGGCCGCCATATATGGCCTATCTTGTGCTGAAAAATGGCGTTAAGCCCTACAACAACAACAACAACAACTGTCCCTTGCCACATGCTACTTTGATTTCAGATTACAGTGACTAAAGCCATTATCAATATCCTTTTCAACGTGATTCATTGCTTACAAAATACATGGCATAAAGCAATTGTTTCCATCCGTTGCCACATGTTTCATTGCTTTCAGATTAAAAAGCCTAAAGCCATTATTAATATCATGTGCCATATGCTTCGTTAATTTCAGATTAGAATGCCTGAATTCATTTGTTTAAAAATTATTTTATTATGTTTATTTAAAGTGCATACAATAACACAATACAGTACAATACAATATATTGGTTAAAATAGAATACTTCAAAATACAGTACAATACACTACCATACAACAATACAAGACAATATAATACATTAGTACAGTACAAATAAATAATACATTGCATTACAGTATGTATATTTAAGATGCAGGTTGAAATCTTGCCATTGGATCAAGCTAGATCGGCTAGACTGGTGTGTCTCTGGGCATGACAATTTACGAGAATTGCTTTAGCACCAAGTAAGCTATTGATTTTGCTTTGCCGTAAAACGCCAACCCCACCCAAACTGAGTGGGGTTTTCGTTCAGAATGATGGGATGTCTTTGAGTGGAATAAATGTCAGCTATATAGTGTGTTGACAATAGAATTGAACCGGTTATATGAAAATAAAGAGCGCCAGTCTATCATTTTTGCACAACTTTGTATCTCTTGTTGTAAAGTGTCGCTTCTAATTCTAACATGTTCTTCATAAATTTTGTCTTAAGTGTTTATTTTGTATATGTAAGAAGTTGGATTTTTGTCCTGACGAAGAGCTTGTTTTGTTAAAATCATTGGAGGGGCCCCGAGTGGCCGAGTGGTCTAAAGCGCTCTCCGTCACGGATCACTGCCATCTCACCTCTGTCTTCGTGGGTTCGAGTCTCGGGCTCGGAAAATGTGGATATGTGAGAAAGCTTGCCGGTAGCTTCTCGTGGGTCGGTAGTTCTTTCCGGGGTTTTCCCGGGTTCTTCCTCCACCATTAATACTGGCTGCCATGTATAGCCTATCTTGTGCTGAAAAATGGCGTTAAACCCTATAACAATAACAAAAAAATCGTTGGGAAACTGTTATGTATTTGCTCATATATATTTGAGCCATAATTGATTCTGAATAGTTGTGAGCTTTGAAATCTAATTAATGTAAATAGAAATCTTAGATTTAACAATATCAAAATGTATCCAGGAACCGTCTGCATTGATAAAATCATTCACAACTCTAATGCGATTCTTAAACCATATTTAATAAACACACTTTTTCAATTTATTGTAATGTTATGTATTTGCTTTGCTTTGGTTTATAGCTAGTTTTATTGTAAGCTATTATACTGTAACATTGTATGTTGGACTTGATCTTGTCCAAGACTGAGTTCATTTTTGCTTGACCCAGACTGGCCTTTTTTATTTTATTCATTGTGAACAACTGATACGTAGCTAAGTTATTCTCTATATGTGTGGGTTTAAAATCAGTATTATTATTAATAGAAGAAGTAAATATGTTTATTTGGGTCTTGGTTTTGGAATTTCCTAAGTGAATTATACATAATCCAGGTTATTGTTTTGCAAACATCGGGATCATTCTAGAAGGTTTCTTTCCATTAGGTAATTTTTTAAAAAGAAAATGCTAATTGTAACCCTGAGGTCTAATAGAGAACTATATATCGTGTAACTGAGAGGATTATTTTATTCGTGCTTTAAGATCTGATCTAGCACCTTTATGTTATATTATATGTTGTGATCAGTAATTTTGGGCTGGAATCTATTTTCTTCAAATTATTGAATTCAAGTGATTATTTTCTCTGGAAATATAAAAGTGCTCGGATAAAATTCTTGGTTAGAGACATTCACTGGAATTTATATTCTATTCAAACCTGAAATTATATTTCTATGATTCAAACAAACAAAAGACTGCTGGCGCAATAATACACAAGGAGCTATAACAGACACATAATTGCCGTAAGTGTTAAGTTCTTTTTTTTCTTCTCTTTTTCACTTTATACTCTAGGAAAATAAATTATTTGTTAAATTTTACCAAGCTTGTTGTCTTTTGCTCTTTTTTGTTACTTATTTTAAGAGCATGTACTCGTAACAGTATTATAAGGATTTAACCAAACCTTTGTTTCTAACAAATGTTCGCCTGTGACCAGTTTGAATGAGCTAGTTAGTTCTACAAATGCTTCAAACACCTATATCCAGAAAAGATTGAGATCCGTTTTAATTTAGGCAATAAAACCATTCCCAAATAAAATGAAATTATCAATATTTGCAACTGAAAATCATAATACACTTTTCAATTTAGACTGCTCAGACAACATTCTTCTAAACCATGGAGGTTTCCAAACATTCGCAAAATTAAATACATTCATCATATTGAATAACACTTGCGAAAATGCTTCACAATAATATTTCGTTTAATTCTGTCCTTTGACCCATACCACACAAACCTGCTAAAAAGCAAAAGCATTCTTAGTTCACAATTGACATGTCTAGATGGATTTGGTACTGAAATTAAAAGAACATGTATAGATGGATTTGGTAATGACATTAAAAAATCCTGTCTAGATGGATTTGGTAATGACAATAAACGAACCATTCTAGATTGAATGGTAATGATATTTAAAAAACCGGTTCAGATTGAATGGTAATGGCAATAAAAGAACATGTCAAGATGGATTTGGTAGTGACTTTATAAGAACATGTCCAAATGGATTTGGAAATGACATTAAAAGAACCCGTATAGACTGAGTGGTAATGCCATTAAAAGATCCTTTTTAGATGGATTTGGTAATGACATTAAAAGAACCTGTCTATATGTATTTTGTAATGACATTAAAAGAACCTTTCTAAAATGAATGTTATGACAATAAAAACATGTCAAGATGAATTTGGTAATGACAACTAAAAGAACCTGTCTTGACTGAATGCTAATGCCATTAAAAGAGCCTTTCTAGATGGATTTGGTAAGACATGAAAAGAACCTGTCTAGATAGATTTAGTCCTGACATTATAAGAACCTGTCTAGATGGATTTGGTAATGACATTAAAAGAACCGTTCAAGATTGAATGGTAATGACATTAACAGAACCTGTCTAGATTTAATGGTAATGCCATTAAAATAACCTGTCTAGATGGATTTGGTAATGACATTAAAAGCACCTGTCTAGATGGATTTAGTCATGATATTAAAAGAACCTGTCAAAAAGGATTTGGTAATGACATTAAAAGAACCTATCTAGATGTATTTGGTAATGGCATTAAAAGAACAAGTCTAGATTGATTTGGTAATGACACTAAACGAACAGTTCAAGATTGAATGGTAATGCCATTAAAAGAACCTGTCTAGATTGAATGGTAATGCCATTAAAAGAACTTGTCTAGCTGTATTTGGTAATGACATTAAAAGAACTTGTCTAGATTGATTGGTAATGGCATTAAAATAACATGTCTAGATGGATTTGATAATGACATTAAAATAACATGTCTAGATGGATTTGGTAATGACATTAAAATAACCTGTCTAGATGGATTTGGTAATGACATTAAAATAACCTGTCTAGATGGATTTGGTAATGACATTAAAATAACCTGTCTAGATGGATTTGGTAATGACATTAAAATAACATGTCTAGATGGATTTGGTAATGACATTAAAATAACCTGTCTAGATGAATTTGGTAATGACATTAAAATAACATGTCTAGATGGATTTGGTAATGACAATAAAAGAACATGTCAAGATGGATTTGGTAATGCCATTAAAAGAACCTGTATTAAGGTGGATTTGGTAATGAAAATAAAAGAACCTTCCTAGATGGATTTGGTAATGACATTAAAATAACCTGTCTAGATGGATTTGATCATGACAATAAAAGAACATGTCACGATGGATTTGGTAATGCCATTAAAAGAACCTGTATTAAGGTGGATTTGGTAATGAAAATAAAAGAACCTTCCTAGATGGATTTGGTAATGATATTAAAATAACCTGTCTAGATGGATTTGGTAATGACATTAAAATAACATGTCTAGATGGATTTGGTAATGACATTAAAATAACCTGTCTAGATGGATTTGGTCATGACAATAAAAGAACATGTCAAGATGGATTTGGTAATGCCATTAAAAGAACCTGTATTAAGGTGGATTTGGTAATGAAAATAAAAGAACCTTCCTAGATGGATTTGGTAATGACATTAAAATAACCTGTCTAGATGGATTTGATCATGACAATAAAAGAACATGTCACGATGGATTTGGTAATGCCATTAAAAGAACCTGTATTAAGGTGGATTTGGTAATGAAAATAAAAGAACCTTCCTAGATGGATTTGGTAATGACATTAAAATAACCTTTCTAGATAGATTTGGCAATGACATTAAAATAACCTTTCTAGATGGATTTGGCAATGACATTAAAAGAACCTGTCTAGACCGATTTGGTAATGACATTAAACGAACATGTCAAGATGGATTTGGTAATGACATTAAAATAACCTGTCTAGATGGATTTGGTAATGACATTAAAAGAACCTGTCTAGACCGATTTGGTAATGACATTAAACGAACTGTTCTAGATTGAATGGTTATGACATTAAAAGAAGCTGTTTAGATGGATTTGGTAATAACAATAAAGAACCTGTCTAGATGTATTTGGTAATGACATTAAAAGAACCTTTCTAGATTGAATGTTAATGACATTAAAAGAACATGTCAAGATGGATTTGGTAATGACATTAAACGAACTGTTCTAGATTGAATGGTTATGACATTAAAAGAAGCTGTTTAGATGGATTTGGTAATAACAATAAAGAACCTATCTAGATGTATTTGGTAATGAAATTAAAAGAACCTTCCTAGATGGATTTGGTAATGACATTAAAAGAACATGTCTAAATTGAATGGTAACGGCAATAAAAGAACATGGCAAGATGGATTTGCTAGTGGCATTATAAGAACCTGTCTAGACGGATTTGGTAATTATGACGAAGATGCTTAATTTCTCTATTTAGCTAAACTTTTTATTACTGCTTCTTTCCAGATGGTGTTATAGACGTTTTATTCCAATAAATTATATCTTTTTATATCTAATTTAGAACGGTAAATAGATGTATGTGTTTCATAATTAACTGGAAACTTAACACCTAATACAACAAGCTCAGTTTATATTCTGGACAGTATATGATATTGCTATCAGTTCCAGTTCTGATCCAAATCATTTTTTTTACTAAGTCCAGACAATTTTTGAAATAATTATATAAAAGGTGCGAGATTTTTCTGAACCATCGTGAGTATGTGATATGTCATCGACATATTGAGCAAGAACGCATGTTTTATATCACATATATTTATTCGTCTAATGTCTTTTTTTTCTTCTTCTTCTTATCATCTAAAATCTATGCACACGGGATAAAATGTATGGGTAGAGAGGATACCCTGTCAACACCCTCTTTATAAATTAAGTATTAATACCCCTTGAATTGTACTTCATTGTTTTCATGTTAAAAGGCCTGAATTAATTATTAATACCCCTTGCATTCTACTTCAATGCTTTCATATTACAAGACCTAAAGTCATTATCAGTATCCTTTGCCACATGTTTCATTGCTTTAAGATTACAAGGCCTAAAGTTGTTATTAATATCCCTTGCTACGTGGTTCATTGATTTCAGGTTACAAGGCCTAAAGATGTTATTAATATCACTTGCTACGTGTTTAATTGCTTTTAGATTAAAAGGCCTCAAGCCATTATTATCGTCTATAAAATTGCTACCGTTCGATATCGAGAATGTCTGACAGTTCGAAGCAAATATTTCTAGCTGCATTTCGGTCATCTAGCGTTGTAGGTCAAATGTCGAGTGATACATAACGTTAAATTTTGAGATTCAATCTTTTTCTCCCCATTTGTCTTTTCAATGTATGAATTTCGGTGATTAAATTACGTTCATGCATTGACTATCCAACATGACGCTTAATGCGTGTCCTCTCTGGGATATTTTTAGGGTCTTATAATTTCCACCTGTCACTAAATATTGATACCTATAACATATCCAGGCGAGCTCCACCTGTCACTAAATAGTGATACCTTTGACAATTCAGACGAGTTCCGCTTGTCACTAAATATTGATACCTATAACATATTCAGGCGAGCTCCACCTGTCACTAAATATTGATATCTTTGACAATTCAGACGAGTTCCGCTTGTCACTAAATATTGATCATACGAGTTCCATATGTCACTAAATAAATTATACCTTTCATATATTAAGACGAGTTCTATATGTTCTATATTTTTAACTTCAAATTGATGTTATTTTCTATTATGAACTCCTCAATCTCTGACATCTCAAATATGTGGCCTACATGCAGAAAAAGCTGTGTGAATGTGCTACAGGTCACAAGATTAATTTGCAAATTGTACCATGAATTCAATATACCTCCAAGACTGAGTAAAATAAAGGACAACACGGTCAAAACTCTTACTAACAACAGCATTGAAATTTAAAATATCATTACTTCGATAAATCCCACGTTTACTGGTTGCAAATTATACTATTAGTACAGTGGTACACTTCCACATCATAGAGAGCTCCACATAGAGAATTGTGGGCACGAGTTTGTGTACCTTGTCACTTGAAGTGGTGAGTGACGCATACTATTTAATTACTTCCTTATATATGTCGTCCGCACGGAAGGACACTCTTGTTCCTCTTCAGATTTTATGTCTTATGTCATTTAATTGCTTCCTTAAATATGCCGTCTGCACGAAAGGACACTCTTGCTCCGTTTCTGATTGTATGTGCCTTATTTCTAACAGATCTGTTCATGCAGAAAAGGATTTATCCATCAAGTTCTGGCAAAATATTTTAAGTTGTTATTGATTACATACTTGACCAACATATGTTCATTAATATTGAATTTAAATACATCCAAATCCGATATATACTGTATAATGTGTTGTACATTAATACATCAAGTACTAGTGGTAAAATCACATTGCCGCCTGTTTTATCATTATAAATAAATAAATGATAAACAACACATTTTAGAGATGATATATTTACCAGTATTTAATTAAATACGTCTTTGTGAAACTGACTATATTATTTATGACCTTCTTTATTCTCCGTTGACGTTTACTTTTCTATCTGTTTCATAGAAATAAATAGTATAAAGCCGCGGAAAGAGTTTAATGTCTTAAATGGTAGGAATAAAAATGTACCAAGGCAATATAGACAATCTATGTTCATTTCACGCGGTTAAGAGTATATGCAAAACGTTAGATCCATCCATCAATTAGTTCATCCAAATATATGTCAAGGTACGTACGTACGCATATACGTGTGTAGCTAGGTCTGTATGCATCTCTAATTTCTCCTACGACGATTTCTCTCTTCTTGAAACATCCAAACATCCATCTACACATCCATATATGGGAGCCGGGTTGTACTAGAAATCAAATAAAATAAGGTTCAATGCCCGACCGGATCAGTACGAGTCGGTTGCATACATACATACATACATACATACATAGATACATACATACATACATACATACATACATAAGCATTTGATATATGGAGAAAATTTAACCATATTAAAATTATATTAGCATCATATGTTCACATAAATAAAAATTCAATAGAGAAATGTCACGAAATTAAAATTCCGGCCCTCTCAATAAATCCACTAATTTAAAATTACCAGACCAGTCAGACCTGATCATATAGTTTCACGAATAAAAATCACTAGACTAGTCACACTGTGAAGATAATTAGAGAACACAAAATAGTTTTATTTTATTGTTTTACACATAATCAAAAATGACACATAGCTACACAGAATGGACTTCAACAGTTTTTATAAAGGTGATTGTGGTGGTGGTGAGATAGGCATGCAGCAAATTGCGAGCTTCTTGTTTGCATGTATATATAAAGTTCTTCGTCAGAATTTGTGGAATTTTTTAATTGCAGTATTGTTATACGGATCTTTCACCACTCAGCTTGAAGCTTCTGATAAGACAATCGACACACTGAAGGATTCCGAAGGGACTGAGAGTAACTACTACCTTTCATATGACAAGAAGGTAGAACCTGTACGTCTACCAATCAGCTCTTTGAATGCCTCTGTATCACTACACGACTTTTGTGATGCAGTTTCAGAGATACTGAATATATGAAACCAAGGTAAATAAACCCATGATTTAAAATTACTCTCTTCCAAACCAATTTTGACGTATGGTTCATTGACTCTAATTGGCAGACAGACTTAAGTCTATTTCATGGAGTCAAATATGGCAGTATTCAGCTTGATAGTCCTAAAATAGCACATATTCATATTAGATATACTGATAACAAAGTCCTTTTATATACATAGTTACCAAGTGCAATGCGATCTTTAACACTGTATGATGAATTATAGCAGATGTAAATAAACAAACAGGGAGGAAGAAAAGTTCTGGCAATATCAACTCATCAGACCTGATCACCCCAGGGGCATATATGCAACCATTCCACCACTGAAAGGTGAAAAGAAGAATCTTTTCAAGCACGAAGTATGACAGACTGAATGGTTAATTAGAGGATTCAAGTTTAGAGAGCAACAGAAAGGAATTTTTTAAAAAAAACAGACTGTTGAAGAGTGTGATGACAATATACATTGCCAATCAGTCGTTAAAATATGCAAGTTTGTGCCAAACTGATTCATCTACAACCACCGTATGTGCTCAAAAATAATTAAAACGTTGTTATTTGCAGATTTGTAAAAATACATAATACATCCCTTATTCATCTTCGAACAAGCACATTTTATATTCATTTTATGCCATATCGAGTTGGCGCGCAATAATATCTCAGATACGTTCAACCGAGGTTAAATTGACGAGACATGATTTTGTAAACATTTTAATTGGCGAGAAATGATGATCAAATGAAAGTTGAATTTGTAAGGGAAAAACAAGAATATGTAAACAGATAATAATCTTAAGAACGTGTATACATCATCTGGTGAAGATATTGCATGTTTTTTAGTCTGTGACGGTGGAAAAATGCGTTTTATTTCCTCGGCGGTGAAGCAATTCCTATAGCTGGAGTCAAACAATATAATGTATAACTCACTGGAGTGAATTATACATTTATTTCTCCTGGAAAATCTACTATTCACACAGTACCATATAATAAATAAAATTTTGTTTTGTATGCCAATAGTTCGGGTTATCTTGATTCTGACATATGCTGAGTACAATGTGTGTGTGTGTGTGTGTGTGGATGTGTGTGTGTGTGATAGAGAGAGAGAATTGTTTTTTTTAACGTGGCTTTAACAATTGTCCTGTCATATCGCTACGGTGTCTGCAGTGTGGCAGTTTATAGTAATGTCTAGCACTTGGGCATCATGCCGCAGATATGTAGCATCATGTCCCACCCAGTCAAGTTATCCTGACACCAGCCGACCAGTCCTAACCCTAATCTCTTGATGCTGAGCATCAAGCGAGGCAGCTTTTAGTACCATTTTTATAAGTCTTTGGTATGACTCGTCCGGGGTTCAAACCCGCGACCTCCCGTATCCAAAGCGAACGCTCTAACCAGCTCAGATGGTGTTTCTTCTCGGGTTTCTTTTTTTCCTTCTAATATCACTCTTCTTTGCTTGTGTGTAAGGTCCGTGTCTCTGTCTTTCTTTTGCCTTTTTCATGAGCAGTTGAATTTCACATGTGTTATATTATCATGTTTCCACTTCTGTCGCAGTTTGTAGCACACACCACCGGCTGTTCTTTTCTGCATGGGTGCTCTGTCAGAGACTCTGCTTTATTTCCTTGTCCACTTTCTCTGTCTCCGGCAGTTTTTCAAGGTTATGTTTAAAATTGGGATCTCTCCTATTTTGTTTATTATTTATCTGTTTGGTTTTAATTTGTTTTCCCACTGTTTATAATGGACATTCCACTGTTTATAATGGACATTGTTCTGTTTTACTCTTCACTTGCATGTTCATCTCTGTTTATTTTTGTGGACCACTCTGTACTAATTTATCTCTGTATTGAATACGATTTGAAATCTCTCAATAGCTGCTTCCAGCCGGATTTCTACTGTGACTCATATTAGGTTGAAATCTTCATATTTTAGGTGGCGCTCTACATTTTCGCATTTTGCTTAGGGTTAGAATTTTAAAGAAAAAGAATTTCCCAGGCTTTCCTCACTGGTTATACTGGTATTTAAAAAAGACCTTGTATATCTTAGGTATAATTCAAAGAAGCTTTAATTCTCTTTATTTTGGTGTATGTTTGATGGGTGTAATATGGGTTATAGAGTATACAGCTTGGCCTTACTCGAGATGTGCACCTTTCAAAAAAGTGCTAGCTTCACTAGGTCATTTTCACTTCCTGAACTTCAGAGGTAAATTGGATAAAAAGGTGCTAAAAACTTTTTTACATTTTATATAGTGGGTAATTCATTCATTGCACTTTCAGAAGCTGGTATTGTCTAGTCTGGCAAAATTCATTTCCCTGTTTTAATATATGCTATGCATAGTGTACTTTAGACTAATTCTGGCAGATTTGTTTAGCACAAGGGAGCAGTCATTTTAGTTAGCATACATCATGGACAATTTCCAAAAGTACAATATCCAAAGAAATATCCACATTACATTAATGTAGCATAGAGGTATGCAAAAATTATCTCCATTGTGCATGTTTCAAATGCAAACAACTTCACCTTACACACGTCACTCTCTCAAAAGTACATTATGATTGGTAAGCGCCCCCTTCATTTCTCTTTCTATTTTGGGTGCTTCTATCAATCGTGGAAGTTTCCCTTTGATTTCCATCAATATTGGCCTTTCTTCCATAGGATGCATGATGCACACTTCTTTTCCTTTGTACTTAGAGGCCTCATCTTTATTACGTCTGTTCCTTGTATCCATAAGGAGTTGAGTATTTCCACATATGTTGGTCTTTCTTCCACTTGCAGGGCTGTTATGACCAGCTCTCCGGTTTGACAACAGGATGTCTCGTGTTTCTGTTCGGATTGCCTCAGTCCAAGAGAACTTTTGTACTCCTAAAAAAATTTCACTCCAACTTGGAAACTTTCGGGATTAAGTCTGTTCAATATTGTGGTCATAAATGATTTATGTATTGTGTAAGGAACTCCTTCTCTTAATATCCTCTAGTTGAAGAACCTTTCAGTAGTAAAGAAGGTAGTGTACAAAAATAATGTGAATAGTTTGTTTTACATAATCAGCCTGGGGCCATTAAAACATCAGTATTGTAATTGTAGATGTCAAAGATGTGATATCAGTTAATGAAGGTTTTATGGTTAATTAGGTCATAATGCATTTACGTACATAACATGTAAGATTTTTTTGTTGATGACATAGTACATTCGTGTGGACAAAGGGAGATAACGCTAACCCGATAAAAGAGGCAATCACTGCATTGTTGTATGCTGTGGGTTTTTAACCATGGAACCTTACGATCATCACAGCTGATCCTGAGAATAAAGCTCAATATCATAAAAAGATTCAATATAGATGTTTTCAAAAATGGAATTCTCGCTTTTAAAAGTTGGATTTGTGTGCTGAAAAAATACCTCAAGTTTCAACTTGGCATTGACTGAAAGGAGATATCAGACAGCTAAAAATTTCAGATTTTATTTTCATTTAATAATAATAATAATAATAATAATATGCTGGAACTTTTACTTACCCAGCCTAGAAATTAAATCATGCAGAACTTGAATTATTGAGTAGGATATATAAATGTATAATTTGTTAAGTAATGTACATGCTGAATATACGTTGTGGTACACATATCATGAAGTTATTAAGCATACTTTTGTGGTACACATATCATGAAGTTATTAAGCATACTTTTGTGGTACACATATCATGAAGTTATTAAGCATACGTTTGTGGTACACATATCATGAAGTTATTAAGCATACGTTTGTGGTACACATATGAAGTTATTAGGCATACGTTTGTGGTACACATATCATGAAGTTATTAAGCATACGTTTGTGTACACAGATCATAAAGTTATTAAGCATACTTTTGTGGTACACATATCATGAAGTTATTAAGCATACGTTTTTGGTACACATATAATGAAGTTATTAAGCATACGTTGGTGGTACACATATCATAAAGTTATTAAGCTACTTGTGTGGTGCACATATCACGAAGTTATTAAGCATACGTTTGCTGGACACATATAATGAATTTATTAAGCATACGTTTGTGGTACACATATCATGAAGTTATTAAGCATACGTTTGCGGGACACATATCATGAATTTATTAAGCATACGTTCGTGGTAAACACGTCATGAATTTATGAAGCATACGTGTATGGTACACAGATCACGAAGTTATTAACCGTACGTTTGTGGTACACATACAATGAAGTTATTAAGCATACGTTTGTGGGCCACAAATTATGAAGTTATTAAGCATACGTTTGTTGAACACAGATCATGAATTTATGAAGCATATGTTTGTGGTACACAGATCACGAAGTTATTAAGCATACGTTTGTGGTACACATATCATGAAGTTATTAAGTATACGTTTGTGGGACACAGATCATGAATTTATTAAGCATAAGTTTGTGGTACACAGATCATGAATTTATTAAGCATACGTTTTTGGTACACAGATCATGAATTTATTAAGCATACGTTTGTGGTACACAGATCATGAATTTATTAAGCATACGTTTTTGGTACACAGATCATGAATTTATTAATGCATACGTTTGTGGTACACAGATCATGAATTTATTAAGCATACGTTTTTGGTACACAGATCATGAATTTCTTAAGGATACGTTTGTGGTACGCATATCATGAATTTATTAAGCATACGTTTGTGGTACACAGATCACGAAGTTATTAAGCACTTAGTAATGTATCATATTCATAGATTTTGATTGTGCTTGTTCAGAAATAAAATGTATATGCTGGATTGTATGCAATTGGAAAAATCACCGTCAATATTGCAGTGATACGAAATCAAGTGAAAAGATTAATAATTTGTAAAATTGTGTTATAATATAATATGTAGCAGAATATTTTCTACACATTGCAAATATTTTTAATGCAGGTAATTTCTATGAAGCTGTGATTTTAAGGGCTCTTATTTCTTTGAATGCTTGGATGTTCTGTGCATAATGTATGTGTTAATTTCAATCATAATATTGTCATTTTATTTTTTCACATTTTCAGTGATAGGAAATATGATTGATTTGTAACACTTACTGTTATTAAGTTTTTTGTCCAAGATTTAAGGGATTAAATAATGCTTAGCTTTTCTGTTTGTAAAATAAAGCTATTGAAAACTATTCCCGTGCTTCAGAGCTTAGGCACAGTATTCATTATCTTTTACGAAATATAGTTTGCACTATGAACAACAGTAACAACATATATGGTTTGATTAAATTACAATGAAAGCTTAGATCCACTGACCGTTTAGGACCAGTCTTCCATTTCAAAGGAGGCAATTTTCATAAAGGTAAATGATTTGTCTTTATACAGTTACCTCCCTTGGATATTGTTTTAACAGTAATATTTGAACAATAGTAGAGAATACTTTTTTAAAGAAACCAGTACAATAAATGTTCAAATACTATATCAAGTGTAAATATAAAATACCATGTAACATATAAAGGAAAGAAAATTATAGAATAATATTTTTAAAAAAATATTAAGACCAATCTGTTTACAATAGTTAAAATGACCATATAATGCATGAGTTTGTGATCATCTGACATCATTCAAATTAGTATCACTTCAACCATCAGTGTTTTCAATAATTTGATGTTTCATCTGAATATTTTATAAGATTTCGGAAGATTTTTCAGTACAATGCTTTGTTTATTGGATAGCTGAACAAGTTTGTTATATTTACATGTATGGCCGGTTAGATGATGCATACCTAACATAGAAAATTGAATATCCAATTTAAAATAGAAAGCGTTCAATTAACATTATACATTACTTTAGCCTGCCTTCGCAGAAGCTCGAAATAGAATTCACTTTTGTTCGCGTGTTCGCGTCCTTCCATCCACAATGTTCACGTTTTTGTAGATTTAGGATCGATGTGAAAATAGCTGTCATATACTACGGCAAAGGATCTAACCAGATTGGATGCATCGAAGACAATTGGACTGCTGGATGTATGGTGATGTCCATGCACAATGGAAGTTTCTCACTGGCATACACCTTAGCCAGTAGTCTTGTGGTTGTTTCCTGGCGACTGAGATATGGAAACGGAATGTTGCTGTATATCGGCAGCCATGGTAAAGGAGTAGGACGTACTTTTCCAGAGATTATATGCATTGTTGTGTTGAGCTGGACGTCAATTAGCCCAGACATGCGCGCAATACTCTGCCCTTGAATAACAGAGGGTCAGTTCTGATGTCTTGAGTATCTGAGCATTAGCGCCCCAGGCTGAGCCAGCCAGTTTGCGGAGTAGGTTGTTTCGAGTGCTAGTTTTATTCAGGTTGTTATAGAATGTCATTGATCTGTCCAGAGTCACTCCCATGTATGTTGGTGTCGAGTCGTGTTTTATGTGCTGACCATTGAGGAGGATACAAAGCTCACGGTTCTTTTTTGCGCTGTTAAGGTGGAAGACGTTGGAGACTGTCTTTGTTGTGCTTGGCTGTAGGCGCCATTTATTAAAGAAGTCCGTCATTTCCTCCAGGTCATTGTTCAGTACCTCCTCAAGCTCCTTAAACGAGCAACTTTTGGTCCCGAGAGCAATGTCGTCTGCATATTTGAACTTGCGCGACTGTGCTTTAGGCAAGTCATTGATATAAACATTGAACAGACTTGGCGAAACAACAGACCACTGTGGGAGTCCATTATTCCGACATCTCCACGAGCTGCAGCTAGTCTCGGATGTGCGTTCTGAAGCGTCTGTCGCGAAGAAATGGCTCAATAGTCACAACTCTACTCTGGAAATTTTCAAAAACAGTCCTGCATGCCAGGCCGTGTCATGCGCCGCTGTTAGATCAAGGCAAATATTTCCATTTTTAAGGTTTCCTCTGAAAACCGTTTTCAACAAACGTAGTCAGGTCAAGGACTTGATCGCTGATGCTGCGAAAATGCCTGAAGCCTGACTGCTCAACAGTTAAGCAGCAGAGAGGGCGAACAGACCAAATGATTCCGACAAACAAATAAAACAAACAAAAAAAAAATAAAATCTGTAGAAGGGTCCAGATTTTCACAAATAAACATTTCCTGGGAGGTTTTTATTTTTTGTTGAAACCAACCCCATCAATAAAACCTAGTTCGAAAAGGTGGCTGAAAAATAAAGTACTCTACGTGTTTATTTATTTTTTTTTGTTTAATTACTGGACGACCAACATTGGTAGGTGCCCTCTCTGCTGCTATATTAATTAAAAGATTTTATCAAGACCCACACGATATCTTGTTCTTGGATCATGTAAATTTATTGTTATAAATCCATGCGGAGTAGCTTGCGCTCGTGAGAAGAAATTTCTGAATTTAATTATATCCATGTCACCACCACACCAAGTTTGATGAATATTTCTCAGCGTGTGTGTGTCTACACCATTAAATACAACTAAAATATTGCAGTTGTCCCTGATCACTTTTGGTATTTGTGTATATCGTTGAGTAACATAGATCACATCTGTATTTTTATGTCTACCTCGGGAAAATATTCTGGCTGGATTTGATTGTTTATCAAGCATCACATCGTCGTATACAACTAGATAATTAATAAATCCGTCTAAAACATCTACGGACGGTGCTTCATCAATATCGGTTATAAACTCTATAACATCATTACCCTCGTCCAGTAATCGCGCGTTTTCACTGAAATCTTTAAGTACATCATAACATCGTTGATCATCAGCGGATGGTGCTACTAAATATAATTTATCCCATTTCAACCATCTCATTATCAAATTAAGTAATAATTGCGTCTTACCCGATCCAGATGGCCCTATGATAATCATTCTGATGGAATTGGGTAGCGCAGGATGATGTTTAACTGGCTCTCGTTTTCTTGTTGCTGAGAAATCAATTATATCCATATATATTATATCATGAGTTTATATTGTTTACGCTGTAGATTTAAAACTCCAACTGTTGATTTAGCTACGGTTATAACAAAAAATAAAAAAATAGCGTATGGTGGAAAATGTTCTGTGTGCGGTAGGAAGAAATTTTCGTTTTTACCTAATAAGCGCGGTGGTGATGTTGCTAATTTGATGTCAGAGTTTCCAGGTGCTCCATGGGCTAAATACAGCGGAGAAAAACATCTACCAGGATATAATTATTGCGGTCCCGGTACCAGACTTGATATCAGGCTCGATAATCAAGATCAACCAAAACCAGGCGAGGAACCAATAAACGCTATTGATCGAGCTTGTCACGCTCATGATGTTGCGTATAAAAGTAAAAATCTACAAGATAGACATATTGCGGATGTGAAATTAATTCACGCGCTAGATTCTATAAAAAATAAAAATATCAAAGAAAAATTAGCTAATTGGTTAGTAAGATCCGCGATGAAAAGTAAATTAGCGCTTGGGGCTGGTAATATATAAATGGAATCGATTTATTATTCACCGAGAGGATACTGGAGAGGCAAAGCAGCAGTTGGTAAACTTGCTGATGCAGCAGCGGTTAAACATTCTACTGCTAAAACGTGGTTATCTAAACAAGCAATGTGGCAAATTTATCTACCACGTCCTAAACAAATTCAGTACGCGTATTTCGATGTCAGTGTTCCTAATGAAGTTCATCAAGCTGATATTCTGTTTTTACCGCATGATACTGTGCGTGGAAAAACATACAAATACGCGTTAACCGTAGTTGATGTTGCAAGTAGATATAAAGAAGCAGAACCGTTATCGACGAAAACATCATCTGAAGTAGCCGATGCGTTTGAGCGAATTTATCAACGAGGTGGTGGACCACGAGGTGGTCTGCGATGGCCACAGCTACTACAGGTTGATCCTGGTAAGGAATTTCTTGGTCCAGTATCATCGCTGATGAAACAACATAATACCAAAATACGACGAGGACATACTGCAATTCACCGTGATCAGGCAATTGTTGAGCGATTTAATCGAACACTTGCCGAGCGGTTATTTGGATATCAATACGCGAGGAAATTTATTCAGGATAAAAGATCTCGCGAATGGGTTGCAAGATTACCAAACGTGATAGCTGCATTAAATAATGAGATCACACGAACAACCAACATGAAACCCACTAGCGCAATTACGAAAAAAATATACCAAAGCAACGAAAAGATGTTGAAAAACAGAAAATATTGGGTGATGTCACAGTCAGATATTTATATGAACCGGGTGAACTTGAAGGTTGTAAAGCGAGAGCGACTGATCCTGTTTGGAGTGTTACCACACACAAAATATCCACCGTGACAAGATCTTCAGGTAGACCTGCAATCTACAGATTAGATTCGGCCGCTCCTCAACGCGGATTTGTACGTGAACAACTACAAATAATCCCCACGGATACACAACTACCACCGCGATCACCCACCGCGATCACTTAACTAGCGCCTCTACGTCGATTACACTCGAGACAGGTCAGCATGGTATTTTCTCGTGTATGACCGCGACTATTACCTTTTCTATCTACGGTAAATTGTCTTGAATCATTACTCGAATACCGCCATAACATTATACAATTGCAACTTGTGCAATGATTATTCTGCTGTTGTTTTAACTCAATAATAAATTCAACATCAAGATCAAAGTCGCGTTTATTTTTTTTATCAGATTGTTTATATCCGATTAATTTTTTTCTTATTATATCATCATCGATGATGTTAAATTTATCAACGATTTCAGGAATTATAATTCTACGTAATTGAGATATCTTTCTCACCCTTGATACCGCTAAATAGACTAAATTTGACCACTCGATGTGATCGTCTACAATCCAAACTTGTGTATCATAAATAGTTAATCCCTGAGATGAGTGGATCGTCATGGTGTATCCCAACACCCATGGAGATTTGTCAGCGCGTAATGCATCTTCGACCACACTGATATCAACAGCGACAATATCATTTAATACGAGATTCTGTTTCTCAGTCTCCCCTGGAATATCAACATTAATATTCTGTTTTCGTGTATCTGATGGTCTATAACACAACGGTACGGGTAATTCTGAATATTTTTCTTTATGTAGTTGAAATAACTGCTGTTGTAAAGCGTCTCTGATTATTTTTCTGCTTGCTACGATCAAATCGTTGGGTCTCCATAAATTTAAAAAATCACCCACTGAGGTCTCTCAGATTACTCCGCGTAATATTTCACACTGAATTTTGTTTGATTGTAATCTGATTAATTTTTTAAACTCCTTCAAATTTGCATCGAGAGCTCTATGATCATCATCCATTTCTTCGTAATAATCAACGAAATTTTTTAACCAATCATGTGGAGATGGTCCAACAAAAGGCGGTGGTTGACCATGATCGCCACACATTATTATAGCGGTATTTTTCGTCAGCAACCAATCAAGAAACGTTTTTAATGTATCCAATGACACCGTACATATCTCATCCCAAATAATTATTTTAGGTATATATTTTTCTCCCATTCGTTCAGGAGTCCATGTATCTCGCGCCACCGAAAGAAACTATGATACGTGCACGATTGTACTTGCCGTTGTTTCATCTCGCGTGCAAGTCTATGTGAGGGTGTCAGCACGATCATATCTGAATTTCTAAAAACATTAATTGCTCGAGTCGTTTTGCCGCATCCACCAGGTCCATTGAGATATACTGTCTTATATCTGGTTATTGGATCACTCACCGGCGGCGCTTTCGACATTTCTGATATTGTATTACCCTCACGATAAAAATCTCTCATTGGAACATCTGCTGATTCTGTGTAATTGTGTAATATTTCTTTTTTTATCCTCCACGAACCCCATCGTTCATCATTACTTGTGAATTTCATAACAGATTTTAAATATTTACTCGAAATATAAAACGAATCTGTTGCGACTCTGACTGCGGTCTCAGGAAATCTATTAATCATCGATAATAAATTTATAGAAACATAAGCCAACATGGAAGATCTTAGATGAGTATACTGTGGGGAGATATCATTTATGTAACTAACGATCGTGCCCAATTTTGTTCCGTCGGATAAATAAACACTTTCTCGATTTACAAATATATTTCTCGCTGTTGTATCAGCGATTATAAAATCGTACTCGGCATCATCTAAAATTAATCGTGTGTGATGTCTTTTATGATCATATGCACCACCTTGAGTAAATTTACCTATAATTTTTCTACCGAGATCTTTTGCGGTTTTTTTCGTTATTTTTAAGTTTAATCTCGAGAATTTTAGGAGCTTCTTTGCTAATATCATCTTCGGAAACATCAGGACATTTTTCCTTAAACTCGCTAATAACTTCATCGAGATTGATATAATCTGGCATGGGCAACCAAACTTCGGTCTGTGCATGATATGATATAATTGCCTCACTGACCACCAACGATGTCAGTATCGCACCATCTAGCATATATCGTAACAAAACTATAGGTGCCCAACGTTTTTCACAAAAATGTCTGCCAAACCAAACATAACAAATCTTGTGAAGATTTTCGTTAAACTCGAATGATTCAATACAAGCAAATCCAGTCAGATCAAAATCAGGTAATGGTCCATTAATTGCCACTCGAGTCATCTCGTTTGTAGGGTGACCGAATCTTTTAAAGTACACAGAACAATCTCCATATCCTAGAAAACTTCCCGGATAACACGCAACCATATCAACCGAAATAACATCATCGTAATTATATTTGGTATTCCACAATCCACCGTGTCCGTATTCGACGCAACTTGCGCGTATGTCCTCGAGTAAATCAAATCGTGTTGGTTTCCATGAATTTCGTTCTCTAGCGAAATGAGCCGCAACAGATGGAACGGTAAAACAATTAGTTAGTAATTTGTCAGTATTTTCCGCGTGTTTGCACTCTAAAAACCTATCCGCGAGATTTTTCATCTCGTCATGGAGAGATTCTGTTCGATATATTTCACCATTTGGTCTAACAAACTGATCAAATTCACCTTCCTCATTACTTTTAAATAACCATACCGATACAGGATAGTTTTTACTTATTTCGTTGATAAAATCAAACATACTATCTGCCCCAGAATTATCTGGGGGGTAAAATCTAACAGTTCGATCACGTGGAAATATTGTTACTGCGCTGGTCCATGCATGCACGTTGTGATCAATAATATTTATTGAAGCTCCTTTTGATTTATATTTCGATTCGTACAGTACCTCTCCCGTTATTGTTGATACTGCTATTGGAAATTTTAATATTTTTCCTAACTCAGCAACATCTTTTATTGTAGCACCTGTATCCTTAACTGAATCAGCCCACGAGCTTATTTTTTCACGCCTTAAATCAGTTAATCCATTTCCACGCATCGCGTTTGTGAAGTGTTCTATTACTCGTTCGGCTACACAATTTAACCTTGAAAATTTCATCGGCGCTAGTTTATCAACGTTGGGTTTTTTATTTATCGCATAGATTCCATAAATAACCGCTGTTACAGGATACGCTCGCTCATAATACGGTTTATCAATACCCGTCAATAGACCCGGTCTGGAATTTTTACTTAATATGGCAGTTTTATTATTACCAAGGACAGGATCATATTTGTCACGGATAATCCAACTACCTGTTTCTGTTAATACAATAAATTTTACTTTGAGGAAATATTTTTGATTGCCCTCGTATTCAGTGATGTAGTTAATGATAGTTGCCGCTCGCTTGTCATTCATTGTGGCGTCCTTGACAGTATTGCGAATAATCTTGAACGTTGACCATGTGTGAGATGCACCATCTGTGTAAAATTCCTTCTTGGCGTCGTGAATTTTCGAGATCAGACTTTTATTTTTCGGATCAACCAGATCTCGTACTGGCAAGTCAGAAGATAATCTGTCGAGGTTGAATTTATATTTAACAGGCCTAGCTTGGGATAATTTCTCAAACTCGTTCATATAATTAAAACAAATATTTAAATAAAAAATATTATATATACAATGTCTCAATGCAGATGGTTGATGATCGGTTCAGTAAATCGATGCAATAAATCCTGTAGAGGCGAATTTTGTTGGATGCACTTACAAAGTATACGGCGGGGGAGTCTAGGACCAATACCGTGTCTGCGGTGTGGTGTTGGAGTGCGAGGCAAAACAAAATTATGTGGAAAGTGCGGGGGAAAACGGTTCAGAGAGCTTAAAAGATATTATGACAAAAAAACAATAATGGTGAAAACGCTATAAAATCCGTGGAGGATTCTATATCAAGATTTCAGACAAACAATGATTTAAACAAATAATATTATTATAATAGAGCAAAATATATTTGTCCCACATCCTGTCATCAAGAATTACGAATCAAATATTAATGGTGTCATCAGACACTGCCTGTTGAGGAGACCGGTTGGTTATATTACTAATGTTGGTTATCTAATGTTCAACGCTGGAGGAAAGAAACATTATCTGTGTCATAGATTTACGTACGAGTGTTTCAACGGATTGATCGAAGATGGTTTTGTTATTGATCATCTTGACGGGGATCCTCAGAACAACTCCTTATCCAACCTTCGTGTTGTCACGCAAAGCGTGAACTCTGCACGTGGTAATACTGGAAGATGTAAGACAGTTTCTAGATGGGTAGTAAAGTCTACAAACATAGAAACCGGTGAAGAAATTACATTTCAGTCTATGAACGCGGCTGCGAAATACTTTAATATTAATCCGCGTTTGGTACAATTTATCGCAGAAAATACAACCAGATCTGCTTTCTCAAAAAAATATAAACAGAGAATCACCTTTCTGTATCAATAATTATCATCACCACATTATTAACTATCATCACCACATTGAATTAATTTTTTTTAATTTATGTCACAGTATATCCTCCATGCACTACTGAATTTTTGATTATATAAGGGGAGATTACTTTGTAATATATAGTTTTCTTCGTTGATTTTTGATTTTTTTATGATCGTAATTGGTCAGTTTAACTAATTACGTCGTAATTAATTACTCGTAGAAGCATATTTATGGTTTTTAAATATTTCCCATCATACAACATTACGAGAAATCAGGGCAATTTTACAACCGCTGTTATTGATCCGCAGGTAGCTGTATACAATCAGCTTAGAAACCGTTGTTATGAGTACAGGTGTATTTCACAATCCGTTATTGATTTCGCAGGTTTTGCAGTCTGCATAATACAGATATATTCACAATCCGTTATTGATTTCGCAGGTTTTGCAGTCTGCATAATACAGATATATTCAGAAACCGTTGTTATAATTCAGAACCGTTATTTTAATGCAGGGTAGTTATTTAAGTGTAGAAATTATTATTATTCAGAAACCGCTATTTTAGTGTAAATATATTTGAAATTAGTTCCTTAGTTATATATTAACTTTCGAAACATATGTTTCTAACAAGATTTGATAGCTCAATCAGTATCGTATTGGACTGTGACGCTCGCGGTCCAGGATCGTATCCCATGACTGACAATTGGTCGGGTGGTTACGCATATTAGCGATTTTTATAATTAATTGGGGCACCGCCAGCCCCTCTCCGCGAGAACACCATCCTGCCATGTCAAACGTGGTAGATACATGTTTTTGTATTTCCCACGGGTTGATTATTATGGGTGGGTGTTCTCGCGGAGAAAATGGCCTCATTTCATTCATTACATCTCATTTCATTCATTACATCTCATTTCATTCATTCATTACATCTCATTATATATATTTTATTTCATTATATATATTTCATTACATCTCATTACATACTTAATGAGCCTGCTAAAAGACTCGAATAAAGGTTCCATTTCATAATATATGTTTGTGTCGTCATTCATTGCATAAACCTGCTAAAAGACTCGAATAGAGGTTCCATTTCATAATATATGTTTGTGCCGTCATTCATTCATTCATTGCATAATGAACCTGCTAGAAGACTCGAATAGAGGTTCATTCATAATATATGTTTGTGCCGTCATTCATTGCATAATCTGAGCTCGCTAAAGACTCGATAGGGGCTCTTCATTCATTAAATGTTCTGTGAGCCTGGTGAACTTGGTAGAATGCGATGGCAATCTGCGAGTTCTTGGCTGTACTGTCCTTGAAACATCCCGACGAACTCGCTAAAGACTCGATAGGGGGTCAGGGATAATTTTTTTTTATTTTAAAGATTTATATATTATATAATGAACCATGAAAATATCAATGACATTATTTCTGCTATCAAAAAACTAGAAGAAAACAGAATTAATATATCTGATGAACTAAATCCTGAAAAAATAATATCTGATTTTGAAACGTTAGAAGAACTTAAGAATGAAAATAAGTACGTTCTATCATCTCAATATAAGTTCATAAAGCGGATTCAGTCAGCTATGTTTCAGTCACTGGCTATGGTGAGCGATGATCAAGTAAATAAATTTGTTCCTCTTTCTGTCGCAGTAGAAAAGGTCAGATCGGGATTATCCAGCGAGTATCAAACGAAAAAGACAATCTGTACCCGTATAAGATACTTAAGAAAAATTATATCAGCGGGTAACGACCAAAGCAACTCTGTCTGAATTAATTATTTATTTATTCTGGGATTATATTCTGAAATATTATATTTATTCTGAGATTATATTTATTCTGAAATATTATATTTATTCTGAAATATTATATTCTGAAATATTATATTTATTCTGAGATTATATTCTGAAATATTATATTTATTCTGAGATTATATTCTGAAATATTATATTTATTCTGAGATTATATTCTGAAATTATATTTATTCTGAGATTATATTCTGAAATATTATATTTATTCTGAAATATTATATTCTGAAATATATTTATTCTGAGATTATATTCTGAAATATTATATTTATTCTGAGATTATATTCTGAAATATTATATTTATTCTGAGATTATATTCTGAAATTGATGGGCTGGTTGGTACTCAGAATCATGCAAACCAATCAATTTTGTAATTTTGATGGGTTAGTTGGTAGTCAGATTTATGCAAAATGATCAATTTCGTAATTTTGATGGGTTAGTTGGTAGTCAGATTTCTTATTTATTTTATTTTTTTTGAATTATTTTATTTATTCTGAATTATTATTTATTCTGAGATTATATTTATTCTGAGATTATATTTATTCTGAAATATTATATTTATTCTGAGATTATATTTATTCTGAAATATTTTATTTATTCTGAATTATTATTTATTTATTCTGAGATTATATTTATTCTGAGATTATTTTTATTCTGAGATTATATTCTGAAATATTATTTATTCTGAAATATTATATTTATTCTGAAATTGATGGGTTAGTTGGTACTCGGATTTATGTAAAATGATCAAATTTGCAATTTTGATGGGTCAGTTGGTACTCAGATTTATTATATTTATTCTGAGATTATATTTATTCTGAAATATTATATATTTATTCTGAGATTGATGGGTTAGTTGGTACTCAGATTTATTATTTATTTTATTTTCTGAATTATCCATCAGATGTAGGGGTAAGTTGCTTGATTCTCTAATTGATTTCAATTGAATAAAATACCAAAACCAACACAAATTAGAAAAAATCAGTAAAATTAGCTCAAATATCAGTAAAATTAGCTCAAATATCAGTAAAATTATCTAAAAAAATATGTAATTTTTTACTGATTTACTGGTTTTTACTGTTTTTGATATTTTATTCAATTGAAATCAATTAGAGAATCAAGCAACTTACCCCGACGATCTAATGAACAAAATCACCCAGTGGGTAAAATACCCATCAAAAACACGAAATTTGTTGATTTTTCACTGAAATTCAGAAAAAAATAAAATATTTCTGATAAAATAAAATATTTCAACATTTGTCAGTAAAAATTGATAAATTTTCCAACATCATCAGGGTCAAACCTCAAGCGGTTCTCTAATTGATTTATCGATAAATTGTCAAAAATCAGTAAAATTAGCTCAAAAAATTAGATTTTTCATGCGATTTTTGTTAATTTTTCTGGTAATTTTCTAAACAAATGAGGATTTTTGACGATTTATCGATAAATCAATTAGAGAACCGCTTGAGGTTTGACCTGACGAAAAACTGTAATTTGACAAATTTTCCCTGACAAATCGACTAAAATACCTATCAAAAACACGAAATTTGTTGATTTTTCACTGAAATTCAGAAAGAAAAAAAAATATTTCTGATAAAATAAAATATTTCTGATAAAATAAAATAAAATAAAATAAAATAAAATAAAATATTTCTGATAAAATAAAATAAAATAAAATAAAATATTTCTTAATCCGCTCCTTATTTTATTCATTCTGGAATATTATTTTTTTAAGTTGATCGACTTTAATGCAGGAATGTGCATAATTTAGAATCTGATCTCTGCTACAAATGATCTCGATAATATGTTTTTGACGGAGCTCATCTAACTGTTCTTGTGTTAATAAGAAATCCTCACCTCCGTATTCATCAATAACTAAATTAACGTTAAATTGATCCATGTTTTGTGAAAACGCTGTTCTGATGGCGTTTTCAAGTACTTCTTTGTCGTGTATAAAAACCCTCACGTGTTGGTACATTATATAATATTTACTTGATTAATTAAGATTTCACATACAGATTTATCACGAGCTCTTCTCCACGTATGTCAATTAAGCGATTGAGGTGGTCTGTGAGCTTAAAATTTATTCGTGTTAACATATTATTGTGACACCGCAGATAAACAGGATTAGTTGGTTCTTGCACGATTAAACTTCCGGGGGAAACTTGTGGTGTAAATGTATATAAAATATATCCTTGTTGAGCCTGATTTGATCTTCCGAGATCTATTTGATAGCTGCCATCGACTACGTCACAAACCAGATTGACCACGATAGTGCGGTTATATTAACGATTCCCGGAGAAACGTGTCTGCCGCCGCCATGTGGATCATTATTATATCTTAAAACAGTTGGAGGTGGTGCTAGTTTTTTCCACGCATCGAGTATTTTAGGAAAATATTCATCAATGACATCACTGACAGATTTTCTCCGAGCGTCCTGGTTATAATTGGGAAATTTGAACGTCGGTATATCAGATTCCTTGATTTTATATTCATCAATTAAAAACTTTTTTGCAGCGGAAGATGATTTTAAAATTAGATCTATAATTTTGTTGTGAGTGCGTTCCATAGCTTCTGCGATATAATTCAGAATTTCTATTTGTTTGATAATTTCCCCTCGTGTCTCGTGGGACGTTATATCGAAAAGATACTCGGTGAGGCGTTCACGTAGTTTATTTAGTTGATCTTTATGATCAAGATTGGAAACGTCAATAGTCCTTTTAATTTCGTGTTCATGAATATGACCACGGAGTTTATCCTCTGGTAAAGCTGAAAATATGTCACCACCATAACCAATTAAATCATCCAAACTAATATCCCAAGTTCGAGATCCACGCCACCACCACCAAATATCTGTCATTGTAGCTTCGTGACGAGAGCTGCTTGTCAGCGTAAAATCAGATTATTTTGGTTCTGGTGGTCCTTCATACACCGGGGGAATTTCAGGCCAACCTAGTACGGATCTTATCGTGGATTGATAAATATCAACGACGTAATCGGGAGAATGTATCTCAACCGTCGAAGATAGCGTCGGTTCATGAACGTTAATTGATATTTTTGCTTCTTTTCCGGTTATTGATTTTATTCTACGTTGAAATTCCTCATTGATATCTTCAATCTCATAACTACCAGTGGGTATTCCAACATCTATCCAGTCAGGAGTACCATCTGGTTTGTTCTTGTTAGCAAATACGAGCGAATTATTTGCTGGTGTACCATGAAATGATTTTGATCTGATATTTGGCCAGCTGTAATATACCCATAATTGAGCTAACGCTATTTCTTTTACTGGAATTGCAGTAGGAAAATTAATACTAAATTCAGGATAAGATGAACTTACCGAGATCATCGTTATCTTTGGCGGAGTTGTGTTAGTCACGATCTGCTGGAGTAATTCTGTCATTATTAATATTTGTATCTTTAATACCGATACCTTCGTCGTATATTTTAGTCACCATTGAAAACTCGAAATCGGATATAATTCCATCACCGAGACTCGCTGATAACAACGAGGATAATTTCGAGTATGCTACCGTCGTTGTGTGTAATTTTATCATGTAATCGTGCAAGTACATATTTTTTTGCGATGATATTGAGCACACCTGCAATCGTTGTTGCCGCTGAAATACAAATAGTTACAGCTACTGGTGCCATCATTGTCACCGCTGATAATATAACACCCGTTCCAGCAACAGCAGCGGATACTGAATAAACAATTACATCAACGATAACTAATCGTCGTCGATATTTTTTTACTTTTACTGTATATTGATCGACTTGATCTTTCAACGCCGCCTGCCATTCACGCGCTTGATTGTACCTGTATTGTGCACCGTCCATATATTTTTATGCAGTAACCAATTAAGGTGTTTCAGCTGCAAATTCCAAACACCACCAGTAAGATGTTGCGGTTAATTTCTTATCAGCTGCTTCCAGAATAAATATTTCTTCAGTTCCGCTATTTAATATAATAGATACAACCCCGGAAAACCTGTCGGTGGAATGACGCCATGGAAACGTTGTAAATATCTCAAATCGCGCAGCACTGAACACGGACAACCTGTACACGCCAGTGACTGTTGCGGTATATTTGATTGTATTATTTTGCTGCGACCATGTTGCAAATCCCGATGATACTGTGTATACGATGTTTGTGATATGTCCGGGAGTTATTCCGGTTGGAATTTTAATCAGACCGGTTTTGTTAACGATCTCAGGAATCCCCGCTACGATGTTTTGCTGTGTTTGTTTAATCGTGTCAATGTTGGTCTTGATATCTTGCTGTGTTTGTTTGATCGTGTCAATGTTGGTTTTGATATCAGCGAGTTTTATGTCAACGACAAACGGAGTTCCGAAGAATTCTTCTGTAGTTTTTTGATGGTTTCTGCGAAATCTTGCAAAAGCGCCCACGTGAACGTCATACTCAGCCCGTAACGTGGATAATTTACCATCTACGGTACCATAGCTAATGTCAACATACTTTTTCGTTGCAGCATCTTCACCGGATGTTGGATCTCTTAAAACTACTATTTTATTTCCGTTCATGCTGAGTTCACCCGTCATTGTGTCGCCGGTGTTTTTCACACGATTAGCAACGCTTCTTCCAGTTTCATCTCTGATGGTTGTAAATGATACACTTGAATCCCTGATTCTGCCGCCGTCAGTGAACACAGGAATATTATCTGTAACTGCACCGAGTACTCGTCGAACTATATCATTCCATTTAATATTGCTCGTTTTTAGTTTACCATATCGATCTTGAAAAATAACAACTTCATCTGGGTCAACTGCAGCCAGGTTCATAATATCAGCGAGGTCATCCTTAGTCGCATACTTCGACAGATCAACATCGCCGGATGTTCTCCTAACACGCGAGAATCTTCTTCCGTAAATATCAACCATTATAATAAGACCTGTTGTTTAAAACGCCTTACGCGCAACGAATCTGTTACTTGTATAATCATGCACGACTTTATGTGGTGGTTTGGATGATTTTGATATAGCGTCGAGTACATTAATTACTTCACGGCCGCATATTGGCGGATCTGTCATTGTTTGTGTGGGTAGCGTTGAATACCAAACTTTACAACCGGTTCTAGCGTGGAGTGGTGCGACATACTTGATAAATTCAGCAGGTGGAGCTAACCCGTACGAATCAAAATAAACGATTCCACGTGGATCAACCGCGTATGATACCCAATGAGTACCGGGTCCAGAACGTTCATCGAGATTAATAATACCTGTTTCGAGTTTATTCGGTTGTTTTGGTAATTGATCTCGCATAAAAACACCTCTAAAGGCTTTTATTTTTAATCGTTTAGCAGCATCAAGTAAATCAAAATTTGATGCTGGAGTATCTAACGTGAAAGCCTCAGACCTCTCCCCCAGCGAGATCCGGGTAATCTTAGACCACGTCCTTTTTTTTTGTATCCACTTCCTGTTGCTTTCTTTAGAGCCATTGCAGCAGCTGTTCCAACAGCACCTAGCGCGGCTGTTTTTGCTACGGCTGGAGCAGCAGCAGCTATTAACGCTGGTATAGCCGCAAGAAGTGAAAATATACCATCTGTTTTTACCATGTCTTTGATGGCGCTCGGGGAAAGATGAAATTGAACTCCAGTTTTTGATTCCAGGGCTTTATTAAAATGTTTAATCTGATTATTTGTCAACGATAATTTGTTTGGACCACCACCAATTTGATCTCGTTTTAGTGATATTTTAGTTCCGCATTTGTTGGCGGTTTTTGATTGACCAGGAGTCAGAGTAACATTAACATGACCATACGACATTTTTATATAAAATATATTTTTCTAAATAACATGATTAAATATTTTCCACCGGTGCATCAACGACCCTCATTCGACCACTACCGCCTTCAAGTAACATGGCTTTATCGCTAAGTACGACCGCGATTGCTCTGTAGAAGGCACCAGCTTGTATCATGAACCTGTAATTCGATTCTCCCCCGCTGATTTGGTTGTCTTGCGTCATAAGAATAAAACTGATAATCACGTATAGATTCGTACTTAAGGACAGGTGCCTCCATATCAAATGCTGGGTCTGATTCGCGCCTGAACATTTTTATTATAGTTACCATTTTTCAAATGATGATCATCGTCGACGAAGACCGCTTCCTGCTATTAAATTTGCTGTTATATTTTTTTCTACTTCTTCAGATAATTCCGCTAGTTTTTGATTTGCAGCCTGATTTATTATTTTACTTACGTCTGCGGGCATCACCTCAGTACTTGCCAGTTACACCGGTGATTGTTGTTTTCGTCGCAATAATCGTGCTAGTCTTTCTTTGATTGCCGAGAATGCCTTACCAGCAACATTGACAATTGCTCCAGGAGCTTTATCACGAACAATATCAATAGCTTTCATCGATAATTGTTTTGCAACAGGTATTGCTTTTGGAGCTATCCTTGTAAATAATCCCCGCACAACATCACCAAGTCCATCTCCGTAAGTAGCTCTGTAGATTGGTAATCGTGAGTTCACCGCTCTGACCTGCATGGGTTTACGATGATTATTATGTATGATCATCTTTTTAATTTACCATTTATTTAACAACTAGTCATCAGCAAGTTCATCGATAAGTTCTCGGTAAACGCCGATATCCATGATACCACCCTGAAATAATCGCCGACAAATATCAGATGCTTCATTAATTATTTCTGGTGAATTATTTCCGGCACGTTTTCCTCCTATGAGAACCTCTAACCGTGACACATCATTAATGATATTATCAGGACAAATAAAATTGTTTTCTCCCGACGTAGTCAGAAAACCACTTCCTACAGCGCTCGGAGTATCATCACCAGGATCTCTTTCTTACCCAGGGAACGTAATTTCTCCCGTTGTTTAGTTTCTACATTTTTGAATATTTCTTCTTCTTGTTTCCATTTTTCTTCTGCTTTTCGCTTCATTTCTTTTGCCATCTGCTTCCTTTTCTCTCCAGATGGTTTTTGCGGTGAAGAAGATTGCTGTTGTTCTATATGTTGCAGAGGTGGAGGAAGTTGATACTGGGAGAATTTTTCTTGCTCTAGTTGTTTTATTTGCTCTCTATAAGGTCTTTTTATTTCTTGATGAAGATTTCTATATTCCAAATCATCATATTTAACTTGTTTTTTATTTCTATATACACGATATATCCATTTAATAAGATCATCATCACTTACTTTTTCATGACGAGGTTTTAAAATACTAGATTTATTAAATATACTAATTAATATTTTTTCAGGTAGTTTTTCTCTTTTAGTATTTCTAATATTTTCGATAAAACCTTCCTTAAATCTTGCAATCAATTCTACGTTTTCTTTTTTTTGGTTTTGGTTCAGGTGTATGTTTTTTTTGCACGTCGGCGACTTCAGCACGAAGTTTTCCAATACTTTCAAGTATTTCCTCACCAACAGGTGGAGGTTGAGCCGCAGCTATTTCCCTGGCTATGCCAGGTGGAAGATCTCGTAAAATCTTCTTTGCTTGTTTAGTTCTTCTTGCTATTTTTTCGGTTTGTTCTGCTGTTTGTTTTGATACCGGAAGAAGATCCTCTTTGATGACTGTTGTAACTTGTTCAGTAGCTGCAGTGACGGGCTTAAACAGCTTTTTAGTGTCTTCTTCGTACTCAACTTGTGCTTCTTGTTGCGGTTGTAGATTTTTTCTAAATGAATCTCGCACGGGAAGAAATTTTTTAATTGCTTCTAATCGTTCTGGTGCTGTTCTTGCAGTATGAGATTCTGGATGTACCATTATTTTTAATATAACAATTTTTTTATTAATAGCAGCAGAGAGGGCACCTACCAATGTTGGTCGTCCAGTAATTAAACAAAAAAATAAATAAACACGTAGAGTACTTTATTTTTCAGCCACTTTTCGAACTAGGTTTTATTGATGGGGTTGGTTTCAACAAAAAATAAAAACCTCCCAGGAAACGTTTATTTGTGAAAATCTGGACCCTTCTACAGATTTTTATTTTTGTTTTGTTTTATTTGTTTGTCGGAATCATTTGGTCTGTTCGCCCTCTCTGCTGCTAGTTATGACTTTCTCCAAGTCCGGACCGCTTCTTTGGAGAATCATGTGCTCCAGTACTTTGAAACAAACACAGAGCAAGGAAATGAACCAATATATCGCTGAATTATGGGGATCTTTGTCAGGCTTTGTGGTCACAATATACTTTACGTGGAGCCACAAAGTCGGCATGCACTTTTCCTTAACAACCCGGGTGTATAAAGCGGCGAGCCATACCTTTGCCTTCCGCCAAGATGCTTCAGGAACTAACTTCCATCAATAAAAGTTCCATCAATAAAACAATGCCTCTATTTTTACAGTTACAACTAGGGTAAGATCTTAAAAGATTCGTTATAATAAAGTCTAAGTTTCTTTATCAACTAATCCTGGTCAGTCAAAACCATATATGCTCTATTTTATTTTCACACATTTCTAGACTGGACCCCATTTATCCATACTATTAATACCGTGGGTCATGTTTATACTCAACTACACACTCGGGAAACCTTGGATGTTTACACAATCATGGTAAACGAAGACAATCAAGGTTATCCAATACGGATATTGGAAATGGCCAATCAGAACATCGCTCACATTTCTGTCAGGTCTTGAAATAACACCGGAAGTGGTTGTTGGATATACATCAAGTTTATGCATTTGTCAATTCGCCTCTGGCTGGGTGCGCTGCATACGCTACGACGGCATAGGCCGATATTGTTCTGACTGTGACTTAGTCTCCTTCCGACAACATATTGTGGCATGTGAACGAAAGTATTTCAGAATATAGTTCTCGGTGGCGACTAATTATATCCGATGTTTATTTCACGACTTGACGGAACTGGCCGAACGATGATCAGGCTCAATAAAAAAAATGCTGGGAACTATGGCACCATTACAATCATAGCGAGGCATGTTTTAGACTCACGGTATTAATGATACAGAAGAATGGGAAGCAGTCTAGAAATGAACGAAAATTAAGCAGAGTATATATCCGTTTGACTAGCCAGGTTGTTTAATGATTATACTTTTTTGAGAGCTATTACTATTTACGTCGGGAAAGAAATAGATAATGCTTTCTTGATGGAGTTTCAGTCCTTTTAGAGACTGGAGGTTAAAAACCTGGTTCTGAAATCAGCACATTATTCTTTGTTGCGTAATTTAAAATTTAAAACCCGTTTCAAACATATCAAGAGAGTGCCACACAATACGACTTAATCCATGCACAAGCTAGCGTCAAGGATGGGTGTGCATTGATAAATGTAGGTTTTTCATCATGAGAGCCAGAAATTTAAATTAAAATTTTAATATCACGCTGTTTGCATTAGCTTATTATGGGACTTGCTTCAGATGAATTAGTACCATGACTCCTAAAGAGAACAGTAGTGAAGGGGGACGATATAGCGTCAGTGGAAAATACATTACCCCCCCCCCCCCCCCGACGATATAGCTTGAAGATGTATAGCGTCAATGGGAATTAATCATTACAGACCCCCTTGGGACTGTATAGCGTCAAGATGTATAGCGTAAATGGGAAATACATTAAAGACCACCACCCCGGGACTATATAGCGTCAATATGTATGGCGTCAATGGGGAAATACATTACAGACCCCCCCCCCATGATATAGCGTCAAGATGTATAGCGTCAATGGGAATTATCGTTACAGAACCACCACCCCTTGGGACTGTGTAGCGTCAAGCTGTATAGCGACAATGGGAAAATACATTACAGGTACGGTGACATCACAGGACTGAAGATTGGTAAAAATCTAGCAAGGGGCTGACTTGACCTCAATCGGGGCCAAAGAACTGGAAAAAAACTAGAACGTTTTGGCGGGACAAAGACAGAGATAACACATACAACAGACAACATACAAAAACAAACAACTATATAACTGACTAAAAAATGTTAGGCAAAAAAGCAAATATTTTCAAGGTATATGAGTGGCCTGAAAAGGGCCTTTGGGTTCTTCTTCTATTTTCTCCAGTTCTTCCACCATCTCCTCACTTTTTCAATGGTTCATTTCTTCTTCTTCTTTTCCGTCTCTGGAATCCAGCCAGGATGTCCCATCAATCTAAATTTTTCTTGTATCTTTTTCCAGTTTTCATTCAGTGTGTCAAAATCCTCTTTTTTCTGTCTGTTTTCTTTGTCCTTTCTTCTTTTAGCCCAGCTGTCTTTTATCTTCTTCACCTGTTCTTCCATCACCTTTCTTATTAATTCTTCTCCTTTCTTTAGTTGGTGCAGACCCCACTTCACAAATGACCACTCTGTCCAATGCAATGTGTCTTCTAGAAAGCACCTGACTCTCATGACACCATCAAGTGCCTCCTTCAAGCTGCCCACTCTTACATATGGAGGTTGAATGAAACCTCTTAACGTTTCAACTTCCTCCTCTATCATACCTTATATCAGATCCCTGGCTACTTTCATGCTAGAAACAAAGTCTGGGCTAACTGGATACTTCCATTCCTTCTCAAGCCTTTCCACTACATAGGCTGCGTCCATGATCCAGTACCAACAGTCCTTCAATTTGTTGAATAAATCTATTGTCATCTTCGTTTATTCAATGTTGAATGGCGCGAACGATGATGATGAGATTTGATTAACGGACTAACTAATTGTTCGAGGGGGACGGAAAAAGAGCCTCATCCCCCAACGCTTTAATGCACACAAAGTGTGCTACTTAATTGACCTGATTATAGACGAGTGGGAATCGGCCCCCACACTCGTCTTTAGATGTCCGTGCAGGCAGAAGAGGGACTCGTAGGAGTGGTCCAGGATCGGTACTTTTATTTTCAGCACTTTTTCCGCTAGACGATTTAGGGGGTACTGCAGTAGGAGATGTCAGTGAGTCTGCTACTCGAGTTGTTGAAATTGTTGTTATTCCAGTTTTTGGTATAGCAACAGTATTGTTGATTTTGTTGTATGTGTAGTTGCTTCAAGTGGAATTAAGATTGGTTTTTGTTTCTTGGTGCGCTCACTAATTGGTGACGTCGGAGATGTCGGCGAATCTGCTACTGGGGTTGTTGTTGTTGTTGTTAATAAACCCGTGTCCATTTGCTGGGCTATAAGTGGTAGTGTACCTGCTACAGATCTTCTTAATTTGTTATGGTTCTTAATTTCTTGTGGCGGTACTGGGATAGTAAAAGGAATTGGAACTGTTTCCATTTTTCCTCCACCCTTAGGGTGTCCTCCATTGCCATTGACTCCTTTCCAGTAGATAAATGACTTGATTTCACCTCCATGCCCCTCTCTTGAACCTCTTTTCCATTTCTGGTAGAGATTTGAACTGTTCTTGTTACCAGTTGAATGTTTGGAGGTGGTTTTACAGTTGTTGACATCATTCGGTGGGTGGGAGTCGTTAAGTTGCCGACGCTGGGAGTCATTTGCAGCTGGGTGTATACATTCTGCTGTTGTAAGTTGTGCTCCATCTGCGGTGCCTCATTTTCTCTTCTTGGTGTCGGTCTTCTTGGGGATGCATTTCTTAAATTTCTTCTATTGGCACCTCTCCAATTATATCTGCTATCTTCTTCCCATATCAGCAAAAGTGTGGTACGTTTTGCTTAAGCACGAAGGCTCCATCCTGTGGCAACTTAGAGGCTTAGCCCCCTTATTGCGTTCAAGGCTTGTATAGGGAAAATAGCTTCCATCGCTGACTCTCTTAGTAATTCACGTGCTGATTACTGCTTCGTTAGTCGTCAAATGGCGCGAACGACGACCGCTTTGACTTTATATTTGTCAAGCACGGACGTGAAGGAAAACATCCCTTTCGCTCACTTCACATATTATATACTACACACATGGGAAGGAGGAAATACAAACCCAAAATATACTATCCACAGACCACAAATATACTATCAACACAAAGGTAAGGAGCAAAAACAAACCAAAATATACTATACACACGGGAAGGAGAAAAAACAAATCGCACATATACTATCCATACACGGGAAGGAGTAAAACAACCCACAAATATACTATCCTCACACGGGAAGGGGGAAAAAAACAAATCACCCATATATTAACCGCACACAGGAAGGAGTAAAACAAACCACAAATATACTATCAACAAAGAGGTGAGGAGCAAAAACAAACCACAAATATACTATCCACACACGGGAAGGAGAAAAACAAACCACAATATCTACTATCCACACAAACGCATAAAGCCACACACTCTATTATCCACACAAACGTATGCGCACTTATGCAAATACCCACTCTAACATCCACACAAACATACGCAAGCTCATTCACACACACTATAACATCAGTAAAAGAGGGAGTGTTTATAATCACACAACTCCACACTCACACAACTGGCAACTTGAATAGTCTCTTTTCTAGAGATTTGGTTAACTCTGAGAAGGGCTGTTTTTTCAAACTCCAAATGCACCTAGTTAATGGTGACACGTTCCAGGTCGGGTACCACAGACACAGCGTCGGTTCCAGTCATTGTCTCAATTGACTGTAGCTGCTGCGAGTGCGGAGGCAGCTTGTGCTGCCTCATCATGCTATTCTTCATTTTGCGGGACTCTGAAGACTTCCCTATGTCTTCTCCTGTGTCAGACCCGTGGATGCTGTGGTTCTCGTGGTTGCTCTCGCTTTCTTTTTTTTCCGTCTCCTCTTCTGTGTTCTTTTTTTCACTCCTCTTCTTCTATCCTAGCTCTTTTCTGGATTGCCTCCATGGCCAGCTCATCAAAGAGGCGCCTGGCATATTCCAGTTGCATCTGGAGATCCATCACTTTTGTGAGTCTGCTGCTCATTCTTCACAGTTGACGAATCAACAATGGGTAGCCAGACTGACGAGCACTTCTACGGACGTGATGAAAAACAACCCCTGACACCAAAAACGTACATTTTCCATATCATTACCCCAAAAACATGGAATACGCAGACTTAAAAGAAACACTTACTCATTTCTTTTATTACAATCACTAACTACAAACACAATCACATACGGATTAATTTTTGACAAGCTACGGAAACGACGTGCTTAAGTCAAACAAACGAAGTGCTTATAGACGCATTTCTATTTTTTATCGTAATAACACACCACTGGTAATTGAATCAGTTTCTCTTTTCTAGAGTATTGGGTAGCCCTGAAAAGGCTGTTTTTGTGGACGAGGAGTTAAGGCAATCTTTTATTGTCTAAGACTGCGTCCCCGTCAGGTGACATACTTTCCTACAGGATTGGGTTTGATTGGGTCTGTTTCTTCGGAACGAGAAGAACTCTTCTATGTCTACTATGCAGTCGACAAGACCTCTGTCTGGTTCCTGCTGATGTTGCCGCTATGCTCTCTATTCTCTCTGCTTCTGAAGTATATGGACATAGGACACAATTAATTTTACTATATGTTATCTACATTGGTTTCTCAGTACTGACCTTTCCACTGTGTGACAATCAATACAAATCATATGCTAATCTAAACTACCTTCAAAGATGACTTCACGGTGAAGTTCTCGTCAAAGGTTGACCTGCTCTTTTTTTAGATGCTGAACTGTCAACACATCACCATGTACACAGAACACACATTTCACTTCCGGAGCATCACCAAGGCCTTATTACTCACTGTGCACTGTCGCCGAAATACACACATACAACAACACCCTGAGCTCATATTATCAAGAATAAACAGTTACCTTTAAATCCCTACCAAAAATGCATAAATAAAACTCTTCTATCACCACCAAAATGAGAGAGGAAAAAATGTTCTAAAAATAGACTAGAACTACATTCGTGGGTACTGAACTGGAAGTATTAATTGTGAACCGATTCCATATACTTCTCCGTCCATTCTTCCTTTTCTTTCTTGATTTCCTCTCTGAAGAGCTCTTTTATCAGGTCTTCAGTCACTTTCAACGGGGGCACTCACCAGTTTTTATGTACTTTTGAGAGAGTGACGTATGTTAGGTGAGTTGTTTTCATTTAAAACATGCACAATGGAGAGAATGTTGGCATACCTCTGTGCTACATTAATGTAATGTGGATGATGTTTCTTTGGATATTGTACTTTTGGAAATTGTACATGATCTAAGCACACTGCTAACTAAAATGACTACTACATTGTGCTAAAAAATCAGCCTGAATTAGTCTAAAGTACACTTTCCATAGCAGCTATTAAAATATGGAAAATGAACTTTGCCAGACTAGACAATACCAGCTTCTGAAAGTGCAATGAATGAATTAACAAATATATAAAATGTGAAAAAAAGTTATCAGCTCCTTTTTATACAATTTACCTCTGAAGTTCATGAAGTGAAAATGACCAAGTGGAGCTAGCACTTTTTTGAAAGGTGCACATCTGGAGTAAGGCCAGGCTGTATACTCTATAACATATATTACACCCATCAATCATACACCCGTTCAGAAGCCTTCATACTCATAGAGCTAGAAAGACTAAGAAAAGAAGAACCGTCTGAGACTTAGACGTTCACCATTCCCAGGAATCAGTGATCCATGATCGAAGATCATCTGTTCCAAGGACAGTTACACAAACGTTTATTCCTTGGTATCGTGTGCAATACAGCCTTCAACGAGCCTTCTGTAAAATTCCGTTAAACTTTCAACATTTTGATGTGTCCAAAATCGACGTCAGTCGCGTTGAAAATACCAGCAATCATGTCCACCAAATGTTGACCACTAAAATAACAGCCTACTGGAATTTCCATTTTATAGATGCTTACGGTAGTTTTGGCTGGTGATGGTTTTTTTGTCTTTGTAAAACCAATTATCTTCGACATCCAACTGTTGTTGCACGTGATGGTTCAGGATTTTGACGTGAAAAGTATTTTGAATTTCAGTGATGTTTTGGATTTGTGTCGGATGAATCATTTCCACCATTTCCACCAAAGCCACTTCCCAATAGGCTTCATGATCCAAATGGATGGCCTGAGGAAATTTGGCCATGTAGCAGCATAAAGTGTTGTTGGGAAACACCTCCATGGAACTGTCACTGGGTAGTGTCTAGTAAAATTGGTTGATGTTATTCATAATTCCAGAGTTCTGATGCTGTCCGAGGGGTCACTCGAAGTTAGAGGAGTGTCTAAAAGAGGATTATTTTAGTGAGTGTTGTTGTTGGAGTGGTGATTGACGTTGGAGGCAAGGCATCTGTTGTTCCCATTCAAGGAGTATTTCAGGGAAGGATTATGGAGAAGGTAACCAATGCAACTGCTCAAGAAAATGGTCCACAATTGTTTGCCTCCTTGTTGCAAACTCAAATTGGCAATGGCCGCACCGATGACACAAAACACCACAAAGATTTGGCAGAAAAAGACGATTTGCATTTTAGGCACACGTTCTCCACACCACACCCACATGGGTTGCTTTTGTAGATCTTGAAGAGAAGAACTCGGTGAAGGAGGGGGTGCCTTTGTAACAGAAATGAAACGAAGGGAAGATTTAGCGAATATATAGAAATAGAGTGATAATGGAATGAACTGCAATAATCACAAGTGCATTTTCATTCCGCTTTTAATAACAGTATTTCCTTTTTAATGTAAACACGAGTAAATTACAATGAAAACGAAGAGATGAAGGTTTTATGACCGATATATAGAGAGCGTGTTAAACGGCATGATTTGCAATAATATTTGTCAAAAAAGGAATCGCAAGATTCTGTAAAGGTACACTGTAAAAGATTTCTTGTGGAGATACCTATGGAAAAAAATGATCTTGGTGCTTTTAATGGGGTGGGAGTAAGAGACGGGTGATACGGACAACCACCAGGGATGGCTAACCGGGGAGGGTGTGCCTCTTTGAGGAGTTCACGGTATTTCATCCCAAGTAAATAAGGAAGAAGGCGTCGCTTAACTGGGGGAGGTGGAGGGGTCGTCCACAGCAGACATGCTATGGGGTGTTATTGTCAGACTGAATGACAAGGAATAGATTGGAAGATATATAAATACAGTTTATTCTGTTTTTTAAAGGAATTTTTTGCAAGATTAATTCATGGGTTTCTTTCTTAGTTCTAGTGTGTATAAGATTTTTTTGGATAACTCTAGTGCTGGGGTGGTCCATTTGGGATGGGTGGGGATAACTTATAGAGGAAACAATAGGAAGGAAAATGAAAAGGTGAATGTTGAACGAGTAGATATACTGAACGATTTCAACGCAGTAGTCTTTTTCAAAGGCAAATATAAAACATAGACAAGGCAAACAAATAAACAGAAAAACGGTTATGTTCGCGAAATTTTACATGGCTGTTTCTACAGAAATTATACCTTTTAATTTTACTATGTTTCAACTAGTTTATTTCTGTTTGTTGCTGATACTGGAAAATGTTTGTATTGACCTAGAAATTGATAAGCCATAATGACATCTGTTATTTTATGTAAATTTGTGTCAGCGCAAATTATATCCTGGATATTTCATTGTTATTAGTAGTCATATGATATTAAGCAAATTTAGAGAATTATTTAAAAGAAAATGTCTCAGCTGCAAAAGATAATTTTATTTGTACATGGTTGTCTTTTTCTAGTCTTCTTGCTTTAAACCACTTGGTTTCAATGTTCTTTAAACCACTTCGTTTCAATGTTCTAAGGCAGCATATCCAGTAAGATTCCTTTTCTTTCCTGGTTTGGCAACTCCAGTTCGGGTTGTGACAATTGCAAAACGTTTTATATCACTGAAAGTGTGGCCAGGGGAGGAGAAGTGTTCTGTGATTGGGGTCTGTACAGCTTCTTTGTCATCCAATCAGATCTATGAAGGTTGATCCTTTTCTCTGACATACTAAAGGCTACAGATCTTATATGTGATGAGATAAATGACATTCTCTGTTGTGCTTGTTTTGTTAGGACCATGTATGTTTAGTTTTTCTCTAGTCACTGTACTAGAAAATGTCCTGGTCTTAGATATGTTGGCAGGTTTTGCACCTTTTATCACCAGATTGACTAGGGTGGTCTTGATTAGTGATTGGCATTAGCTTCACCCTGGTTAGGATGTCCGTGAGGTTTTCTTCAATCTTTAACTTTCTGTACCTGTGAAACACATATTTCACCATTAAAAGTAGCTGTCATTTTGATAATTTAATCTAAGTATCCTGTGCAAAAAAAATGGAGATTTTGAAATGTGGGTGAGAGATGATTTTATATTTGTGATCACTTTTGATAGATTTTAACCACTACGAAACTAGTGGTAAATCTGGTTTACTTCCCCTTTATAATGGTACTAAATTTTAGTCCTGTGGTGATACATCCTAATAAGTGACACAATGAGAAACAGACATGAACATAACGAAGTTTACTATAAGTGATACACATGTTTCAAATAATTTTTATAATGTATTATTCAGTGTGTTTTTGTATTTGGAGAGTTTAGCAAACATATCACTGACGTTACCATTCACTAAAGTCATTGACACGTGACGTGAACAAGTTTTGAAATATAAACTGTTAAATAGTATCAAGACAAACTTTGTTTGCAAGTGCAGTCAGTTAACCACGTTAACAAACAATGTGACATGGCTGGTTTCCAAACTCGACCTGGACATTTTTTTGCAATTTATTTGACAAATGGTTCCGCTCAAAAATGGAAACAATTTTGTTCATATTATTTACCTCTCTCAATTTTTCATGGCTTGAATAATTATGTGAAATTTGTTCAGTGACTTTATTGACTTTTTCTGAATATGTTGAGCAATATTCATTTTTATGCACGCTTCTTCCATATGTTGGTCACTGCACATCATATCTCATATGGTGGACACCTTTTGAGTTTATTGAAGAAGGATAACTTTCTGAACCTAGTAAAGCTGCCAACAGGGCTTTTTGACAGCGAAATGGTACCATTCATCCACTGTAAAAGCAACTTCTCGGTTCAATTATATTCTATGTTGCTAAACATTTTTGTCACGACTGACTGAAGAAACACTTCTTAAGATTAGCAGACCACGTGTTTATTGTATTATCTCTACAAAACCATTATCAATGAAAAAGAATATTTTTCAAATCCATAAAAATGATTCACTGTATTGTGAATCCTCCATCCATCATAAGAGAGGAACCTGTCACATTGTCTGCATCAGGCGAGCAGAGGAACAGAACCATTCCAGCAATCTGAAATTAAAAAACATCATTAAGAAGGAGATAGAATTGGCAGTTAGATAAGTTGGAAAACAATGAGAGTGAAATATTGCATAAAAGTGTAAATTCAAAGCAAATGAAACATTTTTCTTTTTTTATGCTCTGCATCATTCGATACAAATTAGAAATTATGTACTAAGAATCAACCAGCACAAAATTATGTTGAACGACATCTTGGCAGCTTCACCTGTAGGTATATTTGGATGTATGCATTTAGTTTGAACATCTTCTAGATGAGTTTCATTGCTATATACATGTATGGTACACCTTTTCTAAACCTTGTCATCAACACGCGGCTAAACTTCAAATGACCAAGTTCCCTAAGTTCCTTTTCAAGTAAACTCTAGGTGCAATAGCATCAAGAAATATGTAAGCATCTGATCCAAGACTGATTGTTTGGTACTGTGGCATGATAGTCTTCTACAAGGGTCATACTACTACCCAGCATTACAAATCATCTCTACATGCTCAGATTGTACTTCCTTGTTGGCTTTTCTCTGTGATTGCCACCACAAGCTAAACATATCCAGAAATCTGCCTTTGTACCGTAACCACACTTTCAGCACTGGCAGATTTTACTACCGTTTCTAAATTTTGTCATATACTTACTTCCTAGTTGTAGCCAATAGCTTTTGTTTTCATACCAAAATACCAGAGCTTATATGTATGTTTAGCATATCCAAAAAAGATACTAAATTAAACCAATATTTTATCCGATTTAAAACTTCCAGTTTGAGGCAGCCTCATGGGAGAGTGGTTGAGTCTCAGCTGGCCTGTAAACATATTTTTAATCAGTACTGCTTATGCATCATTACCATGTCAATCAGTATTGCTTCGCAGAGCTCAGCAAGCCAAAGTCTACAGAATACTACAACCTGCAAAACCCAGTCTAATAATATATGCTGTTTCAGCATAATATTCCCTGAACCTTACGAGGAGTCCAGCGAGTCAATGACAGCAAAGTAAAATATGCTATCTTATTCCATATTCATTATGTGAAGATCGGCAAGCCAATGGCATATGGTACTTGTGAGGCATGTTGCTTTTACATAAAAGTTCATTCACATTATTCATGATTTGGTAAGTGACAAAAAAACACAAAGACAGGTTTCAGAGTGTAAGTTATGGGCGATAGGTAGATCCTATAATTTTATAATAAGAATTGTATGTGTTTCTTTATCGTCTAGATATTTCCTGATTAATTTTTCATCTTAATTGTAACTTGTGCAGTACGGGGATACATTTTTAAAAATTAAAGTTCTGCCGCGTAAAAATCAGAAAAGTTTGTTACAGGGACATAATATGAACTGGACCTTAAGTTGTTGGAGCATAATACAATTTCTGATGAATTATTTATTTTGATGGAATATTGCATATACCAATCATTAAAAACAGTTCTAAGCTGTACAGCATGTACAACCAAGATACGTTATCGATCTTTTCCATTGCTTTGATGCATGTAAGTCTCAGCCTGGACAAAGGTTACTTATATTTTGGGTTTAAGTGTACAGGATAAAAGCCCAAATGGGCTGGTTGATGGAAGCTAACTGCATATATAAGAGGCAGTACATGCACTAATAAAATTAATGATGACAATACCACAACAGACTGTCGACAAATAAACATGAAAACTTTATCTTCCATGAATTCACCTTAATTATCAACTAGGCATTCATTGAGTTGTATGAAATGGTCTTGTAGATATTTTGTACACACACATATATATATACACACACACATACATATACACACATACATACACGCACACATACATATACACACACACACATAATTACATAACCCTTTCGTCTATAGTAATGGAGGTAAAAAGGAGGAAAATATTGTCTTAATACATTGTGAGCAAACTTAGTGTCACCTTACCTGGTTTATTTCAACCAATTTATGTGTAGGGTGCTTCGATGCAAAGAACTTGTGCTACAATAAAACGATACATGATTTGTTAGCATAAATAAAAACAAAAACTTACCTCAGTTAACATCAGATGGGTGAACATCATCAGAGTTCAGATAAACAAATAAAATTATGCAGGCACTGTGAAGCACCTGCTGCTCCTTTTCAGAAAATAATTATGGCACTTCGAGTTGTGAATACTCATGGTCGAGTGGGTTAAATGGTTAACTGAAAATGAATATTTCTGAATGTGGCAGTCACGGATAGTAGTAGTAGTAGTAGCAGCAACAACAGTGTTAGTAGTAGCAATTGTTATCCTAAACACACAGTATCCTATCATCAGGCAGTCACAGAGCAAAGGTATTACAACTCTTTGGTCTTAAAATAAGTAACAAGAAAAAGCAAAACCCAAAACATTTTGTGAAATTTAGCAAATAATGTATTTCCCTAGAATAGAAAGTGAAACTTTAAAAGGAACTTACAATACTGAGAATTAAATCTGAAACAGTCCTGAAAGTTAAATCACAAATCCAGATGTATAGAGTGTTCCAATTGAATTCTAGTGGTGTTCTGAATGAATTTCAATCTTGAATGATCTGATGTGACAAGTCTTAAAATTTTTGATGTGCCAAAGGTCTTGATGTACTAGAATGATATAATCCAAAATGTATTTAAATGAATTCATGATAATCCAAAAAGTCAGTGAGCATTTTGTAATTCCAATGAATAATTTAAATAAATAAATCCTCCCAAAATACCAAAATATAACTAAACATAACTATAAGACTGATCCCACTAGAAAGATATTATGAAAGGAATGAATAATTCTGATGTAAACAATCTTAATATAAAAACTTAAGACACAATAAGAGGACCAGGATGAGGGACAAAAGTTCATTTGCAAAACATTCTAAGTTATAAACAAGATCAGGTCATTTACAATATTTTTGTTTTAAAAAAACATGGAAAATATTATGTAGACCAGGAATTTCCTGAACTCAGATCCAAGAAAACATTTTTATCTATAAGTGATAATTATCTTAAAATATAATCAACAGTCATAGATATACAGTAGCTTTGTAATGTTATTTACAAAATGACCCATGCAATCACTTATCAGGGACAAAAGTTAAACACACAATATAGATATACTTAATGGGGAACAATTGCTTCCAGGCACCAAGCGAAGGGGTGGGGGTGTTGTCAGGAGATTTTTTTTTGCAGCTCAAACTTTCATAGCATTTTACAGCACCTTAGTGTAATAGGTGCAATTCTTCCCAGAACCTTATATTTAGATGGGAGGATGAGAATGAAGGTTGGCAACAGACATAAAAACTGTTCTATATGAAAAAGTAGTGGTGCCACTTAAGAACATTTCCCCAGGGTGCCTCAACCCCTCGCACCGCCACAGTTGTTGTGATGTCGGGTGAGTGAGTGAGCGAAAGGCCTGGGCAATAAGTCATACAAAACTTGGTATATTTTATTCTTTTCAAAAGATAGTACAAAAAACAAACTCATACTTTAAACGGGTATATTAAAACCAAACTTAAAACCATTCAACATGACATACATTTTACAATGTATGCATATGTGAGAAATCTGATAATTCTAAAAGTTGCACCAATTAAATACCACTCCAATAAAAGCAGAATTAAATTGTACTTGGTTGAAGGTGGGATGTATAATTACAAATCATACTGTAAAAGGATTTCCATCCCTCTAGCAGTACCATTAACATGTTACATGGAATATCGTACTCTTTTAAGCACCTAGTTTGGACCAAACATTGTAACCATCAACTTTTGAGGGCATAAAAATTATATCTCCTCATTTACATGCTTCCTCATTTCCCCACCCAAGCATTTAAAAGCTCTTTCTTTCAGAAAATGTTGACCACTCTCTAATTTAGTTCAGATTTGGTTCTGTTCAATTTACATATTAAGCACAGAAAAGTAAGAGTTCTCATAGCAATTGTCAATTTTTGTAAACAAAAAATAATAATAATTAAAATGCTGTTGAACACTAACTTTAATTCCCAGCTAAGTCTTGTATAAACTACTTTCATTTCTCACAGTGGCTTGCCTCTATATTCTAGGTATTTTTACTGCATAGTAAATAGTCGAATTAACACTTAACACAAGTTTGAACTGATTACAAAGAAATAATTTTTATTGAATTCATATTAAAAGAGAAGAAGTTTTGTAATCATAAATACTATCAGCTAAAAATGAATAGAGTTCATGTTTTTCCTATGCATTATTATCAAAATACCTACTGTGGGAAGGTAACTCCATGATAGACGTAAAACAACTTCGATGATGCTGACATAGTCAATTAACATACCTTTGCTTCTTCAAATGGTATATTCATCTTCTCTGACAGCACTCTGGCTTGCACCTCAAGGACTGAAACATTTATATTTTAGCTGTTTTTTGTATATTTCATTGGTTAGAAAAGAAACAATTTAGATAAAATAATATCATCAATCAAATCATTTTCTTACAAGGAGATATTGAAATTACAAACACATACAATTGAACTAAAGATTCATACAAATAGAACAAACTGACGCAATGTTTAAGGGATAAAATAATATTAATAATGAATAGACAACTTATGGAATATGTTGTTAAATACTTAAGTCACGTTTCTGTAGTTTGTCACTGACCCAATTAGGAACTGTACGGTATCAGTAGAATTCATAATGGTTCCATATGGTGTCAGAAGAGTAAGATTCCATATGGTGTCAAAAGAGTAGGTAAGATTCCATATGGTGTTGAAAGAGTATGTAAGATTCCATATGGTGTTGAAAGAGTATGTAAGATTACATTTAGTGTCAAAAGAGTATGTAATTAGTGTCAGAAACAAAGTACACCATGTGTTCCAATGACGACCCAAATAAGGATATTTTTCAACATTTTAAAAATCACGTTAATTTGAACAAACATGTCTGATATACCTTTTTTCCCAAAAAGTCTTCATAAATTCCAAACTATTTATTTAATATTCCAAAATATGTTTCAAGCTTGTCTGTTTAAAACAGAATAAAATGATCACTGTTCTTGGTAAATTTTTGAAATACTCCAATATTTTGATACCTAATTTATAAATTTATTGCTATGTGTAACATTTTGTTTTTATTTTCATCCACTGTAGCTTGTGCACACATACACACACACACACACACACAAACACACACAAACACGTACAAACACACACAATTATATGAACCTTTGCTATTGCCTACATACAAATCATCTGTTTTTTATCAAGGAATGATATCGAAGAAAAAAACACTGAAATACTCCAATATTTTGATACCTAATTTATAAATTTATTGCTATGTGTAACATTTTGTTTTTATTTTCATCCACTGTAGCTTGTGCACACATACACACACACACACACACACACAAACACACACAAACACGTACAAACACACACAATTATATGAACCTTTGCTATTGCCTACATACAAATCATCTGTTTTTTATCAAGGAATGATATCGAAGAAAAAAACACTGAAATACTCCAATATTTTGATACCTAATTTATAAATTTATTGCTATGTGTAACATTTTGTTTTTATTTTCATCCACTGTAGCTTGTGCACACATACACACACACACACACACACAAACACACACAAACACGTACAAACACACACAATTATATGAACCTTTGCTATTGCCTACATACAAATCATCTGTTTTCTATCAAGGAATGATATCGAAGAAAAAAACACTGAAATACTCCAATATTTTGATACCTAATTTATAAATTTATTGCTATGTGTAACATTTTGTTTTTATTTTCACCCATTGTAGCTTGTGCACACACACACACACACAAACAGGTACAAACACACACAATTATATGAACCTTTGCTATTGCCTACATATAAATCATCTGTTTTTTTATCAAGGAATGATATCGAAGAAAAAAACACTATTTACACTCAAAAGCTGAAGCAAAAAACATTTTTATGGTCTAAACAATGTGGAAACTAAAAATTACATTCAAACATTCTTTCCCAATGATATCCACTCCTAGAGACTGTATTAGTGTTGTAAATAAGTCTGCTTTCTTTGTTGTAAGTATGACCCATAACCATGACAAATTATAATCACACTAGGGCATGAAGTGTGTGTGTGATTTGGATTTTTAACATAGGTTTATCAATTTTTCAGTCATATCGCTATGATGTCTGCAGTGTGGCAGTTTATAGTGATTTCTAGCACTTGGTGCATCATGACGTAGACATGTAGCATCATGTCCGACTCAGTCACATTATCTTGACACCAGGCCAACCAGCCCTAGCACTAACCTTTTAATGCTGATCACCTAGCGAGGAGCTGTTAGTACCATTTTTTTATTAGTCTTTGGTATAACTCAGCCGGTGTTCGAACCCAGTAGGACATGAAACAAGTTTTTTAGAACTTAAAAGTATACATCGATAATTGCATGGCACGTAGAAGTTACAGAATAACAATGCTGGAAAATGAGCTATAATGCAAATGTTAAAATTATACCATATACATGTTTATGACCTAAACTTTGACAAATTTTTTTCTTCCCAAAAAGTGGGATTTTAAATTTGGCCTTTATTTAAAAAGGCTGACAGAATATTTTTTGTGATATCTAGCAAAGACTGCAAAATCACTAAAATTTCTCCACCGCTAAAACTCCTGTTATACGCCACTAAAAGTAATCTGAAGTGATATGGAATAAATGACTGATCAGAATTGCATGCAGTTTATATTCCTTATAAGAAGTAAAATCTCATGATAATTATGGAATGCAGCGGCCCCCATGACCAATGAATACTTTATATTCCTTATAAAGAGTAAAATCTCATGGTAATTATAGACTGCAATGGCCCCTATGACCACTGAATACTTTATATTCCTTATAAGGGGTAAAATCTCATGGCAATTATGGACTGCAATGACCCCTATGACCACTGAATACTTTATATTCCTTATAAAGAGTAAAATCTCATGGCAATTATGGACTGCAATGGTCCCTATGACCACTGAATACTTTATATTCCTTATAAGGGGTAAAATCTCATGGTAATTATGGACTGCAATGGTCCCTATGACCACTGAATACTTTATATTCCTTATAAAGAGTAAAATCTCATGGTAATTATGGACTGCAATGGTCCCTATGACCACTGAATACTTTATATTCCTTATAAAGAGTAAAATCTCATGGTAATTATGGACTGCAATGGTCCCTATGACCACTGAATACTTTATATTCCTTATAAAGAGTAAAATCTCATGGTAATTATAGACTGCAATGGTCCCTATGACCACTGAATACTTTATATTCCTTATAAAGAGTAAAATCTCATGGTAATTATGGACTGCAATGGTCCCTATGACCACTGAATACTTTATATTCCTTATAAAGAGTAAAATCTCGTGGCAATTATGGACTGCAATGGCCCCTTAGAATGACCACTGAATACTTTATATTCCTTATAAGGAGTAAAATCTGATGGCAATTGTGGACTGCAATGGCCCCTATGACCACTGAATACTTTATATTCCTTATAAGGAGTAAAATCTGATGACAATTATGGACTGCAATGGCCCCTATGACCACTGAATACTTTATATTCCTTGTAAGGCGTAAACTCTCATGGCTATTATGGACTGCCATGGCCCCTATCACCACTGAATACTTTATATACCTTATAAGGAGTAAAATATCATGGCAATCATAGACTGCAATGGCCTCTATGATCACTAAATACTTTATATTCCTTATAAAGAGTAAAATCTCATGGCAGTATTGGACTGCAATGGCCCCTATAACCACTGAAAACTTTATATTTCTTTTAAAAAGTCAAATACCATTGTAAATGTGAACAGCAATGGTCCCAAAGTCCACTGGAAACGAAACATCTGTGGCTAGAAAAGTGGATTTTATATAGAGATTTGTTCGTGGAGGTACATCTTTGAAAATAATTTTCTGCTGTCCAAAAAGCTGGCAAAACACTAATGATCTTTCCCCAAGTTTTTTATATGTACACCTTTGGTCTTGCGCAGTAATAATCAAATAATAAAAGCAAAATAAAAGATAGATCAAAATGGATCTAATGTTCAGAGTAGAATGTGCTCTGCCTGAGTTTACATACTTTGAGTATCAGCGAAACCTGGACATATCGCATTGCATGTAACCCCATACTCTGCCGCCTCCAGAGCAACTCCCTGAAATGATAAATGGAAAAGAAAAAGGAATATATAGACTGCTTCACAGCTACAGAGAGAGTTGCTCTAAAGCAAAATTTGTAAAACAGAAGGTGGTGGCTCTATATATTGCTTGTGGATCACAGTGCTGGGTCAAACTTTTCAAGTTAAGATATATATATGTGATTAAAACTGATACATTTCCTAGACTTCATAGGGTAAATTTGTCAAAAGGACCAACAAGCCAATAACTGTTTCTACTTTCTAAGGGCCTCCACAGGGTTTAATATGGCACTGAATAGGGACGCATCTCATATGCCTTAGGAGGTTCTAAAATAATTGTTTGATAACTGATGTACAAACAGCTATCTACACAAACCAATGACAAAAGGAAGATAGTAAAGATTATACATGGTACTGAGCTTATCTGTCCAATGGAATGCACTGTGCTGTCACTACACTGACTGTAATTTTACTGTATGCTGCCAGTGGAATGCACTGTGCTGTCACTACACTGACTGTAATTTTACTGTATGCTGCCAGTGGAATGCACTGTGCTGTCACTACACTGACTGTAATTTTACTGCATGCTGCCAATGGAATGCACTGTGTTGTCACTACACTGACTGTAATTTTACTGTATGCTGCCAGTGGAATGCACTGTGCTGTCACTACACTGACTGTAATTTTACTGCATGCTGTCAGTGGAATGCACTGTGCTGTCACTACACTGACTGTAATTTTACTGTATGCTGCCAGTGGAATGCACTGTGCTGTCACTACACTGACTGTAATTTTACTGTATGCTGCCAGTGGAATGCACTGTGCTGTCACTACACTGACTGTAATTTTACTGTATGCTGCCAGTGGAATGCGTTGTACTATTACTACATTGACTATATTTTTATTGTATGCTGCCAACGGAATGCACCTAACTGTCACTATATTTTTATTGTATTCTGCCAGTGGAATGCATTGTACTGTCAACACTTTGTATTATTTATTGTATTCCGCCACTGAAATGCATTGTACTGTCACTAAATGTTTTTATTTACTGCATGCTGCCAACTGAATGCATTGTACTATCACCATGCTGACTGTATTATTTACTGCATGCTGCCAATTCAATGCATTGTATTATCACCATGCTGACTGTATTATTTACTACATGCTGCCAATTCAATGCATTGTACTATCACCATGATGACTGTATTATTTACAGCATGCTGCCAATTGAATGCATTGTAATTTCACCATGCTGACTGTATTATTTTTTGTACTCTGCAAATTGAATGCATTGTACTATCACCATGCTGACTGTATTATTTACTACATGCTGCCAACAGAATGCATTGTAATTTCACCATGCTGACTGTATTATTTTTTGTACTCTGCAAATTGAATGCATTGTACTATCACCATGATGACTGTATTATTTACTGCATGCTGCCAAATGAATGCATTGTACTATCACCATGCTGACTGTATTATTTACTGCATGCTGCCAAATGAATGCATTGTACTATCACCATGCTGACTGTATTATTTACTGCGTGCTGCCAATTCAATGCATTGTACTATCACCATGATGACTGTATTATTTACAGCATGCTGCCAATTGAATGCATTGTACTATCACCATGCTGACTGTATTATTTACTGCATGCTGCCAACTGAATGCATTGTACTATCACCATGCTGACTGTATTATTTACTGCATGCTGCCAACAGAATGCATTGTAATTTCACCATGCTGACTGTATTATTTTTTGTACTCTGCAAATTTAATGCATTGTACTATCATCATGCTGACTGTATTATTTACTGCATGCTGCCAATTGAATGCATTGTACTGTTATCATGCTGACTGTATTATTTACTGCATTCTGCCAATCGAAAGCATTGTACTATCATCATGCTGACTGTATTATTTACTGCATGCTGCCAATTGAATACATTGTACTATCACCATGCTGACTGTATTATTTACTGCATGCTGCCAATCAAAAGCATTGTAATATCATCATGCTGACTGTATTATTTACTGCATGCTGCCAATCGAAAGCATTGTACTATCACCACACTGACTGTATTATTTACTGCGTGCTGCCAATTCAATGCATTGTAATTTCACCATGCTGACTGTATTATTTACTGCATGCTGCCAGTTCAATGCATTGTACTATCACCATGCTGACTGTATTATTTACTGCATGCAACCAATTGAATGCATTGTGCTATCACCACGCTGACTGTATTATTTACTGCATGCTGCCAACAGAATGCATTGTAATTCCACCATGCTGACTCTATTATTTTTTGTACTCTGCAAATTGAATGCATTGTGCTATCACCATGCTGACTGTATTATTTATTGCATGCTGCCAGTCTAATGCATTGTACTGTCATCACGCTGACTGTATTATTTACTGCATGCTGCCAATTGAATGCATTGTACTATCACCATGCTGACTGTTTTATTTACTGCATGCTGCCAATCGAAAGCATTGTACTGTCATCACGCTGACTGTATTATTTACTGCATGATGCCAACTGAATGCACTGTACTATCACCATGCTGACTGTATTATTTTTTGTACTCTGCCAATTGAATGCATTGTACTATCCCATGCTGACTGTATTATTTACTGCATGCTGCCAATTGAAAGCATTGTACTGTCATCACGCTGACTGTATTATTTACTGCATGCTGCCAATTGAATGCACTGTACTATCACCATGCTGACTGTATTATTTACTGCATGCTGCAAATTTAATGCATTGTACTATCACCATGCTGACTGTATTATTTTTTGTACTCTGTCAATTGAATGCATTGTACTATCACCATGCTGACTGTATTATTTACTGCATGCTGCCAATCGAAAGCATTGTACTGTCATCACGCTGACTGTATTATTTACTGCATGCTGCCAATTGAATGCATTGTACTATCACCATGCTGACTGTATTATTTACTGCATGCTGCCAATTGAATGCATTGTACTGTCATCACGCTGACTGTATTATTTACTGCATGCTGCCAATTGAATGCATTGTACTGTCATCACGCTGACTGTATTATTTACTGCATGCTGCCAATCGAATGCATTGTAATTTCACCACGCTGACTGTATTATTTTTTGTACTCTGCAAATTAAATTCATTGTACAATCACCATGCTGACTGTATTATTTATTGCATGCTGCCAATTGAATGCATTGTACTATCACCATGCTGACTGTATTATTTATTGCATGTTGCCAATTCAATGCATTGTACTATCACCATGTGACTGTATTATTGACTGCATGCTGCCAATTGAATGCATTGTACTATCACCATGTGACTGTTTTATTGACTGCATGCTGCCAATTGAATGCATTGTACTATCACCATGCTGACTGTATTATTTATTGCATGCTGCCAGTCGAATGCATTGTACTATCACCATGCTGACTGTATTATTTATTGCATGCTGCCAGTCGAATGCATTGTACTATCACCATGCTGACTGTATTATTTATTGCATGCTGCCAATTGAATGCATTGTACTATCACCATGCTGACTGTATTATTTTTTGCATGCTGCCAGTCGAATGCATTGTACTATCACCATGCTGACTGTATTATTTTTTGTACTCTGCAAATGGAATGCATTGTAATTTCACCATGCTGGCTGCATTATTTACTGCATGCTGCCAATCGAATGCATTGTACTGTAATCATGCTGACTGTATTATTTACTGCATGCTGCCAATTGAATGCATTGTACTATCACCATGCTGACTGTATTATTTATTGCATGCTGCCAATTGAATGCATTGTACTATCACCATGCTGACTGTATTATTTTTTGTACTCTGCCAATTGAATGCATTGTACTATCACCATGCTGGCTGCATTATTTACTGCATGCTGCCAATCGAATGCATTGTACTGTAATCACGCTGACTGTATTATTTACTGCATGCTCAGCAGCCAATTTAATGCATTGTACTATCACCATGCTGACTGTATTATTTACTGTATGCTGCCAATGGAATGCCTTGTAATTTCACCACGCTGACTGTATTATTTTTTGTACTCTGCAAATTGAATGCATTGTACTATCACCATGCTGACTGTATTATTTACTGCATGCTGCCAACAGAATGCATTGTACTGTCATCACGCTGAATGTATTATTTACTGATGCTGCCAATTGAATGCATTGTACTATCACTATGCTGACTATATTATTTACTGCACGCTGCCAACTGAATGCATTGTACTGTCATCACGCTGAATGTATTATTTTTTGTACTCTGCCAATCGAATGCATTGTACAATCACCATGCTGACTGTATTATTTACTGCACGCTGCCAGTTGAATGCATTGTACTGTAATCATGCTGACTGTATTATTTACTGCATGCTGCCAATTGAATGCATTGTACTATCACCATGCTGAATGTATTATTTTTTGTACTCTGCCAACCTAATGCATTGCACTATCACCATGCTGACTGTATTATTTACTGCATGCTGCCAATGGAATGCATTGTACTATCACCATGCTGACTGTATTATTTACTGCATGCTGCCAATGGAATGCATTGTACTATCACCATGCTGACTGTATTATTTACTGCATGCTGCCAATGGAATGCATTGTACTGTTACTTCATAAACTGTATTATATACTGTATACTGCAGTCACAGCCTTCTTTGTTCTATTACGTCAACCCCAGGCCCGGCCCTAAGGCAGGGCAAACGAGGCAACCGCCTTGAGCCCTGCACTTCCAGGAAATCAACTCCGCATGCATTTTTGGGGCTTGGGGCCCCACTCATTGCTTTTGCTGCCTTGGGCCCGGCATAATGCCTTTGGCCCCACACATCCTAGGGCCAGGCCTGGTCAACCCAAACAACATCAATAGAACTGTGTAAGAAGGAAGAGCATTGTAGATACGATACATATATACATCTTATAAAGTAAATCCTTTGATGCTATGATATTTCTTACAGCAATGTTTGTGTCTGCTAATGACTTATTGCCACAGTTTTCTTGTAGTATAAACACGCCACTGGAAAATGGCGCTTGAGTGCGCCTTATGACCTATATCATAGTCTGTATAGAACATTGCGATGCACTTCTGTTTAGTAAGTTGGTATGGTAATGAAGATGTTTTGCGAAGCTTTAAATCATCAATGAATGTGAGATTTTAAAATACCCATCTCTAAATGATTCCAATGATTCCAATGATACCTTTGTAAGCCTAACTAGACAAACTTACCTTTGTAAGCCCAACTAGACAAACTTACCTTTGTAAGCCCAAGTAGACAAACTTACCTTTGTAAGTCCAACTAGACAAACTTACCTTTGTAAGCCCAACTAGACAAACTTACCTTTGTAAGTCCAAGTAGACAAACTTACCTTTGTAAGTCCAACTAGACAAACTTACCTTTGTAAGTCCAACTAGACAAACTTACCTTTGTAAGCCCAACTAGACAAACTTACCTTTTTGTAAGTCCAACTAGACAAACTTACCTTTGTAAGTCCAACTAGACAAACTTACCTTTTTGTAAGTCCAACTAGACAAACTTACCTTTGTAAGTCCAACTAGACAAACTTACCTTTGTAAGCCCAACTAGACAAACTTACCTTTGTAAGTCCAACTAGACAAACTTACCTTTGTAAGCCCAACTAGACAAACTTACCTTTGTAAGTCCAAGTAGACAAACTTACCTTTGTAAGTCCAACTAGACAAACTTACCTTTGTAAGTCCAACTAGACAAACTTACCTTTGTAAGCCCAACTAGACAAACTTACCTTTTTGTAAGTCCAACTAGACAAACTTACCTTTGTAAGCCCAACTAGACAAACTTACCTTTGTAAGCCCAACCAGACAAACTTACCTTTGTAAGTCCAACTAGACAAACTTACCTTTGTAAGTCCAACTAGACAAACTTACCTTTGTAAGTCCAACTAGACAAACTTACCTTTGTAAGCCCAACTAGACAAACTTACCTTTTTGTAAGTCCAACTAGACAAACTTACCTTTGTAAGTCCAACTAGACAAACTTACCTTTGTAAGCCCAAGTAGACAAACTTACCTTTGTAAGTCCAACTAGACAAACTTACCTTTGTAAGCCCAAGTAGACAAACTTACCTTTGTAAGTCCAACTAGACCAGCTTTGGCAGCACTATAAGGAGCCTTGCCCGATGCGCTGATGACAGCCATTTGGGAAGCTGTGTTGATGATGCGTCCCCATCCTAAAGAAAGTTTTAGTTATTATTTAACAGTTAATCTATTGACATTGAAGGCAAGGAGAGAGACAGACAGACAGACAGAGAGAGACAGAGAATTTGATGAACAGATGAAGAGAAAGGCAGAGATTAGAGGGACATAATGAGTACAGCAAGTATTATTTACGTCATATTTTGCAATATATCTGCATATCACCTGACATTTCCTGCAATATTTTCAATAATGCACATCTTCATTCCAAAAGCACCTTAGTATATCTGTCATAAAACTAAAAATATTTTCACTGGCTTTTTAGGAGAAAACCTCGACAGATTTTATCATTTGATCAGGCTCATAGCACCTTTGTTTTCATGCTCATGACGTTAATGAAATAAGTTTTACTAAGCAATGCTTTCAAACCATGATAATTGTTCAGACTGTCTTAACTAAAATTTAAACTTACTTAAGACTGCATCTTAAACTTTATATAAAATTAACACTTATATCACAATGCATCTTAAATTTTATTTAAAATTTACACTTATGTAGGATCATGTCTTTAATTTGATATAAAATTAATACTTCCGTAAGAATTCATCTTTAATTTGATATAAAACTGACACTTACGTAAGAATGCATCTTTAATTTGATATCAAACTGGCACTTCCATAAGAATTCGTCTTTAATTTGATATAAATTTTACACTTACATAAGATTCTGTCTTAAATTTTTTATTAAGTTAACACTTACATAGGAGTGCATCTTTGACTTTATATAAAGTTAACACTTACGCAGAATTGTGTCTTAAATCTTATATAAAATTAACACTTACGTAAGATACTCTATATCCATACCTTTCTTCTTCATATACGGTAGAAAATGCCGTATAAGGTGGAAAGGGGCTGTCAGAGTGATTGCCATCATTTCATCCCATTTTTCTACTGGATATTCATCAATGGGAGCTACGTGTTGTATGCCTGAAAACAGAATTAACCTGCTAAAAAGAACTCCTACACAGCATGAACAGCTCAAATTTAAACCTCTTTAGTTTAAAACCTATTTATTTTGCAATGAATCAAAGTATATACTCTAAGAATTGGATCTGGAAACAAATTTATCTTACATTTTACAATCAGCATGTATTACATATGGAGTAATTAAACATATGTATAGTCAGTATGTGTTACATATGCAGGAATTAAACATCAGTCAGCATTCACTACATATGGAGTAATTAAACATATGTACAGTCATCATTCACTACATTTGGAGTAATTAAACATATGTACAGTCAGCATTCACTACATATGGAGTAATTAAACATGTACAATCAGCATTCGCTACATATGGAATAATGAAACATATGTACAGTCAACATTCACTACATATGGAGTAATTAAAAATGTACAGTCAGCATTCACTACATATGAAGTAATTAAACATATGTACAGTCTGCATTTGCCACATATGGAGCAACTAAACATATGTACAGTCAGCAATCGCTACATATGGAGTAATTAAACATATGTACAATCAGCATTTGCTACATATGGAGTAATTAAAAATGTAGTCAGCATGTCTTACATATGGAGTAATGAAACATATGTACAAATCAGCATGTGTTACATATGGAGTAATTAAACATATGTACAGTTAGCATGCATTACATATGGAGTAATTAGACATAAGTACAGTCAGACATGTATTATATATGGAGTAATTTAACATATGTACAATCAGCATGCATTACATATGGAGTAACGAAACATGTATAATCAGTATGCATTACATATGGAGTAATTAGACATAATTAAAGTCAGACATGTATTATATATGGAGTAATTTAACATATGTACAATCAGCATGCATTACGTATGGAGTAATGAAACATGTATAATCAGTATGCATTACATATGGAGTAATTAAACATATGTACAGTTAGCATGCATTACATATGGAGTAATTAAACATGTACAGTCAGCATGTGTTACATATGGAGTAATTAAACATATGTGCAATCAGCATGCATTAAATATTGAGCAACTGAACAAATATACAATCAGAATGCATTACATGTGGAGTAATTAAACATATGTACAATCAGCATGCATTAAATATGAAGTAATTAAACATATACAGTCAGCATACATCATATATGGAGTATTAAAACATGTACTAGCTGCATGCATTACATATGGAGTAATTAAACATGTACAGTCAGCATGCATTACATATGGAGTAATTAAATATATGTACAGTCAGCATGTATTACATATGGAGTAATTAGATATATGTACAGTCAGCATGCATTTTATATGGAGTATTAAAACATATGTACTAAATGCATGCATTACCTATGGAGTAATTAAACATGTACAATCAGCATGCATTACATATGGAGTAATTAAACATATGCACAATCAGCATGCATTATATATGGAGAAATTAAACACATGTACAGTCAGCATGCATTACAAATGGAGGAATTAGACATATGTACAGTCAGTCATGCACAGGTTTTATCAAATTACACAGTTTGTAATGTACAAAATTCATATGTTTTTTTTGTAACACATGAAGAATATTAAAAACAGGTTGAAATTTACTTGCTATATGTTGATTTCAGATAACCATACACAACCTTGTCAATACAGTGCTTAACGAAGAAAACAACCCAATAACAACAGAAAAACAGGATTGTAAAAGAGTGAGTGGATGACAAAGAATTATTTTTTTGTAGTAATATGTACTATATATATATATATATATATATATATATATATATATATATATATATATATATATATATATATATATATATATATATATATATGGAGCAACTATAGATTAACTACGTTCAGAGCATCTATAGAAACATGTCAGTACACATCAGTAGAGTTAATATTATATAAATTAGTTTTAAAATGGTTAACAAATTAGTAAATAAAAGATTTCTAGCGTTGCTTCTGAATAATCATGAAGAACAAAATTAATGTAAATCTTGTATATACTGAGCGTTAAAAATCTGAAACCAGCATTGTATGTCTGTTAGTTTGGGATTTCGCTAAGAAAACCAACTGAAGTACGTCTAAACAGTAATAATTTTTGTAGAATTTAAAAATAATAATTTCAGCATATCTGCCATAAATCTTTATCAAAAAATATTCTTTATTTTCTACTTACAAGCTCTCTAATATGCTTTCTTGGAGCGCTTGGGGAGTGGGATTTTTAATATGCGTACCGGACCACTTGTCCACAAACAGACAACACATAACTTTTTTCCATGTCATCCATATCACACTGCCGCGACATGAATTTCTTCATCCCGTTATTTGAATGCCCGTTCATCAGGTTTTAAGATAAGAATATTGATATCAGACACAACACTACACCATTGCAACACACACACACACACACACACACACATATATATATATATATATATATATATATATATATATATATATATATATATATATATATATATATGGGTTCATTAAGGGTTATACTTTAACATTATTTTTATAAAAAACATTTACCTTTAAAAATATTATGACATATAATCCTAACTTATTCTTCTTTTAGCTATATTCACAAATAAGAACTTAACGGTTACGCGTTTTACTGATTTTTTTAAGATTTTGTTTATATCTGGTTATAGTTCTGACCGTCGTGATGAATGTAGAGAAAGTCCATAAGGAGGCAACACTGGTTTATATATAAAAATATATTTGGAACAATATTATGTAAGGTATTGTGTTACCCATCCAACAATATAAACTGCAGCACCTGCATTATTTATAAGGATATCTATTCCGTCGGGATACATTTCCGTCACTGTCTCACACAGCTGTCGTATGGAATTCGGATCCCTTAAATCACCAGGTACAAAATTTACCTTCACAGTGTAAGAGCTGGAATGGACAATAAATGTTTTTGTAAATAGCACACTCAGATCAACGTTAGTATAGTACGTAATGCCCATATATTGTAAACGAATATACATCGAAATCATCGCAAATATCTGTACTTTAGGTTGGATCACCCTCTAGATTACTTCGATAACCATAACTAATGTAACATCTCGTGGTCTTCAGTTTGCTAATTATCCTCGTCAAGCAACATGCCAGCTATAACAGCCATATCTTAACTGGTGTAGACGGAGTTAAGGTTATGAAAAGAACCCACTGGCGGACTGACTGACTTGTTCTCAAAAAACTATTTTTCTTCATATATGAACAATTATCAAGATTTCTTCTGAGTTCGTGCTGAAAATAATCTTTCAAAAAAAAACGTTAAGCTTTTTATTTGAAGGTAATTATTCAGTTTTACAAATCCTTGTTTGTTTGTCTTTGAACAGGCTGACAGCTAAACGCAATAAATATCATTACGTTGCAAACTCTGTATACCTGCCCTAACATTGAAGCACGCGCCACCAGCATTCTTGGGCAAATGAAGACATGTTGACGTGACGGTTCACAAGATTTGCTTCGAAGCAAGTTAGCTGAAAAAATATTATCACCGAATATTATCTCATTTTAAGTATACTTCTTTTATTGGCAGTCTCGTTTTAGATTTTGTAAAACCGGCGCTGATTTAAGTCCGACATTGTTTTCATTCTACATCAAATATCAAGTAAATCAACATAAGCGTCAGAAGTTTATTAATAGTTCCAAGCGTAATCACGAACCCCTTTTTAGTAGAGAAAAAAAAAATATTTGCTACACTGCAAAATAACCGAGTAAAGTCGAATAAGTACTCACTGAGTTATCTAAGTTCATCTTTGATATGCACATATTAAAGCTGGCTTTGTGGGAACTTGAATCATCGTTGCTATATACTTATTTATGAACAATTTCTGGGACCTTGGATCATCGTTGCTACATACATATTAAATCCTACCGTGAGGGACATTGACTAATGTATGTATATAAAAGCCTACTTCGTGAGGACCATGTCTGTTTTTACTTCCACGCATTTACCTGTTATCTAAAATAAAAGTTATCACTCTTCTGTAAATTTGTTAAAAGCATAAGAAAAATATCGTAATTTAGAAGTCGTTCTGAGGGATCAATTAAAAAAGTTACGTTCTTAGCTGTCAAGATTTTCACTCTTAGAGGTAAGACGGTCGTAATAACATAAAATTGATTTAGAGAAAGACAAATTCATTTTAGTCAATAAAAAATTATAACTTCCAAAAATAATGCATTTCTTTTTCATGTCAGTATTTAAAATTGTGCAATTACTGACACCACACAGCAGGTGGTCATATACAAAGTGGTGCTATGTAAAGCATGTTGGCAGGTGGTAATAGACAAAATAATGTTATTCAAGATAGTTGGCAGGTGGTCATACATAAAGTATTTTTATTGACCTAGAAATCGATGAGCCATAATGACATCTGTTAATTTATGTAAATTTATGCAAGCGCAAATTATATTCCAGATATTTAATTGTTATAATTGTAATTATAAGCTATAAGGCAAATTTAGAAAATGTTTTAAAAAAATCTGTCGGCTGCAAAAGATAATTTATTTGTGCATGGCTGTCTTTTTCTAGTATTCTTGGTTTAAACTGTTTGGTTTCAATGCTCTAAGGCGGCGTATCCAGTAAGATTTCTTTTCTTTCCTGGTTTCGGAACTCTAGTTGGGGTTGTGAACAATTGCAAAAAAGTGTTATATCACTGAAAGTGTGGCCAGGGGAGGAGAACTGTTCTGCGACCGGACTTCTGTACAGCTTCTTTGTCATCCAATCAGATATATGAAGGTTGATCCTTTTGTGTAGATTTTCAGTTTCTCCGACATACTGAAGGCTACAGATCTTACATGTGATGAGATAAATTAAATTATCTGTTTTGCACGTTTGCTTAATAGCCTATAACTACTAAAATCACAATGAAATATCCGGGATATAATTTGCGCTTGCATAAATTTACATAAAATAACATGTTATGGGTCATCGATTTCTAGGTCAATAAAAATATTTTCCAGCATCGCAACAAGTTGAAACAAACTAGTTCAAACCTAATAATAAATGTAAAGGTTTAATTCCTGTAGAAACAGCCATGTGAAGTTTTGCAAACACAACATTTTTTCTGTTTCATTTTTGTTTTGTCTATGTTTTATATTTGGCTTTGAAAAAGACTCATTAGGAGTCGAAAGCGCTCAGGATCGTTATAACCTAGTTTTGCACTGTTCATTGTCAGTTTATTGCATATATATATATATATATATATATATATATATATATATATATATATATATATATATATATATATACATATACACACACATATATATGTATGTAAAATTCTCCAGAACATATATTCAATTGCAGGAGATGATCCGGGGTGGGGAAGCGGAGCTGGCGCATCCTCCATGTGAGCACGAAACAAATGAAACGTTTCCTATAATAAGTTTACTTTACATTTAGATTATTAAAATTATGCCCTCGAAATGCTTAAAATGCTACAGCTATAGAATATATCACACTACAGGTTCCCCAGTTTTCAAAGACTTCTCGTTTTCTTTCCTTCTTTTGTTCTTAATTTTATCTAAATGTCTGTCAAAATTATCTCGGTAACACCGTCAAAACACACACACACACACACACACACACACACACACACAGACACACACACCCCGAACCGTATTTGATACAGCATAATCGTTAGAATAAATTCGCACGCGTCCTATTCTTGGAATATATTTGTAAATGTTGAACATAGTACGTACATGTAGAATATAATAGCTTCCTTTTTTGTCTGCATATTGAATTTCCATATTATCTGCACAAAGAAAACCAAGTGGCTCGCTGCTGGTATTTTTTAGTCATCACTCTAATGTAACTATAACAAGCATGCAATGAGAAAGTTTGCTATATACACTATTTGTCCAACCAGAAGGCTGGATAAACTGATAATTGTCCATGATAAAAAGTGCCGAATTGCTGTGTCAAGCATCATGTAAATATGAAATTGTTAAGACATTCAGAGATCAATTAACTCCTAGTGCGCAGGTCATGATAAAACACTTGTTTACAGAAATGTCATGGACGCTATTTTTATGATGGAAACAATGTAACACATATTGTCATTAAATATAAATGTCACAGAATTACTGACGCCACATTATATAATGGGGTCATATTTTCATTTCGGTAACTTATTTTTGAACCTTAGTATTATCTACTTTACCTGACCCATTTATGGATTATGTTAAAACTTGCACAATGTCAAGTGACACAGACATGCAACAGCGGACATGCCGTCAATTCATCGGTATGAGCCAATAGAAAGACGACGACGACGACGATGATAATGATGATGATGACCGTGAAAGAGGATTTAAAGATGGTGCGAATACTCCTAATGAAGATGATCATAAGGACGTTAATGATGATGAGGGAGGAGAAGGAGAAGGACGAGGAAGTAGCTGACAGTCTTGAGGGCGATAAGGACGACGATGATTATCAAGGAGGAAGAAGCTGCTGATAACGATGACAGAGGAGTATGTACTACATAGAGTGGCCAATGTTTCACATATAGTCATCCTAAAAATTAGTTTCCCGTTTCGACCAGAGAATACATCCTCACAGAGGCGCGCACGCGTGTGTGTGTGTGTGTGTGCGTGCGTGCGTGCATGTGTGTGTGAGTGTGTTTTGAAAACAATTGAAATACTGTCACCATGCTTTGAGGAATAAGTCACCATTATGTTAAGATGAAGATTTGAACAAAGTACTTCCAATTCCCGATGGAATCAAAAACGTTTTCAACTGCTGCCACCCATGAAAACTTTAGCAATTAGGTTTTGTCCAACGTTGAGGATACATGATTCATATGCAAATACATATACAGTATAAATGGATGTCCAGTACAATTAAACACAACATTGAACGAAGAAATGTAATTATTCATTTCACTTTTATTTAAGTTTTAACTTTTATTTAATTTATTGTTCAAATGATCTAACATTCATTCTATCATTATCTCACCTTTGAAATTCTTGAATTATTTTGTCTATTGATTGTTGGTCCCCAAGACCTGTCAGAACTATATAGCATCCGTTCTCAGCCAATCGTCGTGCGATACCAAGACCTATCCCACTAGTGGACCCGGTAACCAATGCAATCTTTCCATACATTCTAAAAATATAAGACAGAAAAATATAAAAGGGATATACTGATTTTGACACACACACACACACACACACACAAATAGATGAATCGATTGTTTTTAGATGTTTTTACGTGGAGATTTTGAATATCAACTACTACTACGAAATAGTGTTTCTGAAATAGCTTGGAGTTACCTACCTTGAAGATATTTATTTTCCACACACCCTCTCACTTTATTATTTGTTATTAAACGTAGCTTTGTGTTAAGCAGATAATTATCTACGTACACAAAACGACAAGGTAAGGGGATACTAAATAACATACACGTGAGGAAAACAATAAATATTTACGTTTTGGAACAGAGAAGAACTATCCAAAGTAAAGGATAGGTCTAAACCAAAAACTGCAACAACAAAACGTAACTACATGTATAGTCGATGAATAGCTTTGAGTTTTGATGCAAGCTATCAGTACTATAGTTCATTCACCACATTAGGACTCATGGTACTAATTCAGTTCCCATAGTAAACTTATGTAAACACAATGACATTAAAAATTAAATAACTTAAACTTTTTGAGTGCTCATGATCAAACCTATATTTAACAGTATAGATGAAACCTGGATGTCAGCTTCTGTGTTGAAGAAAGGATATGAGCCGCGACATTTTCTGGACCTGCATGTGTTTGAAACATGTGCTTTGAATTCCGCACCAATGAGTCAGGTGGTAACGGAAAGTAAAATTTTGGTAAAAGTATCTTTTGACAGCTTATCCTATCTGCAATTTTTAAACAAATATAGACAAAATTGTATTGATACAATTTTGGTACTTTTAAAGACTTGACCTTAAAATGTCTTAGAAATGCTGTCCATATCTCAGGATGTGTAATTTACTAATACTGCCATTTTGGTTTTAATTAGACGAAGCAAACTTTGGATAATTAATAACGGATCTGTTCGTACCTGTTCATATGAAATAGAGACATAAACAACGAATACACGCTTGTAATTAGAATCGATAACCAATTAAGTAATTAGAACTTATAACCTTGATGCAACGCCAGGCTTGATGAATGAATCTGAGAGCGGCACGTCCCCAAAACAACCACCACCCACCCCATGATTCAGCATAGAAGAAACGCTATGCAAAACAAAATATCAATAATAAAAAAGAAGAGGAAAGACAGTAAGAGAGAAACAACCACACATCCAAACCTAGACAACAGTTAAAAACAAAGTGTGTGTGTGTGTGTGTGTGTGTGATTTTGGATTTTTAACGTAGCTTTGACAATGTTTTAGTCATATAGCTATGATGTCTGCATTGTGACCGTTTAAAGTGATGTCTAGTACTGGGGCATGATGCAGCAGATATGTAGCATCATGTCCCCCCAGTTACATTATCCTGACACCAGGCCGAACAGTCCTAGCACTAACCTCTTAACCAAGTGAGGCAGCTGTTCAGGCCGGCCCTATGATGTGCACGGCCCAAGGCAGCAAGCGATGAGCGGGGCCCCCAAGCCAACAAAAAAAAGTGCATTGCGGAGTTGATTTCCTGAAAGCGCGGGGCCCAAAGCGGTTGCCTCATTCGCCTTGCCCTAGGACCGGGCATGCAGCTGTAGTACCATTTGTATCAGTCCTTGGTATGACTCGGCCGGGGTTTGAACCCGCGATCTCAAACCACTAGACCTTCTGAGCGGTCATTAAAAACAAGGAGACGAAGTTGGACCGATTCATGGTCTTGAGCAGAAGAAATACAGCACTGTACTACTTTGAAGTGCCTCTTTTACTTCGGGTCAGCTGTCGTTACCATTTTAAGTGATATGCTAATATTTTGCATCTGGATTTTACATCCCTGATAGAAATAAGACCTCGCAGAAAAAAGATAACAAGGTTTTGTATAACAGGAAAAACTGGCTGAAGCACTACCACTACTATTGCTACTACTATTACGAAAAGTTAGAACCCTCACACTCACACCGAAGGCTGAACAGCAGACTGGTAGCTAAAATGTTGATCATAACAAGAAGCATATATCAAATGGACTTGAAGCGTAACTTAATCAGATGCAAAGTCGTCGTCTTTGGTGTCAAGACGCATTTCTTAAACACGTGTTCTTAACTTGTAGGTCATCACCTTCGCATATATGAAGGTTATCGCAGGTTCAAATTCTAAGTCTTACACGATTCAATGGGGAATGGATAATTAGATCTAAGCAATATACACGTGGCATTTTTCCCACCATCCTTTTTGTTAGCTATCATGCATACAAAACTGTTTACTCTCTTTTGAAAGAAGCACTTTACTATGTTTAACTAGTGCATTTCCTATATTTTCTGACTGTTCAGTACATTTTGTATTTTGACTGTCCATTACATTCTGTATTTTAGGACAGTTCAACACACGTTGTATTTTGACTGTCCATTACACTCTCTATTTTAGGACTGTTCAATACACTTTGTATTTTGACACTGTTCATTACAGTCTGTACTTTGTCACTGTCCATTAAGTCTGTATTTTGACTTTTAAAAATGGCACTAGCAGCTGCCTCGCTTGACGCTCAGCATTAAGAGGTTAGTTTTATGACTGGGTTGGCCTGGTGTCAGGATAATGTGACTGGGTGGGATATGATGCTACATGTCTGCGGTATGATGCCATCACAAGAAACTGCCACACTGCAGATATCGTAGCGATATGAGTGAAAAATTGTTAAACCTACGTTAAAAATCCAAATCACTCTCTCTCTCTCTCTCTCTCTCTTAACAACCAAAAACCGTTGTCTAGGTTTGGAAGTGTGGTTGTTTCCAAATCTCTCTCTCTCTCTCTCTCTCTCTCTCTCTCTCTCTTAACAACCAAAAATCGTTGTGTTTCCAAATCAGACACCCGCACACACACACACACACACACACGTGATTGCTACCAACATTTCTAACGTACATCTTGACCGGGAGTGGGAGTGTACTCCGTAATTCTTATCTCTGTTATCGGCGTTTCCCTATGACGTATGTTTCAGTAAATGTGGGAGTATGTTAAGTAGATGGGATATTATAGACCAACATTTATAATACATGATGCGAAAAATTAGGACTGACGTATTTGTGTTCTGTAAGTAACGATGTATACCTAATGAACATAAATCATATTGAAAATAACTATTAATGCTAGATCAGTCTTCCTTTTTAATCCCAAGTGAGGATTTCGTCTTTTACATAGAAGTAAACATGTTCTAGAACAATATCACGGTTCAACAATCCCGATATCTGGTTGGAGTAAACAGAAGTGTGCCTTATTGATACATTAACCTAAGTACGTACTCTCTCTTTCACACACACACACACACACACAAACACACCATTTTTTCGTCATTTTCTGTGTGCTTCTATTCCCTTTTTAGTTTTGGTCAATAGTTCAAATTATTCTTTTTCACTGTATATTTTACTGCTTGTAAGGACAAATCATTTTAAGTAAAAATGAATAAATGAATGTCATGATAATAATCTCTCTCTCTCACACACACACACACACACACACAGAGTGACAGGAAAAGCTAACTCAAATTTAAAATAAAAGACACTTTATGTACATCAATACAGCTGATTACAGTATATATCGTGACAACAAAATAACGAACTATAGCTCAGAGCTGCGAACTAATAAATTATACCAATGTTATGTGTGAATTAACAACATACAAGTGTGAAATTAGTCTCGTGAATGTGTGGGTCTTATTTTGAGAAAGGAAAATTTATTTTTGATATTACTGTCGTCACGATGGCCTTGGAAATATAAAGAAAAACAACGACTTCAAGACAATCTCACTCTGTGGCACAATTGTTTAGTGACCTGTCTTGATATGAATTGATACATTTGCTTCTATCAGACCCTTGGTTTCTTCAAACATTTCACGTATCTTGCAAGAAAATCTTTCTTTAAAAAAAGATAAATCTGAAAAAGGCAATTCCAGGCCATGAAGCGAATTTGACACAAAAAAATGTTAAATTTGATAATAATTAACATTTATATTTTTAAGAATCATTCATGAGAATATCGCAATGACCGACTATCCGGTGTCTACTCATTTTCATATCAACGCACATGACATTAGAAACTTTCATGTAAAACAAAATATGAAAATGAATTCAACTAAAATGTTGCATACCAATAAATACTTTTCGTTGCTAAAACTACTTAGGTGTAAGAGATCTCTTACCCATAGTTTTGACAGGCAAACTAAGGTTCGTATCTTGCTCGCAACGGGATTGGTCAACTCTCCCTGGAATCTTTGATACGCATTAAATGATAGAACAGTTGTACTACTCGGAGATGAAATGATATTCCAGTATTGCATTCTTTTTGTAAACTGTTCTCCCACAGTCCTGACTGGTGAAGAATATTGTTGTCAATCTTCCGGCAGTGTTGTAAGTTGTAGTGTCACAGCTTACTACTCCATCTGACAACAGTACATTAGAACGGTTCCCAAGAAAGAAGTCAATACTATATTTTAGAACATCGCAGGCGCATGGCAATGTTATCACGGACAGATGTGATGACCACTGTCAGGTATATAATGCAGATGTCTGGGAGAAATGCATACTGTCCTAAAAAAAAAAAAAAATCCTGTTGCTAGCCAATCAGAACTCGAGAATTTACCATGTCATGTACTGAAGTACGCTCAGTATATGGCGGCATAGCATAAGGCCACACTTTACATATGAGGGCCGAATGATCGTTGCTTAAATCTTACCCAAGTTATCCCTTTCATATACCATCCTATTTACAAATACTTCAATTCTTCAACCTTAATTTATCGCATAGTCGATATAGTTTTCCTATAATATGTGCAGTTTCATTTTTTTATACCTCAACGTGTTACGTATCACTTTATATGATTCTGATTGGTCCACATAAGCCAATGAAATTATCGGGCAGTATTCTCTTTATTGATTGGCTGCTATCGTGGAAACAATTTTTAACCCAGTATTTTGGAATTTTTTGTTTTCATTGAACATTTTGGCGGCCATTTTTTGACTCGAGTCACGAAAGGAAATGCTCATAGAGGTGAGGCTCACGCAGAGAAAGGAGGTGGGTTCTTGACCACTTTACGTGATGACGAGTGTTACAGTGCTTCCCCAACCCATATACTGCTGTGTTATGGAGGTTCTGGATTACTTTTTCATGGGGGCTACTAAAATGTGCTCAAGCGCATGTGGGGGTTCTAGACCACTTTGGGTTGTCTAGTTTTGCTATGGTGTTATATAGCTCTGTAGTGTCCGTGGGCGAGTGTATAAATGCCGTCGGTGGAGTATCGTTTATCATCGAATGGGCATAGTCCTCTTTTGTTGATGAGTACTGTAGATGTGTGGTGCTGTTGTGATCAGAAGGTTTTCATGGAGTAGTAATGCATGTGTCCGTGTAGTGCCTGTGTGTAATGCTAGTTTTAGGCGATGTGGGCGATGACAGGTATTTTTTATTCCTTTGGCTTTTTTCATGACGTTGCCATCTTCGAGGGTGGTGCGGTACATTTTGGCCAATGAATTCCATTTTTGAATTTTCCTTTTTTTGTCACAGTGGAAGGGGCTGTCTCTTGGATAATCGCTGAGATCGAACAATTCTCGGTGTTCATATAAGTCTGCGTAGACTTCGTCGGCGTGAATCTCATACAGGAGCGAGTTTGTATCGGTCATGAGCAGCGTGGCATTGTTTCCGTACTTGTTTTTGATAAAGTCTTAGTGAAACTCGAGCATAAGCATCTTGGAGAGATCGAGGGCTGCTGCACCAACATAGATGGGTTCGTCCAGCTTGAGATTGCTTTTTCAGACCTGTCAACCCTGACGACCTCGTCTCAGTAAGGCAGTTGATTTTTTCCGTAAGACTGACCAGTTCTCGGTAAGGTGTAAGAAAGTATCAGTAACTGCTATTGTAAATCTGGAAAACGCAATTAAAAGTTCGAGGCATCGACGATAAACATTATGTTCAACTGAAAGGTTTGTAAAGTGCGCGTAGACTTTATTTACCAATAGTACAGTTGCACAAACTCTAGTTCCAAACCCTATGTAGTTCAACGGCTTGTTGCTATCTCTCAACTTGACATAATTCTTGGAAAGTCTTTTCCATTTTACATGACGGCAATCATATCTCCCGCCACGAGACATACTCAAATTCGCACGTGATGTCCAATAAACGTAATTGTGTCCTTTCCAGCTTTTATTCACAAGAAAATGAATATTCCTTTTTATCCTTCTGTGTTGATTATTAACACTTTTTAGAAGCTTGTTTTTCCTTTCGTCTTAATCATGCATCTCTTTCTGGACGCCATTTAAAAAAATTATATAATCAACAGTTTGATCATGCAGACGCTTTTCATGAACAAATAGATGAAGTTTAAAATGTCTGGGGTGCTGCTCTAAAGTTAGTCTAGTTCCCTGACTAATTTCACGAATTCTATGAGGAAACCCAGAACCAAATAAAACACGGAAGAACCAATTATCCGGATTTGTCGGCAATGATCATTTTCAGTATTTTTTGCTACTATGCCGTAAGTCCGTATTTTAAGGGTAATTTTCGTAAGACTTATGGCAAAATTTTAAGAGTTGGCAGGTCTGCTTTTTCTAAATTTGATGGCGACAAGCTCTTCATCGAATATTTTTATGTGGAGAAAGGCATCGTTACCAACGAGCTTATCTCGTCGTCGAGCATCTCAAACGATTTCGATTTTCTTGAGGTGTCGAATATTTTCCGTGCTCTTTGTTCCGAATACGCTATTGTTCATGAGTTTGAAGAAAGTCTTTGTCGAACGCCATGGTGGCGCTGGTACGTTGTGTCGTGTTGAAGTCGATATAGAGTTTCATCCACGGTGACTGACGAAACTTGAGGGCGCGAAAAAGTTTTCGAGAACGAGTCCATGCTGGAGAGCTTGTTCGAACAGCCGATGCTGTAATTTGTACTTGGTATTGTTGGCAAGATTGGGTACTAGATTTGTCACCTTGGCATATCCGAGTCCAAGCCGGCTCTTCTGCTGTGAAAGCATAGTGTTGGTGACAAAAAAAATTTCGGCGCAGAATGAATAATCATTGCGTGAGTCGTGAAGATGTTGTGGATACCCAAGATCGACATCAACGAAATAACTCCATTCGTCGTCGTATCCAGATTGTCTTTCTTCGATGAACTGTTCTCCGGTAATCCAGTGAAAGTCTCCCACAGGAAGCGGTTCTGACATCGCCCAGCCATAGAGGTTATTGTACATGACATAAAGGATGTACACGGGCGGCTTTGTCGGGTCATAGTTGGACATGTTTTTGTTGTTGGCTACATCGTGTTTTCTGCTGATGACGGAGATTCCTCATCGTACCATCTGCTCGGTGAACATGAACATGCTGGATCGGTAAATAGTTCTCAGGTGACTCCAGACTGCTTGAGATGAGGGTCCTAAAAGAGTCCCTGAGAGAATAAATACCAGAGTGGATCGAGTTGATAATGGTCTGTGCACGTGTTTCTGAAATTGTTAAGCACGTCCGCAAGCAGGATTACATACGTTTTGATGTAGACATCGTGCTAATCTAAGCGTTTTCCAGTTGAATTAATTCCATATCTAGTTCGTGTATTCGTATTCATCATCAGTAATCCCTAACAAGTGTGGGTGGGAATAAAAGGCGTCTTGGGGTAGCAATGAAGGGTCGTTGAATCGTGAATAAGCATTTACGTATTCAAAGGGACAAATTCGTTTGTTTTTGGGCGAATCAGTTTTGGCGGAAAATTCCTTTTTCAGGCTGGGGAACGCAGGACAGTTTTTAGCGAATACTTCGAGCGACGCCGGCATGAACTGTGCACTATGGACGAATCGAAATGGTCCAACCGAGAACGACATGTACTTTTCTGAATTGCTGAGGATGCATTTGATCTGGGTTTCATCCCCAGCGAGAAATTGTTTGACGCGATGATGACTGAGTGCAAAATGATAAAATGTCAATCGTACCCACGTAGATTTTGCGCGAAGACGCGATCATCAGAAGGAAGTCTGGATCTTTGATGCTTAGATGAAATCAGCACAAGCAGCTCCTCGATAATGTCCTGTCACATGACAATTATCTGACTTTTTTTATCATGCGGCTTAAAGTACTCTTCGCAGATGTGGCATTGCTGCACTGGTTTGTGTTGCTGCAGCTATGAAGGCGTAAGTGAAATAATCCTTGCTGGATGTTTTCGGATGTCGTTTAGCGTCTCCATTCAGACACGAGCTTCTCAAAGAACCATGGAATGCAATCCTCGCCGCGATGCTAACGATATGGTGATGGAAACAAATCATCGACGGAACAGCAGGTTTTACTGCCTATCGCACACGGTACGTGTTTTTGTTACATGTGGGTGAAAGAATGGTCCGAATCAAGTGTAGGACCTTTTTCAAGGGTGGCCTCATAGTCAAAATCGATATGAAACGTTTGTACGTATTTTTGTGGTGGTTTTCGAACTGCAGTGTTCAATCGCGTTGCATCCGAACGGTTTGTAATTCTTGACATAATCGCGACGCAACGTGATCGTGCATTTTTTTTGGCTACGGAAAGCATTGTAAGCAACGATAACATACATTTCCATGTGTTATGTATATTTAATTTAATTTATATTTGATTTAATTTAATTGTTTGTTTGTTAGTTTTAATTTGTTTTATTCTATTACATGCTATTGTAATGTAACTTTCGTTACGGGATTGGAAATTTTCCAGAAATTCAGTTCAGTTCTATTTGACCTGACTGTTTTTCGTTAAACAACTAATAATAGAAAATGTGTATCTAACGCTGACATAGTTCCTGACATTGATTCAGAATCAGTAAGAGTTGAAGTAAACAGCTTTTTTAAAAAAATGTATCCTTTCTCAGAGTAAGATTCATAAAGTGAAATCGAGACCATACTTGGAGTACGTGACAAATAACATGTATCAATTAGGTTTTCCCAGTGAACTGACCAATATCAGGGCATCTATTTTGCGTCGTAGGTTGATTCGATATTGACGTCAAGGTTTTTTATGTTGTGACCAGTCTTTTGGGCTAATTATTTTGTTTTCTTAAAATTATTTGGATTCCAAGAGATTAGTTTTCCCTGGAAATACTTGTGCTCTAAATTAATTCTTGGACGAGGACAGCTATCGACATTTTTACACCGAATTCAAACACTGGAATATTACTTTCTGTGATTCAACAAAGAATTTTTGACACATCTGTACGACGCTGACCCTATAATACGTCATCGCCTTCCATTTCGGATTTCATCGAAATTCGAACTCAGTTTCATTATGACTTTTTATTACTAGGACTTCTGTTTTTTTTTTTTTAATTCTTGGATTATTCTTTGATTATTTTTGGATTTGATTCGTAAAACTGTAAGTTCTTTTCTCATTTTTACCTTCTTTTTCTATGGAAATAAATTTTTTAAATTTTACAACAGATTGTTGTCTTCATTCTTTTCTTGTTGCGTTTTGTAAAAACCTAAAAACGTAACAAAGAACTTGGGTTGCTCGTCATTTGGGATATATGTATTTTGGCTAAAATATTTCAGGAAAATTTTGTTTTGAAATTTAAATTCCCTTAGTGTTTTTAATATTTTAAATCCAAAGTATTATTTTTCATTTTAGAAATCTTTAGTGAAATCAGCAAGCATTTTACAATGTTATCAAAAAAGGAAATCTTTCTTTCAAATTATACCCAAGAACAATTAGACCTTTTGAAAAGAGATTAATTTGTTCAACTTGCCAGAAAATATGATCTTTATGAGGCAAAAGCTTCATTAACGAAGCAAAAAATAACTAATATTTTGGTTCAGTATTTGGAAGAAAAAAAAATGTTTTGGTTAAAAGTGTTTTGGTTAAAGATAAACGAATTAAAATTAAAATACAAGATGGAATTGGAGTTATGAAAGCTTAACGTTCAGAAAGAGGAAAAACAATTTCAGTTGCAGTTACAGGAGAGAGAGAAACAAATGCAGTTACAAGTGGAGAAAGAAGAGAGAGAGAGACAAATGCAGTTACAAAAAGAACAAACGAAGTTACAGGAGAGAGAGAGAGAGAGAGAGAGAGAGAGAGAGAGAGAAACAAATGCAGTTAGAAAAAGAGAGGAAACAGATGCAAATGCAGTTACAGAACGAAGAGAGTCAGACGCAAATATAGTTGCAATCGGAGAAAGAGGAGAGAGAACGGTGCAAATGCAAACAGAGAAGGAAGAGAGGGAATATCAATTCAGAATAAAAGAAATAGAACTGGCAAGTGAAATGCACGTTCCCACTTCAAATACAAATTCAAGTTTTGATGTCACTAAGAATATTAGGTTAATGCCCCTTTTAGAGAAAAAGATGTAGACAAATATTCTCCTTATTTTGAAAAAGTTGGTGAAAATTTGAAATTGCCAAGGGAACATTGGAGTAAATTATTACAGCGTGAACTGTTGGGCAAAGCCCATTACATCTATGCAACCCTGCCAGTACAGCACAGTGCTGACTATGATCTGGTCAATACATGCATTTTAAAGGTGTTATGTATATTTGATTTAATTATATCTGATTTAATATATATTTATTTAAACTTAATTGTTCGTCAGTTTTAAAAAAAATATTTTTCATTACATTATATTGTAATGTAAATTTATTCACTAGAGATAATACTTTTTTAGAAAATAGTCTGGCCTTGACTGTTATTTTATAAACACCAGGTGTTGATCTAAATCCTGACCTTGTTTCAGAATTTTTAGCAACCTTCGTAAACAAGTTCTAATTTATTTTAAAATGATAAATTTACATTATAATATTAGGTGATGAAAAATAAAAAAAATGTAAAACTGACAAATAATTAAATTGAAATAAATATATATTAAATCAGATATAAATAAATCAAATATACATAACAAAGGGTTGTGAGTTAGTCCCTGAGGCTTGTCGGCAGAAATTCAGAAACTATATATAACAAAATCTAGACAAACTCATGTCGAATTTGCAAGAGAAAAAGAGAAATTATTTGATAGATGGTGCTTAGCCAAGAAAGTTGATCAAGATTATGAAAGTCTTAGACAACTTGTATTACTTGAAGAGTTCAAGAACTGTGTCCATACTGAAATAAAAACTTATCTTGATGAACATAAGATCGAAACCTTGGAAAATGCTGCTCGTGCTGCTGGTGAGTATTCTTTAGATCATAAAGTTTATTTTGTAAATAAGACTTCTACTCAGCAGTCTTCTGGCAGAAAAGTGTTTCAGCCTAATAAAAGCCATCCTAAATCTCAATCTGGCACAACTTCTAGAAATCAAGATTCTGATAAGCTTGTTCAAAAGTCATTGTCTCTTCCTACGTGTACCTATTGCAAGAAGAAAGAATACTTAAAAAACTTTTGATTGCTACAAATTGAAAAATAAGCAACAGAATCAAGACAGACCTATTCAAAATGCTCTCATTTCTAAGAAGTCAATGTCACGGTCATGTATTGAAAGCAATACATTTGTTGGGTGTAATAAGCCCCAGTCTGATTTTATTAGGGAGAATTATTAACCATTCATGTTGAATCACTCTTGGGTGATTTCGTCAATCCCATCCCTATTAAAAATGTTAGGGACACAATAACTTCTCAGAGTCTTTTTTTTGTCAGGTACTTTGCCTTTTTCTGAGAAGTCTTCAAATGAAAGTGTTCTTATTCAGGGAGTAGAGTGTGGCTTTGTTATTATTCCACTTCATTGTGTAAATTTGTCATCAGCCTTAGTCTCAGGACCGTAACAGTCGGCACGGTGTTTTATTTACCCGTTGAGGGCATTCATTTATTACTAGGCAAAGACCTAGCTGAAGATAGGTTATGGTTAATCCACTTGTAATTGACATGCCTTGTTTGGATCAGAAAGTCTATCCAATTGAAATAGAATTCCCTAATTTATACCCAGCTTGTGCAGTTACTAGAGCAATGGCAAAGAAAGCTCTTGAAAATGGTGTTAATCAGGAAAGTATTCCTTTAGAAGATACATGTACTGGTCAGGCTTTTGATGAGGTCACTTTCACTCCTTGTTTGGATCAATCAAAAGGTATTGATCACAGTGATCCTCTTTTAACTACTCGTTCTCTTTCTTCTTATCAGGGTGACAAACGCCAATCACTTGTCCTTAAACAGGAAAAAGATAATGAGATCTTTTGATCGTTTCAAAGGGAGATTTGTGAAACTGAACCCACTAAAGTACCTGTCTGTTACTTCATTACAAATGGAATTATGAGAAAATGGAGACCTGTCGAGGTACCTGCTGGTGACGAGTAGCCAGTGAACTATCAAACTGTAGTTCCAAATTCTTACAGGCAGGAAATTCTTCGTCTGGCCCATGAATCTCCTTTGGTTGGTCATTTAGGGATTAATAAGTCTTATCATAAGATCTTGACTCACTTCTATTGGCCAAAAATCAAAAGTGATGTTTTTAAATACTGTTGATCTTGTCATACTTGTCAAATGGTAAGTAAACCGAATCATAAGATACCTCAGGCTCTGCAACCTATTCCTGCATTTGACGAACTATTTAGCAGAATAATGGGAGATTGTGTTGGTCCCTTACCTAAAGCCAAGTCAGATAACCAACACTTGTCTTTAAATGGGCTGAAAGACATCCATTATCTCCCAAAACGCCATCTTCCATTACCGTAATTGGCAATAAACTACGATCTTCTTTAAGCTGACCACCAGGTGTCGCCAGTTTCCTCTCTCTCTCTCTCTCTCAATATATATATATATATATATATATATATATATATATATATATATATATATATATATATATATATATATACACACACACACACAAATGTATGGTCTTATTGTTATATGGTTTAACGCCATTTTTCAGCACAGGATAGGCTATACATGGCGGCCAGTATTAATGGTGGAGGAAGACCCCGGGAAAATGCCGGAAAGAACCACCGACCCACGAGAAGTTTGTATGGTCTTAAACCATATAACAAAAGGAAGTCAACAAAATTTAGTAAAATCGACAAAAAATTTCTCCAAGTTGCAAAGTGATGAATTAAGACAAACAGTTTTGTGACTAAAATCACGGTTTATCCTAAATATTCTATCACAAGTCCAACAATACAGAATGTTCCAAATGAATTCCAATAGTCCTGATGTACAATTAGTCTTTAATGTGCTGGTCTACAACAGTTATGTAATCCAGGCTGTCTTCAAATGAGTTCTCAATAATCCGAAAGTAGCGCTTAGTCCAAAAGGTCAATAAGCAATTTTTAATCCCGATTAATACTTGAAATACATAATTCTTCAAGAATTATATATTATATATTATATATTATGAAAGAGAAATGAATAATTGTTTACCAAACCACTTTTTATACAAATGCCACTTGACCTGCGAATGCTGCTTATGGTCAAATGTTCAATTCAGTCCTTTTTAACGTTTGGTTTTGTTTACTACTGTCAAGGTTGATCATGACCATGTCACTAAATCGATTATTCTCATGTGTCAGTTTCACCACGTACATATTGATATATACTACATAAAAATATATATGCACGAAATGTATATCGTTTTTCGTTATTATATTCTTCAAACATTGTTAAATGTTGCACAGTCCTTAACTGAAAGAAATAGGGAATCACTATTACCATAATTTTAAGCCATTTCTTCACGTTCAGAGCACACACACACATACCCCCCCCCCCCCACTGCACTGAATTGTGTACATTACCAATAACCCATAACACGTGTTCTGTTGCTGCCTACTTAACCCGATAATGTTCGGGACACGTGGTTTACGGTCACGTTGTTTTGGTTATATAAAATGTAATTTACGCGCGGTAACTGGCTTTCAAATGGGAAGTTTCTAGTTCAGTGAACACGTACGTATTCCACCTAGCTACATCAAAATTCAAGGGTTGTATTTAATGGCTGTCCTTGAGGAGTGGCTCCATTATCAACTTCCTATACCGTACTGTACCGATGTTCGATTTGACTACTAATCATTCTGGAAGACAGTACGTTTAGTGTCTACCAAGACAAAACAGTACGTCAGATAGTAAAAGTATCGAGTTGATAGAGCCATAAAAGTTATGTGCGATACACTCACCTTTTGATATATGTCGATAGCTGTTTAACCACACATCCTTACACTGTATGGGAAACTGGGCGCAAAATCTATTGTTATTGCGAGGGCGAGGGACGTACGCGTGATCTTACCTAGAAAATTTGAAATTGTTATTGCAATTTAATTTTAACACTTATAGGCCTTCCGATAAATAACATTTAGATATGTAAAAAGGAATACGTATTATATTTGAGCATTAAAAAAAATTACTTTCTTATGATATCAATGAAATCGAGAGTTAACTTGTTTCAAATTGTAAAGCAATAGGATCAATGGAAATTGAACTTTTCAAAATTTGAATCTATACATTCTTCAAAGTAAGAATTGTATTGAGAATTACTCGTATATCAATATCATTGGCGCCCATAAAATCAGTTTGGGATTTGTTGGGTTTTGGGTTTTGTTTGAGGGGTGGGGGTGGAAACTTGCAGTGGTCAGCTATTAAGTTTTACGAATGTAGGCCAAAAACATGTTTAGAGGTGAAATGCATCGAAGGTGAAGGGAAGTCTAGCGTTTATATATATATATATATATATATATATATATATATATATATATATATATATATATATATATATATATATATATAGCATTGTTTGTTTGTTTAATTCATTAATTATTTTAATTCATTTTATGCTATGAAAAAATTATATGTTGAACTTGACATTGTCCAAAATCAAGTTCATTTTCCACTTGACCTGATTCATCGACTTTTCTGTAAATAACAAGTATATAGCAAATAGTTTCATATGAGCATGGGGTTAACTATTAGGATTATTGTCTTGTCCTGAACCTAGGGTATTGTGTTTACCACATTGTTTATTTTAACTATCACTAAGAGTTTATTTTGTAAACGTAAAGAACCTTTTCAAATGTTATGTTCCATTATGTAATATATTTTGTTTAGAAAGTGTTAATTGTGACCTGATGGCAAGTAGAGGACTTTTTTATCCCCCAGAAATTATTAATTTGTGCTATAATATCTTGAGGCAGAATCAGTTGTATTATTCTTGTGCCCAACAGTTCATTTGGGGCTGGAATTTTATTTACTCAAAATCATTTATTCACTGGAATACAAAGTGCTCATCACAAATAATATTTTTCGAAAGAGAGACTTGAATTTATGGTGAAATTGCAAATAAGGATATATTCTGGATTATATTGTTGTGATCTAACAAAGGAATGTTGGAACATAACCACTACGCTGGCCACACCAGGCACATCAACACTCCACTCATTGGATTTAATTTGGATTTCTAATAAGGTTCATTCAGAATTTTAATCATTTGGACTTGTGTCCGTAATTCTAGGGTTATCTGGGATTTAATTCGCAATACCGAAAGTTTACTTTTAACATTTTCACTTTTCTTTCTCGGAAAAAATAATTTGTTGAATAATTTCTAAAGCTTGTTTCTTATTGCTCTTTTCTGTTACTTATTTTAAGACCATAGAGTCGTAATATAAAACTGGGCCCTCGTCCATGGGATACGAATTTCTCTAAAGTATTACGGAAGACTTTGTTTTCGAAATTTAAATTCAGATTGTTTTGGAATTTTCGAAGTCCCAGGTATTATTTTACAATTCACAAAAAATGTTAAGTGTAATCAACACGCTTGTACATTATCATCTAAAGTGGAGACCTTTATTTCAAAATCCTACCCAGGAATGGTTAGACTCCTTGAAAAACGATGAAATGCTCAAGCTTGCCAGATAACATTATCTTCTGAGGCAAAGGCTTCTTTAACGAAGAAACACATACAAAATATTTTGGTCCAATATTTGGGAGAAAAGAATGTTTTGGATACAAGTCCAAGACTTCTGGTGCCTCATCATGCTCTATACGCTCCATAACGCGTTACTGGGAATTGCCTTCCTGTCCGTTGAAGTAGCTATCGGTTTCCTCCGTGCATTCCCATGAATCCACTCTTCTCACTCTTGGGTAGACAAGCACTAACTCACCGAAGGTTTAAGACCCGTCTGCCACATCACGACGTTTAACCAGCCAGTCGAAGCGATTTGGTGAATCCTTCCTCAGCGTGGAAGGCTCTCATCGTCACACTGAAGCATATGGAAGGCGATGACGTTCGCTGTATCCTGTATCGTGTTGTGGTCTACAGTTCATTGTAGAAACACAAGAAGTAATCAGGTGTTTGAAATCCGAATGCATTTTTTAAGAAATTCTTTGTTCATAGAATTCTGTATGAGCACTCAAAATATTTCCAGATAAAACGAATTAATATTTTTGAATCCAAATAATTTGAATAAACATTAAAATGTAATTCCCAAAATGACACAAGAAAAGAAACAGCTTTACATCAGTTTAAAACTTGAATTTTACAGATGCCCGGATAAGAGTCAAGTGATCATGTTTACATATTAAAAAATCACGTAGCCCCTGTATGTTCTTGACAAGAACCAATCATTTTACTCAGAGAATAAAAGTTGTTTACTTCACTAAAAACTATTTACAAGTCGAGGGTCACGTATCCAACACAGCCTCGATCTCAGCCTTATTATTCTCACAATAAAAGTATGTTTACAAAAATGAACAGTCATGGTCATACTGTTTTCTGGAAAAAGTACGAGTTCCTAGCAAACAGAACTACATTATTTTAACATAAAATGAAATTAAAAAATATAAAGATTTTAAAACATACAATTAAATCATATATAAATTAAATCAAATATACATAACAGCGTCTTGAATTTGATATAAAATTAACATTTACGTAGAACTGAGTCTTTAATATAATGTAAAATTAAACACTTACGTAAAATATTCCATATCCATATCTTTTTTCTTCATATACGGTAGAAAATGCCGTATAAGGTGGAAAGGGGCCGTCATAGTGATTGCCATCATTTCATCCCATTTTTTACAGGATATTCATCGATAGGAGCTATGTGTTGTATCCCCGAAAATAGAATTAAACTGCTTTAAAAAAACTACACGGTAAGAACGACTAAAGTTTGAACCTGTTTGGTTTAAACCATGTTTGTTTCCCACCTATTGAAATGAATCAAAGTATACTCTAAGAATCAGATCCGGAAACAAAATTACGTTACATTTTACAGTCAGTATGAAGAATATTAAAAACAGATTTAAATTTACTTGATTCTATGTTGATTTCAGATAACCATACACAAACTTTGTCAATACAATGCTTAAAAAAAAAAAATCCAACAAAAACAACAGAAAAACAGGTTGGTAAAAGAGTGAGTGGATGACAAAGAACTATTTCATTTGTAGTAATATGTACTATAGTGTCACTACTTGTTTAACATACATACATATATATCCATACATACGGGTCCCCACGTTGCCGAGTGGTCTAAAACTCTCACCGTTACGGATCACTGCCATCTCACCTCTACCTGCATGGGTATATATGACGTGGCGTACCTAACAATAATTATAACCATTAGGTATGTCCATCTAGGTACAATGATTATAATACATATACCTCAATCAATAAAAAGTATCACGTTTTTGGAGATTTTTGTTCCGACTGTCTCTCTGTCCAAAGTACTAATTCTAAGCCAAGGTTATGAGGTCTCCCCTTCGGACTCGGGAATAACTAATAAATCTGTCTTCATTCCTACAACGACTGAGAAAAATGTAAGCTGTAATCCTTTGGTCTGAAAAAGACAGGTTTGCAACGTATCAATATCAATGTAGGACACATATTACCGAAGATCGATGAACTAAGACTTACGATACAAAATGAACCCAACCTTGCAGTAATTGGAATATGCGAAACTTTTCTAGGTTGTAATATACCCGACTGTGCTATCTCTATTATTAACTTTTCTTTGGAAAGACGAGATCGACCACAAGGCATAGGAGCAAGGATAGTCATGTACGTTTCAAATAACTTAACATACAAGAGAAGAGCAGATTTTGACATTTCTACTATAGAATCAATATGGATCGAGTCAAGTTTCCTCATTAGTCAATTTATCTATATCTGCTCAGCTTCCCAATCTCCAATCTTCCTCTCGTCATGGATTGACCAATCTGAACTTGAGACAGAGGCTGTTTTATCTTCCAACAATGAAGTAATTATCATGAGAGACTTTAATATTTATTTCCTCTCTGATACTAGCACTAAATGGCTACATATTGTACAACTACACGACCATACACAGGTAACATATGCTCCAACAAGAGTAACAGCCTGTACTTCTACTCTGATGGACAACAACCACTCTACCCATTCTACTAATCTCTACGAGATAAACGTACCATTTTTCCCTATTAGTGATCACTATCCTATATGTGCAACTAGTAAGCAACAGAGCGCAAAGGAAAGCAACTTAAATTCTTACATGCAGCACATGTTTCAAAAACTTTGTTGAAAATGAATTTCTCACCGAACTATCACAAAACATTAACAACATAAATTTCCCTAACACAGACCCAGATTTTGACTTGTCTATTTTGAACCACTATTTTCTTACTATCCTAAATAAACACGCACCCATACTCATCAAAATAATTAACCAATCAAAACAACCAGAATGGTATACTAATGAAATCGCAGAGGCACAACGGAAACGAAACTACTATCATAAATATAAATACTTGACAAACTATCGTTTGTGGTGGAAGAAAGTAAAATCAATCATTGTAAAACACAAACGCTCCTTTTTCAAAGAAGCCATCACATCAAACTCAGATAACAGATTCATCTTGAATCACTTACGATAATAATAATAATAATAATAACAAATACAACGATAAAGATGCCACCCCACCCCAAAAATGTGTTAGGTTCAATTCCTGAAAAAATAGTGAAAAGAAAATCATTCAGATAAATCATATCCAAATAAAATACGATGGCTGTTTTAAAAATTCTCAAGGTCAATACTTACAACTACAGTTTTATGGAATAGCTGATCAAGTCGGAACTCATTTTACATTTTTAAAATATATTTTATAGTTGCAAAGAACTTTTCCGTATATAAATCGCACAATTCGGCAAAAAGACCTATTGTTCTTTTGTTTTGTAATAGCTTTTGTTTCCTTTTTGCTGGGTTGGGGATGGGGGAGTGAGGGTAGATTTGGGGGAGGGGGAGAAAAGCTATTAATCGATTGGGTAATATATTTGATGGGTAGTACTGAGAATTCAATATTTTTGACCAACATTTATAATACATGATGCGAAAAATTAGGATTGACGTATTTGTGTTCTGTAAGTAACGATGTATACCTAATGAACATAAATCATATTGAAAATAACTATTAATGCTAGACCAGTCTTCCTTTTTAATCCCAAGTGAGGATTTCGTCTGTTACATAGAAGTAAACATGTTGTAGAACAATATCACGGTTCAACAATCCCGACATCTGGTTGGAGTAAACAGAAGTGTGCCTTATTTTTTTCATAAACAAGACAAAAATACTGCAAGATAGCTGAAGCTTTTACAACAAAATGAAACACTCTTCGTCATTTTTTTTGTTCTTCTGTTTCTATTCCATTTTTTGTTTCAGTCATTAGTTCAAATTTATAATTATTAATTTTGTTGTTTGCAAGCCAGACGGTTCTCTCTCTCTCTCTCTCACACACACACACACACACACGCGCGCCCGCGCGCGCACACACACACAGAGTGATAGGTAAAGCTAGTTTATTTTTAAAATTAATGTAAATAAATGCAGCACAGTATATATCGTTGCAACAAATACCGAACTAACGCTCAGAATTGCGAACTAATAAACCATACCAATGTTATATATGACAAGCAACATAAGTAGTTAAGTAGGCCACCCTAGCGTCAAGGGGAATTAGCATTACAGAACCCCTTGGGCCACTCTAGCGTCAAGGGAAATTTAACATGGGGAAAACTCATGGGCCACTCTAGCGTCAAGGGGAATTTAACATATGGAAATTGAATATGGTGGGTCTGTATAGCGTCAAGGGGAATTGAACATGGTGGGATTGTCTAGGGACAATGATGGTAGAGCGTCAAACACAACAGAGACAGAGACATACATACACTAGTACAAGCGTGAGATTTATATATAAAGCATTACCAAGACCTGAAATCTTGCTGGGGTGTTCAAAAATTTGCATAATTGTAATGATGCTATAAATAGCTATAATCAAGGAAATGCTCAACGACAAAATGGATGTGACTAAATGTAACGCCAAAATGACGAAATTGTTCCAGAATTTAAAGGAAAATAAACATATCCCCGAAAATTAAGCTACAATGGTTTAGACTAAAATGGATAAAATTAGTAACCACTTACAATATCAACTTGTGTGACGATCGTGGATAAACACCCATGTATCTATTTATAGCTATAATCAGCTAAAATTCCTATGAAATCCCACTATCTATTTATACTACAACTTGTGGGTTATTCCTTTGGAAAATCCCACTATCTTTTTATAGCCTCAGCTTGAGTGACGTTCCTGTTTATGAACTCTAGTAAATATGTATAGCTACAACCTGTGGAAATCCCCAAGTCCATATTTATAGTCTCGAAATTTCCAGCGTCAGTGACGTCACTGTACTGAACACTAGGGAATAAATGTCAACAGTGTTGCAAGTGGCTGACCTGAATACACGCTACTACAGGTAGGTAGGTAGAGTGTATCTGATAGGGATAAAGTGAGTTTTATAGGGACAAACAGAGACCAATACACACAGACACAGACACACACACACACACACACAACGTACGCGCGCAGACATACGCACACACACATACACACACACACAGAGGGAAGAGGAAAAAACAAACCCCAAATATACTATCAACACAGAAGGGAGATAATACAAACCCCAAATAAACTATCCACACAAACGTACGCAAACGCATACAAACCCCAAAATATGCTATCCATACAAACGTACGCGAACGCATACAAACCCCAAATATACTATCCATACAAACGTACGCAAACACATACAAACCCCAAAATATACTATCCATACAAACGTACGCGAACGCATACAAACCCCATACATACTATCCACACAAACGTACGCAAACGCATACAAACCCCAAAATATACTATCCATACAAACGTACGCGAACGCATACAAACCCCAAATATACTATCCACACAACGTCGCTAACGCGTACAAACCCCAAATATACTATCCACACAAACGGACGCGAACGCATACAAACCCCAAATATACTATCCATACAAACGTAGGCGAACGCATACAAACCCCAAATATACTATCCATACAAACGTACGCGAACGCATACAATCCCCAAATATACTATCCACACAACGTCTCTAACGCATACAAACCCCAAATATACTATCCATACAAACGTACCCGAACGCATACAATTCCCAAATATACTATCCACACGACGTCGCTAACGCGGACAAACCCCAAATATACTATCTACACTCGGGAGGAAGAAGAAAAAAACAACCAAATATACGATTTACATAACGTACGCGAATACACACACACACACACACACGCACACACAGAGGGAAGAGGAAAAAACAAACCCCAAATATACTATTCACACAGAAGGGAGATAATACTAACCCCAAATGTACTATCTACACATGGAAGAGGAAGAATACAAATCCCATACCTACTATCCACACGGAGGTGAGATGTAAAAAAATAAACCCCATATCTACAATCTACACAGAGGGAAGAAGAAATAAATAACCCAATATACACTATCCTCAAAGAGGGAAGAGGAAAAAAGCCATAATATACTAACCACACAGAGGGAAGAAGAAAAGCATTATACACTATCCACACGGAGTGAAGAAATAACCCTTTATATATACTATCAACATAGAATGAAGAAAATAACCCACTATATTCCATTAACACAGAGTGAAGAAGAAAAAGTTTTTCGAAAGCACCTAAACCCTCACCTGCAATGACCAACTCTGCCAAGCACCTACACCCCACCCCACCCCTAACACTACAAAACCCATTTAACCCGTTATTTTATGGCATCAGTGTGTGATTTAGGAAACATCAAGACACAAAATGATGGATGAATAGACTGACTATTGTTTACCGACTTTCATGCCTAAAGAGCGTGCGTGAAGGAAAACATCCTTTCATTTCAATTCTAACTAAAACATGTTCCAGACGGATAGAGATAGGTGAAAGAGCACAATTTCATAAAGTGTGAGTAAAAAACAAAACACGTCATCATTATTATAGAATGTCAAGACTAAGAGACACTTACGTTTTCTTTCTGGTCTATTCTCTTTTAGAAGGTAGTGTGAAATTTCACATCAGGGCCAACGCATCGGCTCACATTGTCAATTTTTCCATGTCTTTACTGGCACAAGTTTTGTTTCTGTTTCTTCTCTTTACTCGTAGGGCACTCTGAATTCCAGTGTCCTTTCTCCCGACAGCGATATTAGGCATATTGACTTCTGTCTCTCTTTCTTAGACGAAGCAGGTATTCTGGAGACAAATACCCATTTACCTTTGCAGATATAGCAAACTTCATCAGCACTTACACACTTTCGTATGACTCTCATCAAATCAACGACCAAAAGAGTAAGTTTTGTTGCGAAGCGAACGCGGTAAGAAAATAAGTATAGCCAATGAAATGGCTTACAACGGGTGATGCATTGTTTTGTTCTAGGACTGTGTGGCATAATAATCCCTATGTTCTTGCGTTGTTACCATTACAGTGCAGACAGACTGAAATGTGAACTTACAAGCCCTCTTTGTGTGTGTTGTACCATTTCTTCTTACCACATCAAAATACTGAGCGTCACAGTATTGGTTCGCGTTTTCAAGCTGACCATTTTTTTATATCTCACTTAAACATTTTAACATAAACATTCACACTCACATCGGTAGAGTCAGAACAGATGTGTTACAGTATTGAGGGGCAGGCTATCTTTTTTTTTCTTCAAACTAATAAATTTGGGGTTTGTATGAAGTAAAGAACCGAAAGTACAGTGAAACACAAGGATGATGACCCAGTCTGTCTGTCTATTGATGCGTGTATTTACTTAAGAAGAAATATGACCTCTAAAACAAAAAGAGATACGGCAAGCATGATTAGATTAAACACAACGATGTTTTCCTTCACGCCCGTGTAATTTAGAGTTCCAATCGTCTTTGAAGACATACTTGGTCTCCTTTTGTAGGGCTTGAAATAATAAAAAAACTGAAAAATCTTAAGCACTTTGCTATAGATAATTTCATCAACAGACTAAACAACATAAATACCGTTACAACAATAGAAAGCCTTAAATCTTCTATCAAAAAGAAATGCATCAAAAAAATTAAAGATTAACGATAACTAACCAATGAAACCGAATTTAACAAAGGCAATGACATGTGAAGAAATGCCTCTCACTTTGGAAAGGTAGGCGAATGTACTCTGTCATGCACCATCAACTTGAAAAAAAATTATAAACAGAGAGAAACCTGAATTCAAAATTCAGTTGTTTTTTTCTTCAAAATTGTTTCGTTTCTTTTTTTTTTTTTTGAACAAATCTAAGCACTAATATAGAGTGGAAAAGGGAAAATGCACATACAAGCTTTGATATTTCTGAAAAAATGAGGGGATATTCCTAACGTTCATAACCACCTATATATGCTTGGACTTGTCTGTGACTTATCCACAAAACAAGATGTACATATTTCTGATCAAGCTGCAAGTGTGTGCGTGTTTTTGAAAATGGTAAAAATTGGATATACAATTTTCTCGTGACACTTATAAAGTGAAGAGTCTGTGCAAGTGTCAAAAGCCAAAGTCATATAAGTTTTGTATTTTGTACGGCTTGTAAAGATTTCCACTTTAGGAAATGTGAAGTATCACAAGTTATTATCACAAACAGAAGTGGAACATAGGGGGCTTGCAAGAAAGAAAATAACCCAGACAGTTGGTGTCATCAAGAGTGCTAGAGACGGTACCCGAACTTGCTTGCTTGCTTACTTGAATTAAAGTGATTTTCGCTCCAATGGAGCATGTATCACTGGTTTAATAACGCACCGCGTGATTTTTAATTACTCCTGGGGAAGGAAAGAGAGCCTCATCCCCCAGGCTTTTATGTACTCACAGACTATTTTTAACTTTAGCCACTTAGGTGTAGGACTAACTAGTCCTTAACAACCTGACTGAAAGGCTTTAAACATGAGTGGGAATTGTCTCACCACACACTCATTTTTCTGTCCGAGCGTGGTAAAGGAGGAAAAAGGTGCTCAGCAAGACAGCCATGGATGTTAAGTACTCACCAAAACGCTAGCCCGTACTTATTTCAAATCAAGTCGTGTCACCAAAAAAGACGACGTGTACGACATCAAAGGCATTGTCAAACGCAGAAACCGTAAAGTGGGCAAACGACGTGTCAAAGAAGTCAAATTACGTTAGAAAGGATATCCGCCCAGTTTTCATTCTTGGATCGACGCTTCGCACGTCATCGACTATAAAAAGAAGTGACCATCATTCCCTTTCACACAGATTCAGCTACTGCGATCACTCCTTCACCCAATTCTTCTCTGCAAGATTTACAAAAACAACCCTTGTGGGTGTGGTATGGAGAACGTGTGCCTAAAACGCAAATCGTCTTTTTCTGCCAAACCTTCGTGGTGTATTGTGTCATCGATGCAGCCATTGCCAATTTGAGTTTGCAACAAGGAGGCAAACAATTATGGACCATTGTATTGAGCAGTTGCATCGGTTACCTGCTTCCTAATCCCTCCCTGAAATTCTACTTGAACGGGAACAACGGGAACCTTGTGTCCAGTGTCAGTGCCAGTCACCACTCCAACAACAACCCCATTTTGGGCGGAGACACTCCTCTGACTTCCAGTAACACCTCGGAGAGCCACAAAACTCTGGAATTATGAGCAATAACAACCAATTTTACTTAACCTTACCCAGTGACAGTTCCATGGAGGTGTTTCCCAAGAACACGTTGTGCTGTTACACGGTCAAATTACCTCAGACCATCCAGTTAGATCACGAAGCCCATTGGGAAGTGGCTTTAGTGGAAATCATTCACCCAACACAAATCAAAAACATCACCGAAAAACAAAACATTTTCGAGGTGGAAATCCTGAATGCCCAATTGGAGGAAGAAATCAATAAAATCGGGTTTTTAGGGGACACAAGACCAGCCAGCAATCCAGCCTTCATTATCTACACCTTGAAAATTCCTTCAGGTTATTATTTTAGTGGTGAACATTTGGTGGACACTATTGCGGACAGGTTCAACTTAGCCTTTGGCAAAGCACTGAACAGAGCCAAAAAAAGTGTGAAGATTGAGTACCATAAAGTGGCTCATCGTCTCATGGTCAAATTTCAAGATACGGACACATTGTCCCTCAGGTTCAATGGTAGTTTGTTTGAAATTTTGGGTGGACATGCAGAAATGGTCGCAAACAATTTGAGCCCCAAGATCAACAGTAATATGGATTTTTACAGAGCTTTTGGAAACCTGGTAGAACTGAACCAAGGACTTAATTTGATCTTTGTGTATTCCGATGTGGTGGAGTACAACGTAGTGGGACACACCTCTGTGCCGTTACTGCGTGTCATTCCTTTCAAAGTGGATAGTACCACAAACAATGACCAGGAAGGTGCAAACACCTATTACGTACACCGTGAATTTGTACATCCTCACTATTTGCCCGTCAGTAAGTCGTATTTAGACACTGTCAACATTGCTATAAAAGGAGATCTGGGACAAAATATTCCATTCTCCAAAGGGAAAGTTACAGTGAAACTCCATTTTCGAAAACGGTTCTCTAACGAATTGTAAGTCAAGACAGCGACAAGTGACATTTTCACCCTATAAAATCCGGCCAGATGCGTGTGGAATTTCAGCTTGCAGCGCGCAGATAATACGGTGAACGTCATCCTGTAAGCTGAATTTGACAATACGATATAAACCAACAGTTTGAGAGAAGTCATTCTACACTATTAGAAGCCATGGAAGACTTTTATCAATGTTTATATTGTAGGGATTCTTTGGACATGGAATGTGAAGATCCTGAGGAAGGAGAACCCCAAGACAAAGACGAAGACGTCATCATGATGAAGTCTAGATGGCCAGAACAAGAATCACATTTAGTTTCCTGTTATGCTATAGTCTTGACAGAAAAAATGAAGGAATTGATCAAGAAAGATTGCTATGGATGTCATAACGATCACCCCAGTCAAATTCAACACGATAAATGCCTGATGTTGAGTCAAGAAGAAAAATTGGACGAATATCTGGACGAAGCTTGGAGTCTCATCTCGGAAGAAGACGTGTTGCAACAGTGGTATAAAGGCTTGCGTGAACATTCTTTTCCTCCATTAACAACTCAAGAGATCCATCGCATCGAAGCTCTCTTGGATCAGAGTTGGGAGACAAGGCGAAGAAACGGTTACTTTTCAGACATTTTCAAGCAAAAAGTCAGGATCGAATTGATGACTTATTATTACCTGTGAAGAAAAAAACAACACACAAATGGATACCTGGGAACTTTATTACCTTTTGAACCACAGTTCGTACACTTCTTCTTGGAATCCTGTCGCCTGTGCTAAAGATGAACTCCCTCATCTCACACCTCAAAACCATCAAGCTTATGTGATCAACACGGACGACAGTCATCTCCCAGGAACCCACTGGGTAGCCGTCTACTTTCCTCAAGAAGGATGTGTGGAATATTTCGATTCGTATGGATTGCCCCGTTTGGAAGACGATATCATCGACTTTATGAGAAGAAATGCTCAGACCACACGATTCAATAATGTGAAATAACAAGGCACATATTCCTTGGTGCGTGGACAATATTGTGTGTATTTTCTGCATCATCGTAGTCTGGGCTATTCTTTAGAACATTTAGTGACTTATTTTGATCATCATTCTTCTAGAAACGATGAGAAAGTAGATCGATGGTTTTGTGACCAGTATGCTTATCTTTTGTCTCTAACTAGGAAACGTAGTGTCCATCAATGGTCTAATGACTTCCAACAGTGGAAATCACAATTTCATTCACAACGTTGTCAGCCCTGTCCAAAATAATGTGTGAGTTGAAAAAAAATGTTTGTGATTAGAAAAAAATGTTTGATGTTATATTGTTGGATTATTGTTAAAAAATGTTAGAGTTGTTTGTTAGTGTTAAGTAATTTGGAATAAAAATGTTGTGTTTTGAAGAAAAAAATGCCTTTGTGGTTTGTTTAACTATAGGTATCTTGATTCATGCTCTTTGACTTCTCTCTATCCCTCCCATAACACTATTTGAACGGTTCGACTCGAAAACCGTGTAGTAATGATTTCCTTCACGTCCGCGCTTTGAAAATAAAAACGGGGCAGTCTCCAGTCTGCCCATCCATTGTCGACTCATCTTCCTACGAAGATGTGCTCAAGATTAGCCAAGTTGAACGAAGCCTATGTGAATTTGCATAGGGTCATGACAAGTCTGATACCGAGACCTGAAGAGATAGACAATATCATAATGTTGAAAGTCACTGAAGACCCGAAAGAAGAGCTCTTCAAGGAGGAATTCAAGAAGGAGAAAGAAGAATGGACGGAGAAGTACAGACTTCATAAACAGCAGAGAGAGCAGCAACAGCAGCAGCAGCATGAACCTGACAGAGGCTTTGTCAACAGTTGTATCGACACCAAAGAGTTCTTCTTCTCTTTCCGAAGAAGCAGACCTTATCCTGTGAGAAAGCCTGTCGTCAGAGGAGGCCGCCATCTTATAACCTAAGCGATCGCCATAGCTTCAAGTTCCCCAAAAAAAAAAAATTTCAGGGCTACCCCATACGCTCGAAAAGAAATAACATTCCATTGTCTATGATATGTTAGTCAGTTAGAAGAAAAAATACAGAAGTGAGTCTATCAGCACATGATTTCTTTATCTTGGTTAGAAAGTGTGACTCTAAGTTGTTCGTTTCCGTCGCTTATCAAAATTTTAAAAATAGTAACGTTCTGTAAAAAGTGAGTGAGTGTTTCTTTTAGGTCTGTGCGGTTTTTTTTGTTGGTGATAATATGGATAATGTAAGTTCGGGTACAACGAAATTAAAAGAATTAGGCCCAGAACTCGGTGTGGAGGGAAGAAATATACGCAACAGCAGCGGGAGCAAGAAATGCAGACCTAGCCAGTTAGCACTCCACCCACCTCAAGAACACAAATAACATCTAGTCAACAGCCGACTATACCTAACAAACAACCCGCCCCGGAAAGAGTGGTGGCAAAACAAAGGGCCAATTATGTTAGACAAACGGTATGGCAAACTCAAATGTAATTATCGGAGGCACTACGTTCTTTTCTCACTCCGATACTACAGGCAATCTCAGCTGAAAGAACAACCACAACAACAATAACAGCGACAGACACCATAGCAGCGGATTTGAAACTATCTACCTCAACTGAAGAATTAGTATCAGAACCAGAAGAGGAAATTGAGGCGGTTGAGGAGGAGGAGGAGGACGCTGAACCTCGTTGAGAAGTACACCGAAATGGGGTTAGATCAAGCATTGTATGACGTCAACAAAGCAGGGCAGTTTATTAGAGCCATACAATACGTTGCCTACAAATCTCTAGACACCTTTAAACCAAGACCTTCTCAATGGGGATTAGGGGTCAGAGTTGTTCCCCAATTCTACAGACAAGCCTACACTGGATACCCCCTCAGTCAACTGGTAGAAGCCGCTGCTTACATTACCGCCCATCATGGCTACGCATTTCCTGATATCAAGAATCATGAGACTAGGAGTGCGGGAAAGAACGTGAAAGCAAAAGAGAGACGTTTTACCTTCTAACAGAAAAAACAGATTTTTTTAGGGCTCCAAAAGACTACTTATTATTAAATAGGGAACCATATTTGGCTTGGTATCCCTCCTTGACTAAACTATTCTCGAAACAAACTTGACCTATTGGAACACCGCAACAAACTTAACTTTTTAAACCTAACAGTGACCAAACTGGTATATGTCGCTTAGACATAATAATTTAAATAAGATCAGTATGGCTATTTTTATGTACACTAAGTACTAATATTAGACAGATATGTTAGGAAGTAGGAAATTTAACAGACTCGTTAGATTTCAACTAATTGCACAGGTGGTTAACACATTATTGGTACTTTTTATTGTCCATTAGCAAAAACGGAACTTGATTTGAAATAAGTACGGGCTAGCGTTTTGGTGAGTACTTAACATCCATGGCTGTCTTGCTGAGCACCTTTTTCCTCCTTTACCACGCTCGGACAGAAAAATGAGTGTGTGGTGAGACAATTCCCACTCATGTTTAAAGCCTTTCAGTCAGGTTGTTAAGGACTAGTTAGTCCTACACCTAAGTGGCTAAAGTTAAAAATAGTCTGTGAGTACATAAAAGCCTGGGGGATGAGGCTCTCTTTCCTTCCCCAGGAGTAATTAAAAATCACGCGGTGCGTTATTAAACCAGTGATACATGCTCCATTGGAGCGAAAATCACTTTAATTCAAGTAAGCAAGCAAGCAAGTTCGGGTACCGTCTCTAGCACTCTTGATGACACCAACTGTCTGGGTTATTTTCTTTCTTGCAAGCCCCCTATGTTCCACTTCTGTTTGTGATAATAACTTGTGATACTTCACATTTCCTAAAGTGGAAATCTTTACAAGCCGTACAAAATACAAAACTTATATGACTTTGGCTTTTGACACTTGCACAGACTCTTCACTTTATAAGTGTCACGAGAAAATTGTATATCCAATTTTTACCATTTTCAAAAACACGCACACACTTGCAGCTTGATCAGAAATATGTACATCTTGTTTTGTGGATAAGTCACAGACAAGTCCAAGCATATATAGGTGGTTATGAACGTTAGGAATATCCCCTCATTTTTTCAGAAATATCAAAGCTTGTATGTGCATTTTCCCTTTTCCACTCTATATTAGTGCTTAGATTTGTTCAAAAAAAAAAAAAAAAAAGAAACGAAACAATTTTGAAGAAAAAAACAACTGAATTTTGAATTCAGGTTTCTCTCTGTTTATAATTTTTTTTTTCAAGTTGATGGTGCATGACAGAGTACATTCGCCTACCTTTCCAAAGTGAGAGGCATTTCTTCACATGTCATTGCCTTTGTTAAATTCGGTTTCATTGGTTAGTTATCGTTAATCTTTAATTTTTTTGATGCATTTCTTTTTGATAGAAGATTTAAGGCTTTCTATTGTTGTAACGGTATTTATGTTGTTTAGTCTGTTGATGAAATTATCTATAGCAAAGTGCTTAAGATTTTTCAGTTTTTTTATTATTTCAAGCCCTACAAAAGAAGACCAAGTATGTCTTCAAAGACGATTGGAACTCTAAATTACACGGGCGTGAAGGAAAACATCGTTGTGTTTAATCTAATCATGCTTGCCGTATCTCTTTTTGTTTTAGAGGTCATATTTCTTCTTAAGTAAATACACGCATCAATAGACAGACAGACTGGGTCATCATCCTTGTGTTTCACTGTACTTTCGGTTCTTTACTTCATACAAACCCCAAATTTATTAGTTTGAAGAAAAAAAAAGATAGCCTGCCCCTCAATACTGTAACACATCTGTTCTGACTCTACCGATGTGAGTGTGAATGTTTATGTTAAAATGTTTAAGTGAGATATAAAAAAATGGTCAGCTTGAAAACGCGAACCAATACTGTGACGCTCAGTATTTTGATGTGGTAAGAAGAAATGGTACAACACACACAAAGAGGGCTTGTAAGTTCACATTTCAGTCTGTCTGCACTGTAATGGTAACAACGCAAGAACATAGGGATTATTATGCCACACAGTCCTAGAACAAAACAATGCATCACCCGTTGTAAGCCATTTCATTGGCTATACTTATTTTCTTACCGCGTTCGCTTCGCAACAAAACTTACTCTTTTGGTCGTTGATTTGATGAGAGTCATACGAAAGTGTGTAAGTGCTGATGAAGTTTGCTATATCTGCAAAGGTAAATGGGTATTTGTCTCCAGAATACCTGCTTCGTCTAAGAAAGAGAGACAGAAGTCAATATGCCTAATATCGCTGTCGGGAGAAAGGACACTGGAATTCAGAGTGCCCTACGAGTAAAGAGAAGAAACAGAAACAAAACTTGTGCCAGTAAAGACATGGAAAAATTGACAATGTGAGCCGATGCGTTGGCCCTGATGTGAAATTTCACACTACCTTCTAAAAGAGAATAGACCAGAAAGAAAACGTAAGTGTCTCTTAGTCTTGACATTCTATAATAATGATGACGTGTTTTGTTTTTTACTCACACTTTATGAAATTGTGCTCTTTCACCTATCTCTATCCGTCTGGAACATGTTTTAGTTAGAATTGAAATGAAAGGATGTTTTCCTTCACGCACGCTCTTTAGGCATGAAAGTCGGTAAACAATAGTCAGTCTATTCATCCATCATTTTGTGTCTTGATGTTTCCTAAATCACACACTGATGCCATAAAATAACGGGTTAAATGGGTTTTGTAGTGTTAGGGGTGGGGTGGGGTGTAGGTGCTTGGCAGAGTTGGTCATTGCAGGTGAGGGTTTAGGTGCTTTCGAAAAACTTTTTCTTCTTCACTCTGTGTTAATGGAATATAGTGGGTTATTTTCTTCATTCTATGTTGATAGTATATATAAAGGGTTATTTCTTCACTCCGTGTGGATAGTGTATAATGCTTTTCTTCTTCCCTCTGTGTGGTTAGTATATTATGGCTTTTTTCCTCTTCCCTCTTTGAGGATAGTGTATATTGGGTTATTTATTTCTTCTTCCCTCTGTGTAGATTGTAGATATGGGGTTTATTTTTTTACATCTCACCTCCGTGTGGATAGTAGGTATGGGATTTGTATTCTTCCTCTTCCATGTGTAGATAGTACATTTGGGGTTAGTATTATCTCCCTTCTGTGTGAATAGTATATTTTGGGTTTGTTTTTTCCTCTTCCCTCTGTGTGTGTGTGTGTGTGTGTGTGTATTCGCGTACGTTATGTAAATCGTATATTTGGTTGTTTTTTTCTTCTTCCTCCCGAGTGTAGATAGTATATTTGGGGTTTGTCCGCGTTAGCGACGTTGTGTGGATAGTATATTTGGGAATTGTATGCGTTCGGGTACGTTTGTATGGATAGTATATTTGGGGTTTGTATGCGTTAGAGACGTTGTGTGGATAGTATATTTGGGGATTGTATGCGTTAGCGACGTTGTGTGGATAGTATATTTGGGGTTTGTATGCGTTCGCGTCCGTTTGTGTAGATAGTATATTTGGGGTTTGTATGCGTTCGCGTACGTTTGTATGGATAGTATATTTGGGGTTTGTATGCGTTAGCGACGTTGTGTGGATAGTATATTTGGGGTTTGTATGCGTTCGCGTACGTTTGTGTGGATAGTATATTTGGGGTTTGTATGCGTTAGCGACGTTGTGTGGATAGTATATTTGGGGTTTGTATGCGTTCGCGTACGTTTGTATGGATAGTATATTTGGGGTTTGTACGCGTTAGCGTACGTTTGTATGGATACTATATTTTAATTTTGGTTTTATTCTTGGATCTGTTGTGTGTGTGTATGTGTTAGTGTAAGAACGTCTGGATAGTATATTTGTTGGGTTTTTCCTCTTCCCTGTGTGAATAGTATATTTTGGGTTTGTTTTTTGTTCTTCCCTCTGTGGTGTGCGTGTGTGTGTGTGTGTGTGTCTGTGTGTCTGTGTGTGTGTGTGTGTGTATTGGTCTCTGTCCCTATAAAACTCCCTTTATCCCTATCAAATACATTCTACTTACCTACCTACAGTAGCGCGTATTCAGGTCAGCCACTTGCAACACTGTTGCCATTTATCCCCCTAGTTTCCAGTACAGTGACGTCACTGACGCTGGAATTCTGATACTATAAATATGGACTTGGGGTTTTCCACAGGTTGTAGCTATCATATGTACTAGAGTTCATAAACAGGAACGTCACTCAAGCTGAGGCTATAAAAAGATAGCGGGGTTTTCCAAAGGAATAACCCACAAGTTGTAGTATAAATAGATAGTGGGATTTCATAGGAATTTTAGCTGATTATAGCTATAAATAGATACATGGGTGTTTATCCACGATCGTCACCCAAGTTGATATTGTAAGTAGTTACTAATTTTATCCATTTTATAGTGTGTGTGTGTGTGTGTGTGTGTGTGTGTGTGTGTGTTCTATCCCTCTCCCCTGTTCCCTTTCAATAGACCCATCAGGTCGGGACCATATTAAAATAGGGTCCCGATCCCATTGTCCCTATACAGTCCCACGATTTTTCTCCATGTTAAATATCCCTTGTCCCTAGAATGGATATTTTTTTCTTCCATGTTAAATTCCCCTTGACGCTAGAGTGGCCCATGAGTTTTCCCCATGTTCAATTTCCCTTGACGCTAGAGTGGCCCATGAGTTTTCCCCCATGTTAAATTTCCCTTGACGCTAGAGTGGCCCAAGGGGTTCTGTAATGCTAATTCCCCTTGACGCTAGGGTGGCCCACTTCACTACTAACATACAAGTGTAAAATTAGTCTCGTGAATGTGTGTCCCTTACTTTGATAAAGGGAAATTTATTTTTGATAGTATTGTCGTCACGATGACCTTTGAAATATACCGTAAGGAAAACAACGACATGAAGCCAAACTCACGCAGTGGCATCGACACAATTGTTTATTGCTTGGTCTTGATATGAATTGATACATTAGCTGTTTTCAGACCCTTGGTTCTCAAAAATTTCACTTAACTTTCAAGAAAAGCTTACTTAAAAATAAAAAAGAAATCTGAAAAGATAATTCCAGGCCATGAAGAGAATTTGACAAAAAATGATTTTGATAATAATGTATATTTTTATTTTTAAGAACTATTCATGAAAATACCGCAATGACCGACTATGCCGTGTCTACTCGTTTTCATAATACAGATGATATTAACCACTTTCATGTAAAACAAAATCCAAAACGTATTTAACTAAATTGCCGCATATCCATAAATCATTTTTGCTGCTAAAACTACCTCGATGTGAGAGATCTATTACCCGTAGCTTTGACAGGCAGGTGTAACAAGATAACATGGTGGGATTTCCGGATTCACAACATAACACTTTTGACGATGATATAAATACAATGTTTAATAATGAATGATTTTAATGAGCAATTAATTATGAATATGTGCGCGTATATATAATCCAAATATTGGATTAATTAACATAAGAACGCACAGACTTAATAATGAAAAATGCAAATAAATTACTTTACAAAAAACAAAGACAAGGCGTGAATGGTTCACAAAGATTTCACAATGAAAAGATGGATATAGTTTACTCAGCTAGTAAACAATGTAGAATTTTACTCGTGTAGTAAAATGAATTCACTCAGGTAGTGAAATTATGGTGACGAAAAGGGACAGATATACAACTTATCTTTACATTCCCACAAGATACAATGGGTTTAACGAACCCCAAAATTAGCCAACGGCTAATTGATTATATGTAAGGAGATACACTCCGTCATCAGCACACTTTATTTCAGCTCCACGGCCGCTACAGTTCAGCTTCACGGCTGCTACGGTTAATTCCTGTGGTTGGCTTTACAGCTTGCACCACGTCGACCCCGATCATTCTGATAACTTTGAACGCTTGGGTCACGCTGGTCACTCTAGACACCCTAGATACTCTGGACACTCCAGACAGCTCTACACTCCGGACACTCCGAACAGCTGAAAATACATCCAATACCGTGTACTATACACTATACGGGCATAGAAAAACGTAATGACGTTATACACGGTAAGTTATACCGATTACATTATCGGCACGATAATTACAAAATAACAGTTTTCAGAAATAAACCTAACCCTGCTTGATAAGAATCCTACTGTAATAAACATTTCTTAAAAATGTAGCTTTATATTACTAATATAAATCCCTTGCTGAGTCGCAAACAAGAATAGAAATACATGCATTATACTGCATAAACCAAAGCGACATAGCAAACATACAAAAATAAGCATGGTGGTACAATAGTTATATCTTATACACAAGAAATTAATAAACTTACACACCTCTACAGCTGAAGATATGCAAGTCCTTATAGCAGACCGCTGACTGACAAGGCTATTCATAAGGAAAAGAGATTTACCTACGGTGAGGTATTTATACACAGATATCGTTTGTGCACTGAAGGCATTCGGTTCTTCCCATCGAAAGCACATCGCACGTGCGGCATAGGATGAACTGAACTCACTATTTCGAAATACAACACAATATATACATAAATCACCCTCGGGTATCGTTGTACACGAAAAACGAAACCCGAGTACATGTATTTAATAAATGAAAGAATTTATACAATTCTGTGACAGCATGCTGCCTTGATACTTTGGAAATGGTTCGCATCTTGCTCGCAAAGTGACTGGTCAGTTGTCCCTGGAATCCATGATAGCCAATTTATACATTTTATATCTCATCCTGCTTACAAATACTTCATTTGCTTAGCTTTACTTTCTCATATGACGCGCATGCTATGGCGTTTCTTTGACCTATTTCATGGTGTTGATAGTTACTTGTGAAATATAGCTGATGAAGTTATATTAGGTAACTGCGTCATATCAGTACAACACAATACGTAAAAGTGCAATGTCAGCAGCGCTGAATTAAATTTCGATCCATTATCAGGCTAGAGCGATGTGATTTTCGAAAAAAACGTTTTTTTAAAAAAAGGGTTCGTGTCTTTCGTATTGAGAAAAAATATAGTTCTAATATATACATTGATTTAAAATGAAATATACAATGTTTATAAATTGAACGATTTCAATCTTTAGCTCGAAAAAGTCAGGAGTTATTCAAATGGTTAACAAATTTCATCTTAAGTGAGCGCTTATTTAAGATCCTCCATTGACATCAGAATTTCAATAAAATATGTAGCGTACATATTACAGGATGTCGTTTGCGTAGTGTAAGTGTTAAAGTACGTAGCGTACATATTACAGGATGTAGTTTGCGTAGTGTAATTGTTAAAGTACGTAGCGTACATATTACAGGATGTAGTTTGCGTAATGTAAGTGTTAAAGTACGTAGCTTACATATTACAGGATGTCGTTTGCGTAGTGTAAGTGTTAAAGTACGTAGCGTACATATTACAGTATGTAGTTTGCGTAATGTAAGTGTTAAAGTACGTAGCTTACATATTACAGGATGTCGTTTGCGTAGTGTAAGTGTTAAAGTACGTAGCGTACATATTACAGTATGTAGTTTGCGTAGTGTAAGTGTTAAAGTACGTAGCTTACATATTACAGGATGTCGTTTGCGTAATGTAAGTGTTAAAGTACGTAGCTTACATATTACAGTATGTAGTTTGCGTAGTGTAAGTGTTAAAGTACGTAGCGTACATATTACAGGATGTAGTTTGCGTAGTGTAATTGTTAAAGTACGTAGCGTACATATTACAGGATGTAGTTTGCGTAATGTAAGTGTTAAAGTACGTAGCTTACATATTACAGGATGTCGTTTGCGTAGTGTAAGTGTTAAAGTACGTAGCGTACATATTACAGTATGTAGTTTGCGTAATGTAAGTGTTAAAGTACGTAGCTTACATATTACAGGATGTCGTTTGCGTAGTGTAAGTGTTAAAGTACGTAGCGTACATATTACAGTATGTAGTTTGCGTAGTGTAAGTGTTAAAGTACGTAGCTTACATATTACAGGATGTCGTTTGCGTAATGTAAGTGTTAAAGTACGTAGCTTACATATTACAGTATGTAGTTTGCGTAGTGTAAGTGTTAAAGTACGTAGCGTACATATTACAGGATGTAGTTTGCGTAATGTAAGTGTTAAAGTACGTAGCGTACATATTACAGGATGTCGTTTGCGTAATGTAAGTGTTAAAGTACGTAGCTTACATATTACAGTATGTAGTTTGCGTAGTGTAAGTGTTAAAGTACGTAGCGTACATATTACAGGATGTAGTTTGCGTAATGTAAGTGTTAAAGTACGTAGCGTACATATTACAGTATGTAGTTTGCGTAGTGTAAGTGTTAAAGTACGTAGCTTACATATTACAGGATGTCGTTTGCGTAATGTAAGTGTTAAAGTACGTAGCTTACATATTACAGGATGTAGTTTGTGTAGTGTAAGTGTTAAAGTACGTAGCGTACATATTACAGTATGTAGCGTACATGTGGGAGAAGGTAGCTTACATAGCGTACAAATTACGGCGTTGTGTACATATTGCAGAATGTAGCATAAATATTACAGTGTGTAGCGTACATGTTACAATATATGGCGTTCATGTCACAGTGTGTAGTTTATATATTACAGTACGTATCATTATTACAGTATGTAGCGTACATATTATAGTATGTTGCGTCCATGTTAGAGTGTTTAACGTATATATTGCAGTGTGTTGTGAGTATACTGCGGTAATTAATCTTAATTATGACTGTAAATTCAACGAAATTCAACCACTTATATGAAAATTATTCGGAAAAAATCACTTGTTTTCTTTGTACTTAATCACATATTAATCAGTTTGCAAAATCCTTCAGACTGGAAATTAATAAATTAAACAGTTTACTCTTTACGTACTCGTGAAAAAGGTAAGTTTGTAAGCTAAGACGAAAACCAATAATAAAGCTATAAAGTAGGTGGGCCTAAAGTGATTGCTTTTAAAAATCTCATTTTCTCTTCAAATGTCTTAAATAATTCTTACAAAATACAAATGGAATATTCTAATATTTAATTGCTATAATTTCTTGAAGGAATGTAGTAAGTATGATATTTGTTACTGTATGTAGAAAGGAACACTTGAGATGTTGATAATTAACTTGGGAAAGTGCTGATGATTAATTTGGGAATGAAGTTGATAATTTGGGAAATGCATTTATAAATAACTTGTGAAAGGTGTTGATAATTAATCTGGCAAAGGTATTTATAACTAATTTGGGAACGATTCTGATAATTAATTTGGGAAAGGTGTTGATAATTAATTTGGGAAAGATGCTGATAATTAGTTCGGGAAGGCGTTGAAAATTAATTTGGGAAATATGTTTTTATCTCTAATAACATAAACTCTTAAACGTGGAAAGTTCCTTTAATGGTAAACATTAAATAACAGATATAATGTTGGGGCAGATTTATTGTATTATGCAAGGGTCCGTCAATCTGTAAATTATATGTGATAAGAGTTACCATTAAATTCCCAAAAGACATTCAGGAAAAACTTTGCAAAAAGAAATTATTTTCTTAAAGGTATGAACGGTTGCAGAATATACTATCATGATGAAATATACATATTATTAGAAACTAAGGAACTAAAGAAATAGAAAATGTAATCTAACCTAACAAGTCAGTTGTTCACTGACTCAACATTTTGCCTTATTATAAAAACTACCCAAAAAAATCATAATCTAATATTGTTTCTGAAGAAATTATGTTATGGAATTCCTGCGACAAAACCTATTCTAGCAAAGACTCTAATTTCAAACTGGATCACACACACACACACACACACACACACTCGAATATAACATGTAATATGAATGGTACACACACATGTAAATATACTAGTAATAACGTAGTCATATTTTGAAAATAGTTTTAAATTGTTTATATACATCCTTGAAAATTTATTTATATCTCTAAATCCCGTTTTATTCTTCTTCTTCTTCTTCTTCTTATTATTATTATTATTATTATTGGTGGTGGTGGTTGTGGTGATCTATTTTACACTTATTATCTTATACAATTTTTAAAAAATACATATGCATGTACATATATCTATTATATAGTATATTTTTCCTCCATATCATTATTTATGTTTCCTGATCTTTTCTGTCTACACGTCTTCCCTTCTCTCCCTTTTCTTCCTTGCACACATACCATAACTATATAAAGCTTTCAGTACTGTATATATTTTGTTTTCAGCTCCAAAAATAACATGAATTTCTACAGTTATATAAAAAGAGATGCTACACACACACACACACACACACACACACACACACACACACACATACACACACACACACACACACACACACACACACACACATACACACACACACACACACCCGGTTTTAGTTCTTACTCGTTTTCTCTTTCCCAATGTTATTTTTTTTCCTTTTCTTATGACAACAAAAGAACTCCATGTAAGGTTAATTCATCTTTAAATATGAACTGTGTCAGCATAATTTCATAGATGTTATTACGTGTATAGAACAACATACTTTTAAGAAAGAATTTATAAGATTGTACGTCTAATGACGTTAGAAGTGATATTGCAGTTTTGCACAATGAGGGTCTCCATTTATAGCTACTAATAAAACCTATTCATAAATATTCAGTAAAAAAGAAAACAACTTGGAAGATAACAATTTGATCTCCGCTCAATTTACCGTCACGCATATCTGCTGAGCATTCAAACATACCACTCATTTCAAGACGTTATTGTTGTCACGTACACGTTTTCTTACCTGGACTTTTAGAGGCTGAATTGACATAGAAAGACTTTCAGACTCAAACCATGTGGTATGTATTAACCTTTGTTAGTCTGGATATTGCAGTGCACTGGTTACAAGTCATGTCAAGGCAGTGTACACGTTAACCTTTGTTAGTCTGGATATTGCAGTGCACTGGTTACAAGTCATGTCAAGGCAGTGTACACGTTAACCTTTGTTAGTGTGGATATGCAATGCACTGGTTACAAGTCATGTCAAGGCAGTGTACACGTTAACCTTTGTTAGTCTGGATATGCAATGCACTGGTTACAAGTCATGTCAAGGCAGTGTACACGTTAACCTTTGTTAGTCTGGATATGCAATGCACTGGTAACAAGTCATGTCAAGGCAGTGTACACGTTCTTTTGTAGTGACTACAATGTAAAGGTTGCCAAGTTAACGCGTATAAAACTCGTAAGGCAAGGTCGATTACAGTTATTGACTTTCTATATCCCCCTCCACCTCTAACAGCCCGAGGTTCTTCTTGTTTCAGTGAGTCTCTTCCTCCGTAATCGTTTATTTTATGTACATTTCTAGAACTGTAACATCTCTATGCCTGATATTTTGTTGTACTTCAAGCTTATATTTATTTGGAAGGGTTTAAATTCCCAAGCTTTTGTGAAGTTCATTTTACATTTTGCGAACATTACCTTTTGTTGGCACCATATAGCCACTATTGTGATGACTTGCCGAAAAAGTCATGCCATTAGACCAGTCCACAAGGATTCTAACATTAATTTGTCCATATTATCACAATTGGGATAGCGTACTGTTAAACCCAATAAATAAAGAATATATATATATATATATATATATATATATATATATATATATATATATATATATATATATATATATATATATATATATATATATATATATATATATATTTGCCCTTTAAACGGAGTTAAGAGTGACTACGGGCAATTGTATATTGACTGAGTGATAGAACTCCTCCCGTCCCTGCCGAGTGTGTCCGTTACAAAATGTACTTCTGTGCCTTTTGTGGCTATTCTCAATCTCCTTTGCAAATTAATACGTTGATTGTCTACATCTTTTAATTTCTATTTTTATTTACATTGAATAAGTCAATATAAGACACACTTATGATTTAAACATGAAAGTTGGTTTTCCTGAAGAAAGCAGAGCACTGCAAACACATGATTAGTTTTTGATCACTGAACACTCAGCAATTCACATACCGGCGAATGGAACTTAGTGTGGAATAGAAACTATGTGAAATGACGAACCAACAAGAGGTAATTAAAATATAATAATATACAAGCGAATATTCTCAAGTCTTTTCATGGATTTTTGACCGTATCTTGCTACGATGAGAGAGAGAGAGAGAGAGAGAGAGAGCAGCTTTTCGACATTTTCATATTTAATTAATAACAATAATCAATTTGTAGAAAATTATAATAGGCTTAAGAAACAACAACAAGACATTCAATACCTTACATTATGTGTGCCTCGTTTACGTTGAGAACAAGATAGGTGAATTTGTTTTAGAACCACGAATTAGCTATCAAATAATATGCAAACATACATTCACAGATAGATACCCACCTCTCCAATCTGGACTCCTGTAAATAGGAAATTTCCTATTTTAAACCCAATTACACAATAATCAACGTATCAACTACTTTGAATGCAACATCAAAACAGTATGACAATAAATCACGTAGGAGGATTATCGTGTGACGCAGAGCATATGTCTTACATGACTTGTGTTTCAACGAACTATGTACAACAGTGTTTGGGTATGTTGAATCAGACGTTTCCATAGGGAACACGCCCTTTCAGAAGAAGCCCTTCGCTTGTTGGGACTAAATAGCCATCATCAACATTTCGTTACTCCTGTTACAAATTGATTGAGTGGAAAGAACCGAATACAAAAGCAAAGAAAGAGGCACAGAATGGGTAAAATACTTAAAACAGGAGGTCAAAATTTTGGCATATAAATGACATTCTTTTGAAAAGACGAAGACCTCGTTTAAAATGTCTGCGAGGACACATTTTACAGTAAACTGGTTTCCTCTTGCCGCCTCTTATAAAATCCAGGAGGTCGCTTCAGGATCATTCTATATCCCGAGGACCGTGGGGGACGGCGGGGAAAGATGTATTTTACATCCTCAGAACCCCGGGGAAGGTAGGGGCGAGAGGTATTTTATATCCCCATGACCGTGGGGAGGGTTTTGGCATGAAGTATCCTTCACCCCCAGTACTGTGGGGGAGGGTGGGGCACGATATATATAAACACAATACTTTAATATACATTTAAGCCAGTTTTGTGCATTTGCTGTTGTTGTTGTTGTAGTTGTAGGGTTTAACGCCATTTTTCAGCACACGATAGGCTATACATGGCGGCCAGTATTAATGGCTGAATCCGAGACTCGAACCCACGCAGACAGAGGTGAGATGGCAGTGATCCGTAACGGAGAGCGCTTTAGACCACTCGGCCACTCGGGCCCCGCATTTGCTGTTAATTGTAAGTATACTGAACGAACGTTCCGTAAACAAGTAATACACATATACGTTAAAAGTTTTGGCTTTTACTTCTTCATAATTACGAAGGACGTTCAAATTTTTGTTCTTTGAAAGCAACGAATTAAAATCCACCAAGGTTTAGTAAAAATGCTGATTATATTCAGTCACATAAATCACTTTTCTATCTAAACCAGTCACTAAAACACGTTTGGTCGTCTGATTTAAACCCGGAACATGCGATCAAAGAGGCAGAGAGTGAAATCCCAGACTGTGATGTGATGTGATGTGATTTTGATTTTTAACGTAGCTTTAACAATTTTTCAGTCATGTCGCTACGATGTCTGCAATATGGCAGTTTATAGTGATGTTTAGCACTGGGGCATCATGCCGCAGACATGTAGCATGATGTCCCACCCAGTCACATTATCCTGACACCAGGCCGAGCAGTCCTAACACTAACCTCTTAATGCTGAACGCCAAGCAAGGCAGCTATTAGTACCATTTTTGTAAGTCTCTGGTATGACTCGGCCGGGGATCGAACCCACGACCTTCCGCATCCGAGGCGGACGCTCTAACCACTAGGCCACCGGAGCGGTTCCCAAATTGTATGAGCAACTGTTTTCTTTTAGTGTGTGTGTGTGTGTGTGTGTGTGTGTGTGTGTGTTTTAATTCAGCACCTGAATATACGGAAAGTTGCGTTTACATTGTTCTTACTTGTAAGAAGGATGATCAAAGTAAGTTATTAGATTAGTTTACACTTCTACCATATCACTAAAATATAACGGCATGCGTGACTGAGGACTCCATTATTTTCGCTGAAATATAACGGCATGCGTGACTGAGGACTCCATTCTTTATGCTAAAATACAACGGCACGCGTGACTGAGGACTTCATTCGTTTTGCTGAAATATAACGTCATGCGTGACTGAGAACTCCATTCTTTTTGCTAAAATATAACAGCATTCGTGACTGAGGACTCCATTCGTTTTGCTAAGATATAACAGCATGCGTGACTGAGGACTCCATTCTATTTGCTAAAATATAACAGCATGCGTGACTGAGGACTCCATTCTTTTTGCTAAAGTATAACAGCATGTATGTGGATTCGATTATTTTCACGTTTCTCTGTGAATCTGCATCATTTCCCTTGGGTTTTCTGCGGAAGTCACGTGGTGTAAAACTTATTAGTTGTGATTCTTTTACTGATATCCGTCCTGAAAGTGTTACAAGTCAATAGATTACATAACTTACAGTAACAAATCTTTATCTAGCTGCTGCTCGTTTTGAAATTTTATTAAAGATAGACTGTCATATTTCAGAAAAAATCTAATGTTTCCTCTTCTTCTCCTTCAGAAAAGATTTTCTAGCTTTTGTCCAAAGTGTCAAATTTTTCCGGGTAAAATATAATCCTGTTTTCCCTCTTTAAGGTAACTTATCCCGACATCCAGTGAGTCCTCAATGCTCTAAGTGTTCAATGACTGTAGACTCGATGAAGATCAGTCACGTTAATATGCGCTGATTACTTTTGAATCGAGTGTATCCATTTAAGGTCGGGTTGGGTGGCGCAGCCTTTTAAATTAAACCCCATCCTTTGGTAACCCTAAAATAAAATTATCATCATTTAGTTGCTATGTGTAGACACTGATGTGGTGGTGGTGGTGGTTGTAGTGGTAATTAAAACTACTCAAAAGTTAGTTTATGACAGGAAAATATAATCAAGAAGGTTTTCGTGAAATTCGTTTCAAGCATTAAACATCCAGAACAATTAGTGCTCATTCGATGTCACATGTTTTGCGACGACAGCAGGAAATATGAATGCTTCAGAACCGCGAATAAATCACAAAAGTACATAAATTTGGTGAATTAAGCAGGAAAATATTGACACTTTAGATAAAACATCCACTCTTCTGAGCAGCAAGGAGAGAAATGCATGAAACTATTTTGCCAAAGTTCACGCTGAATGTACGAAGAAGAATTTTGATTTTACTGTTGCTCTACTGATTTGTTCATATCGCCAGGATTGTGCTGACGTACTGTTGAGCCCTATATTACACATAGCTATTGTTTTATCATACTTCTAGGATATGGACGGCCATTTTTGTTGGCGTTAGGGGCCACATTGTATTTTTTTTTTCTCACTCACGGGGACCTATTCGATGGCCGAAGTGGTTTGAGCGTCTGCCTCTGACACGGGAGGTCGAGGGTTCGAACACCAGCCGAGTCAAACCAAATAGTTCAAATGATCATTTTGGGGATCATAATATTTATGGCTAGAAATTGTGTCATTATTATTATTATCGAAATGCACGGAGAAATTGTGTTATTGTCTTCATCAGGAAATGCTGCTTATGGCAAATACGGGCCTTCCAACAATTTCTTAAAAACTACTGTCAATGTTATTTATAACTGATTAGAATCCAGTTTTTCTTCAGATACCATATGCAGAAAAAACAGGTCAAGCTAAAGTTTTATACAAAAACTTTTTCTTGCCACAAAGTGGATTATTCATAAGTGTTGGTGGCATTTCATTTTTGCTACATGCATACGCCACTTTTCTGTACAATGCATGAAAGTCTGTGGACAAAAAGGTACACAATTTTTTTATTATAAGTTATTCTTTCACACACCCACTGTTAAATGTTGCAGATACTTAATTGAAAGAAATGAGATATCATTATTACCATAATATTTAGTCATTTCTTCACCGATTACCATCCCCACCCACCTGCAATGAATCTTATTATTACCAATAGACCTTAAAACTGATGTGTACAAATCGGTGAAACACAAGCCAGTGTTTGTTTTACCCGATAATGCTGACACGTGCTTTACGGTCATACTGATTTTGATGTTATGTAAATTGTAATTTACGCTTGGATTGTTTGTTAGCCGGTTTTGAAATAGGAGATTTCAAGTTCAAAGAAATACGTCTTCTACCACATCAAACCCAATGGCTGTCCTTGCGTGGTGGCTCGGTACAATCAACAGTTTCTCACTGCCTGTGAGGTACAGAAGCAAAGCAACATTTCCGTGCAGAAAAGACAGCCCATTTCGTGTTTACAAAAGAAAAGCAGTACGTCAACAGTAAAAGGATCTAGCTGATACAGCAATAAAAGCAACGTGCGATACACTCACCTTTTGATGTCGTAACCGTTTAACCCACACTTTTTTCTTTACACTGTGTGGAAAACTGGCCGCAAAGTCTGTAGTTTTTGCGAGAAAGAACGCCTTGAGCATGATCTTGCACATATAAATTTAAATTGTGATTACAATTAAATTTTAACACTTTGTACCAAGAAGCAACTTTTATTTTTGAAAAGAGAAGATGGGCTATACTTGATTTTAAAAAAATGTGATATCAATGAAATCGAGAGTTAACTAGTATTTAAGCAATAAGATCAATAGAAATTGCACTTTTCCAAAACTTTGTGTATGCATTCTTAAAAAGTAGACTACTGTACTGAGAAATATGTATGCATCAATATGACCAAACAGGAATGTTTCCACCTTGTATAACTTGTATGATGCCTGTTGAGCTTGCAATCGGAATCCTTCCCTCCTATGTAGCTCTACGGTCTCATCCAGATTCTAGCGCGATTCGAAAATCTGGTACTAGACTTTCCATTCAGTGTTTGTGTGTGCGTGGGTTTGTTTTACATTTTTATTTTTTATTTTTAACGTAGCTTTAACAATTTTAGACATTGCTACGATGTCAGCAGTGTGGCAGTTTATTGATAATTTCGATATGCCCGCTACGATAGACTACGTTTGGTTCAGGTGGGTGAAAACATTCGGTTTACTCGGGTCTTATCCTTCGTCCTGGCTTATAAGTGTCTAATTTCGTCGTCATAGAATTTCTCAAATCGAATCTTGGAAAATCTTTCCGCATATTATTGGTTATAAATATTTTTTAAAAACAGCAGTATAAATGGATTTTTTTTTCGCTATAAAAGACAAAGGTCTAAAAACTGAGTCAATCACCTACTCGAATGAGTCAGATAGCGGTGTTTGATTGGTTGAATGTCAGGATGATGTCATGTCGAAATGATCATTAGTGTTGTCTAGCACTGAGGCGTCATGCCGCAGACATGTCCCACCCAGTAATATTATCCTGACACCAGGCCGACCAGTCCTAATACTAACCTCTTAAAGCTGAGTGCCAAGCAAGGCATCTGCAAGTAACAGTTTTATAAGTCTTTGGTATGACTGGGCCAAGGTTCGAACCCGTAATCTCCCGCATCCAAGGCGGACGCTCTAACCAATTAACGTGTGCAAAAATCTGCTGCAACCGGAAGGAACAGTTTAGACTCGAAGGTTAAGGCATTTTATTAGTTATTTGGCAAACGTATGCACACATCAAATCTTGGATTAACCGTTTTTCTTACGTTGTAAATCACTAATTACCTGAAATATATAACACAAATCTACAAAATACTTTTTGCACACATATAAATAGTCCGATAAATCAAACCCTCAAATCTGTGTCTATACTGATAGGCGATATGTGCCTAAATCGCCAGTCAGTGTCAATATAGGTGTGGGGCTGATCGGGCCACTGTATTTTTAGCAACACGTGCGATACTATTGTCCGAGTACGGCTAACTACAACACTGCACACGCGTTAAACCAGGTAGAAACCATTCTAATGTTGTAAAACTACAGTCGGTCAATTAAATTATCTAAGCATGTTTATCTGAGACAAAAAGTAAGTCTCTGATGCTCAGCCTACCTCTATTGAATGTTTTTATAAGATACCCTTTTCTCACGAAAATCAAATGTGAATATTCATTATTTCATAAATCTCAATTTAATTTTCTATATAAACGATAAATCTTATTGTGTGCATAATCTAACACGTCAAGTTACTGCATGAATAGTTCCACGAAGCTGCTCCAAGGGGCATAACTAACCATTTTAATACTTTAATGTTTTGTTAATATTTTTAAACAAATACAAAGTAATGTGCAATAGGAACATCTTTGGGGTTTTGTTGTCTAGTCATGAAGAAACGAAATTACGAATGACATTCCGATTGCTCATAACACCTTTCTCGACGTAGTCAAGCATGTGTGCGTGCATGTATGTAAATTTCGCATCCATGCACAATGATATTGTTCATGTTTTAGAAAGAAAAAAAACCACGTATATTTTAATGGAGGTGTAAGATCTGCTAACTTGCTTAGGAAGTGAAAAATTATTTTTCCTTGGCAACATGTTATATCACAGGGATGAAATATTACACACAGCAACACTCACCAAACGCACGCGCGCAAACACACAATAAATACACAGCTGAGGTAGGGAAGAAAGCTTATTCTAAATTGCACCTTTTAATCTTTTAAATGCCTTTTCTTTATGCATGCTTGCATCTGTGATACCTAAAGGTAGAAATACACAAGTATGACATACCTCACTTTACAAAACGTCAATTGTGTGAATTTAATAAGTATGTAATGTCTGTTGTGTGAATTTAATAAGTGTGCAACGTCTATTTTATGAATTTAATATGCGCGCAACGTTTATTATGTGAATTTAATAAGTATGCAACGTCTATTGTTTACATTTAATAAGTATGCAATGTCTATTATGTGAATTTAATAAATATGCAATGCTATTATGTGAATTTAATAAGTGTGGAACGTCTATTGTGCGAAATTAATAAATGCAACGTCTATTGTTTGAATTTAGTACGTGTGCAATGTCTATTATGTGAATTTAATAAGTATGGAACGTCTATTGTGCGAAATTAATAAATGCAGCGTCCATTGTTTGAATTTAGTACGTGTGCAATGTCTATTATGTGAATTTAATAAGTATGCAACGTCTAGTGTGTGAAATTAATACGTGTACAATGTCTGTTATGCGAATTTAATAACTATGCAACGTCTATTATGTGAATTTAATAAGTATGCAACGTCTATTGTGTGAATTTAATAAGTGTGCAACGTCTAATATGTGAATTTACTACGTGTGCAACGTCTATTGTGTAAATTTAATAAGTGTCCAACGTCTATTGTTGTGGGATATTAATACGAGCGCAACGTCTATTGTGCGAATTTAATAAGTGTCCAACGTCTATTGTTGTGGGAAATTAATACGTGTGCAATGTCTATTATGTGAATTTGATAAGTATGCAACGTCTCTTGTGTGAAATTAATAAGTATGCAACGTCTATTCTGTGAATTTAATACATATGCAGCGTCTATTGTGTGAATTTAATAAGTATGCAACGTCTACTGTGTTGATTTAATACGTGTGCGATGTCTATTATGTGAATTTAATAAGTCTGCAACGTATATTGTGTGAATTTACTACGTGTGCAACGTCTATTGTGCGAATTTAATAAGTGTCCAACGTTTATTTTTTTGGGAAATTAATACGAGTACAACGTCTATTGTGTGAATTTAATAAGTGTCCAACGTTTATTTTTGTGGGAAATTAATACGAGTGCAACGTCTATTGTGTGAATTTAATAGGAGTGCAAAGTTTATTCTGTGAATTAAATAGAGTTGCAATAATCTTAAAATCCCATCTTTTTGTTTTAAAATAACTGTGGTCAATAAAGTGTGAGTGCAAGCTTCTGGAATACCCCCTCCCTCTTAACCCCTTTATTACCCCTTTAAACATGAAGTGTCTGCCTTAAACGAGTCGTAATAGCATGCAGGCCATGCATACAGGAAGCGATTATCGCCCTTTTGTACCACTCCCTTCTCAACGCATAAAGTGTGTACACAGAACGAGGTGTACAAGGGCCCTTTTATCCCCCTTCCCTCCTCATAATATAAATTGTATGCAATACATATTAGTGTTGCAGTCCTTAGAAAACATTCTAAATGCACTTAGTTTTTATATTAAGGAGAGTGCAATAGCCATTGAAACCTCATACAGTTTAAAAGTCAAGGTATGTCTATGTACTTAAAGTAGAAAGGCAACAGCCTTGTAGATACTATTATCGTTTATTTCGTGGCATTGTCTGTAAGGATTCTATCTTGTGTCGGTGATGCATCGAATATTCTCTGCGTAATCGTCATTAAATCTACTTCTGCAAAATTAAGATTTTGTTTTAAAAATGTTGTACGTACTTTAGAATCAGTTTTAAGTAAAAATTGTATTCAGTTCCTAAATCGGCTATAAAAATACTTATCTCTACCATTTTCTATGTTTCTGAGTTAAAATCAGCAAGAATTCCACAATTAAGCAAGACGATAGAATTGTGTAAAAAGTTTCAGTTTGCTCCATGTTGTCAACATCAAAGTTTTCTCGACCTCGTTATCCATAACCAATGGCAGAATCACAAGCTATTGTCTAGCGTCAGCCATTACACGATGTTAATCACACTGATCAAAGCCCTCATTACCCATAACCAATGGCAGAATCACATGCTGTTGTCTAGCGTCAGCCATTACACGATGCTAATCACACTGATCAAAGCCCTCATTACCCATAACCAATGGCAGAATCACAAGCTATTGTCTAACGTCAGCCATTACACGATGTTAATCACACTGATCAAAGCCCTAATTACCCACAGCCAATGATAGAACCACCAGAGTCTAGCGTCAGAACTTGCAATATGATACGTTCGACACAAACGTGTGAGCAATATATTACAGAGTCACACATAGTTGACTAAGAGAATAAATAGCAACATTGAACTTTAATAATTCATAAAATATTGGTGGATTTTAGGTGTAATTTTGAAATTAGCTGCATTTTACTTACAATAAAGAATCGGTAACATTGCACGTTTTTCACAATTTGTACATATTTTTACGCAGATGAATAAGGATGATACTTAGAGCAAATATTGAAACTGCTAATTGGTCTGTGGTCCACTGGGATCACCGTTAACTGGTCAATGGTCCATCGGGATGACCAATAAAAAATAATTAACCTCTTGCCTATGACTAAACCCAACTTACTTTGCAAATCTTTATTATTTTTTTTTTATAATCTATTCATGGGTGGTGCGAGGTTTGAGCCTGACGTCCCGCTCGCCAAAGGAAAGTGAAGCTACTCTCACAGTTTCTTTTTTCCAAGTGTAGTGATCGCCGCGGACCACTGTCTGGCTCTGCTGGACAGGAGGTTACTTGCATGTGGCATCCCCTACACTATTGTGTACACAGCATCACTTTCATGTGGGTCCTCTGTTTTCACAGAGCATGTTGTGTTGCGCGGCCGAGTACCCGATGGTATAAATGGGTGGGCAGACTGGGCTCGTTAGCCTTGGGAGGCAACGAGTCTAAGAGAAGAAAATCTCTGAATCCAAGCCCGGGCAGATAGAGCTCGTTAGCCTTGTCAGGCAGTTCGTCTAGGACAAGGAAACGCTGATTCGAAATCCACCAAGTCCCATCCATTGAATGATGGTTCCGCTGCCTTGTGGATATCTTCGGGAGAAGGAAAGGCTACGGGAGTAAACCCAGACAGAAGACGGATGGGTGTCAAATATGACTTCCTTCCTGGCAATTCCTGCATCCGAACTGGTGCCAAATGTCATGCTAGCATTCCTTTGGACCCCACCAGCAAGGAAGAGATCCTGACGTTTGGGCAGCCCAGGATTTTCATAATCCACGTCTAGGCTTGCGCCCTGAAGAAGCCACTGCATCCTCGCTTCTGAGTGAGGAAACAACACGGAAGCTGGCAGTCTACGGGTCATACGTCCGACCCTATTGGCGTAGGGAAGGAGCGCCACGGGTCAGCTTCGACGGTGGTAGGGATCATAGTCTGCCACTGGTGGACTACCGCCCGCCTCAAACTGGGCAGCCCCCGGTTAGTAAGGTGTTGACCCGCTAACGTCTGCCTGATCCAGTGGGTGTCTGCAGCTTAGTGTGTTGCTTAGCATGACCAGCAGACGGAAATTCAACACCAGATAAAAGAAAGAAGAAACCAAAAAAGAAGACTCCAGCTCTTCGATTCGCAAGCTGAAACGTGAGCACCTTGTGCACAGGCATCTCTGACGACCTCAAGGAGGTGGACGACACCAGAAAGATGGCCATCATTGACAGAGAGCTCACCAGACTAAATGTCACCATAGCTGCCCTCCAGGAAACCAGGCTCGCCTCAAGTGGCTCCCTCAGAGAGGAACACTACACCTTCTTCTGGAAGGGTCGAGAACCTGAGGATTTCCGCCAGCACGGACGGGCTTCGCCATCAAAAACACACTCCTCGGTTGAGCCTCCATCAGGGGGCACTGAGCGTCTCTTGTCCATCCGCCTTGCCACTCGTGCAGGTCCTGTCAACATCCTCAGTGTCTACGCCCCCACCCTCACGTCTTTAGAAGACACAAATGATCAGTTATATGGGTATCTCGACGAACAGATCAAAGGATTCCCCAAAGACGAGCCATTAAATCTTCCTCGGCGATTTTAATTCCAGAGTAGGTGCGGACCACGAGTCATGGCCTTCCTGCCTCGGACATCATGGCACTAGAAAGACCAAAGAAAACAATCAGAAACTGAACTGATGAAGCTGTGCACCTACCATGATCTATGCGTTACAAACACCTTCGTCAAGTGTAAGCCACAATATAAAGTGTCATGGAAACACTCCAGGTCTCATCGCTGGCACCAGCTTGGCTTGGTCATCACCATGCACTCTGCCCTGAACAGCGTCCTCTCCACCAGAAGTTACCACAGTGCAGACAGTGACTCCGACCACGCCCTCGTAACCATCAGGTTACGTCTACAGCCACAAACACTGAACTGCTCAAAACCAAACGTTCGCCCTTGCATCAACACTGCGTAGATGTCGGTCCCTTTGAAGGTGGAGGAGAATGTGTCCACCCTGGACCAGGCTCTCCAGGACCTGCCAGAGCGCGATTCCACAGCCAAGTGAAATTCCATGAAGGGTGCCATCTACAGCACAAACATATCCACGTTTGGCAAGAAGGAAAGACTCAGCCAGGATTAGTTCAACGCACGCCTTTCAAGGATGGAACCAATAATCAAAGACAAACGAAAAGACTTCATAGCTTACAAAATATGCTCCAATGAACGGACGCTTGCTGCCCTCAGAAGTGCCCAAAGCATCACCCAACGCATCGCTAAACAGTGCTCAAACGAGTACTGACAGCAACTGTGTGAAGGAATCCAGCGCAATACCGAGTATGGAAACATCAAAAATATGTACAGTGGCATCAAGAAGGCTCTAGGTTATACAGTGAAAGGGGTCGCCCCTTGAAATCTCTGACGGGAGAGAAGATCAAAGACCGTGAGAAACTGATGGCCAGATAGGTGGAGCACTACTCAGAGCTGTACTTAGCAGCAAGCAGACACTGCCCACCATGGAGGATCTCGACAAAGTGCCCACCTTAGAGGAGCTCAGCAATTAATCGACTCCCTCCCAAACGACAGACCACCAGGTGTCGACAGCATTCAGCTTGAAGCTATCAAAAATGGGAAACCAACATTGTTTCAGCCGCTGCATGAGCTGCCCTGTCTCTGCTGTGTTGAAGGAGCAGTTCCCCCAAGACATTCGCTACGCTACCGTCGTGTACATCCGCATCATCCTCAATAGGCTGCAGCTGCTACCGAACCGTGTGTACCCGGAATCCCAGTGCGGCTTCAGAGCAGGCAGGTCGACAACATACATGATCTTCTCCCTCCGACAACTCTGAGAGAAGGGCAGAGAACAATGTCAGCCACTCTACATGATGTCCATCGACCTCACCAAGGCTTTCAACCTGGTCAGCAGGAAGGGCCTATATGAAATTCTCAGTAAGATCTGCAGTCACCCAAAACTACTCAGCATGGTAATCTCTTTCCACATCGATATGAAGGGAACAGTCCTGTATCATGGATTCTCCTCAGACTCCTTCCCCATCAACAGCGGCGTGAAGCAGGGCTGCGTGCTGAAACCGACCCTTTTCGGGATCTTCTTCTCCCTGTTCTTGTCTTATGCCTTCGACTCGTCCATTGATGGCGTATATCTGCACACCATTTTAGACGGAGGCTGTTCAACCTGGCACAACTGGCTCGAAGACCAAAGTGAGATCAGTGCCCATCAGGGAGATGCTCTTTGAGGATGACGCGGCTTTTGTGATCCACACCGGGGATGCCCTCCAGATACTGGAAGGCCGTTTCGCTGATGCCTGCAGGAAGTTCGGGCTCACCATCAGCCTGGAAAAGACAAACGTCGGTGTGAAAGATACAACCATTGCCCCTTCCATCAAAATCGACGGTGTCACCCTGGAAGTAGTCAACAACTTTACATACCTTGGGTCAACTATCAGCAACACTCTCTCGCTTAATGTGGAGCTGAACAGAAGAAGTGGAAAGGCAAACAACATCATGGAACGACTAACGAAAATGGTATGGGAAAACAACGCGCTGACAGAACACACCAAGATCTAAGTCTACCAGGTCTGCGTTCTCAGCAACCTCTTATATGGAAGTGAGACCTGTAGCACCTACATGAGGCAAGAGCGCCGGCTCAACTCCTTCCATATACGGCGCTTAAAACACATCCGGAAAAGCAGCTGGCAAGATTAGGTCCACACAGCGAGATCCTGCAGCGTACAAGTATCCTCGATGGCTAAGACTCGACGCATGGAGGATGGGAAGCTGCCTATATCGACAGCTGGATACTGGCACCAGAAGAGTCGGCCGCCCCTCACTTCGTTTCAAGGATGTGTGCAACAGGGACATGAAGGCATGCGACATTTCTCCCGATGGTTGGCAAGTGCAGGCCGAGGACCGAGGCACCTGGAGACTGACGGTCCTAAAGGGCATAGAGAAATGGAAGGAAAAAACTCAAGACGCAGTCAATGGTCGATTACTTTCGTTACTAAAGGATATGGCATTACTATACCTAAATTTTAGATCTTAAAGGTGCAGAAGTCCGGAACATACTTCGTCATCTTAACATGAACTTGAATCGGGTGCTGTACATTAACAATATTGATAGATCAGTATCGCGTGCCTTTAAAAATATCAGCCTTATAGAATCATGAACTTTATGGAATCAGCTGAACCAGATTATGTTAGATATGCAATGCTCTCAGATATTGTCCAATCAAAACTCTACAGCCTTTAATTGATAGTATTAAGTCAATAAAAATCTGGCATCGAGAAATGAAACCTACAACCCATAATTGAATGCACTCAGTCAGTGATGTGTGGACTAGATGATGTGGAAGATAAAATATCGCTGGATGAAAAAATATCAATAATAAAATAAAATATCTTAGAGCCATTAAATAAGCTGTCAGTGATTACAATGTTTTCAACAGTAACCGGACCCTTTATCATAAAGATCATAATGTACTTAATGCAACAATGATGGCCCTAGGGGGAAAATGGTTGTCAGAAGACTTGCTAGTTGAAGTCCTGGAAGAAAAAATGGAGTATGGATAAGACAATTACTAGAATTCTTGTTTGACCAACATAAGTATTTGCTTGCAGAGCCGGAATCATTATAGCAGTGTGGATTTTGCAGGAGGCAATCATAATACTGTCATCGTTACCGTGTATAAGACTAAGCTTAGATATCATGTCTTCCTATCCTCTCTACTCCTGACGCAGGCTTCCACGCGGACTCGCTTGAGCTTGAGGAGTGAAGCATCAACACGTGCATCCGCGTCAAACATCCCCACTGGGGAAACGTTTGGGGAACCAGAAGAGTTCTGGGTTGGAGATTCGTGATTGGCTAATGTGGTCTTAAACGTCCATTATGATACTAGTTATAGATATGAATCCCACGGGAATCTCGCGCTGGACGCAAGGAGCAGGAATAATAACAAAGTACAATAACCTGGCCAGGTAACTTATAAACGTGTAAAAAAAACCAACTAAATGATTCAACTATTTGTGGTGAAAGTAACAGGAACAATTCGGGAACAGCCTGACAACGCTAGGAATAGCACCGACGGAAGATAAACTGCAGAAAGCAACATTCATCACAACTGCACAAAAGTCTGATAACGTTTGAGATCAAAGGATACAGGATATGTTCCAGTTTTCATTGTGACTCTACTTGATGATATTCAATTTACCCTCTTTCTTTTCCATCTCAGTTCTTCCCACTGTGTCAGCTTTTGGGTATTTAGATTTAAACTGATCAAGGACGAGTAGGTACCTAAATAAAGAGCGGATTTTTAACATGTCCTGTCGAATGATTTATTCAAGTAATAATATTAATACTGCATTTCGCATACTGTCATCACACTTAGCCCATCGCATAGTGAAATGACACTTAGCCCATCGCATGGTAAAATCACACTTAGTCCATCGCATGGTGAAATCACACATAGCCCATCGCATGCTGTTATCACACTTAGTCCATCGCATGCTGAAATCATACTTAGCCCATCGCATGCTGTCATCATACTTAGCCCATCGTATGCTGTCATAATACTTAGTCCATCGCATGGTGAAATCTCACTTAGTCAGTCCCATGCTATCATGACACTTAGCCCATCGCATGTTGAATTTACACTTAGTCCATCGCATATTGTCCGATACATTCTTACCTCATCGCATGCTGACATCATACTTAGTCCATCGCATGTTGAAATCACATTTAGCCCATTGATGCTGGCATGACACTTAACCCATCGCACGCTGTTTTGACACTTTGTCCATATCATACTGTCATGACACTTAGCCCATGGCACGCTGTCATGACACTTAGCCCATCGCGTACAATCGTGACACTTTGTCCATCGCATGCTGTCATGACACTTAGTCCATCGTACGCCGTCATGACACTTAGCCTATCGCATTCTGTCATGACACTTAGCCCATCGCATACTTTCGTGACACTTATCCCATCGCATGCTGCCATCACACGTAGCCCATCGAATGCTGTCATCACAATGGGCCGATCGAATTATATAATCACATTTAGCCGATTGCATTCTGTCATGACACTTAGCCCATCGCAATATGTCATGACACTTAGTCCATCGCATTCTGTCATGACACTTAGTCCATCGCAATCTGTCATGACACTTCGCCCATCGCAAGAGGAGGGAAACTTTACATACAATATATGTCATATTGATGGACAAGATGGTGGCGAATTGTTGTCAGTGATTTTGGACAATGTTTCCTTTATAAGCAGAGTAAATATTGGCAACATTTGGAAATGATCAGGATTCTTGTTAATTCTAGATTTATCATTAGACGCAAGTCCCCATCTAAGTGACCCTGTCTCTTGAAACTCTTATACGCCATCTCTAAAACCTTGATGATAGCATAAGAACATTAAGGAATTGCTGCAGCTGGCTTGTGTAAAGAGGTTTTCATTTTTGAGTACTACGTTCCAGACTAAACTAGAATGAACCGCAAACAATATCACCCATTGATCCTTTTAAAAAGTACCCGTTTATCCTGTCGTTGGTATCTCTTTTACGACATACTGATTGAATTTGTATTTTCCTTGAATTAGTCATAAAAACTTAGTGTGAGTTCTGTGACGCTTGTTTGCAATAAATGCGAGATTACCTATTATGTAGGTATCGTGCCTTATGACGAGTGAAGAGGTTTCTCTTTACAACTGTAAGAATGGAGCAAATAAAGTGTAGAAGCTACAATTAGTGATTCCTGATATGAAATTCTAATTAGAGAAATAATTGATATTCTAAAGTAGGCACCTTTACCTGTCTTATATAAATGTTGTTCTAAAATGTATAAGTAGCCTATATATGATTATTGAATAATATGCACGTTAGTTGTCATCACAAAATTTTCGGACGAAAATGTTCGATCTCTATTGACTTCTACAATAGTACACTGGCACTAAACTGGGTAGCAAAAGGTGGACGACGGGTCTACTCATAACCGGTGGAGAGAAAAAAGGGGGGGGGGGAGGCGGGGTTACGCGCATTTATTGTAATATAGCGCGACATTCCAACTCTTGGTTGGCCTCGCCTTCAGATATCGATGTACTTTAATATTGATTGTGTTATATGCATTTCTCAGGGCATTTTTATCATGGTCTTCCATGGAATATTGTTTGACGCAGAGCGAAATAAAGTGAATAATAATTATTTAATAGTATGTATAGTCTAATTATCAAATATGATAATTATTGCTGAAATAGTTTATACTTGTTCTTTACCAATGAACAATGCAGGTACAAGATATTTATCGTTCCTTGCTTTGCTTACTAATAATCAATCGATATATACATTCGGTGCCAGTACGATTAACGGCTGCATTAATCAATCGATATATACATTCGGTGCTAGTGCGATTTAACGGCTGCATTAATCAATCGATATATACAGTCTGTGCCAGTGCGATTAATGGCTGCATTAATCAATCGATATATACATTCCGTGCCAGTGCGATTTAACGGCTGCATTTATCAATCGATATATACAGTCTGTGCCAGTGCGATTAATGGCTGCATTAATATATCGATATATGCAGTCTGTGCCAGTACGATTAACGGCTGCATTAATCAATCGATATATACATTCTGTACCAGTACGATTAAAGGCTGCACTAATCAATCGATATATACATTCTGAACCAGTACGATTAAAGGCTGCATTAATCAATCAATATATCCATTCTGTGCCAGTACGATTAAAGGCTGCATTAATCAATCGATATATACATTCTGTACCAGTACGATTAAAGGCTGCACTAATCAATCGATATATACATTCTGTACCAGTACGATTAAAGGCTGCACTAATCAATCGATATATACATTCCGTGCCAGTACGATTAACGGCTGCATTAATATATCGCTAAGAAGCAAATCGTACCTAAATTTTACAAAAATGTTAGGAAAGCGACTTTTTGCAAACTTAGCTTCTCTATAAGATGCATCGGATTGTGTAGTTTTTCGAATGATATGACTGTTTTTATACAAAATTGAGGGTATTTTTTTCCTTTTCTTTAGTTTCAGTTTGGAATTAACATTCATTAATGACCGATTTATATATCGTTTAAGAAATGATTATGATTTTTATGACAGTTACAGTCACTACGTAAACACTTTCATTACTAAATTTAATCAAGTTTTTTTCCTAAAAAATGTGCACCTTGCAGTCGTAAATTATAAAGTTTACACGCCAGATATACAGCGTCTCTAATAGAACAGATCATTAAATTCGAACCTTACAATTTGCATAGTTCATCTGGAATATGACCCTTGCAATATTTTGCCTACTAGTGAATCAAAAACATCAGTATTTTCATAGACCTGTCACGAATTGCCTGGGGTAATCTTAATAAAAATGAAATTAAGTGCTTTATATTCCAATGCAATTAGATTTATAAATAAAAATAAAATAAACATAGTTATCACGTTGAAATTATCGTAGGATATTACATTAAAAACGCGCTGAAATAGACTTTATCGCACTGTTTATGTTAGCAAGAGAAACTGAATGTATTCATAATTTCATTGAATTCCAGTAACCAGTCACAGCTAGAGCCAAGCATTTTAACCGTTTTTTAAATTTAAAGTATCTGGTATGAATAGGTTTGATTTGAATTAGAGTGAACTTAATGGACCTAAAATATATGTTTAGTCTGCAGACAAAACCTGGGCCGTTATTATAAAAATATTACTTGACTCCAAATCTTACTAGGAAATTGTCTGACCAATCAAGACACTGCATTTCTAGAGTCAGAGTGAGAAATTAGAGTAGGATTTATTACTCAGAATGATATGTAATTTATTAGTTCCGAGAAGCGAAGTTATCGGGCAGGGGGACCGTGCCGGTTATGGGGACAGGGTATCTGTGCCTGGTTATGGGTGGTGGGGGTGGTGAAACTATACATGGTTATCGGGTGATGGGACTGTGTTTGGTTATTGGGCATTTCACCTGTGCATGGCTATCGGGTGACGGAAATGTGCTTGTTTTATGGGTCGGAGGAACTGTGCCTGAGTATGAGACTGGGAACTGTGCCTGAGTATCGGACTGGGAACTCTGCTTGGTAATGGGGCAGGGAAACCGTGCCTGGTTATGGGGCAGGGCAGGGCAGCCATGCATGGTTATCGGGCAGCATGGTTATGGGACGTGGGTACTGTGTCTGGTTATCGGAGTGGGGACTGTGCTTGGTTGTAGGAGGGAAAAGTACATTATTATCGGTTGGGGAAACTGTGCCTGGCTATGGGGAAAACTGTGCTTGGTTGTTGGAGAAGGGAACTGTGCACGGTTATCGGGCGTGGGAACTGTTCTTGGTTAAAATCGAAACATCTTTGAGAAATTGAAGTGTCCAGTGAAAAACAGCCTTAAATAAAAATTAAGGGTCCATAAAATGTCTCATTTTGTAAACATGTATATTTTATGTATTGTTTCAGTAGGTTATATAAAATAGAGGCTGCTTAATGATTTCTGTTTAGAAAAGCTGTTATGAATATGGAGCCGTCTGCTGAGAAATTGTCACGCTATTGCGAATAGCTTCACTGGAAGCCTTCAATGACGACGGTTTATATTCAGTTCATTAGTTTATTATTATAAGGATTTACATGCTTATAAAATACATATTACAGATGTTACAAACACTGCGCGGTTATCAAACGTTATATATGCAACTTTAAAAATCAACTCAACACGGTAATTATCAAAAATTGAAAAGGAGAGTATGGACATATTTACACAATATTTGTAAGAAATTACTCTAGAAATAATAATCTATTTCTTATTTTAAACGCTTCATAAAGAAATTTAGCTAGTGGACATATTATTTTCTTATTCCTAGAAGTTAACAATTCAATGTATTTGTCCATCGCTGGTTTATTCCAGAACAACTTTCCAATTCGTTATACACGCAAGTTAGTATACACATGGTATACCAAAACAAAACGTTATTGACCGTCGATATCATGGATGGCACAGAGCATGCAATATCTTTCTATTGCTTCCATACTTCCCAATTATTGGACGACACCCGCACTTTTGTCAAAGCAGATCAATGTTTATGGTTGCACAAGTATTTGAAATAATCTTCGAATCCGAAGTGGGTTTTTATTTGTTTATATGTGGACAGTTTGTTATATATTGTAATTTGTTATTCCAGTCTCATAGAAAAAGATCTGTAACTCCTCGTTTGAAAATTGGAATAAACTTAGAGCAATTTACAGAATCAGGAAACATCCATACTTCACCAAAAACAAATCTGTTCAAATTCTCTTTTAGGAGTGTGACCTAATTGATACTGTTATTAGATTAATTTTCAACCTATAACTTGCCTATATGCTGTGCTCTTACAATATTTGCAGACTTCATAATTGTAGACCAATATTTAACTAATTTTACTAGTCTTAAATATTTTAAGTGGAATTCTTCCAAGTTTACCATATACACCGACGTCAGAAAAAGGTATTTTTATATTTAACAAATATTTTAAAAACCTTCGTGGTACATGTTCAATGGCGTCATCTTGGTGTAAGCTCCATATCTACGATGCATAATTAATAAATACCAAAACGTTTCAAATGTTCATTATAATCTAAATTCTTTTTGTTTTTCAAATTACAAATAATCATATTCATTGCCTTCGGTGTTTTATCAGTCATTGTTTGTTGTGCTTTAGAGACGTTTCCGTTGCTCGAGAAAACATGACCAAGGCAATTATATTTTTCCACCATCTCAACATTACTCCCAGCTATATTTTATACGTCGTATGGTCTTAATGGACCATATTTTCTAAAGAACATAACTTTAGTTTTATCAAGATTTATATTTGGATTCCATTTATTACATTGGTCGTGTAAATTATCCTTAAGCGTTTGCAAAGGCTAATTATTTCTTGAAAATAAAATTAAATCGCCAGCAAACAATGTTGAAAAATAAAGACAGCTCGTCTAACTCTATACAGATATTTCCCGAAGATTGTAATGATATTTCCACATCTTCAATAAATAATGAAAACAGTATCGGTGATAATGCTTCACCTTGTATTAAACCTATTCCAAACTTAAAAATGTTACAACGAATATCCCAATGTGAAACACAAGATTTAACTACACTTTACTCAGAACGAAGAACTTTAACAATTAGCAATGTACAAGTTGTTTGAAAACGTTTAATCACAAACCATTTCTGTAAACATTATCAAATGTCATTTTAAAATCAACAAACGCTGCATAAATTATATTACCTTGACTTAAAATACTTGCCAATCAAGCAATGCAAAACAAAAATAGCGTCAGTAGTTTCAACTCCTTTCTTGAAACCAAATTATGAATCCGATAGTTTTTCATTTTTCCTCGCCCAATTCTTTAATCAAAATACTGGTAAATATATATAATTTTTTCCAGTATTGCAAGCGTTTCCGGACTAGAATATGTGTATAATTTCTCTGTCATCCCATTTAGTAGAAAAACGTCTTCTTTCGAATATTGCATTAAATATTTTACATATACAGGGTCTAAGTATCTCCATTCCGTTTCTGAACTATTCATTCAAAACATAATCATTGCCACTGTTTCGCTGTTTTAAAATTTGGTATCGCTTTTAAATTTCATCCTCTGTTATTTGTGTATCTGGTTCTTTATATATCGTTCTTTGATCCAGTAAATCATTTTCGTATATATCTCGTATGAAATTATTTGTTTCCTCGTTTGAAAATGATTCATTTTGATTGTGCAATGTATTAAAACACTGGAAAAATTGTTCAGGTGAAAGGAAATTGTTTTTTCGTAAAGAAATTACATAGTTTCTTTGGATTAGATTGTTTCATCTTAGGTAACACATGTGATATATTTTTTTTGTATATTGGAACTTTGCCTTTCTTACAAATGTCTTTTAAGTTTTCATTCTTTTACACTTTAGTGACATATCCGTTCTCTTAAAGTTTTGCGATAGATTGATAACTGGTCCACATAGCGCTTATGACTATCCCTACACTCACTACTAAATTATTTATTTTTTTTGGTTTGGCCCTATAATCGATACATTCAACACTACTACTTTGACTGCCTGACTTCTTAAAGTAAGATATTCCAATCCCATCTAATATATCCGTGAATTCTCTCACACATATATCTATCCTATCAGGGTCATGAACAGAAATATTTGCTATACAGTTGGGTATGGTTACTTTCTAGATCTTGAAGGAGTGCATCAGCATGTCGGGCGATAACATCTGTAATTCGTTTTGAAATTGTTAGCGTTTACGTAATGAGAGGTAAAGGCGCCACATTTTAAAGCAAACTCTACTGGCGAATGATCAGAATCAGCTGTAGTTTTGTGGACGTAATAATCAGAGAGTAATGAAGCAGCACTATCAAAAAGTCGAATAAAATCTATAACACTACGGCCACGAAGGCCTGTGCAGGTGTATTTACCAATCTCATGAAAAAGCCAACCGTTACCTATTCTTAATCCAGTTGCTTTATATAAATCGACAATATAATTATCAAATGCTTTTGAATCTTTGTCCTTAGAAACTTTCATATTACTTAATATGGAAATCAGAATGTTTTTTTTTTATATGAATACAGCTATCATTCACAATGAAATCAGGTTTTTGAGGCCTTTAGGGCATTCTTATTAACGGAATGTTGTTATGACATGATTCAGTGATTTCATAGAAACCCTGAAAGCTATATATACACTGAAACAGAGAAACGGGTGTTGTCCTTGATCGTTTCAAAATCATGTGTGTACTTTATCTGTGTCAGTCGACTTCAAGTGCATGTCTACGACGTTCGTGTCCGCAACAGTACATATCTACAGGACCAGGCTTAGGCCGATTGGACAAATTTGGCCCAATCGAGCCCTGCTCGTACAGGGGCCCCGCGTGTTATTAATTTTTTTTAAAAAACTATAGAGAAAAATTAATTTTAAAGCGATAGAAGAAGATTTAAGTTCAATATCATATAAACCTTGTTTGTAATTTTATTTCCAAATGCCATGCTCACAGGGCCTAATTCCAGGGGGCCCCGCCAAAATGATCAAAATCGGGCCCCGCTCTTGCTAAGGCCGCTCCTGCATATCTATACTGTTTAGTTAGCCTCAAGAAACATTTTCAAAGACGTTTTGTCAGTGCAATTTGTCGAACTTGACGTTTTCGACATAAAACACCCATGTACTAGAATTACGCAAGTTCTGGCCTTTTAAAAATAAAACTTATGAAATGGAACGACGAAGGAAAATGTGTATATCATTAAAACCTGTATAGATTATTCTCCTATTGCAGAAATCTTTGATATTACACATAAATGAAAACATTTCCTATGTGGTTGTTTGGTCACTTAACTTATATATATATATATATATATATATATATATATATATATATATATATATATATATATATATATATATATATATATATATATATATATATATATATATATATATATATATATATATGTATGTATGTATGTATGCATGCATGCATGCATGCATGCATGCATGCATGTATGTGTGTGTGTGTGCGCGCGCGAAATCAATCTGCATATAGAGTAAACTCTATGTGTGATAATGAAAAGTTACATAAGTTTTGTTAAGTGACCAAACAACCACGTAGGAAACGCCCATGAAAAGTCTCAATAAGGATGTGTACACATAGGTACAAACATATTTGAAATCAACGCCGATGAAAAGCCTTAACAAGGATGTGTACACATGTACAAACATATTTGAAATCAACGCCGATGAAAAGCCTTAACAAGGATGTGTACACATGTACAAACATATTTAAAAGTTGCTGAATATCGTAATAGCACATCCAAGTGATTAATGACAACATCAACTCAAAAAACTGACCTGTAAGGAGAAATGTGCTGTTTGTAAACCCATGCGATATCAATATTGCTGTTATATCGGTTGCATCATAATTTGCATAAATTGTTTTAGTTTTACCAGTTTAGAAATATTTCCCTTTGGATGCAGTTGTTTAAAATTTAATTTGGGGTGCTATAAAAATAAGAATATAAAGTACGATTTTTCACTTCAATCACCAAAGTTGTTTATCTCACAAAGATGTCCCTTTATTGCTTTATATGGTACATTTCCCCAGCGCCCTGCCTCTACTGGGAGTCTGTAACTAATCGCTGTAAATTTGAACAGAGGTAAAAAACTGTATCTCCATGTACAGGTACTAATGTAACTCCATGTACAGGTACTAATGTATCTCCATGTACAGGTACTAATGTATATCCATGTACAGGTACTAATGTATCTCCATGTACAGGTACTAATGTATCTCCATGTACAGGTACTAATGTATCTCCATGTACAGGTACTAATGTAACTCCATGTACAGGTACTAATGTATCTCCATGTACAGGTACTAATGTATCTCTATGTACAGGTACTAATGTATCTCCATGTACAGGTACTAATGTAACTCCATGTACAGGTACTAATGTATCTCCATGTACAGGTACTAATGTATCTCCATGTACAGGTACTAATGTATCTCCATGTACAGGTACTAATGTAACTCCATCTACAGGTACTAATGTATCTCCATGCACAGGTATTAATGTATCTCCATGTACAAGTACTAATGTATCTCCATCTACAGGTGCTAATGTATCTCCATGTACAGGTACTAATGTATCTCCATGTACAGGTACTAATGTATCTCCATGTACAGGTACTAATGTAACTCCATGTACAGGTACTAATGTATTTCCATGTACAGGTATTAATGTATCTCCATGTACAGGTACTAATGTATCTCCATGTACAGGTACTAATGTATCTCCATGTACAGGTACTAATGTATCTCCATGTACAGGTACTAATGTAACTCCATGTACAGGTACTAATGTATCTCCATGTACAGGTATTAATGTATCTCCATGTACAGGTACTAATGTAACTCCATGTACAGGTACTAATGTATCTCCATGTACAGGTACTAATGTATCTCTATGTACAGGTACTAATGTATCTCCATGTACAGGTACTAATGTATCTCCATGTACAGGTACTAATGTATCTCCATGTACAGGTACTAATGTATCTCCATGTACAGGTACTAATGTAACTCCATGTAACGGTACTAATGTATCTCCATGTACAGGTACTAATGTATCCCCATGTACAGGTACTAATGTATCTCCATGTACAGGTACTAATGTATCTCCATGTACAGGTACTAATGTATCCCCATGTACAGGTACTAATGTATCTCCATGTACAGGTACTAATGTAACTCCATGTACAGGTACTAATGTATCTCCATGTACAGGTACTAATGTATCTCCATGTACAGGTACTAATGTATCTCCATGTACAGGTACTAATGTATCTCCATGTACAGGTACTAATGTATCTCCATGTACAGGTACTAATGTATCTCCATGTACAGGTACTAATGTATCTCCATGTACAGGTACTAATGTAACTCCATGTACAGGTACTAATGTAACTCCATGTACAAGTAATAACTAATGATCAAGCTTCGGGCTCTGATGGTAAAGGAAATATCCTTTGGATGAAACTACGATGAATTGCGACTTACATAATCCATTCTTGAATGTTCAATTTCTTTATGGCTTGGACAATTCTAGCTTTTCTAGCTCTTGTGTTATTTATCAACGAGAGCTGATAAATGATATCCGTTCTTCCAATATATTCAGTTTATATGTAATTAGTATTCATTCTTTCAATGTTAACGCATTTTATCTGTTTGTAATTATTATCCATTTTACACTCATTTTATAGTATGTTATATAAATTTGTTGAGTTTTTTTTAATTCCATTTATAATTGGAATGAATCCAGTATCAAATCAATACGAGATTCAACATAAAGATTGATGGGTTTTCTGCAACTTCTGAACTCAGCATGTAAATAGGCGTCATTTTTCTCAGTTTGGTTAGTTACTAGAAGAAATAATCGTACTCGTTTTAAATTAATTTAATAGTCTCAAACCCACCATCTTTACAATGCTACGACTCTATGTCTTAAATCATATAACATAAAGGAAGTGAAGCCAACAATTCAACTTAAATTCAACAAATACTTTATTTTTCAAGAATACAAAGTAAAAAATTCAGAAAATACTTCCAGTATTGTGAATTGAATTCCAAATAATCTTAAAGTCTTATCATAAGTTCAAACGTATAGATTGTTCCGAATGAATTCCAATAGTCTTGAATGTCACGATGTACCAAATTTCTTGAGTGTGGTCCTAACGTACCAATGAAGCAATTTAGACTGTCTTTGAATGAATTCACAAAAATCCCAAACTAATGTGCTAATCAAATAAATGATAAATTCTGCTAGAATCATATCCGAACACATCTTTAAACTCCGATAACAAATGGATTCCATATATTGATCTTAAGATAGGAATGAATTATTTGTTTATTAAGTCCCCTATATTTAAAAATTTCATTCGATCTAAAACGAAACAGAATGTTCTGGAATTCTGATGAAAAATTACACTAAGTCATAAATAAGTTAGACCTTGAACTCAAAATTTAATACACATTTTTTTTTACTACTTACAACCATGATAGAAGTCAGGTAGGCAACCATCTCCATCACAACCCTCAATCACGGGCAGACGTGTTTGAACCCCGGCCGAGTTATACCAAAGACTTATAAAAATGGTACTAACAACTGCCTCGCTAGGCGCTCCGCATTAAGAGGTTAGTGGTAGGAGTGGTCTACCTGGTGTCAGGATAATGTGACTGGGTGGGACTTGATGCTACATGTCTGCGGCGTGATACCCCAGTGCTAAACATCACTATAAAGTGCCACACTGAATACATTGTAGCGATATGACTGAAAAATTGTTAAAGCTATGTTAAACTCCAAATCACATACACAGACACACACAGTCATGAGCAAAAACTGAAGCACGTAATATTGATATACAAAACAACAACTATAAGGCAAAATAGGTTAAACTGTATGATCAAGACATTGTAATTGCAATTCGACGGGGATGTACAAGTTTCCTATTTTATTCGATAAAAATGAATTGCGTTTTTGTTTCTTTAGCATTATGTATTATGACTTTTAAAAATATAAGTTTGTTTGTTAATTAAGTTACTAAGGTGCACAAAGTCATCACATACATAGACAGTATTTTCTGCAAGATACAAATGATATATTTATCAGTCTTCTGTGTAACAAATATTGTTATCTTTAATATTTCAAAGTTAATGTTCAGGTTCAAAAGGTTTATATACCAGCAAAAGGCAACAGGCCTGTATTGGCTAGAATCTCAACCAGTCCCTGGTTATTACGGTGTCGTCTGCATATAATAAAATTAACATCTGTAGATATCATGAAACTTTAAATCCTTTTCAATCGCTTTCCAGAACACTGATATACACAGATATGCAAAAAGGAATCCAAATCGTCAAGAATATTACCGGTATTTTTCTCCTTGCCTAACCACACGAAAAATGTGGGGGAAAGTGAACTGTTCTTCGGCAAACTTAGTACAGGAATTTATATTTTGTAACAAGTTATAAATAATTCTAAAAGGTGCCGTTTACTTTCATGACAAACTGAATAAAATGCTTTGCTAAACTTGATATTTAAAAAAAACATAATTTTTTTGTTTTCAGAATTTCAGAAATTCACATAGAATATTTAGTGCAAATAAATGATTCGTTGTTGAGGATCTATCTCGAAATCGCAGTTGTTTTCTCTAGCGTCTTGTGAGAAAATTTTAAATTATGAGATTTAGTACAGCAGAGAATAATTTATAAAAGAAGCTTAAAATTGTTATTGGATAATAACTTTCATGGAGAGTTGGATCTACACGACATCAGTTTATTTGTTTCAATATTTAAAGTTACTAAACATTTCAACTAAATACCACTGAAATGTCGCATCTGTCCCACGTAATGTATCGAACACTGATCCTACTGACTGGTTTGTTGAACACTTATATACATTTGACTAGTGGGTGGACAACTGTGAGGTCATTTTAATCAAAGTCGCCACTAGGCCAAATTATGAGTACGTTGCGTTTGACTTACTCTTAATGATGTCCATCCTGAACACGTTATAGACCCATTGGTATGTACCTTTCGGGTTGAAGATAAAACCTGTCTACAAAGAATTAGTTCCCTTTCCTTCTGAAATGCATTGCTTTGATGACTGGATTCTCTGGCGTGTGAATACAGCTCAAGTTGAATTGTTGGATGATGTATCCATTATGTTTAGTGGGTATTTGTATAGTGGTGTATCTCAGTCACATACGGAAGCTTTTCTTGAAACATTTTGATTTTAAAAGTCTGCCATACCTGATAACCCAATTTGTTGTTATTAATAATTTAACGCAGGAATTACTGACCCTGCCGTGATTTCGGAAGTGACGTATCACTAGCACAAAGAACTCACTAGCCTGGAGATTGTTGTGTACGGAGTATGCCTTAGGTTATGAAATGAACTGTGATCCTGTGTAAGTTTAAGAAACTTAAACTACTAATGCAACATCTAGGGTCAAAGCAGTAATCAGTAGACCGTGACATAAAATAGAAAGTAAATGATGACAATTATTGAAACGATTGACGAAAATAGTTTGAATACAAAATTTGTAAGCACCATCTCATAGTATTTTCCAACTTCTATATTATATAAACACATAGAGAAATAAATACATTGGATCCCTCTTTCAGTCAAATTTTTTCGCAACAATTCTTGAGAATTAGTCTTTGAAATTGTACCTGTCGGATCCCGCCTCCCTTAAATGTAAACTATTATCACCTTACATAATATGTAGCCATGTTCTACTTGATATTTGGGGCCCCGAGTGGCCGAGTGGTCTAAAGCGCTCTCCGTTACGGATCACTGCCATCTCACCTCTGCCTGCGTGGGTTCGAGTTTCGGATTCAGCCAATGTGTGTATGTGATAAAGCTTGCCAGTAGCTTCTCGTGGGTCGGTGGTTCTTTCCGGGCATTTCCCGGGTTCTTCCTCCACCATTAATACTGGCCGCCATGTATAGCCTATCATGTGCTGAAAAATGGCGTTAAACCCTACAACAACAACAACAACTTGATATTTGGTTTGCTCCTATTTCTCTATAGTAACTCGATACAGCAAAAGTGTATTTGTTTACATTTCAAATTTCTGTACCATCTGAAACGGGTCTACATGTTTCTTAATAATATTCTTCTTCCCTTCCTCATTCTGTCTGTCTCATTCGTTTTCCCCAGATGATTGCCTAAATGATACTAGTCAGTCCTTTTCTACAACGTTTAGAATGATGTCTGATTCTCTGATCCCTGTAGACCGCTTGGAAAAAACATCGAACGAGAGGAACGCTGTTAATGATACTTCCCAGTTTGAAACATCACAATCAGTGGATCTCTACGTCCTGCTATAATTAGTGCGTATTTTTTGATTTAGAGATCTTTTAAAAATTTTGCTTTTGTTTTTTTTTTCTTGATAAAATTTTGTGAGTGTATGCTCCACGCCATCCGTTAATTTTATTTGAGATGACTTCGTTCTTAATGCACTACAGTGACATAACGTATCACAGCAAACGCAGCTCTAATCAAAGAAGATAATACAGTCCGTAATTTTGAATAATCTAACTCTTCATTAATTCAAACGGTAAATTCAGTTGGATAATATTCCACGGGAGAAAGGGATTTCGAATCTGCTCATTACGTTGTGCAAAAAGCATTTTATAACATAGTTTTGAATATTTTTTCCACAAACGGCCTTGTTTGAAAATCTTACTTACCTTGGACACAAGAACAATGAGCAAGCTGCTTGCATTTATGTAGTTAAATATTTAATTCTTCTGAAAAATCATGTACAAAATCTGCTTTATATCATTTTTCGTAAATATAAAATATGAAAAAGTCAAGAGTAAACCAATCAAATAGTACGTTAAGAGGAAGAAGAAGCTCACTAGGTCCATGATAAATGGAGGCGAATAGTTCATTACATGAGCAGTCTTCATTACAAGAACAGTCTTCATCATCACACGACTAGCAGCTTGGACTGGATCAAGCAGAAAGTGCTGGAAGATTTTAATAGAAAGACAGAAATTTAATGTCCATTTATTTTGCACTGCATAACGAGGGTAAACGTTTCATTGCCAGAAATATGGAGATAAGAGGCTAATTGAAGGACTGCATGATGCAGACAATGAGGAACGTAGAAAAGTGTGTCAGGACAAGAGATTAAGAATTTCTAGCATTACTCCAGGAATAAAGCCTTCTCAGAGTAAAAACAGAAGAATTATCAAAAGATGACGCGCAAAAAGAGAAAACTTTAATGGAGGGAAAAAGGACAATTTATGAAGGAAACGCACTGATTGGATAAGTTTCAGTCATAATGTGGAAATGACATAGCAACATGTGAGGGAAAATCTGCCCGATTTATAATGCAGGGAAAAAATTTATATCATTTGATAAAATTCGCTACCGAAAATTTTAATACCTTTCATTTATTTGTGGATCCAAAACCTAAAATTGTTGCAAACACTCTACACTTCTAAATTTTGTCCAAACCAACTGTGGAATGCCAGCAGCTACTTTAATCAAGCTTGTCACCCTACGCAATTCACCCCAAAACATCCTCTACACTTGCCAGCCACTGCACGTCACCCCCAAACTATCCTCTACAATTGCCAGCCAACGCACTTCTCCTCAAAACATCATCTACACTTGCCAGCCAACGCAATTCACCCTAAAACATCCTCTACACTTGCCAGCCAACGCAATTCATCCCAAAACATCCTCTACACTTGCCACCCAACGCACTTTACCCCAAAACATCCTCTACACTTGCCGCCCAATGCACTTCTCCCCACATCATCTACACTTGCCACCCAACCCACGTCACCACAAACATCCTCTACACTTGCCGCTCAATGTACTTCACCCCAAAACATCCTCTACACTTGCCGCTCAATGTACTTCACCCCAAAACATCCTCTACACTTGCCGCTCAATGTACTTCACCCCAAAACATCCTCTACACTTGCCGCTCAATGTACTTCACCCCAAAACATCCTCTACACTTGCCGCTCAATGTACTTCACCCCAAAACATCCTCTATAGTAAAGAATCAGAACGATACGCTGTAGTGCCATAAGTCTCTATTAGAGATGCAGAGAACTGACCCATCATCTGACAGGTCGGGATCCCAACAGCGATCCAACAGAGGAAACGATGCAACGAGCAAAATGGCAAACAAACTGGGTTTGACTTCCTAAAATACAAGGAAAATGAAAGTGCGGAAATATACCTTTCATTCTCACGTTCTACCAAGATATCCGTCAAATAGGTCGCATCATAAAAGAATCAAACACATTTTTCAACACAGGAAAGAAAAATTGAACATTCTTTGACAGCCACTAAAATGTTGCACAAAAAACCTGACCTATAAAATGACACGCAAAGTATGGAACAATTAGTATGTTGAAGAAACAAAGTTAATTTTAGAATGAATCTCCACAGATCAGACTAGCAAACTAAATAAATGGAAAGACCAGTGGCGGAACATTTATATTCCATAGACCACATTTTTAAAGATATATTCGTGAATGGACTCGTTCATAACTCTAAATGAAGCACCAAACGTAGAAAATCAAAAGAACCTTTTGCACTCACTGGCTGCAGACACTCAAACCCAGCAGTTTATATCAATAACATGTATCCAAAGAGGCAATTTCCCTTGTGTAGATAACAAGAACTTTCCATGTTACCAAAATCGCGTTTCCTGCTATTAATGATCTTCCTCAAAGGTTCTAACCCTTTATATTGAGTTCTGTTTATAAGAACAAAACTTGTAATAATTTTAAGTAATCGCTACTTCAACAAGATGCTGTCTACGGAATAAAAGTTTCCTTAAAACTTCCCAATGCAGACCTACCTGCTTACGTCATCTTTTTTAGTGTTGCCACTTTCTTCCATGAAATCATTATTGTAAGATGCATCGCAAGAAGCAACTCCGTACAAACTTGCTTATTTTATTCGTTTGTATTATTATATCTATTTTGAAATATATCTATAGCCAAATATCATGTATGTAATGTAATTACATATTTTTGTTTTTATTTCGTTTGTATAATCGTTCTCTGTAGCACTGAGACCCTGAGAAAGGGGTCGGTAGCGATTGCGCATGGGCTGGTTATACACCACTTATGCACTGTTCTTTGCCATTTTTCTTTCATCTATATATATATATAATTTGCAATTTGGAAAAACTGTTTTAGAATTGTTTTTGGAGTTTAATTATCTGATTAAGATTAGTAGCATTGCAATTCCCCATGTGGTGCAACCATAATCACCATAATCAGGCAAAAGCGATTTCTATCCATTATAAAACACTTTTTAACACAGATTCTGGTACACAGAAAGACAATCTGTTCTATAAGGCCATTCTGGAGGATTTTTCCCACGATAAATGCCTCTCAGTAATCGCATCTAAAAGATTTTAAATTCGATGTCATTTAGTTACCTAAATAAACCCATTTAAATACTCTAATATCTAAATTTGGTGTAATTGTCATAGTTATTTTGCCTGTGTTTAATTTGTTGGTTTCGTACTACAGTATGACATTATACGTATTGTTATACATTTATTTGCGAGAATATGTTAATAACATCAGAACTTGAATTTGTGTGAAAGTGGGGACATGCATTTTACTTGCCACCTCTAGATCCTCTATTCTAAACTGAAATTCACTTTCTTCTTTTTCTCTTTTAAACATTATTGACATTAGCATATCTTCTCTTTCCCTCTCGCTGCTTCGCTTGGCGCTCAGCATTAAGAGGTTAGTGTTAGGACTGGTCGGCCTGGTGTCAGGATAATGTGACTGGGTGGGACTTCATGCTACATGTCTACGGCATGATGCCCCAGTGCTACACATCACTATAAACTGTCACTCTGCAGACATCGTAGTGATATGACTGAAAAAATTGTTCAAGCTACGTTAAAAATCCAAAATCACACACACTTTCGCTCTCTTTCCTCTTTCTACAATTTCAATTACATCCCCCGTATTGCATTTGTTTATCCTCTTTCTGTAGCTGCATTGTCTCTCTCTTCTTTTTCTCCAATTGCAATTGTTTATCCTCTTTCTCTTTTTGAAAGATCAAGCCTTCGTAACTTTCTTAACATCTTTGTATTAATTTCAGTTATTTTAATTTCATGTCAGAGCCAGATATAGACTTAATAATCAAACCTAAAACACCTTTATTTAAATAATCATTTTCCACCAAATATTGGACTAAAGTATTTTTTATTTCTTGCTACGTCAAAGAAGCCTGACCCTCAGAAATATTGTCTGGTAAGCTGTAGTAAGTCATCCGTTTAATAAGGACTCTAACTTTTCCTGAGTACGGATTACAATTAGGTTCTCCATTTTAGATGACATTGTAAAAACTTGTTGCTTTCACTATCGCTTTCTCAAATAAGTAAATAATTATCTGGGACTTAAAAATTCTAAACCAAAGTGAATTTAAATTTCAAAAACAAAGTTTTCTGAAATATTTTAGAGAAATTCTTATCCCAAGGACGAGCTATAAAAACTGCGAAAACCAAAATGTTTTGTAATATTCAACAAATAATTTATTTCCTAGAATACAAAGTGAAAAATGTATTTTAAGAAACTTACGGTATTGCGAATTAAATTCCAATTAATCGTATAAGTTTCAACACAAGTCCTAATGAATAAAGTTCTGAATAAACTTTAACGATATTCCTAAATAAATCTAACGCTGGAAGTGTTGATGTGCATGTGATAGTCTGTGTCATAGTGATGTGCCAACATTCCTTATTTGAATCACAATAATATTATCCAAGAATATATTTTTATTTTAATTTTAATATAAATCCTAGTCTCTATTTCCAGGAATGTTATTTTTTAACACTTTGTACTTCCAGAGAAGAATAACTTGAATTAAATAATTTGAATAAATAAATTCAAGAGCAAAGGAAATACTAGACACAATACTAATACAACTGATTCTGCTCAGATTTTACAGTACGAATGAATAATTTCTTGATAAATAAGATTGTATAGTCCTCTACTTGACTTCAGGCCACAATTATCATTTTCTAAAAATAAACTATTACCTAATTGAAAATTTCATTCTGGAAGGTTCAGAATAATTACAATGTAAAATATTTGTTATGATTAGAAGGTCTGTTACCAAAATTAGAATATAAAATGTGGTAAACAACAGGTAGACCTGGCATTTCATTGGGAATTTCTAATAATCTGGACTCAGAGTGAAATAAACATGTTCTTTACAAAACCAAACTCAATGATTCAGGTCATTTAGAAAATGAACTTGATTTTGGACAAGGTCATGTCCAAAATATAATTATCCATAGCATACAATAAACAAAAAAGTTACAAACAATGCAAATTAAATATACACAACAGTTTATAATCTTGATTTTTAAATTGTACAATATAATAATCTGCGGTACTTCAATTATATATAAAATGCACGAAGTATACTGATATGCAGAAACAAGAACAACGTTTACTTCCTTAATTCAACCTTAAAGAATTTATAGAAAATAGTTTAATTTGTTTTTAAAAAGACAGGATCGGTAATACAAATCATACACATATCCTTATTTCCTTTTCTTTATTTAAGTTTTCTGGATATCGCTTCCAACAAATTTTAAATTTGGGACATTTACCGTTTTATTACCATCAAAGTACGGAAATAAATATTATCAATATATGTATATTGAAATCAAAACTTTAAGTAGAGTGTCAAAACAGAGAAAACTTTGTCATATGAGAACAAAATTCTCATAATCAGGATTCACTCCAAGTTTAATTTTCATTAAAATCCAGTTCAAAACCTCTCCGATAACAAACATGCAATTTTCTAAACCTGTTGTCAAATAATGTTAATGTATTATATATGATGTAAAAATTATAGAAATGATGGAAATGTACGTCGATGCCCTCAAACAAATTGCGAACAGTAGTACGTGTCAAAGAGTTGCACTTATATTACTTCTCTTGGCTAAGCAACTGCAACTTAGAATGGGCTGTCTTAAAAGAAAAATCAAAACATAGTATTCTTTTAAATTCCTATCTTTAGATTTTCATTACTTTATACAGACCTAATATTCCGGTTACGTGTCTTGAAAGTCTATTGGAAGATTTGACTTTTTAGTTATTACTTTGTTCATAGATATTTATTTTACTCCACGCCAGTTAAAAGGTTATAAAACATAATTAGAACAGCACTCTATCATGAAGATAACCATCCGTACAAAATAAAATCAACATTCCATAGAATAAAGAATGTCGCCCAGCACGAAAATGACGAGATCAATTATAGTATCAAATTGACAGCACGAAAATGACGAGATCAATTATAGTATCAAATTGACAGCACGAAAATGACGAGATCAATTAAAGAATCAAATTGACAACACGAAAATGACGAGATCACGTATAGTATCAAATTGACAGCACGAAAATGACGAGATCAACTATGGTATCAAATTGACAGAGTTTTGACATGTGAATCAGAATTTGTCACTATTCTGCAATTCATAGCAAATTGGATGTAATTCTCATAGTCTGACATCCGGTAAAGGCGTGCTTGTTATCCATCATGTATAATCGGGTGGAGTTTATGGTAGGTCAAACATGTAGTACATGGGCTTTACAGTTCATCTGCTGGGTCAAACATATATTTGGTCTTATCGTTCATCTGGTAGGTCAAATATATATTTGTGTCTTATCGTCCATCTGGTGGGTCAAACATGTATTTGGGTCTTATCGTTCATCTGGTCAGTCAAACATTTATTTGGGTCTTATCCTTCATCTGGTGGGTCAAACATGTATGTGGGTCTTATCGTTCATCTGGGCGGTCAAACAATTATATTGGTCTTATCGTTCATCTGGTGGGTCAAATATGTATTTGGGTTTTAACGTTCATCTGGTGGGTGAAACATGTATTTGGGTCTTATCGTTCATCTGATTGGTCAAACATGTTTTTGGGTCTTATCGTTCATCTGGTGGGTCAAACATGTATTAGGGTCTTATCGTTCATCTGGTGGGTCAAACATTTATTAGGGTCTTATCGTTCATCTGGTGGGTCAAAAATGTATTTGGGTCTTATCGTTCATCTGGGCAGTCAAACATGTATATGGGTCTTATCGTTCATTTGGTCGGTCAAATATTCATTTGGGTCTCATCATTCATCTGGTCAGTCCAACATTTATTTGGATCTTATCGTTCATCTGGTGGGTCAAACATGTATTTGGGTCTTATCGTTCATCTGGGGGGTGGGGCAAACATGTATGTGGGTCTTATCGTTCATCTGGTGGGTCAAAAATGTATTTGGGTCTTATCGTTCATCTGAGCTGTCAAACATGTATTTGGGTCTTATCGTTCATTTGGTGGATGAAACATGTATTTGGTTCTTATCGTTCATCTGGTGGGTCAAACATGTGTTATGGGTCTTATCGCTCATCTGGTGGGTCAAACAGGTATTTGGGTCTTACCGTTCATTTGGTCGGTCAAATATGTATTTGGGTCTCATTATTCATCTGGTCAGTCAAACATTTATTTGGGTCTTATCTTTCATCTCGTGGGTCAAACATGTATTTGGGTCTTATCGTTCAGCTGGTGGGTCAAACATGTGTTATGGGTCTTATCGTTCATCTGGTGGGTCAAACATGTATTTGGGTCTTAGTGTTCGTTTGGTCGGTCAAATATGTATTTGGGTCTCATCATTCATCTGGTCAGTCAAACATTTATTTGGGTCTTATCGTTCATCTGGTGGGTCAAACATGTATTTGGTCTTATCGTTCATCTGGTGGGTCAAACATGTATTTGGGTCTTATCGTTCATCTGTGGGTCAAACATGTATTTGGGTCTTATCGTTCATCTGGGCAGTCAAACATGTATATGGGTCTTATCGTTCATTTGGTCGGTCAAATATTCATTTGGGTCTCATCATTCATCTGGTCAGTCCAACATTTATTTGGATCTTATCGTTCATCTGGTGGGTCAAACATGTATTTGGGTCTTATCGTTCATCTGGGGGGTGGGGCAAACATGTATGTGGGTCTTATCGTTCATCTGGTGGGTCAAAAATGTATTTGGGTCTTATCGTTCATCTGAGCTGTCAAACATGTATTTGGGTCTTATCGTTCATTTGGTCGGTCAAACATGTATTTGGGTCTCACCGTTCGTTTGGTGGATGAAACATGTATTTGGTTCTTATCGTTCATCTGGTGGGTCAAACATGTGTTATGGGTCTTATCGCTCATCTGGTGGGTCAAACAGGTATTTGGGTCTTACCGTTCATTTGGTCGGTCAAATATGTATTTGGGTCTCATTATTCATCTGGTCAGTCAAACATTTATTTGGGTCTTATCTTTCATCTCGTGGGTCAAACATGTATGTGGGTCTTATCGTTCATCTGGTGGGTCAAACATGTGTTATGGGTCTTATCGTTCATCTGGTGGGTCAAACAGGTATTTGGGTCTTACCGTTCATTTGGTCGGTCAAATATGTATTTGGGTCTCATCATTCATCTGGTCAGTCAAACATTTATTTTGGTCTTATCGTTCATCTGGTGGGTCAAAAATGTATTTGGTCTTATCGTTCATCTGGTGGGTCAAACATGTATTTGGGTCTTATCGTTCATCTGTGGGTCAAACATGTATTTAGGTCTTATCGTTCATCTGGGCAGTCAAACATGTATATGGGTCTTATCATTCATTTGGTCGGTCAAATATTCATTTGGGTCTCATCATTCATCTGGTCAATCCAACATTTATTTGGGTCTTATCGTTCATCTGGTGGGTCAAACATGTATTTGGGTCTTATCGTTCATCTGGGGGTGGGTCAAACATGTATTTGGTCTTATCGTTCATTTGGTGGATGAAACATGTATTTGGTTCTTATCGTTCATCTTGTGGGTCAAACATGTATTATGGGTCTTATCGCTCATCTGGTGGGTCAAACATGTATTTGGGTCTTATCGTTCATTTGGTCGGTCAAATATGTATTTGGGTCTCATCATTCATCTGGTCAGTCAAACATTTATTTTGGTCTTGTCGTTCATCTGGTGGGTCAAACATGTATTTGGTCTTTTCGTTCATCTGGTGGGTCAAACATGTATTTGGGTCTCACCGTTCATTTGGTGGGTGAAACATGTATTTGGTTCTTATCGTTCATCTGAGCGGTCAAACATGTATTTGGGTCTTATCGTTCATTTGGTCGGTCGTACATGTATTTGGGTCTCACCGTTCATCTGGTGGGTGAAACATGTATTTGGTTCTTATCGTTCTTCTAGTGGGTCAGATATGTACATGGATCTATTCATTCCATTACAAACTAAGTATTAAGCTAAATCATTTAGACACTGCTCAGTAAAAAGAATAAAAACCAAGTTTTTGAGAAGAAGATAAAAGCTCAACTAGTTAAAGAAGCTACGATCACAGGTGCATCGATATTGTATGCAGGTGAATACATTTTATGAAATCGCAAATTTTCCGTCTTCTGTCAATGATGTTATAGGGCAACACTGACGTATAAATAGGGATCAAAGGACACACTCAGGTTGGAGAAATTGTTCTAACTAAAGACTTATCATACAAATACAAGGACATTCTCAGATGAAGAACTTTTCCTCCTCAAAGACATATCCTACTATGAGATGGACACATTCAAAAGAGAGAAATATATCTCTTCGAGGACTTGTACTAATTTGAAAAGGACACATTCAAAAGACAGAAATATATCTCTAGAAAGACTTGTACTACAAGGAAAAGGACAGATTCAAAAAAGAGCAATATACCTCTTCAAATTACTAATACTAAAATACAAGGACACCTTCAAAAGAGAGCAATATTCGTCTTCAAAGGATGATGTTACAAATACAAAGACACCGTCAGATTAGTGTATTTTTTCTTGTCAAAGACATATAATGCAAACACAACTCTTAATGGTTATTAAAATAAAAACAGATCATTAAATAGAGAAATTATTCTTGTCAGTTATCACTACCACTGCTTCAAGCAGCAGTTGCCACGTTGCTACTATTCCTAGAAGCAGTAAAATAAACAACGTAAGTACTACTACTTCTGCTGCTGCTGATACTAATACTACTAAAATAATAATAATAATAATAATAATAATAATACCAATAATAATAATAATATTGCCAATAATAATAATAATAATAATAATACTTATAATAATCATGCTCCTCCTTCTAATGCTGCTACTACTTCTACTTCTAATCATCATCATCATCAGCAGCAGCATCATCATCATCACAGTAAAAAGTAAATTAATATCCACAGAATGACATAATATCAATTCACCCATTATGAATGATTTGAACTGATAGCAAGCTGAACAAACTCAGGCCTGACGACATATATACATATGTATCGATTGAGAAATACGAGGCCACTTTCTAGCAAACTTACTGATGTGAATTTTTTATTTTCGCCGCAGAACTGTCAGGTTGGATACTTTATGATGGCTCTGTTTCCTTCTTTGGCATCAGTTTGGGGTCTTGTTCCGAACCTTAGCAGTTGGTTGGTGGTTGTGCTTTGTCCTTCTGCAACAGTACGAGCCTTGTCCCTAACCTTAGCAGTTGGTTGGTGGATTTATTCTTCTTTTGCAATAGTTTGAGTAATTGTGCCAACAGGTGTTGGATGGCGGCTGTGTTTTATCCTTCTTCTGTTAAATTTCGGGTGCTCGTTGCGACCTCAGTATTTGTTGGTTTAGTGTATAATGTGTTCCGACTGGTTTGCGTATGAAGCTAGATTCGTAGTTGAATCTCAGTGTAAGAGTATCAGGTGTAGAGGTCGACGTTTATGAGGCCACTCACTAACCAGGCTAGCTGGTCCTGACATTTTAGTCTAGTGCAATGTGTACTTGACTTTAAACCAAATGTGTCAGGTTCGGTACTCGAAGGCAGTTATGCTGCGTCTAACGGTAATATGTTTTGAGCGGTCGAGGCCGCTAACAGACCAGCCTAGCTGATTAAGACCTTTTAATTAAGTGGTTTGTGAGTCTGACGATAATGCAGAAGTAACAGGTTCGATACTCGAAGGCAGTTATGCTTTGTTCCTCTCCTACTATACATTCATCCATTCGTAAATATGCATACATAAATATATACTTGCGTTCGTTCGTACATACAAGATTATGTAGACACATACATACGTATGTAGGCCTACTGTGTACGTGTGTGTGCGTACATATATGCATGTATGTATGTAAATGTGTATAGGGCTCACTAGTATCTCAGCAATATACTTGCCATATATTGTCCATCGAAAGTTAAATTCTAAAATGTGAAATAAAGAAGTGCAAAGACAAATTAACCTACCTACCTACATACGTCCTCTCTCTCTCTCTCTCTCTCTCTCTCTCTGTGTAATTTTGCACCTCAGCTGCACTGATTGAACCGAAATGTATCTCGTACAACTAAAACCTAACGCCAGACAAGACAAGATACAAAAAAACTCCTTTACATGAAAGCATAACTTATTTGCACTTACTCTTCAATGACGGCACACTCATCAACTTTTCAAAGAAAAACAAATAACTAAGGTAATAAATTTACATGCATTATTCGTTAACAAAAATATACTTATATAATAGCATGTGCAAAAAGATGGTTGAATTATGATACGGATGTTCCGTTGCTGACGCATTTCTCATTCATCTTCATTGTGAAATAAAAACATAATTTGGCACGAATGCTACGCCTCACTATTCACAAATAAGTTTTAAACGTCATAAAATACATTTATTAAATGACTGTTATTGATTGTTTTATAACCCCTTATCATAAATCAAAATAATTCATAATGCAAATTTCGGACAGCTCGAAGTCTTTTCAGTAAGATATGACTGCAGAAACATTTTTATTATTTAATACAATTTTTAGGTTTGACAAGTAAATGATTAAAAATGAACGGATAATAATGTATTCAACTTTAATTTTCATTATTTTAACCTAAAACTTTATTATGCTGATTTAATGTTTGTAATAGTTTAATTGTATTTTAGTTTGGTATAAGTTTCGTAAAATACTTATTTGAATCTAATAAAATGATAAATAGAGAGACACAATATTTTAATCGATGACTGGAGAGAGAAATATATGAAAGTCTGACTTTGTGCATGTATTTTTTACGATTTATTTTTTCTGATTTATTGATGGATGGTTGGATGGATACATTAGATATGACAGATGTCATTCGCATTCTTCTTTTTAGTTGAGAATCACACATACAGTTAAGTCTACTACAGCCCAATCCTAAATGACTTTTTAGTTGAGAATCACACATACAGTTAAGTCTACTACAGCCCAATCCTACATGACTTTTTAGTTGAGAATCACACATACAGTTAAGTCTACTACAGCCCAGTCCTACATGACTTTTTAGTTGAGAATCACACATACAGTTAAGTCTACTACAGCCCAATCCTACATGACTTTTTAGTTGAGAATCACACATACAGTTAAGTCTACTACAGCCCAATCCTAAATGACTTTTTAGTTGAGAATCACACATACAGTTAAGTCTACTACAGCCCAATCCTACATGACTTTTTAGTTGAGAATCACACATACAGTTAAGTCTACTACAGCCCAATCCTAAATGACTTTTTAGTTGAGAATCACACATACAGTTAAGTCTACTACAGCCCAATCCTACATGACTTTTTAGTTGAGAATCACACATACAGTTAAGTCTACTACAGCCCAGTCCTACATGACTTTTTAGTTGAGAATCACACATACAGTTTAGTCTACTACAGCCCAGTCCTACATGACTTTTTAGTTGAGAATCACACATACAGTTAAGTCTACTACAGCCCAGTCCTACATGACTTTTTAGTTGAGAATCACACATACAGTTAAGTCTACTACAGCCCAATCCTACATGACTTTTTAGTTGAGAATCACACATACAGTTAAGTCTACTACAGCCCAGTCCTACATAACTTTTGTGTGGAATCACACATACAGTTAAGTCTACTACAGCCCAGTCCTACATGACTTTTTAGTTGAGAATCACACATACAGTTAAGTCTACTACAGCCCAATCCTACATGACTTTTGTGTGGAATCACACATACAGTTAAGTCTACTACAGCCCAGTCCTACATGACTTTTTAGTTGAGAATCACACATACAGTTAAGTCTACTACAGCCCAATCCTACATGACTTTTTAGTTGAGAATCACACATACAGTTAAGTCTACTACAGCCCAATCCTACATGACTTTTGTGTGGAAATCACACATCCAGTTCACATTCAAGAGTTGTGTGGATCCATTCATATAAATGTTAATGTTATTCATTTAAAACAATATTGAAAAAATAGTACGCATAGAAATAAAATACTTTATGATCAGAAACAATCTAAAATTCGAAATATAAATCGATTGTTTATTCACTCATAACAAAATTAAAATTCGAAACATAAAACAATTCTTTATTCACTCATAAAATATATCACGATATAAATATACCCATCACAAGATGAATGAACCCATCACGAGATGAATGTACCCATCACAAGATGAATGTAACCATCACAAGATGAATGAACCCATCACAAGATGAATGTAACCATCACAAGATGAATGAACCCATCACAAGATGAATGAACCCATCACAAGATGAATGTAACCATCACAAGATGAATGAACCCATCACAAGATGAATGTAACCATCACAAGATGAATGAACCCATCACAAGATGAATGAACCCATCACAAGATGAATGTAACCATCACAAGATGAATGAACCCATCACAAGATGAATGAACCCATCACGAGATGAATGCACCCATCACAAGATGAATGAACCCATCACGAGATGAATGTACCCATCACAAGATGACTGTACCCATCACGATATGAATATACCCATCACTAGATGAATGTACCCATCCCATATATTTATTACATTGACAGCATGAAAACTGATAGATTTCTTCCTTGTATGTCTATGACGATAAGTTTTATTGGATGACAGTACCTTATGGAGATGCATGTAAGAATCTTGTAATCAAAGTGATAAACAATCTTCGTTAAAAATTTGTTTCTCTTGTTTTGTGTGGTTTTATTTACGAATTTTCTCTGTACATCATATACGATTATTTTCGATGACGAATGTTTCCATTGTTTTTCGTGCTTATTTTAAGACACAACAAATATTAAAGATTGATACGTTGGTACTATTGCCCATGCTTTTATTTCATAATATCTACTTTTATCAGCTATTTTGGCTGGGTTCATTGTTTTCGTTACTTTACATCATCATTATTGCCACAGTCATCATTTCGACACAAAGAACTGTGTTGTTCGCAAGCATCTGCATATAGCTCGAATCACTTTCCATTGTAAGTCTTGTATGTAAGTAACCACTTTCCATTGTAAGTCTCGTATGTAAGTAATCACTTTCCATTGTAAGTCTTGTATGTAAGTTATCACTTTCCATTGTAAGTCTTTGTCTGTAAGTAATCACTTTCCACTGTAAGTCTTGTATGGAAGTAATCACTTTCCATTGTAAGTCTTGTATGTAAGTAATCACTTTCCATTGTAAGTCTTGTATGTAAGTAATCACTTTCCATTGTAAGTCCTTGTCGGTAAGTAATCACTTTCCATTGTAAGTCTTGTATGTAAGTTATCACTTTCCATTGTAAGTCTTTGTCTGTAAGTAATCACTTTCCACTGTAAGTCTTGTATGGAAGTAATCAGTTTCCATTGTAAGTCTTTGTATGTAAGTAACACTGGACAACAAATTTTTACAAAAGTCATGTTACTGAAATAAAATTAGTCAATTCTTATCAATTTTTATGTGCTGAACACGAATATGACAGCCAAATTGCAAAATTGGCTCTAGTTTTTTTTGTAATCTGCAAGAAATTAATGTTTACATAACGAAATGCATTCCAATAGTAAAAGGTCAACTGTAATAGCCTACCTATAAAAAATCAAGTCATTGACTACATCTTAGATTTCTTCGCCTGTCTCTTGTACAGCTGTTCGGGAGCATCTCTGAGGAGTGTCCAGCAGTAGTCAGCCAGCATTGTAGTGGACCATTTTCCCTGGTATCTTTGTTCCATTGTTGCGATATCTTGATGAAAACGTTCGCCGTGTTCATCACTAACAATACCACAGTTGCTAGGAAAGAAATCCAAATGGGAATGAAGGAAGTGAATCTTTAGAGACATATTGCAGCCAAGTTTCTTATACTTCATCAACATGTCTTCTACTAGTTCCTTATAGTTTTCTGCCCTAACATTTCCGAGGAAGTTTGTAGAAACTAGGCGAAAAGCATTCCATGCTTGTTTCGCGTCACCTTCCAGCAAGTTGTTGAACCGGTCATCTTTGAAAAGCTCTCGAATCTGAGGACCCACAAAAACTCCCTCTTTAATCTTTGCTTCGCTGAGTCGAGGGAATTTTTCATGCAGGTATCGGAATGCTGGCAAAGTCCGGTCAATGGCTTTCACGAAGTTCTTCATCAAACCTAGTTTGATGTGAAGGGGTGGTAGTAAGATTTTCTGAGCCTCAACCAGAGCTGGGTGTTGGATATTCTTCTCTCCAATGGCTACATTCTGCCTGTGAGTCCATTCCTTCCTCATGTAGTGCATTTCCCTTGCTCGGCTATCCCACTCGCATAAGAAACACATGTATTTTGTATATCCTTGCTGCAGTCCCATTAAAAGGGCAACTACCTTCAAATCACCACAGAGGTGCCAGCTGTACTTGTTATACTCAATGGAATTCAGTAGCTGCCTTAAGTTATCGTATGTCTCTTTCATGTGGACAGCATACGCTACTGGAATAGATGGAAGAATGTTTCCATTGTGCAAAAGCACAGCCTTGAGACTCAGTTTCGAAGAGTCCACAAATAGTCTCCATTCTTGTGGGTCATGAGTGATTTTTAAAGCATTCATGAGGCCCTCAATATCGGAACAGAATATCAGATTACTTTCCTTTCTGAAGAAAGGCTCCAATTGCTGGTGGCGCTTTCGATATGCAGTAATTGTGACATCTTCTTCTAGAAGATTCCATTGTTGGAGTCTTGATCCTAGCAATTCTGCCTTGTTCTTTGATAAGTCCAAATCACGAATCAGGTCATTTAGTTCTTCCTGTGTTATTCTGTGTGGGGTTGATGATGCACCACAGTGAAAATCTGGATCACTGCATGCTGATGGACCAGGAGAAGAACAGGTCGACTCACCTTTGTCTTCGTCAGATGAATCAAGAGAATATTCTGCTGGAGGTTCTGGAATAGGAAGTCCCTCACCATGTGGAACTGGTCTCAATGCAGACGGAATGTTTGGGTAGACTATTCTCGACTTCTTTCGCTTCGTTATTCCGCCGGAAAGAGGAGGAACCAAGCAGAAGTAACAGTCATTTAGGTGGTTGCTTGGCTCTCTCCACACCATTGGGACTGCAAACGGCATTGATGACCTTTTGCAATTCAACCACTGTGAAAGCTGTGTTGTACATGTAGCACAGCATATATGCGGAGCCCAAGGCTTGTCTTGGTCACCAACCTTGCATCCGAAGTAAAGATGATATGCCTTCTTCACTTGAGAATTGATACTTTTCTTCTGGTTGGCAAATGTCACTTCCCCACAAATATAGCAAAATTGTCCGCGGTATTAACACACTTTCGAGGCATTACTGTTCTTTATTGTACATAAATGGATAAAATAATAAGTTTTATGTAACAGTAGCTTGAACTGTCTCGCACAACGTCTAAAATATTTTAAATGCTGAACCTATCTGATTGGGCTTTATATAGTACACTGCTTACGTCAGCTTCAGCAGCCGCCTGGCATTAGTATAATAGGCCTACACATGTATAGTACACTGCTGACGTCAACTTACTTCAGCAGCCGCATGGCATTAGTATTGCATTGCATCAGAAAATGATGCAATCAACTGTGGATGATGTGAGCATGATGGTATTATGCAATGTTACATCATTATTCCGGATGTTGCTGCAGTCCTACTGGAGAAATTTACACAGTGAAACATAGAAAATGAGGTATATGAATATCTTCAAAACGAGAGCCAATACAAATTTTTCACGGTTATATTCGTGTTCGGCACACCAAAATACTACAGATTAGGGCCTTTTCAAGTCAGTAATGATTTCACTGTTGACCAGTGTAATCACTTTCCATTGTAAGCCTTGTATGTAAGTAATCACTTTCCATTGTAAGTCTTGTATGTAAGTAATCACTTTCCATTGTAAGTCTTGTATGTAAGTAATCACTTTCCATTGTAAGTCTTTGTATGTAAGTAATCACTTTCCATTGTAAGTCTTGTATGTAATTATCACTTTCCATTGTAAGTCTTTGTCTGTAAGTAATCACTTTCCACTGTAAGTCTTGTATGTAAGTAATCACTTTCCATTGTAAGTCTTTGTCTGTAAGTAATCACTTTCCATTGTAAGTCTGGTATGTAAGTAATCACTTTCCATTGTAAGTCTTGTAGAATAGAAACGTTTGTCAGATGACAGAAAGGTAGTCAAGCAAGTTTTTTTTTTGGTACTCAGTCTCGATTATTTCTAAAATAAATCTAATATTTTCCATAATTAGCGATTCCATGAGTTATCGTGTTATGTCGTTTACATAAGGAAATGGTTCGACTCTCCTTTACGCTATTTATTCGTTTCTAAATCATAAGTCATTGAGATCATTGTACATATTTACATGAACCTCTCTAACAAAATAAATACATATTTTTTTAGCAAATACATTTTCCTTCGTACTAATTTTCAGTCGGATATATTGTTGAACTTTAGCCAGCTTATAACAACTATCTAACAATCTGCTATGAGGCGTACTCCTTTACCCAAGCCATCTCCCACTGTGAAAATGTTGCAGTCGCACAACTTGAAAAGATCATCACCTATGTAAGGATATGGTAATATACTTCTCAAATATGAATTCTCTCTAAATCACATACCACAGCGTTAATAGCAAATCTCATACCTTCAAAGAAATAAGGAAACCACCTGGCACAACTAATAAGAATGGTGCACTTTGTGAACTTTTTACTCAATCTCTACTGTTGCACTTCCGAATCTGCAAGTGCAGCCCATTATGTTTAACGTGTATCACTGATTTTTATCGGCTCTTATCAATGTTCACACAGTGTGAATTACATCGCTGACTCGTTCTATCCCAGTTTGGGTAATGTTCTATTTATGTTCTAATTATTGGTATACGTAAATTTAAGAGAAACAAGTATATGTGTATGTGTATATGTACGTACTAGTACACATGTATGTGTATATGTACGTAACAGTACACATGTATGTTCATATGTACGTACTAGTACACATGTATGTTTATATGTTCGCTAATACGCATATATATGTATGTGCATGAATGCAAGTGCGTTTGGGCACGCGTGAATATATGCATGTGTTTCTCTCCACAGTTACATTACCATTGTGATCGTTGGAATGCAATGTAATATTCAGTCTTTTCATCTCAAAGCAGAACTCCATATATGCCTGATCGGTTTTGATTTTATTTAGTATATAGCTTTAACATTGCATCAAATATGTGTTTCTACTTTAAAATCGCTGCATCATTTCCCCAGTTGAATGCCAGATTAACTAGCAAATTATCTCAATCTCCAGAAACTTGCAAGCACCTCTTGTTTTCTTGATCTTTTTCGCATTGTTATTCTTTTCTTTCCCTCTGTTCGCAATGTCAGTAACGCACTCAGACTTATATATCAGTTTACCATATCTTGTCTTTACAGAGAATATCTCCAATGGAGAACAGCTAACACAATGTTTTGCAGCAAAGCCCCACCTCGCCCCCCAAAAAAATCAACGTAATAAATACGTCTTGAAGTGTGTTTTATAAGCAATTTAATGCAATTGTTTCATTGCCATTTATCAAAAATACTCCATTCATTTTAATGATTTTACTCTTGCCAACTCTTTATGTGGACATCGAAACAAACCTGGGGCCTATCGAGGGTAATGAAAGTTCGAAACAAACCTGGGACCTATCGAGGGTAATGAAATTTCGAAACAAACCTTGGGACCTATCGAGGGTAATGAAATTTCGAAACAAATATGGGACCTATCGAGGGTAATGAAATTTCGAAACAAACCTGGGGCCTATCGAAGGTAATGAAATTTCGAAACAAACCTGGGACTATCGAGTGTAATGAAATTTGGAAACAATCCTGGGACCTATCGAGGGTAATGAAATTTCGATACAAAAATGGGACCTATCGAAGGTAATGAAATTTCGAAACAAACCTGGGACCTATCCAGTGTAATGAAATTTCGAAACAAGCCTGGGACCTATCGAAGGTAATGAAATTTCGAAACAAACCTGGGACCTATCAAGGGTAATGAAATTTCGATACAAAAATGGGACCTATCGAAGGTAACGAAATCTCGAAACAAGCCTGGGACCTGTCAAGGGTAATGAAATTTCGATACAAAAATGGAACCTATCGAAGGTAATGAAATCTCGAAACAAGCCTGGGACCTGTCAAGGGTAATGAAATTTCGAAACAAACCTGGGACCTATCCAGTGTAATGAAATTTCGAAACAAGCCTGGGACCTATCGAAGGTAATGAAATTTCGAAACAAACCTGGGACCTATCAAGGGTAATGAAATTTTGATACAAAAATGGGACCTATCGAAGGTAATGAAATTTCGAAACAAACCTGGGACCTATGAAGGGTAATGAAATTTCGATACAAAAATGGGACCTATCGAAGGTAATGAAATCTCGAAACAAGCCTGGGACCTGTCAAGGGTAATGAAATTTCGAAACAAACCTGGGACCTATCCAGTGTAATGACATTTCTTTACTTTATTTAAATATTAGTAGCATCTAACAAAGGTATAGCGGAAGAATTTTCAATTTTATGTTGCAGTGAAAAACATTTAAATTCTGGCATCCATATGGATGATTGTTTTAAAAAAAAACTTTTAGAAAAGATAGCATCTGTCGTTGCGGCAGCGTCATGGTAATCTTTTCTGACAAGCTACTGTGCCAACGTCTGAACGATGAACTAATGTGGATTGAGATTACGTTACCCTCTCCTAAATTAGCCTTAGTGCGAGGGTACAGATCAAACTACTCTCCAACCAATTGCTGGGAAAGTTTTGAAGTTTCAATCGATATCGTCGGTGACGATTATAAACATATTAGTATTATGAGGGACTATAATACTGATTTTCTTATACCTTCTACGTCTACAAATTTTGATAATTTAATGGTAAGATATAATCTACGAAATGTAATTACAAATCATACAGGCGTTACTTCTACTACCAAAACCTTGCTTGATCCAATCTTTGCAAGTAGCGGCACAAACATAATTTACACAGACATCTTAAAAACTGAAAGTGAATTTAGTGATCATGATGCTCCTAATATATAGCAATCAGCGCCATGTCTGGATTTACAACAAAGCTGATTTTAACAAATTGAACGCTCTGATAACATGAGCTAACTGGGCAGCTCTATTGCTAACGTCAATTGATATCGATCTGGTAACTGATGTATTCACTCCCAAGCTATTAGAATTCTAAACTTTGTGTATTCCTTGTAAATTCGCCCAACCGTTAGACCGTGGTGGGTGCTAATTAAGACATATGATAAAGAAAGGGAAAGAGTATGCAAATTTGCTATCAGTCGTGATAGGCCAATCGACTGCAACAAATTCAAACAAATCAGGAATCAAGTAAGCAAAATGAAAAATCGTGCTAAAGAGCGATATTGATGTGCATCTTTCAGGGTCCGAAACAATACTTCTAAAACATTTTGGAAAATTACACCATCCTTTTTAAAAGAGATAAATCGTTAAACTTCTATTGTACCGCTTATAGATACAAGAAATAATGCTTATATTTACATCTATGATGAAAAGAAAAGGATAACTTCTTTAAATGATTTTTTTTACCTCATTTTCAACTATTGATGATAATAATATTCCTCTGAATGTTTTTCAAGAAAAGATGCTCTGATACCCTAAACAAAATTACTATTATTATAAAAGAAATTAGAGATAATATTTTTTCCATTTCTGTCAATAACCCATTGGGCCAGATTGCGTAAGTCATATAATGCTTAAAGGCGTCATTGAAACAATAACAGCACCAGTGGCAATTCGTTTTAATTGATCATTGAATGGAAACTTGCGCACATTCTTTTCATTACTAAAAAAAGGTGATCTACACAAAGTTGTCAATTACAGACCAATCTCTCTACTTAGCTGTGTTGCGAAAATATTTCAAAGACGCATTTTTAAACAAGTATATAATTTATTTCCCCAAAACCGTCTTTTTATACGTTTCAATCAGAATTCCTTCCTGGTTACTCTGCTGTTTTTTATTTTTTAAATGTGTCATAGTATTTGCAATTCATTAGAACAAAATTCTTGTAGTGTATCTTGTGATAAATCGGGTCTGCCATAGAAGCTTATTAATTAAATTAAATGAGTACGGAGTATCAGGTAATCTAATAAAATTGCAAGATACTTATTCAAGTGAAATGATTGTAAATACTGCTCTGCCACAAGGATCCGTACTTGGTCCACTCTTGTTTTCAATTTATGTAAACAATATTGCCGATGGTATTAGATCTATCTCTTTTATTTTTGCAGATGACTCGTTTCTGCATTATTCATCCTTTATTGTGCAGAATTACAGCTTGTCATGAATAATGACCGAAATAAATTGCATAGCTGGTCCAAGAAATGGATCTTAAAGTTTAATTCAGAAGAAAACGGTGGCTGTGTTTTTTCGCGACCAAGAACGTAGCAAAAAAATCCTGAACTTGTGTTTGAAAATATTGAATTTAAATATAAATGGATTCTAATCGTCATCTAGGATTATTGTTTTCATCAAATATCAAATGGGCCTGTCAGATTGATAGCATTTTAAAAACAGTATCATCTCGAATAGTCAGTCGTCGAAAACTAAAATACAACCCTAGCAGGCAAATTTTATCACAATTGAATATAATTTATATCAGGCCTATATTGAAATATACATTGGTGCCTTGGTACCATGAGGATATCCACTGAGATCAAAGAAAATCCTCCATGTTGTTTAAATACTGTTATAAGTCCTTGTTTTTGCAATAATTTTGTTTCGTAATTCAATGTCTTTCCAATGATTGTACTTATTTTGTCAGTTTTTCTCTTAATATATTCTAATAGATTTATGTCATGTCCAATTGCTTCCTTCATCGTCGCTATTATGATTCTTTATGTTCTGTCCAAAGTGCAGTAGACAACGAACTGAGCTGATGAGAAAATTATTACTTTCAATGCCATATGCAACAATTGGCATTGATTTACTGCTTTGGCGAAAAGCAATGCAAATGAAAATGATAATTACTGCACGTAGCGAAAATTACTGTACGTAAGTGGTAGGCCGTTAACTTTTAATGGCCAGTAATGATTTCTCTCTCCTTCTGCCTTTTTATTATTTATCTAGTGATGAATAATAAATGATCCCCTCCCACAAAACATGTATCTAGCGACAAAGACTTTCAATACTTGTATTTCAGTAGCAGCTCTTAATTTGTGTGCTGGTTGATCTTTAACAGCTGAAATTTCATCTTTCTGTACGATTCTTAATTTAATACCATCTAGAGGTTTCAGACTCAATTCAACGCGCAATTCATAAAGTAAATTCATCCCGGCATTTGTTGTTTCGTCAAGAAACTCCTTATTGTTATTATCGATTTTGTTTTCAATGTTATCCATTTCATCACCCATTAAATGATCCTATATGCCCTTTTCCGTGTTTAGTCCAATTTTGAATGACTCTTTTCGTATGTCTCAGTCTTAATTGTATCAGTTCAGTGCAAGAGTATTTTTTAAAATCTATTTGAGTTTTAACTGTATTTGTTTCCATTGTAAATGCTTGCTTTAAATCGGTTAAATTTTCCACATTTGGTGTAATCTTTTTGTCTATTTCGTGAATGTCAACTTCTACAATGGCGTTGTTAGTAACAATTTTTTTTAGAAACTTATTAGTAATGGATAATTTATATGTTGTTTTAATATTTTTCTATCATGTGTTCTTTAACATTTATTTTGATTTTGGTCTTTCGATCTTTTAATTATTTCAGTTCAGTTATTCTTCTTTAGAAATTTTGACACAAAATTAGTGTTAAATCTATTCTTTTTGTTCAGGTCAGGTATTCAGTTGCATCGATATTTTTGTTGTTGTTATAAAGCGTTGTTTTATTCCAGTTATTTTTTTAAAAAAGTTTCTCACCTCATTCTCAAATATAAGTACCACACCGTTTATACTCAACTCAATTGATTGCCAGTATTGTCGGACGTTAGACTTGGAGCCTTGACCGGTTTTTAATATATTTCTTGCAGCATTCTATTTTTCTACAGTTATAAAGTTCGGAATCTGTGTGAGATCACGTAGATCTAAACTCTTGGTTCGGCTTCTGTCACCTAAAATCCTTTTTCTGTTTTCGTCAATCCGTTTATCTGTTTCTTAGATTTTGTTAGATATCCCAATGCAGCTGTGTTCAATAGACTTTAATTTACTGTCTACTTATATTCTCCATATTTTCTGTTCAGTTTGTAAGCACTCTCTGCTCGTATACACAACCTTAACTGTATGCTTTTCCGAAATCTCATTTTCCCTCAAATTCCTACCTTCTTGCAATTTTGTTTCTCTTTCTAAAAAAAATTTTGTATCAGCTTTCTGTAGTGCATATTCTTTTCTGATTGTATTTTATTATTTCTGTTTACAAGTTGAAATCGTTGATAATTAAACTCCTCATCGTTGATTTAATTATCACTGATTGTGTTGCTTATAAGGTCATCAGTGATGCTTACTTTACTGACTGATAAAGTTACCATTTTATCATATTTGAAAACATTTTGTTAATCAGGTTCCTTTTGTAGCTATCGAAACAAATCATAACAAAGTTGTAGTAAGCCAACTACAACCCCACTAAAAACCATCCCAGACCTCACTGAAGTCCAACTAAAAACAAACTAAAACCAAACTAGAAAAACAAAGTTAACAACTCTATCAGTAGTTTTACAGGCAGTACACAATACAGCTTCACACATACTACCGATACTGTAACTCTTTCAAAAATCTAAAACGTGGTAAATTCTAATATTTTCCATTATTCAAGTTTTGTCCCTTGTCAGTTATGCCTTGCTTTGTCTCCACAAATGGTAGTATACGATATTTAGGAGGTGCTTGCGACCTCACGGTCATGCATACATGCACACATATGAAAGGCAGCGTACACATACATGCTCGCAAATGAAAAGGCAGCTCACACGCACATGTACACATATGAAAAGGCAGCTCATATACACATGTGAATTGGCAGCTCACACACATATACACATATGAAAAGGCAGCTCACACATGTACACAAATGAAAAGGCAGCTCACACACACACGTACAGATATGAAAAGTCTTATGTCACTCGTTTAGGCTCGAATAAACAGAAACATAAGAAAGAGTGAAAAGAACAAACTTTGAAAAATACAACATTTATTTTTTGCCAGGAAAAATTCTGTAAAAATGAAAAAAATATGAACTTACGATTTTATAGAATCAAATCCAAAAATGATCCAAGAACAAAATTTTCGTAGTCCAAATAACACGATGTTCTACTGATTTGACGTTCGAGTCCCGACGAAGAATCCAATATGGAAGACGATGACGTATGCTACAATCTGGAGTGTTGAAGTCTACAAAAACAAAAGAATTAATCTTTTTGGATCCAAGTAATTTGAAATAACTCCAAACCAAGTAATTTGAAATAACTCCAAGCAGCACAACATACAACTAACACTTTAACAGCCTAACTTCTGCAACTTCTGCTGAGATTAATTCTCCAAATCATGGGCTATTTGGGCGTTCTAAAACGTAAACAATGGTCACGTGATCATCTACTGAAAGCTTGTAGAAGCAAATACTTGTTACAAATCACATTTACCCAGTGTGACCCTGTCGATAACCCTTCATTTGTACTCTAAGAAATAATTTTAAAATTACAAACATAATCAAGAAGATTAATTTCAGAATCTTCATTAGACAGTAGTTTCTGTTTCAATAACCTCAATGGTCCACGCACAGTGTGTCCAAAAACCAGTTCAAAGGGACTGAAACCTAAAGATTTTTGAACTGATTCCCTAACAGAAAAGAACAGTAAATGAATGCCTTCATCCCAATCTTTACCCGTATCAAAACAATATGATCGAATCATATTTTTCAGACTCTGCTGGAATATTTCTAATGCCCTTTGGCTCTCAGGGTGATGGGCAGAAGATTTGAATTGTTGAATGCCTAATTCGTACATAACTTGCTGGAAAATTCCAGACATGAAATTTGAGCATTGAGTAAAATGTACCGACTTGGAAGGCCAAACTGAATATAAGAAAACTTTATCAAAGCTTTTACTATTGATTTAGATTTTATAGTCCTCAAGGAAATTGCCTCTGGAAACCTTGTTGACGCACACATAATGGTCAACAGGTATTGGTTACCTGACTTGGTCTTAGGTACCGGAACAACACAGTCTACCATAATTCTACTGAATGGTTCGTCAAAGACATGGATAGGTTGTAGATGAGCCTTGAGAATTTTCTGATTTGGTTTTCTTACCATTTGACAAGTATGACAAGATCTACAGTATTTACCAACATCACTTTTGATTTTTGGCCAATAGAAGTGAGATAAGATCTTGTGATAAGTTTTATTGATCCCTAAATGACCAGTCAATGGTGTTTAATGGGCCAGACAAAGTATTTCCTGTCTATGATGGGGGTCTCCATTTTCTCATACGAATTTCATTTTTAATGAAATAACAGACAGGAATTTCATTAGCTTAGTTTCACTAATGGCCTTTTGAAACAAACAGAAGATCTCAGTATCTTTTCCCCTTTCAACGACAAGTGATTGTCGTTATCATCCTGATTAGAATAAAGAAAATGAGTCTTTAAAAGAGGATCACTGTCATCAATACCTTCTGATTGATCCAAACAAGGAGTGAAAGTGACTTCATCAAACGTCTGAGCAATACATATGTCAGCTAAAGGAATACTTTCCTTATCAACATCATTCTCAAGAGCTTTCTTTGACATAGCTCTGGTAACTGCACAAGGTGGAAATACATCAGGGAATTATTTTTCAATTGGTTCGACTTTCTGATCCAAGCAAGGCTTGTCAGTTACAAGTGGATTAACCACAACCTTGTCTCCAGCTAGGTCTTTGCCTAGTAATAAATGAATGCCCTCAACGGGTAAAAAAGAGACCCTTCTGACTGTCACGGGTCCTGAGACTAAGTCTGATGATAAATTTACACAGTGGAGAGGAACATTAACAAAGCCACACTCTACTCCCTCAACAAGAACACTCTCATTAGAAAAAGATTTCTCAGAAAAAGGCAAAGTAGCTGACAATAAAAGACCCTGAGAAGCTCCTGTGTCCCATTAAAATTTGAATAGGGATAGGATTGGCCGAATCATCCAAGAGTGATATAGAACCCTTCGATAAGAATGGTTCATAATTCTCCAAAATCAAATCAGACTGTGGTTTATTAGACCCAACAAATACCTTGCTTTCAATACATGACACTGCCCTTGACATCTTAGATACAAGAGCATTTGGAATAGGTTTGTCTTGATTCTGATGCCTATTTTTCAATTTGTAGCAATCAGAAATATCGTGCCCTTTCTTCTTGCAATAGGTACACGTAAGAAGAGACGATGATGTTGAATCAAGCTTCTCTGAAGTTTGATTTTTAGAAGTTGTGCCTGTTTGAGTTTTAGATGGGCTTGTATTAGGCTGAAATGCTTTTCTGCCAAAAGACTGTTGAGCAGAAGTATTATTTAAAGGAACTTTATGAGTTAAAGAATGAGCAGCACGAACAGCATTGTCCAAGGTTTCAATCTGATGTTCGTCAAGATAAGACCTAATGTCACTATGGGCACAGTTTTTTAAATCTTCAAGTAATACAAGTTGTTTGAGACTTTCATAATCTCGTTTAACTTTTTTGGCTAAGCACCATCTATAAAATAATTGCTCTTTTTCTCTCTGGAGTTTGTCCAGCTTCTTTTCTATAGCTTCTGAATTTTTGCCGATTAAGCTTCAGGGACTAACTCATAACCCCATAGCATGCATTCTTTAACGACATCATAGTTACCCCTTTGGTGAACTGACAGTGAATTGTAAATATCACTAGCCTTGCCAGTGAGTACACATTGTAATAGCTGAGTCCAATGCTCCCTTGGCCATTTCACATCTTCAGCAACTCTATCAAAACGTGTAAAATATTTGTCTACTTCTTTTTCTCTGAAAGGGGGCACACATCTAATATTCTTTGCAAGATCAAACTTTAAATTTGGATTTGAAGTATGAATGTGCTTTTCACTTGCCAGTTCCATTTCTTTCATTTTACATTGGTCTTCCCTCTCTTTCTCTCTTTCTTCCGCTTGTAAATGCACTTGTTCTTTTTCTAACTGCATTTGTCTTTTTCCTCTTTTTCTTCTGCTTGTAAATGCATTTGTTTTTCTTTCTCTCTTTCCTCTCTCTCTCTCTCTCTCTCTCTCATAATGTAACTGCATTTTTTTTCGTGTAATTTCAAGTTCTTTTTCTTTCTCCAATTTCAATTGTTCTTTTTCTTTTCCATTTGCAACTGCATTTGCATTTGTTTTTCTTCTTTATCTTTCTGAGGCTCCACCTTCCTCAACTCCAATTTCATCTTGTATTTTAATTCTAATTCCTTCACTTATGTGTCAGAGTCTGATACAGACTTACTGACTGAAACCAAAGCACTTTTATCCAAAACATTCTTTTCTACCAAATACTGAACCAAAATATTTCTTACTTTCTGTTTCATTAAGGAAGCCTTTACTTCAGAAATATCATATTTTTGGGCAAGTTGAATCAAATCGTCTTTTTTGAAGACATCTTAATGTTCCTGGGTAGGATTTGAAAGAAAGGTTTCTACTTTTGATGAATTTTAGACAAAGCTTGCAGATTTCACTCAGATTAAAAAAAAAACTATGGGGAATTCAAAGTTAAAAAATAAGTATTCTGAAATATTCGATCCAAAATTCAAAATTATCCTTAGGACAAGCGCCCAATTTCTTATGTCAGTTGTTTAGGCTCGAATAAACAGAAACCAAGAAAGAGTGAAAACAACAAGCTTTTAAAAAATACAATAATTTATTTCCCAGAAAAAATCCTGTAAAAATAAAAAAAAATGAACTTACGGTTTTATAGAATCAAATCCAAAAATGATCCAAAATAATCCGAGAATAAAATTTTAGTAGTCCTAATAACAAAATGTTCTACTGATTTCACGTTCGAATCCCGACGAAGAATCCAAGATTGAAGACTATGACGTATGCTACAAGCTGTATTGTTGAAGTCTATGGTTCCTTGTAGAAATAAGAATTATCACTTCGGTTTCTGATAGCTGAATAATTTTTTATATAAAATAAACTGTCCTTGTTCCACAATATTACATGAGCACACGTATTTTCCAGAAAAACAACAGAATTAATCCTTTTGAATCCAAGTAATTTGAAATAACTCCAAACCAAGTAATTTGAAATAACTCCAAACAGCACAACTTACAACTAACACTTTAATAGCCCAACCTCTACTGAGATTAATTCTCCAAAACACGGGTTATATGGTCTTTCTAAAACGTAAAAAAGGGGTCAAGTGATCATCTTCTGGAAGTTTATAGAAGCAAATACTTGTTACAGATCAAGTTTACCCAGTGTGGCCCTGACGAAAACCAATCATTTTCACTCTATAATTTTGTTAAAAATTGTTTATATCTTAAAGACAAGGTCTCATCATGACCTTGCAAACAACCAATCACTTTAAAATAAAATATACCTTGTTTACAAAGGTTGCTACAAATTCTGAAACAAGGTCAGGATTTAGATCAACACCTGCTGTTTATAAACTATCAGTCAAGGTCAAACTATTTTTTAAAAAAGAGTATCATCTCTAGTGAATAAATATATATTACAATATCATGTAATGAAATTTTTTTAAAACTAACAAACAATTAAATTGAAATAAATATATATTAAATCAGATATAATTAAATCAAATATACATAACAACAGGCAGTTCACACACATGTACACATATGAAAAGGCAGATCACACGCACATGTACACATATGAAAAGGCACCTCACACACATGTACACATATGAAAAGGCACCTCACACACATGTACTCATATGAAAAGGCACCTCACACATATGTACTCATATGAAAAGGTAGCTCACACATATAAACATATGAAAGGCAGCTCACACACACATGTACACACATAAAAAGGCAGCTCACACTCATATACACATATGAAAAGGCAGCTCATACGCACATGTACACATATGAAAAGGCACCTCACACACATATACACATATGAAAAGGCAGCTCACACACATATAGACATATAAAAATGCAGCTCACACACATATGCTTATATGAAAAGGCATCTCACACACATTTACACATATGAAAAGATAGCTCACGCTTATGTACACATATGAAAAGGCCGCTCACACACATATACACATATGAAAATGCAGCTCAAACACATATGCTCATATGAAAAGGCATTTCACACACACATTTACACATATGACATATAAAAATGCAGCTCACACACATATGCTTATATGAAAAGGCATCTCACACACATGTACATATATGAAAAGACAGTTCACTCACATGTACACATATGAAAAGACAGGTCACACACATGTACACATATGAAAAGGCATCTCACACACATGTACACATATGAAAAGGCACCTCCCATACATATACCAATATGAAAAGGCAGCTCACACACATATACACATATGAAAATGAAGTTCACACACATGCTCATATGAAAAGTCATCTCTCACACACATTTACACATAAAAAAAAGCATCTCACACACACATGTTCATATATGAAAAGGCAGCTCACACACATGTACACATATGAAAAGACAGCTCACACACATATACACATATGAAAAGGCAGATAACACACATATAGAGTGTAAATTGTGCTTGAAGGATATTTGTGGTACAAGTGCTAGGCACAATCAATCCTGTGATACCAAGGACATACCTCTCTGAATTCAACGCAGAGCACTATAATTTACTTGTATCATTTTGCTCATTTTATGGAATATATGTTACACTGTCATTTTTGAACGTTTATCTTTGTATTTTTTATAAAATAAAACCAACTATTCCTTCGATCAAGAAATAGTGGTTACACGGCTGTAGAGGTTGTCAAACGATAAATTTTCAGAGTAACACAAAGCTTTATAACTTTTTAAATATCTGTTTCCTAAGGTAAATTTTAATAGCTGCTGCAAAGGCATGCTGTATGCAGGGATAATAAACAAATTTAAAGCCGCATGGTAAACTATTTTTAGAATAATTTGCGTTTTGTTTGTTTTCTTTCTTTCGGGAATTCTGTGCAGGCAAAACCAAATTTGATTTATGTTTATTTATACAACGTTAACAATCTTGTCAAGTGAAAATATATATTCTATGAGGAAGTAAATTATATGAGCAAACTTAAAATAGAGTGACCAGTGTTAATATCTGTTTGATGGAAAATCCATTGACAATTTAAACAAAATCTTAAAAGGTATACTCTAAGAAACTGTAAGAAAAAATATACAAGCTGTATAGAAAGCATATACAAGAATATTTTTTGTCTCACTGAATGCTTGTTTCCGGATAAAATAAAAGATATTTTATTTATTTTTGTCTTGGGCGTTCTCCAAGCTTTTTAACAAATCCAGATTTACGCTGATCCTTTTTTTTTTTGCTGAGCTAACCTTTCGATGGGATTGTGTCTCTATAACATATTGCCTTAGGAATGATTTGTCCGTCTGGTTTCTTTTGATGTTTGTCCTGTTCAAACGTTCCATTTATCTACACAGAAATTTAAAAAGCTAATGCAGCATGATTTTAAGTTATCACAAAGGTCGTTTGTAAGGCATAATGCTAAGGCATTGTGTACCTGAGGTACAATCTTACAATGTTGCTTTGAATAGCGACCAATAATATCAAATCGAATTGCTTGAATAAATGAAATGGATTTCAAGATATGTTCATACTTTCAAAGGGTGAAATACATATGTAACTTCAAACAAGCACGAAGTGAGTATAAATGTTGTTCAAAACATAATACAATAAAATATAGAGATGAAAATTAAACCTTCTGCACTATGTACAAGAATAAATGGAATGAGGAAAATAGTGAATATATAGACAAAATATCACAAAGAAAATAATTCCCATCAACTAGCTAGACAAGAAGCAGAGTATTGTATTAAACTGTAAACGATGCTGAAAATTATAGGTGTTACTTTTGTTAACTTCTACCTGGGCAAAATTTTACCATATCTGAAGGTGTCGGTAAAGATGACCTTCATATAAATCATTTCATTCCATGTTCATCACCTCCTTTATCTGAAACTGATCAATAAAGAAAGCAACATAGCAAATGAAAATATTCAAGGATACAAAGCTAAGTGTGTGTGTGTGTGTGTGTGATTTGGATTTTTAACGTAGCTTTAAAAAAAATTCAGTCATATAGCTACGATGTCTGCAGTGGGACATTGTATAGTGATGTCTAGCACTGGGGCATCATGACGCAGGCATGTAGCATGATGTCCCACCCAGTCACATTATCCTGACACCAGGCCAACCAGTCCTAACACTAACCTCTCAATGCTGAGCGCCAAGCGAGGCAGCTGTTAGCGCCATTTTTGTAAGTCTTTGGTATGACTCGACCGGGGATCGAGACCACGACCTCCCGCATTCGAGGCGGACGCTCTAACCACTAGGCCACCGTAGCGGTCGGATACAAAGCTATAACATAATGGAATATTAGAATCATTCACGATGGGTAAAATCATCATTGAACTTTTCAGCAGTCTTGTCCCATTCATTTTCTCTGTAATAATTTCTTCAGTAGTCAGCATCTACAACTATAATGAGAACAATTGTAACAACTGGTGCTGAATTCACAGATGCATATAAAATAAACCATCCAGTACATATTATTTATCAAGCATTGTTCCGCGGTTTCTGTCAACTTCTTACGTTTTGTCGCCTTTTCAAAATGTATAATTTTAAAGTTATCACTAATAAAAAAAGACAAAGAAAACCAAAGAATAAATATTTCTTGTAAAATTAAACATTACAATAAAATACTTACGTGCTTTTTATTCCATTTGAAAGATTTATCAGTCTGTTTGTTTCATAGACATAAATAATGCAATCATTATAATTTAAAGACATGTTTCAAGAAATATCTTCATTTTCCATAAATGATTTTGATTATATTGAGGCATATACATATAGAAGTCAGGCATATACATATAGAAATCAGACATGTACATATAGAAATCAGGCATATACATATAGAAATCAGACATGTACATATAGAAGTCAGGCATATACATATAGAAATCAGGCATATACATATAGAAGTCAGGCATATACATATAGAAATCAGGCATGTACATATAGAAATCAGGCATATACATATATAAATCAGGCATGTACATGTAGAAATCAGGCATTATCAATGAACATTATTATCATATCCTATAATGCTTGATTGAGGAATAACATAAAAAGCGAAAATAGGATCATCACATTTTTTTTCTACACGTGTTTAGACTCTCATAAACAGTAACAAGAAAAAAGTGAAGACAACAAGCTTTGTAAAATTTAACAAATAATTTATTTCCGTAGAAAAACGAGTAAAATGAGGAAAAGGACTTACGGTTTTAAGAAACGAATCCAAAAAATAGTCAAAAAATAATCCAAGAATTAAAAATTAGAAGTCCACTTAAGAAAACGTTCTAATGAATTTGAGTTCGAGTCCCGACGAAAATCCAAAATGGAAGGCGATGACATATACTGTAGCCAGTATAGTATTGACGTGTGAACAGTTCTTTGTTGTTCCATCGAAAATAATGTTCCGGTGTTTGAATTCCGAATAAAATTTTAATAAATGTCTTTGTCCAAGAATTCAGTATGAGCACTTAAACATTCCCAGGAAAAAGAATTAATCTCTTAGAATCCAAATAATTTGAATAAAAATTAAAATGTAACTACAATTGGTCACAATAGTAAAAAGAACACCTTGATATCTAAGTGTTTAAAAGCCCAACTGAGAATATTTCTCAAAACACCAGTATTAAACCTGACTACTGCGCAATTCCGATAAAACCAGAATGTCGAAATAGAGGCTATTACATGTAAAAAGTCACGTACACCCAGTACAGCCTTGATTCCACCCTAAACTCCCACACTAGGAATAAATTTTTTTTTAAAAGTTGTTAACTTCAACTGTTACTAATTTTGAATCAAAGTCAGAAACTAGGTCAGCATAAATGTACAAAGTTCTATTATTTAGGTGTTTACGAAAAAAAAACAGTCAGGTCAAACTAATTTCTGAAAAATGTCAAGTTCCAGTAAACACAATTACATTATTATAACATGCAATGGAATAAAAAAAATTAAAACTAACAATACAACAATTAAATTAAATCAAATATTCATAACAACAGAAATGCCATGTCCAATAGTGACACAAACCATCTTTCGAAAAAAAATCTTGTAACTATAGATATATATATCTCAGAATGAACATTATATGGTTATGAAATTTACAAGACGAAGTAAACAATTACATATTGCATGTAAACGTGTACGGTAAAATAATGGTACTGAAAGGTATTTACGATAAAAGTAATAACCTTTAGTATTTGTCTTTTATTAACAAAAGAATTTCATCACATTTCTCTTTCTCCTTGAAGGGCCTCTTCATTGCATTTCCTTGAATGACCTCCTTATTTTATCTCCTTGAAGGGCCTCTTTCCTTAGAAAATTGTCCCAGTTATGAGTACCACAATAAAATATGCATAATCTTAAGTTCTCTGTATGTTAAGGTTATATGTAGGCGGATCGGGTTAATATCTTTAAACAAGTTCCCGCTTCTTTTTCCTTTCATATGTAACTTCCAATGCGGTGAGGACAACATGATTTTCTTGTCTGTCCAACCAGCCTGACTAGTTTGCTGGAATGATTACTCAACACAAACGAATGAAATGTAGTATAAACATTTTATCTGTCCGTCTGTTCACTATTGTATTTTCGCACAATAACGCAAGTTCTTCACCACCTACCACTGCCGGGCGTTTTTGATGGTATGCATTATTTGGGCTCAAAAGGTCAAACGACAAGGTCGAGGTTACTGACACTGAAGAAAGAATTTATTTACGCACAATAACGTGAGAGAGTGTTCAACAGTGTCATACTGGATACTGAAAACCATGCAATTTGCAGAAGGGAAAGAAACGTTACATGTTTAAAATCTTAAAATGATATATTTTCCTTTTAGGTGTGATATTGATCTTACTGGTGCCCGTAAGATAAAGGAGAAAACTTGAAGTGAGTATTCGCAGTTTGGCCGTGTGAAACACTCCGAACAGTACCATGGGTTTTCTTTGTTTATTAGCTTGATTTTGTTAATTTGATCTGGCAAGAAGAAAAAAAACACTAAAAGAAACTACAAGAAGTGTAATTATTAAGATTTTATAAATAAAGTTGAAATTTTCGGGTAAATTTAACTTTAAATATCTTTAGAATTTTGCAAAATGTAAAGAGCAGGACCGCTGAGTCCCTTAAGCTCGTATAGATTCTTCATACATTGTAATCAATTTCTTTAAAAGTGCCTTTACATTTTAATTCTCTCAATTAATTACCGGATACACCAGTGTATTCCATCAGTTGACTCTGTACACAAACTAGCCATTCAATGTATAGAAGCAGACAATGTTTTGGGTGAGCTTAATGTGAAGAACAAATACGGGTTTGCTACTGTCTCTTTTAAAACGAGTGTCGATTAATTAAGTTTACTTTATGCAAACTTTTAACATGTCCATAAAGTCTGACAGTAAAGTCTGACAGTAAAGTCTGACACTTTCCCCTATGTTTTCAAAAAGGGAAACACTATTCCAATTTTTTAATCAGGCGATATAATTTGATATATATAATGTGTATATATATATATATATATATATATATATATATATATATATATATATATATATATATATATATATATATATATATATATATATATATATATATATATATATATATATATAGTGTTACGTGTTTAGGCTTTTACAAAAGTAACAAGAAATAGGTGAAGGCAACAAGATTTGTGATATTTAACAAATAATTTATTTCCCTAGAAAAACAATGTGAAAATGAGAAAATGAACTTATGGTTTTACGAACCAACTCCAAAAATATTTCAAGAATTAACAAAATAGAAGTCCTAGTAATAAAAAGTCCTAATGAAACTGAGTTTGAATCCCGGTGTTATTTGTCAAGTACTCCATGTATGGCCTCTATTTCACTTTATGAATCTTATTCTGAGAAAGATTTTTAAAAAAATAAAAAATAGTTAACTCTTACTGGTTCTGAATCAAGGTCAGGAACTAGGTCAGCAATATATACAAAGTTTCTATTATTAGTTGTTTACTTTAAAAAATATAAAAAAAATCAGTCAGAACTGAACTCTATTCAAGTAAATAAAGTTACATTACAATAGCATGTAATGGAATAAAACAAAATTTTAAAATAAACGATTAAATTAAATCAAATATATATATATATATATATATATATATATATATATATATATATATATATATATATATATATATATATATATATATATATATATATATATATATATTTATTTATTTATTTATTTATTTATTTATTTATATATATATATGATTTCGAAAACATTTTATTCCGTGTCTCGTAAGCTTCTTTAACAAAAAATACATTTCTGTGGTGTGACTGGTAATATTTTTAACTGGTTCACCTCATAATGTGTGTGACAGATATCAAAGAGGTGATACAAATGGTCAGGATTTGGAATGGTATGTGGTCATTCCTAGGGTGCCACGGGGTCTACTTTGGAGGCCCAAATTACTTATATTGTACAGAAATAAACTTCCTGTTGGTACAGAATACTCAAAATGTGTTAAACTGCTGATGAAGGAAGGCTGTTTAAATCAGTCATTGAGATAAGGAATAGATGTAACCAGCATAAGAGTCGGAATAATTGCAGATAGAGGTGAATCTGAAGAAGGGAGATGTTTTACTACATAAATTGTAGACTTGAATACTGCTGTGATATCTGGTCCAATTTATTTTGGCACAACCAATTAAAACGGTTCGATTTAAGTTCAAGTGATTAAAATAACCTTTGATTTTAACATTAACTCCTGTGAATAAATTTGCACTTTTTAATGTAGCACCATTACCGAGCAGTATAAATATTATTGTCATTGGATGATGATTTTTTAAACGTAGTCACAGTCGTTTTGACTTTCCTTATTTAAGCCAAACAGCCAAAAATGTTGCAAGAAGAAACCTTAGACACAAAACATTCGTCTGAATATCGGAAAACAGACTTTTAAACAGAGCAAAATGTAATTTTAATTCATTTTTAGAAACACACAACATAGATATTAAAATTCTTGGAAATACAGCATAATTTCTGAATGAACAAACACACAGGTTCTTATCTGATGTTATTTGTACATGATGTAGATGTAGATCTACCGTATTATGTGTTGTTATATGCTACTTTCATTGTTATTATTTCTGTCATTTGACCTGTGGGTCTACACGATTAAATAATTGACTAAATACACAATTAAATAATTAACTAAATCAATAAAATACAAAAGGAGGTACATGACAAGGTGTGATTAAGTCTGATAAATGCAAGTGATAAAAGACATACTTCATATTTCCTGCCCGCTGACGGATTGCTACAAAATAAGTCTTAAATCGTGGAATCCCATTGACTAGAATCGGCTCAGCGTACAACAGTCTGTCAGCTTCCTGTGAGAAGACAATAAAGAGTAAAAGGTATACAAGAAAGAATAATCTACACTCTTCTGTATCGTAAGTATCATCAGCAATCGACAACGGTAAAGTACCAGGAATTCAAAGGCATATTTCAACTATGAATAAATTGTTATATAACATATAAAACCCAAACGATTTATCACTGCACATAAAAGCTTTGTTCAGCACGGACCTTGAATGTCCATTGCATCAGTGAATCAAATTATTATGCACAATAAACGTGGATGTTTACAACAGCAACAACAATATACAAAAACAACACAAACACCAACACAGTCTTATATGACTACAAAACAGTTACCACATCAGCAGTAAAACCAGCTGGAGAAACAACACGACCACCACTAATAATGACAACGATGACGATGATGGTATCGCTACTACGACTACTTCTACTCTAATAATAATAATAATAATAATAATAATAATAATAATAATAATAATAATAATGTAAACGAGGTGGAAAAGGCTGACAACTCACGCTGACTTTAACACCAACGGTTAACATAACTTTCCATAATTATGGTATCTTTTTTTCCATACACGACTTTTTTGGCCGATCCACCGCTATGGTATGCCTCTGAGCAAGGCACTTTCATCCAATTGCTTAGGCACGATATAAATTCCCATGAGTTGATGCACCGTTAAGCACTAATCAGCAATTAGTATAGATAATAGGATTTCCTACTCACGTTATCGTCTTCCTCTTTGCACGATGGGGTTTCTGAACCATTCACTACCCGTGGCCAGTCCTGCATCTCGATACTTGTCTTGGAAGTCTGATAGAGAAGCTAAAACTATACAAGTTTCGAGGCCGGTGCAAACATCTAGCGCATACTGTATTGCACGGCAATTATTTTTTTCAGCCCTTTTCCCCTTTTCCCAAATAAATATAATATGGTTCAGTGTTGCACTAGCTGTATCCACATCAGCACTTGTGCGATAAGTGTCAATGACATGTGATTTGCATTCATTTAGAATTCGTTTGTGCTGACACTTGTGCTACAAGCACGTTGCAAGTCGTTGCTGTGTAGTAGTTCGAGATCATATCCGTTGTTGAAATACTTTCAAGGTCGCTGTATCGTTTAACTTTGCATATATCTTCGAATATACCAGGAGCATGGGAAAGTGCTTTCGTTTGTTCCCGTATTCCCGTCTCCAGAATGCCCAATCACCGAAAGAAGTTTTATGTAGTTGGATCCCTGTACAAACTATATGTTTGTCGTTTCCCAGTACCAAATGGATCTTTTGATTTTGTCCTTGTCCTTGGACTTGCTGCATTGGTCGCTGTACAATGACTGTCACCCGTGTTGTCTGCACTGCTGCTGCAGTATTATATTAACACTGCTGCTTTCGATGTGCCCGCAAATACCATGTTGCTGCCGTTATTTCGACTGGCGCTGGTGCTTAGTGTGGCTTATGTTTGCACTCTTAGCTTGATATGACATGAATACCATACATTTCTTTGGACTTTTGTGCACTAGTCTTGTCTATGAGGGGTTGGATTTCTAGATTTTGTTCCTGGGATAGACAGCATATGCGTGGCATCTTGTTTTTCTAGCATTTATACTGCTCTTCCCATTTGTCCAATAGAAAATGCATAAGATTCCTTCGCTGCGCAAGTGTTGGCACTTGTTTTAAGACCTATGATTTGTTGCACAACATCTTTATATTTTCCGCTTACGTACCGGCAGTTGATTTGAAGGTCTATATTTTTTATTAACAAATGCTTGCATTTTTTCGTTCAACTTCCATAATGTATTCAAATTCTGCCAACTAGCTCTGTTTATCGAATAACTGTTTTGAGAGCACAATTATGTGCAACACATATAGAAATGTGTACTGTTTACTGGGCCCATCATAGCATTTCAGTATTCTGTCAACAACGGTGCTTGCCACCATCATTGATCGAAATTCGAACTGCGTGAATGTTGCTAGAAAACTCCCTTGTTCCTTTGGAATGTTTTGGAAGCAAGATACATCGATATTGGGTGTTGTCTGGCCATACTGAAAGCAGCTTAAGCTATTGTCCCTGTATTAAACTTCCCATTAAGCTTCTTCTAAGGCACTTTTATATTCGATGTGTATTGGTCAACGCCCTCTTGCACTCTTCGATGTCAAGTAAAGTATGGTGTACTTCTTGTCTGGTCTGCGCAGAGCACGGACTATATATGGCTTAAGCCCTACCTACCGCACAACTCGGCACGCTTGTTCTCGGAGGAACGTCATCTCCTCTACTATCAGTCGACAGCAAATGAACATCTCTGGTCATTTGTACCTCATCGATTCCATCGTGGTTGCTTCAAACATGTGAGAAAAAAAAGGTTGTTTGGAGCCAGCTCGTCTTTTGGGTGCCAGACAAATTACACCTTGCTCTATGCAAGGTAGATACCAGCATATGGAGAGGATTTTACTGTATGTACAAGTATTGGCTGCCACTACTTCTTCGTTTTGATCTAGAATTATTGAAAGGATTGACAAGCCAACAGACAACAAAGCCTAAACCCAAAGCAAAGAGTTGTTTGTTCAAGTCTTGGCCCTTGCACGATTTGGAAACCCGCAGATGTTTTTGACACCAATGAGCACTTAGTAAAACGGGTAGAACGTTTCTCATGCCCAAGAAAGGAGCACCATGTTACACATGAACGCTGTGGATAATGTTTTTCATTGGTCTGCAGGGTCTGACATTTAAAAAAAACAAGAACATTCCACGACCTCGATCATACGATTCAGCTTAAGAACTGTGTGATGGAGCCCATACAGCGAAAATGACGCGCGTTTGTATGTCTAGGTGGACAAACGTTTCCCCAAAACTTGTGTTTAGACACTTGCATTAGTTGGCGACATTATCGTCAAACTCCTCCTGCATGCCTGTCCATTATATCAGGCAAACAAACATGTTGCAGAACTCGATGCGATACATGCTTTGTTCATAGAGGTTGTCAAAAAAGGAGGGGGAAAACAGTTTGCGCCAACACTCTTCTCCTTGTTGTGACTTTCTCTATGAGCTACTTCAAGCAGAAGCTTGGTATCTGGTTGCACAAATATTATTTTGCCCTGAGGTTCTTGGATATAGGCGAAAATATGACTTCGTAAGTTAATCATTGGGACAAAAATGGATTGACTAAGATATATAATACACTAAATACGGCATAATAAAATATATAATACACTAAATACGGCATAATAAAATATATAATATACTAAATACGGCATAATAAAATATATAATACACTAAATACGGCATAATAAGATATATAATATACTAAATAAGGCATAATAAAATATATAATACACTAAATAAGACATAATAAAATATATAATACACTAAATATGGAATAAAAATATATATAAGACACTAAATCCCCAAATTCACCAATGAGGCGCAATTAGACGTAAAAAAATGGAAGAAAAAATTATTTAGAAACAACTTTATTCGCCTATTTTACAGAGAAATATCTGAAATTTAAACTGTTAAAATTTCAACAATACCAATTGACCCATATTTTGTTTATGTTTATTCACAAATATGGTCTCAAAATCTTAATTCTCAAGCAAAATACATATGTTACAAGAAAACTTCTCGTACTTGAAAGTATTTCTTATGATTTACAAATAAAATCATACATGGAAAATGGTTGCAAATTGTATAATTAGGTATTTTGCGATAATTTCATATAAATTTAGTTCAAAACATTATTGCGTTTTGCTACTATGAGTAATTAAAAAAGACAGATAAATGTGCGTTAAGTCAAATGCATCTTGACCGAAATTTCTCGTATTTTAAATTTCATTTAAATTGATAATAATGAATATTCAAAAGATCAAAAATAATATAAGTTGTCAAATTAATGACATTCTAATCATAACAGTTTCCGATTTAAGATACGAGCACGAAAGTTTAAAACGTGTATGCCTTTCCAGCTATTCCAAAAATATAATGTATGTATCAGATACACAGACAAGAGACTGTTCATTAAATCTATAATTGTTTTCACTCAGTTTTCCTGGTTCCCTTTTGGTCATGAAAATATGGCATGAAATTATTACAAATATGTTTGATTAACCATATTAAACATGTACATTCGTCATTTTAGTATTTTTCTCCTCTATGTGACAGTCGAGCATCATTATTCAAATGATCATTGATCTGACTTGTTTTATATTTTATAGGAAGATAACATGATTAAAAAATGTATGCTTAATTAAGTGAATTCACAAAAAATTTAAAATAAGATAACTAATGTATTTTATCAAATGTTTTTATAATGTAGAATGGTAACGTGTGTGTCGTAGTGTAAAACACGGAAATATTTTGAAGTTCAAACACATATTTTGACGCCTTTATTTCAGACAAAACTGCATTGCCTACAAGGAGCTTTCTTCTTACAAGATTCCGTCTTCTTGGGGTTAGATATATATTTTCAACTTCAGCAAAGGCTCGTTTACTTGGTGTTAATTCCTTAGTTGCTGTCAACAGTGAGTTTTTACTTAGTCGCTCAATTTTCTTATTTTTGGTCTTCATCTTACGTCTTAGGTTTGAAACGTCAGATTTCAGAATACCTATATTTTTGTGGGAACGCGCAAGAGCCCTGCAAACCTTTTCCTTTGTTACTTTTAGTATCAGGTGATTCTTCTGCTCTTCATTTCTTGGTACAATATCACTGTCATATATACTGGTCTGTTCACTTGTGCTTTCGTTGCTTTCTTCTTTCTTTTTTCTCTTGCCGTGAAAGTCTGTTTCTTAATTTATTTTTCATGTTTTTCTCCTCCCTTTTCTTCTTACTTACTTGTGACGATAGCACATAATATTGCCTTTTGCCTAGCTCTCTCTTTATGGTTTAACTCCGGACCTTTAGCCTTCTGGCTTTCCCTGTAGGCCTTTTGTATTTCCTTTCTTGAGTTGGCCATTCTAAAATAAACAAATGTTGTATATGTTTAATTTAATTGAATTGTCTGTAAGTTTTATAATTAAAAAAATTATTACATGTTAAAGTAATGTAATTTTGTTTACTGGAATTTGGCATTTTCCAGAAATTAGTTTGACCTGAATGTTTTGTCGTAAACACATACAGTAGACCTAGTTCCCGACCTTGATTCAGAAACCAGTGAGTCAAGTAAACAACTTTCTATTTTTTATCTTATTCTTAGAGTAAAATGATTGCTTTTTGTCAGTCATACTTAGATGTAAACAGCCTCTATTTCGAAATTCTGGTTTTACATGAAATGCGCAGTGGTCATGTTTAATACCGATGTTTATAGAGAATTTAGTCACTTTGGGCCTGAAAACACTTGATGTCAAGATATTCGTTTTGTTGTGACCAATTGGAGTTACATTTTAAATTTTATTCAAATTATTTGGATTGTAAAAGATTAATTCGTTTTCCTGAAAATATTTTAGTGCTCATACAGAATTCTTGGACAAAGACATTTCTTTAAATTTTATTCGGAATTCAAACACCGGAATATTATTGTCTGAGTAACAACAAAATACTGTAGACACAACATCACTATACTAACTATAGTATACGTCAGTTTGGATTTGTGTCGGGACTCGAACTCAAATTTCTTTAGAACATTATATTATTAGGTCTTCTAATTTTTTTTATTCTTTGATTATTCTTGGATTATTTTGGGATTAGATTCTTAAAACCCTAAGTTCCATTTTTTCATTTTTACCTTGTTTTTTTCCAGGGAAATGAATTAAAAGCTTGCTGTCTCACTTTTTTTTCAAGTTACTGTTTATTAGAGCTTAAACACGTAACATAAAACAAGAACGAGCCAGCGCAAACCTAGAGTCCCCCCCGGTTTCACCGGTAGGGAATTAATAACGTAAGTATCGATAACCCGCTACGAAATTATCATGTGAAGTATTGAGTATAGCTGAAATTATTTTTTTTTATAGAAATATTTACACTCATTGTTTGTTTATAATTTACCATTGCATTGAATTGTTTTTCTAGTTTGTTTATACTTTACCTTCGGTGTATAGATTTGTTCCTTTTATGGCAGTCCTTCAACCATTAGTTACCGAATGTACTCATGTCGTTCATAGTCACCTTTAACACTTTTCAAACATTTATCCAATATTAATGGTGTCTTTAAGAATAATTGTATGGTAGAGCTAAACTGAAGATCTAAGTTGTACTCATATTTTACACTGATAATCATTTTTGCTCTGGATTAAGTCTTAATACATACGTTACGCTCTGTAACGTATTATCAGTACTTATACACAGTGATTACATCGCTTATAAACAAAGAGGTAACTATATTTTAGTGTATGATGTCTACTCTTTCTTTTTCACTTATTCCTGTGCAACAAAAACGTAAGTGTCAATCAAAAGCTTTAATTGTAATCGCTTACCTATAGGTGGAGTTTAATACATAGAGTATAACACAATTTTTTACTGGCTTGTCCTCTTTGAACTTGATGGGGTTTTCTTTTTTTTTTTTACTGAGAATTGAAAGATAGCGTCATGACACCTTTCAGCATGCAAAGTTGGCCGTCTATAATCACGTGTTCCGTTGTTTAGTGTATCTTTGTCACGTATGTATCGGTAACCTACTTATTATTAAGCGTTATTTATGCTAAAATTTGTCAAAATATTACTTGATAGATTTATCAAGATTTTATTTTCAGACATATAGGAAACATGATTATATTTTCGAAGTGTTTATTCAATCCGTTGATTTTGATTTCATATTATTTGGACCAAGTAACGTAAGTGTCCCATATTTTTTAACCAGTGAATATCACAACATATGGCTCGTAAAAAATGATATGCATCAACAATAATCATTATTTGTTTGGTTTTCTTATAATAAAACGTACCAATGAATTTAGAGCGCCTTTTATACTCCCCAAAACAATCGTTTTACACAAAAGAATGCCGTGCATAAAAATGGGTTACTTATGTGTCATGGCCTTAGCGACTTACATTCTGAAGCCCCGTGAATGAATGTTCAGGGTATAATTATTCAAAATTTGCTTTTAGATTTCTCAAAGATTATACACGATTGATTCAGAGACTTTTTAATTCAATCTCCATTTTTATTTGTAATTTTTATCTGACAGAATTGGCTCCTAATTACACTCTCGACAGTAACGTAGGTATTGATATACACCATTTAGGTTGTGATATTTTCAAATCCAAGCTTTATTTAATGTTTACATTGATTTTTTTTAATGATAGGTGTAAATTGATATAGCATAAAGGTATGCATTAAGGAAAGAAACGTAGATAATGAGCTAACGTGTCAGCGACATTGATTTATGCCTCATTAGTGAATTTGGGTCAGGATGTAAGATTTGGGTCTAAATACGGCATAATAGGAGGAAGATAATGTGTTTAAAAAGCAATGTTGTCATCAGGCAAAATAAAATCCAGTTTAGGAAGAGCAGTGTGTTCAGACTATTGTGTAGGAAACCATTTGATGTATTATTTCTGAAGAAAATAGCTGTTATATAATGACTAAATGTGTAATAATGTCAAGAAGATTAGAGCTGTCTAAAATTGTATTGATTTAAAGAATAGCAGTGAGGAAAGACAAATTAAAAATTATATCAATATTCAAGAATATCGTGCAAAAGGACATGGTTTTCAGACCTATCCTCAATGTCGGACACAGAACGCGCAAATTATGAAAGAGAAGCTACGCGGTATGATGATTTGTTATGGGGATAACGGCATTTTAACATTTTATTGGCTATATCATACTGTCAAAATGGGAGCTTAGTGCCTTTTGCAAGGGCACACAGAGGCAGGTGATCCAGGCTGATTTAGGCGGGTGTTAAACCGTGACCCTTGGATTGCGAGTCGAACATTCTAGCAACTAAGTACCACGGCTCCCTAAAATGCTTCTAAGCTTCCGCATCTATCTTCTTGATTAGTCAGCTGTTGCTTGGAATTCATGACATGCGAGTATTGCTTCACACGTGTGGCAGATGGGTCATGCTTAGATAAGGGTAAAAGAAAATAGCTCACACTTTACGTTTAAGTGGCGTTTTAGTGAAATCATAAGCATGCTTTATTTCTTAAAGTGCTTTAATAATTACACCTTCTGTTATGTATACTTGATTTAATTATATTTTATTTAATATATATTTATTTCAATTTAATTGTTTGTTTGTCAGTTTAAAAAAATCATTGCATGCTATTGTAATGTAAATCTATTCATTGGAGATTATACTTTTTCCAGAAAATAGTTTGACCTTGACTGTTCGTTTTGTAAACACCAGGTGTTGATCTAGATCCTGACCTTGATTCAAAACTAGTAGCAATAAGTTCTATTTTTATTTTCAAATGATTGGTTGTTGTCGAGATCATGACGAGACTACGTGTTTAAGATGTAAACCATTTTTTAAAAAATTGTATTTCTTAGAGTAAAATGATTGGTTTTCGTCAGGGCCACACTGGGTGTACGTGATCTTTAACAAGTACATAATTTCGACGAGGTTCTGGAATATGATCACGTGACCCCCTTTTGCGTTTTAGAATACGGTATAACCTTTGTTTGGGAGAGATACTCTCAGTAGTAGCTGGGCTTTTTCTTTACGCTGGAAGGTGTATGTTGTGCTGTTTGGAGCTATTTAAAATTACTTGGATTCAAAAGGATTAATTCTTTTTTTCCTGGAAAATACGTGTGCTCATATGAAATTGTTGAATAAGGACAGCTTTTATAAATATTTTTATTCAGATTTCCAAAACCGGTTTGATATTTTTTATTTCTACAAGGAACTGTAGACTTCAACACTACATATTACAGCATACGTCATCGTCTTCCATCTTGGATTCTTCGTTGGGACTCGAACTTGAAATCCTTAGAATATTTTATTATTAGGACTTCAAAAATTGTATTCGTGGATTATTCTTGGATTATTTTTGGATTTGATTCTTAAAACCGTAACTTCATATTTTTTTCATTTCAACTGAATTTTTCCAGGAAAATAAATTATTATATTTTTCAAAGCTTGTTGTTTTCACTCTTTCTTGTGTTACTGTTTTTTCGAGCCCAAGCACGTAACATAAGAATTGGGGAGCTCGTCCTAAGGATAATTTTGAATTTTAGATATAATATTTCAAAAAACTTTTTTTTTTTTGAAATTTGAATTCTCTAGTTTTTGAAATCTTAGTGAAATCGGCAAAATATTTTAAAAATATCATTAAAAGTGGAAATCTCTCTTTCAAATCCTACCCAGGAACAATTAGATCTTTTCAAAAAAGATGAACTGATTCAACCTGCCAGAAAGTACAATCTTTTTGAGGTAAAGGCTTCCTTAACGAAACAGGAAATAAGAAATATTTTGGTTCAGTATTTGGTAGAAAAGAATGTTTTGGATAAAAGTGCTTTGGTTTCAGTCTTTAAGTCTGTATCAGACTCTGACATAAAAGTAAAGGAATTAGAATTAAAATACAAGATGGAATTGGTGTTGAGGAAGCTGGACATTCAGAAAGAAGAAAGAGAAAAACAAATGCAGTTACAACATGAGAAAGAGGAGAGAGAGAGAGAGAGAGAGAGAGAGAGAGAGAGAGAGGAAAGAAGAAAGAAAAACAAATGCATGTACAAGCGGAAGAAAAAGAGAAAGAAAGACAACTGCAGTTAGAAAAAGAACAAATATATTTAGAAGCGGAAGAAAAAGAGAAAGAAAGACAAATGCAGTTACAAGAAAAACAAATGTAAATATATATGGAAGAAAGAGAGAAAGAGAGGGAAGACCAATGTAAAATGAAAGAAATGGAACTGACAAGTGAAAAGCACATTCATACTTCAAATCCAAATTTAAAGTTTGACCTTGCAAAGAATATTAGATGTGTGCCCCCTTTCAAAGGAAAAGAAGTAGACACATATTTTACTCGTTTTGAAAAGTTGCTGAAAATTTGAAATAGCCAAGGGAGCTTTGGACTCAGTCATTACAATGTGTACTCACTTTTAAGGCTAGTGATATTTACAATTCACTGCCAGTTCACCAAAGTGGTAACTATGATGTGGTTAAAGAATGCATCCTAAGGGGTTATGAGTTAGTCCCTGAAGTTTATCAGCAAAGACTCAGAAACTATAAAAAAAGAAGCTGACCAGACCTATGTCCAATTTGCATGGTAAAATGCACGATAATTTGATAGATGGTGCACTTCTAGAAAGGTTAATAAAGACTACGAAAGTCTCAGACAACTCATATTGGTTGAAGAGTTTATAAACTGTGTTCATAGAGACATTAGAGTTTATCTTGACGAGCAAAAGATCGAAACCTTGGAAAATGCTATTCGTGCCGCTGACAATTATGCCTAAACTCATGAAGAATCTTTTGTAAATAAGACTTCTACTCAACAGTCTTCTGGTAGAAAAGTATTTCAGTCTAATACAAGCCCTTCTAAAACTCAAATTGGCAAAACTTCTAAAAATCAAACTTCAGAGAAGCTTGATTCAAGATCTTTGTCTCTTCCTACGTGTACATATTGCAAGGAAAAAGGACACGTTATTTATGAGAGCTACAAATTAAAAAAAAAGGCATCAGAATCAAGACAGACCTATTCCAAATGGTCTTATTTCTAAGAGGTCAAGGTCACGGTCATGTATTGAAAGCAATACATTGGTTGGGCCTAATAAACCCCAGTCTGGTTTTATTATGGAGAATTATGAACCATTCTTATCGAAGGGTTCTATATCACTCTTGAGTGATTCGGCCAATCCTATCCCTTTTAAAATTTTAAGGGACACAAGAGCTTCTGGAGTGTGTTATAGTCAGGCACTTTGCCTTTTTCTGAGAAGTCTTCTTCTAATGAAAATGTTCTTATTCAGGGAGTAGAGTGCGGCTTTGTTAATGTTCCTCTCCATTGTGTAAATGTGTCATCAGACATAGTCTTAGGACCCGTGACAGTCAGAACAGTCTGTTTTACCCGTTGAGGGCATTCATTTATTACTAGGCAACAGCCTAAACACGTAACACTTCGGACGACAATCCAACTCTTGACTCTAAAGGGCCAAAAGTGGATCAGCGGTTAGCAGAATTAAATGAGACTTCCAAGTAACACCGCGTCTTTTTATCGTATTGTTTATATGATTTAAAATAGATTTTGTTATGGATCATCAAGATGCTTAATTGAAAGTAAACTGGCTATGTTTAAACACTCCTTAATTTACACCTTCCCGCCCGCTACAATTTAAATGAAAGTCATTTGATACAAGCTAGCACTTTAAATATGCCTATAAGGGCATGACAATTTTCTTGGTGGAATTTTAGTAGAGGCTGACATCCATGCTCGATCTAATCTTGAACAGTAATTTTTCTCTGTGCTAAAGTTAAAGTTAAGATTTTAAATGTAAGCTGGCTTTGTAGTGCCATCTAATGTCTTAGTTCTGATCACGTGATCCTGCTTGTTGAGAATATATACGAGCCAGCTGTGGATGTGATGGTGATGTGGTATGGAATAAGCCATAAATAGATCTAAGACGTCCCTTCGATACGTGCGTAGTACAAGCCATCTAGCCAGAGCAGTCGCATTTAGCCGAAGCTCGCCGAAGAGGATAAGGCAAAATTAAGCATCTTCAAAGGTTCAAGGCTACGTATTTCTTTGGCAAGAACAAGGGAGGGGGCTTGAATGCCTGTTAAGAAAGTAGAGCTTGCTAACCATTATCTAATACAAGGTTGGTGAAGATCCGTCTTCGCTCCTTCTTAGTCTCTGTTCGTCACTTCTGTCTACAGTACAACTGGTGAGAGGGATGAATTATCATAATAGGAAATTAATGGATAATTCGCATCATAATAGTGATTGTAAGTCCCAAAACACGTTCTTACCATCCCTATATGATTTTATTTGGCCATTTCCACAGGCTTCTTTAAGGAGAAATCTATACTGTGTATAAATTGAAGAGCCGCGTAGTAAATAAATATGACTTTAAATTAGGTGTTGAGAGCAACTCGAAAACAAGTAAACAACGCCCTTATTTAGATTCATAAAACAAATTATAAAAAAATGTCATGTAATAATATCGAACCTTGCAAATCTAAAGGTATACATTGAAAACACGCAGCTTACAAATCCAAGTCTAAATGATGTGTTTGAAGTTACATATATGACCGAATTATGAATTAACCTTTTTAGTGGTGCTTGTCAACTATATGTATCGAAACTAATAGGAATTTAATTTACGGTATAAGCGCTATCGTAAAAAGCCATATGTTTACAGTTAATGTTACGCTATTACAGCCACGCTCTGGGTTCACACTTTACCTACCGTGTATAAATAGATGGATGTAATGGACAACTAGCAGAGATTCCGGTGACATCAAAGAGAACGAGTACTTGATTGAGATGCTCAGCATATTTCACAGGTAAGTACCATTTACATACTCCCACATTGTTTTTTTATATACAAACAACCCTGCCAGACCGTTTCCTAGTATTAGATGTGTCATTCGGATTTGTAACGTAGCTTTAACAAGTTTTCAGTCATATTGTTACGATGTATGAAGTGTGGCAGTTTAGAGTGATGTCTAGCACTGGTGCATCATACCGCAGACATGTAGCATCATGTCACATTTTCCTGACACCAGGCTGACCAGAACTAATACTAACCTCTTAATGCTGAGCAACTAGCGAGGCAGCTGTTAGTACCATTTTTATAAGTCTTTGGCATGACTCGGTAGGGGTTCGAACCCACAACCTCCCGCATTCGAAGCTGACAGTCTAACCACTAGACCACCTGAGCGGTCTCCTAAGCATTAGGAACATATCTTTATTATCAATTTCCTTAGAACAAAATCACAGAAGAAATAAACCTGTTTGAAGCAACAAAAAGTTTTGAGAAATCATTGTTGTATATATGTGTAAGCTAAGTAACATGTAAATAATTAAAAACTCATTTCTTTGTAACTTTTTTTTAAAAATTGCATATCAGTTTACAGTATTTTCCTGTAATATTAATAGAATAGTTTGAGTAATTCACAAATTAAACATTAGGATCGACTCATGCACAAAATATCAATAGATATGTGTTCGGTTCAGTAAGTGACAGCAATAATGAGAACCACGATCACGGTAAATTAATTCGGAATAGATAAAATGTGTAAAGAAGGCAATAATTCCAACATTATAAGTTTATACCTATCTAAAATAAGAAAAGAACTTTTCATAGTAAAATGTGATTCATATAATATAAAGAAATAAAGTATGCTTTTTTGAGACATAAAAGTTGTTCCCAATAATTGGATAATTTCTGCTATCAAAAGCATTATCTGTTTATTTCTTCTTTCGAACAGGCAACTAAATTAGTAAGTAAGCAAGCTGGTAGATAAGTAAGCTATCTCGCAGATACTTTAGTAAGTAAGCATGCGAATGGGTATGTAAATATATAAGAATAAGCACCAAAATACAAGCGGTTGGTAAGAGAAAATTCCAACATTTTATATTTTAAAATGACATTGATATTAAAACTAAATCATTGGAATTTACTAGAATTAGTTGCTTCATGGCTTATTTAAGTTGCTCGTAATCTAGTTTCTAATAATATAAGTCATAATTAATCTAATTATAAATGTACATGCAGAGAGAGAGAGAGAGAGAGAGAGAGCGCAATTACTATGTAAAAATGTACAATTCTAATGTCAGAAGGAATTTATTTCAATGTTTACTCTGTAAATTTCTATAACTGGGAACAGGAGTGGGGTGGGGTGGAGCTATCTGAATGTTTCATATTTTCAAGAAGTTGTCGTCCATTTAAAAACTGTTTCTATAAAGTTACTGACTGTAAAATTTATTTAGAATTTGACGTTTATGGACGATAGATTTAAGAATTGGTCAACTAATATTTTTGTTTTCATGCTGTAATTACTGACATGTAAATATTTTATAATAAAAAAAAATATTTTAAAACTCAGAGAAGACTGAGGAAAAATGGGTTTAATATTTTAAACGCCTCATCAATTCCAAAATGCAATATCAAACACAAAAATATGATACGATTGTCAATTTAAATCTCACGTCTAGAATGCATAATATCTTTTCGGATTTCGTCTTACTAAGGACATCAAATAATTATACGCGGCTCATTATAAATACAGTTTGTACAATTAATGCACACTCTGTCTTCTACTGATTAGCTGTTCGAAACGACCGGTTTTAAAATGGTTCACTTCCACAACTAATTATAGCATATGCACCACTGCAATGATACTACTGCAAGCCCTCGAGATTAATGTCGAATCGGCACTGCGATCATTCGATGGCCATGTTGTTGTTGTTGTAATAATAATAATAATAATAATGATTATTATTATTATTATTATTATTATTCAAAGCTTTCTTTCTGGTCGTTTCTCTTGAGATAGTCCATTTCCGGTGACCTTATATCCCATGAATCTTCCACAGTTCTAGTTGTTGACTGGAGTAACGCTTACTATTGTAGACCGAGCTATTATCCAAGCTGTCCCTTTTGCATGTGGGGTACTGCTCATAGTATTCCTTCAACAAATGGTACGATCTATTCCTCAGTTTTCCAGATCTTTTTTAAGTTTTCGGACCAGGTCACTGTATTTTTGTAACTTTACGCTGTAGACTGAGACCCTTCACAGACCTTGCGCTCAATGTCATTGTTCGTTTTCATCTTGTAAATACCACCGAACCTTGGTCATTAGCCAATGTTTCATTTCTTCCTGTTGTGCTTACTGGCTATATAGAAGGTAACACGACCGCTGTTCCAACTTATTATGAGCATGTATGCATATATAATATTCACGTGAATTACTTCTTTTTACTAGTGAGCGGATTCAATTTAAAATTTATTGTTCACGAATATTTGTGGGAGATAATAATCGCGAATAATTCCCTTATGTTTATTGGATGCGCATGACAGCATCGGTGTCTCGAGAGGCAAGGCCTATTTCTTACTTATGCTAGTTACAAATCGACATCATATTTGAAATCTGTAAACAAACACATGTCGCGGTAAATGCCATGCAATTAAAAACTATGGGATATGACTTATAATAGTGATGATAGGTTCTCATTTAAAACTATTTCGTGCTGTCTGAGTATTTTCGGGCCTTTCTGCCAATGATTTTTTGTATAATTGCTACGAGGTATTCCGATTGTACTTTTATGACAACGATTTTGGAACTTTACGGAATTTTGCTTTTATGGTGAAGATATTTCTTATCAAAGTTAAACAACATGTTTTATAGGAACAGCATTCGCTCTACTATAATTGCTATCCACAACGTACCAGACAATGGACGGTAGAGCGAATACAATTTATATAAGCCGATTTGGATAGCAATGTGAGGTACACCCAGGTTTCAGTGGTTTGACTTTTACATGACTAGGCCATATCCAAAAGTAAGCACATAAACCCTATCCAAAAGTAAGCACATAGGCCATATATATATATATATATATATATATATATATATATATATATATATATATATATATATATATATATATATATATATATATATATATATATATATATATAAGCACACATGCCATTTCCAAAAGTAAGTAATAAGTCATATCCAAAAGTAAGCAAATAGGCCGTATGCTAAAGTAAGCAAATAGGTCATATCCACAATTAAGCAAGTAGGCCATATCCAAAAGTACATGTAAGCACATTCTCCACATTTTTAGATACAAGTCCAAGGGTATGTAATGTCGTTGGAGCCAAAAATTGCTGGTGGGCATCAAGCCAAATCATTCTGTTTATTTTTAAACGATTTCAATTTTGGATGTTTTGTGACCAAGGACATTTTCATTGACCCTAAAATGATTGCGTCTGGAAAGAGAACTTGTTATATTACAGTTCCTTGTGTCTTTAATTCTGTGGTTTGTAGTATACGCGAAATCAACTAACATTGGGACTATTGACAAAGTAGATTCGCGGTTCCTACGTTCCAATTATTGACAGTCAACGTCATGAAAATAAAGCCCTAGGTCAGAGGCATTAAAACCTAGCATGCACAATAAAACACTTTTGTGAAAGCTTGATTCCAATAAAAGTCACTTTCAGAGATCGTTTGATTATGGACTGGGCGCATGGAAATTGTCCTTGACAGTTCAAGTTACTTCTCTGACGCATATGAATGATTTGAAATTACCTGTAGTATTCTTACTTTGTAGCAAGAATGGCAAAAAAAAAGCGTTCCTTTACAACAGTTAGTTTAAGGATAACAGCCCGCCAGAAGAAAGCATACTGCTTGAGGACACTATCAGAAATAGTAGCGCATACATTATTACCATAGCGACCGTTGCTTTAATAATATGTAGGCACATAACACAAATCCTCACAACATGAATGGTTTCTTGTACGTGTCTGTTTTTGTATTAATACAACGGTTTTAATGAGTAGCCACTTCCATGTGCATGTTCAATTCTTCCAACCGTTCACATACTGTATTTATACCTTTTCCATTGACGTTACTTTGTATATTAAACTATCATTAGGCGCTATTCATTCATTACCACTAGGTGATCGACGACTCGGCAGCATTTGTCAGTATGGCTTCTTTCAGCTTGACAGTATGACTTCTTTGACAGCATATGTTGGTACCAAACTGCGCATATTTTGTTTTGTGAGAAGTATTCGTGTCTTCATAGCTTACTAAAATGTTTTACGCGAATTTTTCCGTTTTATCTCTGGAAAACGTTAATTTCTAGAACTTATAGTTCTGGCATGGGAATGGGATTAAGGTAAGTGTGCATGGAACGCTTCCACTTCTAGAGAACGGAATTTTGACCAGAATTCCAACGTTATAAATAGGTGGTCTCTCATATACTGTAGTTCATGGGGGACATAAAAGAGTGCATTGTTATAATTGACATCGCACTATGTTGTAGTTCATGGGGGATATAAAAGAGTGCATTGTTATATCTGACATCGCACTATACTGTAGTTCATGGGGGACATAAAATAGTGCATTGTTATAATTGACATCGCACTATACCGTAGTTCATGGGGGACATAAAAGAGTGCATTGTTATATTTTACATCGCACTATATTGGATAGGATCACTTTCATCTACTGCATATGCAAATCAGACCAATTTATACAAAAATGAGTACTAACCACCTTGGGGCAGTGTTCTTTGGTGGTGCCCCTACTTTGCCGCAGAGAACGGATTTGATGTCAATTGTCAAGCTCCCTCCTCCCCCATCCCAAATAAAGTTTTATCAAGAATTGCAACGCTTCACTAACATGAATTGAATGACTTGAAAATTTCAGCTTAAAAAAAGCTGCCAACGGTGCCCCAACCATCACAACGTTAGGCCGCTACTGTGTGAAGAGTCTGGTAATGTAGCACAAATCAAGCAGTCTATGAGAGCAATTTTTTTGCACTTAATTCAAATTCTGACACAATTTTATCTCCAGTTACTACACTACATCAGATGTATTAATCCTGGATGGAGCTATTATTCTCTAACTAAAGTAAATTACAGTGATCTACTCTTGACCCTAGAACAGCTACAGTACGTTTTTGCATTCAGTTTCTCTGTGTGTACCGTCATGAAATAGTATGCTCCTCTTGAAGGGTACTACTTATTCTGGGCAAAAGTATGTCACAGCGACATACTTTTCATGCTGAAGCGATTACGTTGGGTTTTTTTTCTTGGGGGTGGGGTGGGTTTTCTTCGTATAGTTTTTATCATTGATCACTGTTGCATATACATCCATGAAAGGTTATGGGTTTATTTATACTAGGAATGCTGCTCTCCTTAATGGCCTGTTTTTGTACTCTAGCGGATATGTAAAGATTTTGGACAAGTGATACGCAACAACATGAAGAATGGTTGTTCTTGATGTATGTGTTTTTAGACAGACTGCAAACAGATTTCAAGCAGACCTATCCAAACTATGTGCGAAACATGACACAGCCATGCCCAAGTTGTTTCGCGTACTCTATGGTTCAGTTATGGTTGACACCTGGAGAGTTTCATCATCAAAATGCACACCTTCAAACAGTTAAAACTCTGCTATCAGACTCCAAATTTCCATTAAATTTTCGTACTCAGCATAACATTACTTGTATATGATATAGTTACCTTCTGAAGACAATACTTTGGATTCTTTTAAGATATTGTGATCATGCATAAGCGCGGTTTTCATTCTTCTTTGGATTACTCATTTTCAGGAGTATCACTCATTGAGCTATTGCTCTTATAGCATGATCTACCGCATTTAGTCCTATAAACTGCCCAGTCCCATCACATCATGGCGGGCCTAGATCTATGCAATTTGTAAGGTGTAATTAACAGAACAAACAATAGAGTAGATCATGGTTTATATAGTTTGCGACTGGACTCCGATTTATATCGGTATAATTCACATTTCGTTACTATATTATAAAATTTCTCTTAAGGTGTCACCCATTTCATTACAGAAAAACTGCATCGTAAACATGCCTAACAATCAACGTTCTTCATTTATGTGACCTACGTTTCTAAGTTGGCCTTGGGGCCACGGCTGGCCGAGTGTTCAAAAGCGTTCGCCTCTCCTATCCTATATCCTAACGTAGATCTGTATGTTGAACACCCACGGGGTTTCATCCTTCTGAACCACTTTTACTGCTTTGTTCTTGAGCCGTATGTTGTTGGTGGTTTTTTTTTTTTTTTTTGTTGAGCCCCCATCACTTTGTTCTCGAGCCGTACGTTGTTGGGGTGTTTTTTGTTGTTGATGTTGAGCCCCCATCTCAGAAAGCATCTTGTTTACTACGGAGGGGGAATTACCGCCTTAATTCTATGCATGTATTTTCTAATCTTCCTTGATGCATTACTGTAAATGGATGCTTGCAAGTTCTGCTTTCATAATTCTATCCACGTATATTGTATTCTTCATTGATGCAAATCGTACGTGACAGTTTGCAAGTGCTACTTTCCTTCTGCATTATGGTCAATGGCTGCTTGCAAGTGCTACATTCATAATTCTAGTCATGAATTTTCTAGTCTTCATTGATGCAAACTGTGAATGGCTGCTTGCAAGTGCTTAGATCTACTTTCCTTCTGCGTCATTGTATCTTCTATTTATAAACTTGCTATATCACAAGTCACACAGATTGCACCTTCTAAAATCATAATTATAATTTAGCATCAAGCACGTGGCAAGTTAGCATCACGGAAGTTAGCATAAAATAATGCCTCGTTATGACAACATATGGTGCTGTGACGCGTCAGTTTCTTAGAATACGACTATTGCCTTGACCCTTGCAACAAGAGGTTATACCACTTTACGGCATGTTTGGGGCGTCTTATTTAAAATATCATTCAAATTACATTACAGTGAGCTGATTTCTCAGAGTATTAACATTCGACGGAGAGGTGGCCTACAAGAAGCACAAAACCAATTAAATGTGTCAAACTGTATACAATTAGATGTATTTACACAATGTTATATTTTCGCTGACCTTTCCCACCTCATCTCTATCTAGACATGTTGTGGATATAATTTACCGCTGCCTCATGGTGGCAGAATAACAGAATAGGGTAACCGCTTACAGGCAAGGTTTAAGGGCCTAATTTGTTTATATATTCTCATTCACAATGTTATGAGTTTAGAACATGTTTATTTTTTTTTAGAGTGCAGTGCAAATTCTGCTTTTTGTAGCAGTAAAGATCTCAAAAGATTTCATCAAATTGCAGATAATTGCACATCAAGGTAATACTTTCTCTTTCTTGTTTATTCATGAGAGAGAGAGAGAGAGAGAGAGAGAGAGAGAGAGAGAGAGAGTAGGGTAGAGATGACGATTCTGTTTATTCTGTCATTCATATGAAATTAATTTTTACATGTTTACTGTTAATCTGCAGTTTACAGTGACAGTTTAATTATATATATATATATATATATATATATATATATATATATATATATATATATATATATATATATATATATATATATATATATATATATATATATATATATATGATTGTTTTATGTTAGAAGAATAAGACACCCACGTCACACACGCAAGTAGTGAAGTGGGGCGATTCAGCCTCAATGGGACTTATCATTAAAAACAGGGTCCCGGCGATTTAGCCTCTATGTAAATTTAACATGGGGAAAACTAGCCCGGCGATTTAGCCTCAAGGGGAATTGAACATGGGGAAAACTAGTCCGGCATTTTGGCCTCAAGGGGAATTGAACATGGGAGATACAGGCCCGGCACTTTGGCCTCAAGGGAAATTGAACATGAGAGATATAGGCCCGGCACTTTGGGTCTCTATTTTTTTTATAAAAAAAATGGTAGGCAATGAAAGTCAAGACAAAACTTATATTACCTAGATCATGACCAAACAACGCGCGGACCTAAAAGAAACACTCACTCACTTTTTTACTATCCATTACTAATTTAAAAATTTTCATTTAAAAAAATCATATACTATTCATATACGTAAAGCAGTCAAATCAAACCCTAAATCTGCTATTCGCACACTTCAAACAACAAAAAACATTATCATAACCTACTATCCACACAAACGTACGTGAGCGCTTACAATCACACACACACACACACATAAACTTATACAATCACACCAGAAAAGAGTGAGTGTTTATATTCACACGGCTCTACATTTACACATTGGCAAATTCATAATTATTTCTTTTCTAGAGGTTGGGTAGCCCTGAAAAGGGCTGTTTTTTTTTTGTTTGCTATGGCAATCTTTTTTTAGGTTCTAAGATTGCGGCCTACTTTGACGATAGGTTTTCTCCCAGGATAAGGTCTGCTTCTTCGGAAAGAGAAGAAGAACTCTTTGGTATCGATACGACAATCGACAAAGCCTCTGTCAGGTTCAGGTTGCTGCTGCTGTTGTTGCTGTTGCTGCTCTCTCTCTCTCTCTCTGTGCTGTTTCTGAAGTCTATACTGCTCTGTCCATTCTTCTTTCTCCCTGTTAATTTCTTCTCTGAAGAGCTCTTCTACCAGGTCTTCAGTGACTTTTAACATTCTCACATTCTCTATCTCTTCTGGCTTCGGTATCAGACTGTGTCTGACCCTATGCAAATTCACGTAGGCTTCGTTTAGCTTAGCTAGTCTGGAGCATATCTTCGTAGGAGGATGAGTCGACAATGGATGGTTAGACTGGAGACAGCCCCCGGTTTTAAAGTCAAAGCGCGGACGTGAAGGAAAACATCCCTACACGGTTTTCGAGCCGAACGTTCAAAGAGTGTCATGAGAGGGATAGTAAGAAGTCAAAGAGCATGAATCAAGATTCCTATAGCAAAACAAAAGACAAAGGCATTTTTTATTCAAAACACAACATTTTTTATTCAAAATCACTTAACACTAACAAACAACTATAACATTTTAAACAATAATCAAACAATATCACATCAAACATTTTTTTCAAATTGCAAACATTTTTTTCAACTAACACATTATTTTAGACAGGGCTGACAACGTTGTGAATGAAATTGTGATTTCCACTGTTGGAAGTCATTAGGCCATTGATGGACACTACGTTTCCTAGCTTGAGACAAAAGATAAGCATAATGGTCACAAAACCATAGATCTACTTTCACATCGTTTCTAGAAGAAGAACGAGGATCAAAATGAGTCACTAAATGTTCTAAGGAATAGCCCAGGCTGCGATGATGCAGAAAATACACACAATATTGTCCACACACCAAGGAATCTGTGCCTTGTAATTTCACATTATTGAATCGTGTGGTCTGAGCATTTCTTCTCATAAAGTCGATGATATAATCTTCCAAAGGAGGCAATCCATACGAATCGAAATATTCCACACATCCTTCTTGAGGAAAGTAAACGGCTACCCAGTGGGTTCCTGGGAGATGACTGTCGTCCGTGTTGATGACATAAGCTAGATGGTCTTGAGGTTTGCGATGAGGGAGTTCATCTTTAGCACAGACGACAAGATTCCAAGAAGCCGTATACGAACTGTGGTTCAAAAGGTAATAAAGTTCCCAGGTACCATTGTTTTGTGTGGTTTTCTTCTTCTTCTTCACAGGTAATGATAAGTGATCAATTCGATCCTGACTTTGTGCTTGAAAATGTCTGACAAGTAAAAGTCGTTTAGCTCTGACCTCGGACCCTGGTTCACGAGAGTTTCGATGCGACGGATCTCCAGAGGCGTTAATGGAGGACAAGAATGTTCAGGCAAGCCTTTATACCACTCATTCAACACGACTTCTATCGAGATGAGACCCCATGCTTCGTCCAGATACTCGTCCAATTTTTCTTTTTGACTCAACATCAGACATTTATCGTGTTGAATTTGACTGGGATGATCGTTGTGACATCCATAGCACTCTTCCTTGATCAATTCCTTCATTTTATCTGCTAGGACTGTAGCGAAACAGGAGACTAAGTGGGCTTCTTGTTCTGGCCATCGGAACTTCATCATGATGACTTCTTCGTCTTTGTCTTGGGATTCTTCTTCTTCTTCCACAGTCTCCTCACATTCCATGTCCAAAGTTTATCCACTAGCTAAAGAGGGATAACAGCCTTCCATGGCTTCTAATAGTCTAGAATGACTTCTCTCAAACTGTTGATTTCTATCGTATTATCGAATTCTGCATACAGGATGACGTTGACCGTCTTGAGTAGAGGTTCTGCAAACTGAAGTTCCACACGAATCTGGCCGGATTTTATAGGGTGGAAATGTCCCTCGTCGCTGCCTTGGTATGGAGTGAAATCAAACGCCCACAAAGCATAGCGTCCTGCATAATCTTCGTACGTAATGCCGTGACTGGTGTTGGTTCCTAACTGGCCGGTAGCTTCGTACAGGGACAAGTACGACCTCAAGTAATTCATCTTCGCGACACCAAAGTCAGGTTCGAAAGGTCTGGTACACAAGGTCTTGCCATCGCGACTGACTTCGATTTTCTTCACGTTGAAGTGTTGAAAGCGGAAAGGATTTTCACTGAAGGCTCCATTGAAGGCTGAATTCAAGACCATACCAAGGATTAAACGTTTGGGTAACTGTCCTTGAAACAGATGATCTTCGATCATGGAATGATGGTTAGCGGGAATGGTGAACGTTTTCACTTCCACACGTCGTATCGGATACTTGGCGGTCGCTCTGCTCAAAGTGTTACTGATGTCATTTCCCACTTTAGGTAACACTTCCACGCGTCGTACGTAGAGTTTGACGTCCTCGATTTTGCTTTTGGGATTGCCACCAGTAGTAGCATCACCATCAGCCAACAAATGGAAAGCGGTACTGCTGAGATTCAGTCTCAAACGGACATTTACACCGTTCAGCAAATATTTCTCTTGCAACCACATGTCCAAATGCAAACGATCCATCAGTTCTAAACTCTTCTTATTTAAGATTCTGCTTCGTCTTTCCTCAAAGCCGTCATTGTCTTTATCTATTTCGTCACACTTGGTCGCTTCGTCAGGTTCCCATAGCACACAAGCATTGAGATGAGTATTCTTGGCATCTATTCCGTACGTCAAGAGATTTTCCAGGTAGGCACGATAAGGGTAAGTATCCATGCTGCTACTGACCAGTTTGTTATTCAAGTACAAGTCCACTCCACTGAACAAGGAATGCATGAAATTGTTGACGGGAGCTATTACCTCATCGCCATCTAGGGGCGAATTGTCCTCATCGACAACTTTGACTTTCAGGTACAAGTAACTGCTATTCAGATCGATGTAATCTTCGGGCTGTCCTTTGATTTCAAACTCGATGGGAGCGGAATCTGTCAGTGAGGAGACAGGGTGAAATTCCACCCACTGGGATTCTTGCATCGTCATCATGGTGGGGGGCATGGCAAACAGATCCAGTTCCGAACAGGCGCATGACTCTCGGTGCATCATTTTTGCTGTTTCTCAATAATTTAATAATCAAAAACGTCTAAGTCTCGAACGGTTCTTCTTTTCTTTGTCTTTCTAGCTTTAGACGTGTGAAGTCTGGTGAAAGGGTGTTTTCTTCGTCGTCTCTTTCTGCCTTGTCCTTGCTGTGGCTTCAGGGAAGCGGGAATGCTTGACTCGGTAGCGTGCAGGGCATTTATAGGTGTTTCTCGTCGGCCTAAAAGGTCTTTGCCCGTTTGCAACAAGACATTTTTGCCTGCCCTCAAGAAGGATTCTTTGGGGTTTTGTTTGTCGATGATGACATTTTGGAGAAATTCTTTGCCTTGCGACAGTGCAGCATCTTTCAAGGCATGCAATCCGCGTGTCACCATCGGTTTCAACACCGGAGCCACTGAACGAAAGGCTGATTTCAACATATCTCCTAAACCGTGTCCTCGCTGTCGAGCAACGCCTCGGTACACTGGATACATGACTTACGAGTCGTTAGAGAACCGTTTTCGAAAATGGAGTTTCACCGTGACTTTCCTTTGGTGAATGGAATATTTTGTCCCAAATCTCCTTTTATAGCAATGTTGACCGTGTCCAAATAAGACTTGCTGACGGGTAAATAACGAGGATGTACAAATTCGCGGTGAACATGATAAGTGTTTCTACCTTCCTCGTCAGCGTTCGTGGCAGAATTCACTTTGAAAGGAATGACACGCAGTAACGGTACGGAGGTGTGTCCCACCACATTGAACTCCACTGCATCGGAGTACACGAACATCAAATTCAGTCCATGGTTCAGTTCTACCGGGAAACGAAAATACCTCGCAAAATGCCCGTTGTTGTCAGTGTCTGCGATGTGAATCCTTTTGGTCTGCTTATCCGTGACCATATTGAGGTCTCCACCCAAAATGTCATACAATTCAGGGCAAACATTAATACGTATACTTTTTTGCTCACTTTCAAATTTGATTAGTAGACGATGAGACAGTTTATGGTACTCAATCGTGACACGTTTTTTTAGTGCGGTCAGAACTTTGTCAAATGCTGCATGAAATTTGTCAGCGATAGCCTCCACCAGATGTTGACCACTAAAATAATGGCCTGAGTTAATTTTAAAGTGATAAATGTAAAAAGGAGGAGAAGTGTCACTGCTGCTGCGGGGTACTGTGTCCTTCGGAAGTGATTTATATTGATTAGTGGTAATCATGGTTTCCAGCACTGTTTGGTCCAGAATTTCGACGTCAAAAGTGTTTTGAGTTTCAGTGATGTTTTTGATTTGTGTTTGGTAAATCATTTCTACCAAAGCCACTTCCCAATGGGCTTCGTGATCTAATTGGATGGCCTGTAACAGCACAAAGTGTTGTTGGGAAACGCCTCCATAGAACTGTCACTGGGTAAGGTTAAGTAAAATTGGTTTTGGTGACTCATAATTCCAGAGTTTTGTGGCTGTCCGAGTAGTTACTGGAAGTCAGAGGAGTGTCTCCGCCAAAAATGGGGTTGTTGTTGTTGTTGTTGTTGTTGGAGTGGTGACTGACACTGGCACTGGACACAAGGGTCCCGTTGTTCCCGTTGGAAGAGAATTTCAGAGAGGGATTGGGAAGCAGGTAACCGATGCAACTGCTCAATAAAATGGTCCACAATTGTTTGTCTCCTTGTTGCAAACTCGAACTGGCGATGGCTGCACCGATGACACAATACACTACAAAGATTTGGCAGAAAAAGACGATTTGCGTTTTAGGCACACGTTCTCCACACCACACCCACAAGGGTTGTTTCTGTAAATCTTGCAGAGAAGAACTGGGTGAAGGAGTGGTCGCCGTAGCTGCGTCTGTGTGAAAGGGCATGATGGTCACTTCTTTTTACAGTCGATGACTTGCGAAGCGTCGATCCAAGAATCAAAACTGGGTGGATATCCTTTCCAACGTACTTTGACTTCTTTGACACGTCGTTTGCCCACTTTACGGGTTCTGCGTTCGAGAATGCTTTCGATGTCGTACACATCGTCTTCTTTTTTGGTGACACGTTGTAACTCGGGCAAATAAAACGTTCCTTTGAGCACTTCTCCGTTCATGTCTTCCAATTTACAGACGGCAGAATGACGGCCATGCACTCGTCCAGTGACACGAAACAATTCGGTAGTCAAGTTAGGTAAGTAACCTTTGTCGAAAGTGCGTTTGGTTTTGCCAATGCGTACCCAATCTCCTACGGCCAACACTCCACTTTTCTTGGGGACAGCCCTCGTCGGGGACGTACCAAACAGGCGATCAGACACCAGCACTTCGTTCTCGGGAGTCACCTCTTGCGGGACAAGTCCAATGCTTCGATGGTAAGATTGGTTGTACGCTTGCACCAGGTGCGGTAAGATGTCGATGTACTTCAGAGTGTGATGATGCGTAAAATATTTCCACATGCGTTCTTTCAAAGTGCGTTGAAAACGTTCCACGATGCTGGCTTTGGTTTCAGGATTCTCGGTGGTAAAAAAAAAATGAATGTCACGTTTCTTTAATTCTTTTTGGAAACTTGCTTCAGAAATTCGGTGCCTTTGTCCGTTTGCCATCGAAGAGGGTGACGACCGCTTTGTTCCAACACTCGTTGCAGGGCTCACACTAACTCACTGCTCGATTTGGAAGTCAAGGGTACGACCCAGGCAAATTTGGAAAAGACGTCGATGACACAAAACAAATATTTGTAGCCACGATTGTAGCTGTCCAAATGAGAGACATCGGCTAAATCGGTTTGCCATTGATGATCGATGCCTTCCACTCGAGTGCGACTTCTGAACAGGGGATATCTTTTCTTGTTTCACTTCTGTCTTCACCTTCTTTTTCTCTTCAGATGAAGAAGGGGTGGTCATCATCTTTTTAATCCATCCAATTCTGGAGGTAGTTGGTGTTGTTAACTTGCGTACTTTTTCTGGTGGAGTTTGAAACCCTTCTTCTTCTTCTTCTCCTTTTTCTGTCTTGGTCACTGGTAGTGGTAGTGGTAGTAGTGATGGTGCTGGACTTTTCATCAAGATCTTAAAATCTTTCAGAGTGGGAAGAGCTGTTTCGTCTGAGGCTTTCTGGTGAAAGAGTTGCAGTCGTTGCAAGAGTTGACCGTACTTTTGCGATTTTTTTGTTTCGGACAAATCTTGGCGATCCATCAAGGACTGCAATTCGTGTTGTAACTGGGACATTTCGCTCAAATTGGGATTGGGAGGTAAATGCGGGGTCCGTTGTTCTTGCCAACGATGGTATTCCATCCATCGTTTGTAAGGCACTAAAGCTAGTTTTCATCCTTCCATGGGATGTCAGCGGTCGATTCTGAGATCTCGGGACTCCAGAGGGCCTTTTTATCTTGCTCCCACCAGTCCTCCCAACACGGTTCCCAAGACTCCTTTCAGTAATGGGCCTAGCAAGAGGGGTAAAATTCCTCCACGTTGGACCAACATCTTCTTTTGACGAATGGGAATTTTCTTTTGAACCATTTGGCGAAGAACGTGACGATGTTTGCCTAAGCATTGTTTCTGGTGTTTGGACAAAGGGATCGTGCCTTTCAAGACGTTCAAACAACATTCGCACACGGTATCGATGACCTCTTTGGAGGCTGATTGAATGAGTTTTTTTTCGCAGGGGTGGAGAAGCTTTGGACAGAACAGATAACATGTTCCCATGTTTGACTAAACGTGGAGGCAGTCCTTTCCTTTTCTTTCCATGGGGTTTAGAAGAGGAATGTTTTCTGGAGGGTGACATCTTTGCTTGTGGGTTCCGGGGCATTCACCAAACATACACTAACGTCGATGACTTAACACACGCACTTTTATCTTTTTTGGGGGACTATCGCTTTGTCATAAAGGTGACAACGTTTTTTCCAAAATCGCCAAGGAATCCTCCCCTTTGTTGACTCCTCTTTTTCTTTGAACGACTGTATCTTTTCTTAGGGTAACGTCGATGCTTGGCTAAGCGCTTTGTCGGATGACGAGTCTGACTTTGTCTCTTTCTTTTTTGACGATAGTGACGGTGTGCACTTCTTAAAGGTGACATCTTTTGGAAGTTCACTTATACCCCTACTTGGTCGCAGGCCTTTTTTATACTGGAACGCGTCGCCACTGGTTGTCTTTCCGGCGTATCAACTTGAGGACAGGCATGACACGTTGTGCAGGGCTACGCAACGGACTAATTCGAGCCAGTTCTTGCTTGGACAAATCAAGTAAACTTTGTAACATACCCGATCTTTCTTGGACTTTGATTTTGGGAGAAGGTACTTTGTGAGCAGCGGCCACTGCCGCTAAATTGGAGGGTCCTGCCACTGGGGAAGTTCTTGGGGTTATCAACGGAGAAGTTCTTGGTGTGATCAACGTCTCCAAGTACTTTTCAGTTCTTGGTGTCATCAACGGAGAAGTGAATGAACCTGAGGCTACCGGAGACGCGGTCACCGCCGTTGCAGGTCGTGGTTTGCGAATGTAAGGTTTTGTCCTGGCCAAGTGTCTCTCTTGCGACTAGTTTTTTGTGGGCTTTTCTTTTTCTGGGGACGTTTTCTCCGCTTCTTTTTCTGGGGACTTTTCTTTTTCCGGGGTGGTGACTGGTAAGAGAAGGGTCCCGCCACTGGAGAAGTTCTTGGAGACACGGGTCTCCTTGGGGACCTGGTCTTGACACCGTGGCTCTTTTTCTTCTTCTTGAAGCTTCGCTTGACTTTTTTCTTGGGGAGAACTTTAGGAACATTAGGATCCCATCTTAAGAGAGAGCGAATGATGACCCCTCCTAGAGTTCCGCTCCCTCCAGGTTTCAAAATGATTTGTTTTTTGGTCTGAGTGTCGATGTGGAGATTGGCCATTTGGGTCAAAGCGACTTTGTTTCGATCAAAAAAGCGTTTGGTTTGATGAGGAATCTGAATGATCCCTTGCAGTAATTGACGTGCTGTCACCTTGAATCATCGTAAGACTTCTTTGAGACTAACTTCTAAGACACGAGCCCGTATTTGTGGATTTTTTCTCGACTGATGCCATACAAGGCACGAATCAATTTGACGGGAAGATGCGACTGAAGGGCCGTCATGTTCAAAACTGTGTGAGACAGACGAAAAGTGTCTGAGGTTTTTATAGATTTTTTTGTAGGGGTTAAGTCGAGGACGGAGACGTGTACAGGACAGGAAATCTCAAATCATAGGTTTCAAATCAACGAATAAATAGGCGTATGGAGTTGAGTGGCATCGTCGTACGCCTGAGTCAGCCAAGGCGTTCCTAACTGTTTGGCTAAGACTTGCACATGCGATTTATCTCGAGGGCTTTTAAACAAGACCACGTAATGCGCATTGAGACTGATGGTGCGATGGGCTTTACTTTATTGAAACAAATTTTGAGTGATGTAAACGACACTAACATTACGATGATGCCCTTTGCGCGTAAACCATAGTTTAATTTCTTCTTCGTCTTCTCCTAACATGACGTCGAAAATGACCAAATGAGTTTGACGGGAGTCAGAGACGATTCCGTCGTCTTCTTTAGGAATGCCTTCCACAAATACGATGGAATCGCCTTGACTTTCTCGCAAGAGGCTGTACGCCGGTTGCCACTCTTTATAACACCACACGATGCGCTGAGGTGGCCGATAGATCAAATGATGTTTATGTTCGATCAGACGTTTGACGAATTCGGTTTTGCCTGAACCGCTAGGTCCAGCAATGAGCATGTTAAAGGGTTGGCGAAGATACAAAGCCTCCCAACTCCCAGGATCCAAGTGTTCGTCGATGACTTTGACAGTGAGGGAAGAGGGAGCAGAGACAGCAGAGGTAGCCATAGTGTTAGGAATGTCACTTGTGACACGAAAACAAACAAGACAAGAGTTTATATACTTTTTTCAGGACACGTTTATTGAATGTTTTAAACATGAACACAAAATACAAAAATACATAAAAGCCAAAGGCCTAAGTACAACGATAAAAGGCACATGAAAACCATCAACGTGCAATAGAAACAAGTTTCTGTACAACATGTTTTGGGTAATGTTCTGACCAGTTCTATAGGGAGTAAGGTCATACAAGTGTCCTCCCGAAAGGGTCTTTCAGGAATGTCCACGACAGTCTTGTCCTGAGTGACGAATTCTTCTTCTGGTACCGTCATTAACACAGGTTGAAAAGTGACTTTTTTCTTTGGACGTTGAAAGGAAGGATCACAACTCTTGTGCATGCTGGGCCACTTCTTGGGTCCAAGCCTCAAAACCCCTTTTTTCCAGGCACGTACATCTGTCCAGTGGGGGTGTAAGTCACAAGCTACACACACATCGTCATACACGTCTTCGGTAGTTAAAAGTTGACGAATCTTTTTTTTCCCGTAGAGGTCGAGAAGTATCCAGATGAAAACGCAAAATGAGTCTCTCGTGAACATTTAAAGGCACCACTTTCATGTTGAATGGGATGGTAAATACTGTTCGTAAAGAGGCCACAAGGAATCGGCGGGTAAACAAAATCCCAGAAACCAAGTCACTAAGACACACTATGCGTCGTCCCAAATTGATTGGATACAGTTCTTGCAATAATTGATGGTAATGATCCAAGGTTTGAATATGGTCATTGAGTTCCTTCCACGGAATCTGTTCAATCACTTGTGACATAAGCCATGGCATGGATTCCTGTTTTTATAGTCTCTTTATTTCGGAAGCAATAAAGGTACTTTCTAACTAGAGATCTTCGTTCTCCAGTTGGGAATCTAAATCTTGCATACTGTAACCTACACTTCAGAGTTCGTTTAGAAGTTTCCTCTTCCGCTAAGCAGATTCCACGTAAAATATGTTGGTAATCCTTTAACTCGTCTTCCTCAGTGCGTTGCTCTAGGTGAATCTCGAAGTAACCAAAATGATGAACATTTCGTTCATTCACTAACTCAAAGTGTTGAACAAGGTCTGACCACTGAAACAATTTCTGACGAATCAGTCCTCTTATACCATTCAGGTACCAGTGGTTAAACATCTGGTGACGTAACGGATGCAATTGTTCTTTACGTTTGACTTGTATTTTCAGCAGCTCTCGGTAAATCCGTTCTCTCAATACCACAGGCAAAGCACGAATGTTCTCTTGTAAAGTATCCATGAATAGGTCAGTCAGTACAATTCAGAATCTTCTCCTAGAGCAAAAGTAATCCACATAGTGAGTAATTTCTGACCACTGCCATTCAGGGTAACCTCCAAGAATCTCATTGAACTCTTTTGATGTAAACGGGCTAGAGTGATATAATAGGATGAATGCACACTTGACCCAGAGAAATCTAACACACTGGTTGACTTTTTTCACTTTCCTCTTGTGAATTTCTCGGCATAAAAGTTCTACAGTTACCCATTGAGATTTCACTCTGGCAAGTCCCTGCCAAACTTCCTTGTAAATCTTCTCTTGTAGTTCTTTAGGTAATGATTCAATGTCGTTTTTGAAATGAAGTTTAAATACTGGTCTCGGTGATGTCCAACATTTGACTCCTAACCAATCTGGTTTCTTCAACGACATGGTAAGTTACTTCAATGTCTCGGTCCCACTAAGGGTAAGTAATGTTCCAGAATAGCTGAATCTTTATAGATACATAGATCCATTCGTAACTTCAGTCCGCAAGCGAAACACTGTACTTCGTATCCAAATCCTGACTCAGGTCCCAAGTAGACAAATCCTGTTCTAGCTAAAACATGCGAAGGAGGTAATCCTTCCCTATCCGTAGGCCATTTTTGAAACGTCTCCAATCGACGGGCACAATCACAATAGTCAGGTAAGAAGACTGGAAAATGGTAGGGTTTGAACTTGGAGTTCTCATCGGGTTTCTCACTCGATTCTTGCTGTGGCGAAGTCATGCTTCTGGTGGGTGGCTATCCTCTTACAACCAATGTTTTATACCGACATGTCCATGCGGCAAAGTAAAGTGGTTCGGAAGCCGCACTCGCTTCTGGTACACGATTTGATAGACATTTTCCAAGGATCGACTGACGATGTGGTGAGTCGGTAAACGTTCAATCTTGTTCGGTTGATAGGTGGTCACTTTAAAGTGGTCATCTTATCCAGAGTGTAAGGCTTCTTTCAATACGCCAAAGTTCACCACTCGACTGGTACGATAATTCAGAGTCAATCCTTTCACTTTACACTTCGTGTGCACTTCTCCTTGTTTGTCCCGGTATTGGTAGCCGTAATTTTTAGGACCGCCACTGGCGAAACTTAGATTCTTGTCGTCGGGGTGCTCGTCTGTCCAGGCTCCTAAACGGTCTCCTTCGATGTCAGGGTGATGTTGAATCGGGTGATGGATGTAAATGCAACTGTCCGTGTCAAAGTACAGGACACGTTCCCCTAACAGTTCTAAAGCTTCGTACAATTTTAAGCGAGCATGAACTGTCACGTAAGCCGCAGTGATGACATTTCCAAAGCGGTCGGCTTCTACAAAGTCCAGATCTTCTTCGTAATTGACTAAAATCAAATCCTCGCGAACGACGTCCACGTTTTTCATGAATTTGGTTTTGTCGTGAATCATCTGAAAGTAGCGGGAAGGTTCTGTCAAATATTCCGTCTTGGGTAAACACGGTCGTTGTGCCATTTTGCCCACAAGCAATTTAACATCACTTTGGCAAACGATCGCCTGCCTTCGTTTTTCTCGATGTGGTCTAAAGTGATGCCATCTTGTTCCCAGTATTTCTCTTTGAATTTCTTTTGGTCTTCGGGAGTGTGACACCAGGACGGATAGCCACTGGCTTCTTGTTTCAGTTTCAAAAAGGCATCCACGTAGTCTGCGAAAATGCCTTTCTGCGTGGGGTCACCCTTGTGGTATTGTTGTGTCTTGGGAAAGTGACAAATTTCGTACACTTCTAACAGTTGATATCCCATGTCCAGATCTTTGAACAATTCTACGCTGACCCACGTCCCCGTCAAGGCACGTTCTTCCTGAGTGTGCTGACAAGGCTGGTCTTGGTTGCACGTTTCGGCACAAGTACGGCACAAAGGAAACATCAGTTTGTCTTGACAATGGTGAGGTAAGTAATATCGTTGTCGATACACTAAGGAACACGCTTTGGCAATGGTGCAAGCTTCTTTCAAAGGATCGACCCCTCCGTGTTCCATGAACAGTTCTCGAAATTTTCCACAGCAACGCCGTAAAATGTCCACGTCGGAACGACAATACTTTAGCATTTCTTCCTGAAAGTCAAAAGGGCCTGAGGCGTGAGCCTGGTACCAAGCGTAGAAAGCTTCTCGTTGTTCGGTACGCATGTTGTCGGGGTCGTAACAGTGAGCCTCAGGCAAATGGGGTAAAACGGCGTGTTGATTGGCTTCCGTATTATAAACGTGTGGAAAGTACCCTTTAGCCATTTCTGTCATTCCAAACGTTTTAGGCATTCGACTCAAAGGCATGGCCAAATAGCTCATCGAATCTTTAAACTGCACTTGTCCCACTTGCATGAAAATGATTTTGGCTCCGTTCAAAGTAACTTTAGGACGTTCGGTGCCATGTTCTGTATAGCATCTGAGAAGAAACTGGCCATCGTATCCGGAGAAATTGTGAGCCATCACCGTGGCATGACGATGACAATCTCCGTAACGTTCGATGTCCTCTTGGCTCCACGTCTTGTCGATGGGGTCTAAGACCCATCGAGCGAAATCGGCTAGCGTGTTCGGTCCTCGAAAAAATTTTCCACGTCCTCCTCTTACTGCATTGAGGGCAATGACTGAAAATAGGTTTTTGAATGAACTTCTCGCACACTCGATGAGCCACGCAGAAATTAGGAATGTGAATGCGGGTCTCTTGCATGCATTCAAAATCGAAAAAGATGAAATTGCCTTTCTTTTTGTGACCATCCTCTTTCTCTGGTTGGGGTTGGTATTTTTGCACGTAGCATTGGTGTTCCAAGTTCACGATGTGGTGACAAATGTGACATTTTTTCTTTCCTCGACATACGTGTGCCTTGGCATTGTTGGTACATAGACCATGTCCACACGTAGGGCACAATCTCAGGAGTTGACAAGCACATTTCTTCTGTGAACCTTGTGTTTTCAAATGTTGTTGGTAACAGGTAGGACTGAAAAACGTGCGCTGACAAGCTGGACAATGCACTCGTTCTTGCCCTTCGTTCAGACAGGGTTGAGAGGCCAAACATCCTGAGCATTTCGATCCACAATGTTTGTGTTGCTCTCGATTATTATAACCATAATCACATTTCTCACAGTAATAACTGTATCCCAGGAATGCAATGATACTGGTAATGGCATCAAAATGTTCATCGTGATGATAAAGGTAAATGTATTTTCCATCCTTAAAATCTTGGCCTCGAAACAACAGAGGCCCGCGCACTTCTTGAGGGTACACTTTGAAAGTGTAGAGTGGAGCTAGGACATCTTGCAATTTTTGCATCTCAGGAATGCCACAGGGTGTGTCTTTGGACATGCCAGCTTGTTGCAACAGGAGTTCTGCTTCGTTTCGTTGTTTGGCTCGGTCAGATTGTCGAATAGTTTTCCAGGCTCTTTTCCATTCTACCGTGTCGTTCTTGTTGGCATAGGATCGTCCCACCACGATGGCTCGGGCTAAGCACATCTGGTCTTGAGGGTTGTTAATTTGGACGAGACTCTTTTAGGTGCTGCGAAGACCCTTCACCAATAAGACCTTTTTGTGCTGTCCGGTCCCTTGAGGAGGAGAAACGGGGGTCATGTCCAGTGTGGCTTTTCCATCGGTGATGTCAAACTGGTCGTTGGATTGTTGTACGTGTTGAATCTTGTCCATGACTTTGGAAGCGGTCAATTCTGCAGGGCTGCTAAACTCGATCCAAACAGGGGATTTCAAACCGTCGTGTTGTATGAAAAGTCTCAAGCGATCGTCTTCTTTGGGTTGACATTGTCGCTTGAGTGTGGTGAGCAAAGAATCCCACATCTCGGTGATGAACCCTTCTGCTTTCTCTAACGGTACTTCGGACTTGAAATCTTTAACCTTCACTGTGTATTTGTAAGCCGTGGTTCTAAATTTTCTAGAGGGACGCTTTTTCGTCTCTTGAATGGAATAGTACTTTTCAGGGTTGACTAAGGGTGGTGAACTTTGTTTAGAGGAAAACTCTCTGGGTTTGGATTCTGGTTTACTCATGTCCTCTTCAAAATCACTGGCATGAATTTGTGCCAAGACTTCAGCCCTGGTACGAGGCGATAGATCACGTTTCTGCCTCTTACTTTCTTCTTCTTTCTTCTCAGATGAATTGGATCGTTTCATCTTGATAGCAAAATGTCAAATGACTAAAGTTTAAACACCATGGGCTACTTTATAGTCATGGCATACCAGCGTATATAAAGGGTATGTGTCTTGTCCTTCCACTATTCATTTCACTCTCAAACGGAGCACAACGATGGAAGAGACTACCCAGATCAAACATTTCATCAGAGCGTTGCGAGGAGTCATTAAAAAATTTCTTCAGACCAGTCGTCGGACTACTCTCCTTCCTTTCGAGATAAAAGTCAAGATACTTGCTATATCTGTCAGAAGAAAGGGCATTGGTCTTCAGAGTGTCCAGACCGTCAAAAGAAAAGGGGGGGGGGGGCTAGAAGAGACAAAAGTCAAGATACCTGTTATTATTGTCAAGAAAAAGGACATTGGTCTCCAGATTGCCCTAAGAAACAAGAGGAGTCAGAAGAAGAGAGGGATTCTGAAGAGAAAGAAGAAGAGGAAGAAGAAGAAGAGGAAGAAAGCAGACAAGTGAAGAAAAAGAAACAGGAGAAGAAAAGAAGAAGGGAAGAAAGTGAGGAGGAGGAGGAGGAAAAGACTGTGACTGTGAAGAAATTGAAAAGACATAGAGAGTGAAAAATGAGACAGAAGAAGTCTATGAATTTTTTAAAGTGCTATGTTGTGAATTGTGAATTGGATTGTAAATATTTATAAAAGAATAAATTAGGTATAAAAAGGTAAGTGTCTTTGGGTTTTGATTTTAAAATAAGAACTTACACTCACGCACTCATACACAGACACGTACTATAGGGGTAAAATGTTTTATTTTTAGTTTGAATGGATGTTGGCAATTGAAAGACTATCTCTTTTCGAGAGACATAGGTGGCCCTGAAAAGGGCCTTTTTTGGTGCAGGGGTGAGTTTAAACAATCAACTTTAACTGCCTTAAGTCTTTGCCACGGCCAAGGCCTACTTCTGGACTTCGTAATGTTGATGATGATGATGATTTGGTTGAAATCACTAAGGGTGGTACGGTAGGCTTAGTCACAGAGTTGGAGTGTTTAGCTCGGGAAGGTCGTATTCTCTTCGGTCGTAATAAAGAAGTCTGATACATTTGTTTTAGACTTCTTAACTCCGCTAAAATGTCCAACAGTACCGTGACCGTTTGACTTTCACACCCTTGTTTCTTTGCTGCTGCGTCTTCTTGTTGTTGTTTTTTTCTTACCTCTTCTTGTTGTTGTTGCTGTAGGAGAAAAGTTTGTTCTGCTTCCTTTTGCTGTTGTATAAATTTCTCCAATTCTTCTTTCTGTCTCTGTCTAAAATTCTCCACGTGCGGTAGTGAAGGAGAAGGTGGCGAAGGTTCCGGAACAAATTCTTGCAAGGTAAGAAAATCCACAAAATCCCAATTTACCTCTTCTGAAAGTAAGTCCGGGTTCCCTTGGGTAGTCTCCACTGCTGGTGCACCCCAATTTATCGTTTTCTGAGTTTCCGTCATGTTGAAAAAACTGTCGCATGGATTGACTGCACACAGGTACTAGCGAATCTATATAGGGAATGTGACGTCACAGACTGCTCTCTTCGGATTGGACGTGGGCTGACTGAATTTTGTAACGCGTGTTTGGATTGGTCAATGAACTCAATCCGTTTCAATCCTTCCTCTCCCTATAAATAAGCGCCGTTTGCTGCATTCCTTCACCTGTTCTCGGCACCCCAACATGTGGACCGATGTGCAATCATCAACTCTTGTGTCTTCCATGATGTTCCGGACCGACATAAAGATGTATGTTCGATCCAAGTGGACAGTTGTCCACAGGACAGACACCAGCCCGTGGATAAGAAGAATATATGTGGAGAGGCAAGGATGCCTAAAAAGAGTATTAATATATGGCCCTGCAGTCAGGCGCAGCTTGAGAAGAAGAAGATCTCAAAGATGCTCTTTATGTTCATATTAAGGGTATATTAACATAATACCAAAGGCCCTTTTCAGGGCCACTCATAGGTCTCGAAAAGACCTTGACTTTCAATGCCTACCCTTTTTTTAAAAAAAAAAAATAGAGACCCAAAGTGCCGGGCCTGTATCTCTCATGTTCAATTTCCCTTGAGGCCAAAGTGCCGGGCCTGTATCTCCCATGTTCAATCCCCTTGAGGCCAAAGTGCCGGGCTAGTTTTCCCCATGTTCAATTCCCCTTGAGGCTAAATCGCCGGGCTAGTTTTCCCCATGTTAAATTTACATAGAGGCTAAATCGCCGGGACCCTGTTTTTAATGATAAGTCCCACTGAGGCTGAATCGCCCCACTTCACTACTCACACACACACACACACACACACACACACACACTTTCACATTTCTGTAAAATGTTTTTAAGGCTACTCACTGCTCAAGCTGTTGTAGCATCCACCACCACCCTCGCATAAACATATTCATTTGTCTGAGATTGTATCACTATTTTATCCTGTTTAAAATAAGATAATATTGTCTTGACACAAAATATATCATCACAATACAACTATGCAATAAAGCAAAATAAATAAATAAAAACTATATACAGTCCTGTGTTTAACTTTGCATAGGAAATATTAGAGAAAAATAAATATTTAATGTAAACCGGCATTCATAAAAACAATATTGTTAGATGAATTAGTCTAAAACAAAAATTATCATAGAGGTAGGCAATTATATATAAGGAACAAATACTTGGATTGTCTTGTTACATTGCTATTATAGACTTATTTGCCAATCCCTTTTGTTTTTCACATTCACATGAATAAAACATGAATAAAGACAAGCTTTTCATACAGTGTGGCTTTTGGATTGGACATACACTCATAACTGCAACTCTGAGGAATTAAAAGTGTAAATTCTGGATTGGCCGAGACACATTTCCTTTTTTATACCACATATGTTTGTACATTATGACTCAAGAACAGTCAGGTTATATTCCCTAGTGACAGCTTCAAGAATTAGTTCCAAAAAAAACTTCCATTACTGGATCGGTATGCAATATATACAATGTAAAAAATTACTCACATTTTGGAGATTTTTTTTCTCGGGCAATAAAATAAGTTGTCTGCACTTGTTATGAGGAAAAAACCCTTAAAAGGATTATATTTTATTTGCTAATTTGTTATTTCTGATGCTTTGACCTTCACACAACTATTATATTTATGAACGTGAGATGAAACTTTAAATTTGGCCTGTTAACCCTAATATATGTGCCTTGGAACAATGGATAAGATAAATTCCATAATTACACGACTCAGTCACTCAGCAGAGAGAGAGAGAGAGAGAGAGAGAGAGAGATTCATAAGCTAGAATCTCACAGAATTATAGAAACAAATAGCCAATTTCTGACTGCAGTTGTAAGATATCTGAGCAGAAAGTACTACTTTATAAGCATGCAAGACATTTTAATATGAGTTATTGGTCCCCCAAGTACAATTCCTCAGAGAATACACAAGACCGGGTTTCAGAGACTGAAGACACACAAGTAAAGGTTTGTTACTTTGTGAAAAAGGGGGTCATTATGAGAAAATGGAGACACTATACCTGATGTACCTGCTGATGATGAGTGGTCAGTGAGCAATCAAATTCTTGTTGCAACGTCGTAAAGACAGGAAATTCATAGTCTAGACCATAAAACTCCTTAAGCTGGTCATTTTGGTGTCAATAAGACTTATCCTGATTAATTTTTATTTGCCGAAAATTACAAGTGATGTTTATAAGTACCATAGATCTTGTCACACTTGTCAAATGGTAGGAAATCCTAATTAGAAGATATCTAAGGCACATCTGCAACCTATTCCTGCATTTGACCATTTGATAAGTCATTTAGCAGAAAAATGGTTGAATGTTGGTTCCTTACCAAATACCAAGTGAAGCATCCAGTAGTTGTTGATCATAATGTGTGCGTCCTCAAGATTTTCATAGGCTATTCCTTTGAAGAATATCAAAGGAAAAACTGTTCTAAAAGTTTAGGCAATGATTTTTAACACTTGTTTGGCTTCTCAAATCTGTGCAGCAATTTTATGTTTCATTTTTCCCCACAACTTATGCATGAATTAAACATCCAACAGTTTAATTTTTCTGCCTATCACCCTGAAAGTCATGGGGCTAACACAAGACTGTCCAAAAACACATCTCACATACCCATGATACATGTATACAATTACATTGAATCAAACCTTAAAAAATACAGTGATCAGTAAAATCCTGCATTGTATAATTATCGAGTAAGATCAGGAGAGTTTTTTCCCATGTTGGTAAGTATCACCAAATGAATGACCCCATGACTACCCTAAAACAGTAAAAGACTGTCCCAAAATACCCTCAACTACCCGGGATACATGTACGAAATTAAATAAAATCAAACCAAATAAAAAGACAACGATCAGTAAAATTCTACCCTGTATAATTATCGAGTAAGATCAGTAGAGTTTTATCTCTTGTTGATACTTGCTGAGGGAAAGACCCTAAGATTGTCACCAAAAACCCCACTCTCCTCGACCCAGGATACATGTATACTATTACAACAACTTAATGAAATATGCAGTATTGGTGCATTCTCTCTCTCTCTCTCTCTCTCTCTCTCTCTCTTTGATCATAGTTAATTCACTAAACTACTTTTATATTATAAAGAGTAACACACTTAATAAGTCGGAATCATGCGTCAATATAATCATATTTCACATTTCAAAAATTCTTTAAAGTTTTTTAAAAAATCTTTAATGTGACAAAGAGCAAATGAATAATTAGAAACTAAGGGTGCTATATTTATATTTTTAAAAATTTTGAACCAATTTATTATTTTTAAGTGGTTTGATAATGGTAAGAATTACAATTTAAACAAAACACTCCACTGTATCTGATTATTTCCACTTTTAGAGACAAAAGTTTCAGAGGATGCAAACTAGGTCTAAAGCTTTGTTTGTTTGTTTTTTTGGGGGGTTTTTTTTGTTTGTTTTTTTCTTTTTTCTTGCCGTTGTCGTTTGAAAAATACATTTAAAAGTTGAGGTTCTGTATATTAACAATGCAAATTAAGTATTGGAAAACAATCGTACACTAAATCTAATACGTCTAATCGCAAGTAAACATTTTTATCATGATGCAAACATGATTTTCCATAATTTGATTATTTCGGCTTTTGAGACAAAATATGTTCCAAAATGAAGATTGTGATAAGAATAAGAAAACCTTTAGGAATGCTTAATATTTTAATGTCATTTTGCTTATAAATTATTTTATGTGCTATTGAGTTGCTCTGAAATATATTATTTTCGCGGGAGCTTATGTACAATAATATCACAGGAAAAGATAGACGTCTGTGATGTGTGTCAAAATGGGTGACGTATAATACGATCATTACAACCGGGGTTCGTCTGATGAAAGCTCGTTAGGAAGAGTACGAGGGAATATATCATTGTCATTTCTGATCCTTACTTTGCTAAAATAACTAATATGTCCAGAGTAATGAGAGATATCACAAAGAAGTAGATTTCTTAAACGGTGAAATTAAATACTTAAGTGCGTCACAACTGGGGTTGAAGAGATGGACCACCCTGCTGCAGTGTATACGTTTTTGTTTGCGTAAGGTGCTATGAATCACTTAGATTTTCGAGAAAGCACATGGTTTTAGAGAACGATTAAAAACTTCGTTGCAGACGTACACCTTAAAAAAGGGACTGTTTATCGACACAAAATGAATGCTGTAAAGCATTGATTATTTCTGATAAAGGAAACACTTTAGAAATTTAGAGCGCCGTCTGTTGTCATAATGTCATCCTAATCTCAACTATGCCATCATGACAACAGATGGCGACACGAGTTGGACAACAAAGACGATACTGATAAAACTTAGTATTTACATTGTTGCAATGCCAAATTTGTATTAAAACAGCAGCTGGAATGATGTAATTGTAATATGGCAAGTTTAAAAACAAAATGTACAAAACTTGTAATAACTGACTGAGCCTTTGCCATACGACAAACTACAGAATCATTTCAGTAGTTGGCAAACTGCAAGATACAATGACGCAGAAGGAAAGTAGATCTAAGCACTTGTAAGCAGCCATTTACAGCTTGCATCAATGAAGACTAGAAAATTCATGACTAGAATTATGAATGTAGCACTTGCAAGCGGTTATTTACAATACTGCAGAAGGAAGTAGCACTTGCAAACTGTCACGTACAATTTGCATCAATGAAGAATACAACATACTTGGAAAGAATTATGAAAGCAGCACTTGCAAGTAGCCATTTACAATAATGCATCAAGGAAGATTAGAAAATACACTCAAATAATTATGGCGATAATCCCCCCCCCCCTCGGTTTACGACTAGAGCCAGACTGTCGTACCGAGTTTTTAACTCACACCTGGATACATTGGTGCAATCGCTGATACATGTAACGTGATTGACTTTATTATCCTTACTGACGCACGATCTACATATGGTGAGATGATTTCTTGTTTATGCATACTTTCGTTTTACCTTGATGGCCATCAGGCACACTTGAACTTTCATTGGGAAACAGTACTCTCAAGTTATGCATCAAAACATTAACAAGGCTCTGAATACACAAGTTGTCGAATTGGACTGGTTCATATAACTCGGTACTGTTGGCCCGCAGAGCCGTAGACAGTCACATCAAGGGCCCTGGGGTAAGAAACACCCGGACTTCTCCTAGTTTTGTTCAAACAAAAAATTTCTTTTATAAAATTAAAATGTCTTGTTCGGCCCGGGCCCCTTACGGCCGCATGTCCCGGGGGTATATTCCCGGTTACCCCCCCCCCTTGTCGGCACTGATTACCCTCAATTTAGTTCCAAGTTGCTCTGATCGTGTACATATTAATTTTTTATAAATAAATAAATATCCCACTATTTATTCTTTTTTCAACCGTAAATCCATTAATCTCAGAGCTACATATAACTTGTGTCATACTCGTCATACTTATAAATGAACTGTGGCAAATCAACTGCATTTTCTTTTCTAATCCATATTTAAATGACCACTTCGGAAAAACTAGATGTTAGGCTGATAGAGTCACACCTCAAAACCGGCTTAAACGATTATTTTTTCTTAACTGTTTATGTACATTGTTTAGTCCTGACAGAAATCCATTTCTGTCACGCAAACACAAAACGGTCATAAAATTAAGTGATCATCTCTGTCACGTTTTTCTCAATTGTCACCGAACCTGGGCACAGTCAACACATTGTATTGCAACCATTTTGAAATGTGTTAAGATCTGGGTCGTTAAACACTATGAATGCTAACAACCGTGTGTGGAGAAGAAGCGTGTATAGGACGATTAGTAACAGAAAGAAATGTCTATTTTTTACATGGCCCGAAATTAAGACAGTAATGGCGGGTTACTTGAAATTTCATCGTATGCTGGAGACGTGTTGGGAATAGGGCTTTAGTTGCAAACCTATCGTTCCAACAGTTTTGTCGGTGTTATCGTTCCAACAGTCCTGTCGGTGTTATCATTCCAACAGTCATGTCAGTGTTATCGTTCCAACAGTCCTGTCGTTGTTATTGTTCCAACAGGTCTGTCGGTGTTATCATTCCAACAGTCATCTCGGTGTTATCGTTCCAGCAGTCCTGTCGGTGTTATTGTTCTGACAGTCCTGTCGGTGTTATCGTTCCAGCAGTCTTGTCGGTGTTATCGTTCCAACAGTCCTGACGGTGTTATCACTCTAACAGTCCTGTCGGCGTTATCGTTCCAACAGTCCTGTCGGTGTTATCGTCCCAACCGTCCTGTCGGTGTTATAGTTCCAACAGTCCTGTCGGTGTTATCGTTCCAACAGTCCTGTCGGTGTTATCGTTCCAACAGTCCTGTCTGTGTTATCATTCTAACAGTCCTGTCGGTGTTATCGCTCCATCAGTCCTGTTGGTGTTATCGTTCCAACAGTCATGTCGGTGTTATCATTCTAAGAGAAAGTCCATATCTTATGATGAGTTCCCAGTAATATTTTTCATGATCTGCTTTTGTCATGGGCGGTTTGAAGTTTATGCAAGACCGCTCTCTTTCTCTAAGGTTAGATCTCTGAAGTTTGTGCTGTTGATTGTCATGTTTAACTTTCACGTCCTCTTTACCTCTTCTTGTTCTAGTTCAAAAGTGGTTTCCCTTTGTCGTTGTATAAATTTATGTATCTCCTGTTTTTGTTTCTAGTCAAATTGGACATATTGTTAGCAATGGTTGTGATGTAGGAGGTGCTTTACGACGTTCATGCAGTGACAAAAATCGGCAAAAGGGCAATTCTTAATCCAGTACTTTCTCTGAAACACAGAGTATGGCACCAGTTGAATGAAGGTGGTACCAATGACAGTAATTTCAAAAAGAAGTTAGCTAGTTATGTAAGGCGAGTAAAATAATTTATCTTTCTGTGTATGTCGATCTGTAAAAATATTATAAAGTTTTTCTCTTACAGTCGTCTATGAAAAAGAAAATCTTAAAAGAAGACAATCAGGCATATTCACTAACACTTAAATAAATTGTTGATATAATCTAGTTAACTATTTATTTATAATATTTAATTTCATTTTAAGCATAAAATAATATTTCAGATTCATGAATGTTGTCTTCCATTTGTGTAATACATAAATGTACACACTACAATAAATGTTTTACGTAATTTCATTGTTAACAATTTAAAACAATTATCGAGAGTTTCATTTCCTTTCTTTCGTGGTTTCTGTATTTTTGGGAACATCCACTTTTTCTGAAATCAAATAATCTGTCTGTACACTGTTGTACAAAAAAAGAATGGTTAACTTTTTTGGGTCTAACGGTTATGTTTTCTAAAGGTGTTTTGTCTGAGGTCCGTTATCTGCTTTCTTTATGTCCTTACCTTTTCATGAATGGGTTCAACCATTTTTAACCAACGTCTTTTTCAGGGTAGTCCATACTTCAAGTAGCAAAATATTAATAATTTTTTGCCCCAAAAGTCTCTGTTTTATGTTTGCTTTTGATGTATTTGTTTCTCTATTTGTACGTTTGTATTCGACTTCCTCCCAATCACTCTCTGACTCTATGTGATGGTACGTGTAATGCTATATGTGTGTGTGTGTGTGTGTGTGTGTGTGTGTGTGTGAATTCATGTCAAGTTGAACAATAGAAATATGTTTTTGTCTGTAAATAGTCTTTTTTTTAAAAAAGTCTTTCTATTCTATTCGTTCACTCCTGTTCAATTTACTTTTATCCATGACTAAGTTCCCAACTAGTATGTATATTTATATTATTTTAGTGATCGTACCAATCCCCTCGTCCAGTTTAGTACGTACGTATGTATGTATGTATGCATGTAAGCATGCATGCATGCATGCATGTATGTATATATGGTAACGCTGGCCCGACTCTTCAGAACCATTTTAGTACTAATTTGGCGAGTGCATGATTGTGTGGTTATTGGGGTTCCAAAATCGAAGAGCCAGGATAACATCACAAAGGGGTTCGACTGTTGGCTGGATTGTGATCAAGTAACAAAAATAATGACTACGACGAAGTCAACGTGTGTTCAACAAGAATATTTTATTAAATAATGAAATTCGTTATTGAGAGGTTGTGTGGAAAGAAAGAATATATTTAACTTTACAGCACTGGGTTGTTCCTTTCCATTGTCACAATAACAATATAGTTTTAAGGGAAAATATTCATTATTTTGACTAGAAATTTCGATATATAAAGATCGTACATGTTTCTTCTTTGCACATCTTATATAGTGTGTGATCATTCAAGTTTTCCTATGCGCCTGGGTGTAAGGTTGACAAGCTGGATGGACCCTCAACCTAACCTGGTTGTGCAACAGCCTGGTTGGGTTGCAATACAATGTCAAACTAAAATATACAAGTGAAGTAATAAATAGAATACAAATTACTCTTTTTACAATTTACTTGTAACTTTCTCTACAAATTCTTCCTTATATTACATAACATTGATAACATTATGGTCAGAGTCCAGGTGGCCAACCCAAACGAACGATGACTTTGCCACCTTGTAGGTAGACTGGTATCAGTATGAATTTCTCAGAGGGTTTGTATATTATCATTGTGGAGACTTCCACCAGGTTGCTTCCTTCATTCATATATATTCTTACCATTAACCAGCCAGACAATCAGACAATATAATGCTTTCGGCAGTTTGTCTACAATCCGCCCTCGTAACTCGAGCTATCAGTATTTATAGTCCTTATCAGCCAATCAGAATCGAGTTTTTTGTCATTCGATTAAGTTCGTGTGTTGACGTTTAGCTGAGTTTAGTATAAGAACAAAACTCGAAAGTCATTGAACTAATCGAGCGAGCTCATGCAGCAGCTTACCAACAATGTACATGATTTTGCAGTTGGGTCAAAGAGATCAAATGAAAAATTAAAGATGACAACGCTTGGAAGGAATATTTAACCCAAGACGCAAAGAGTATGAGCGTATTTAATTTATGGCTTGTTATGAAGAATTGCTCGAGACATTTGCTTACGACGTTAGCATGGCATAGTGTGTTCTAAAAGTAGTGACAATACACGACATTTAAAATTATCTTGGTGAAACCTGTAATTCCCCCCATATAATGAAATAGATAAGCTCTGCTTTATATGAAAATAATCCCTAATCATTATGATCCCAAATAATAAGACTTAATGCATATATGAGTTGTTTTTATAAGAAACAAAATTTTGTATTATTTAAATCCTACGTTGTGTATCTTGACTGAGCCGTTGATTCGTAGAAACATGAATGAGATGCAATAACAAATTTAATAGAGAACGTAGGACGGCGGCGTTACAGTATGTATGTATGTATGTATGTATTGAAATATAAAAATAGTGTGCTAATCCATGCGTGCTAGTTTGCAAGTATGAATATTTGTCTGTGCGTTATTTTTTAGTTAATAAGGATTGTTGGGGTTTTTGTCCATAAGTAGGTATTAATGACTCCTGTTAATGACTCTTGCATATCTCCTTTCATAATCTGATTTGTTTGTATTTGCGGTGCTGAATGATAAGGGTATGTATGTTGTTTATCCATAAGAAAGTGAGGTGTGAGTGACTCCCAGCTATCCTCTTTCCCTTCTGTTTTGTTTGCTCGTGTTGATGCTGGAGTGTTATTATTTATATTTGTAACCCGTCACATTACATGACTTTATATACGTGTGTGTACGAGTTCTGGTCAGTAAGAATGAATATTGGCCAGTAAAGATGTGTGTTAGAGTGTATTAGTAAAGATGTGTATTGGTCAATAAAACTGTCGGTCAGTAAGGACTCGTGTTATTTGTTATTTAGCGTTTTTTCTTTCTTTCTTTTTACCTTTCTACATTATACATGAACCGGTCCGGTGTCCTAAGTGGTAAGAGCGTCCGATCCGGATACGAGAGGTCGTAGGTGTACAATTTGGCTTAAATTAAGAATCTTACCCCTTCGACCTACCCTCTAAGGACAAAACTATAATTTTAGCATAAAACGTGAAGAAAAATAAGTAAGTCACTAAATTATTAAAGAGTAACCTATACCTCCTATTCATTTACATTAGTACACTCTGTTACACTAAATTCTAAATTCGAACGAAATAATAACTCTTTAACTAGAGAGATTATTATAATTAACATGCATGGCTAATATACATAATTGGCCGACAGGACAGAAGAAAGGAAAGGGAAGAAAGGGACTATGTGAACCTGTGAGGGATTCAAATGGAGCAGCAGAAGAGGGAGCAAGAGCTACTCAGTATGAAGAAAAGGCAGATGTAGATCCATGGAGAAAGCTTAGGTGGGGGAAATATATGTTCTGGACGTGTAGTCCAACCTTGGAGCTGCTGGAAAAAAACATCTACAAGATAAAACTGTCCCTCGAGAGTAACCAATGGCCCTTGTCAAGGTCACCTAAATTTTGGAAATAGCAATATTACTCAATATTCCATACCCGCAAAATGTTTATTTGTATGCATATGATTCTACGTTTGCCTAATTGTTTTTATGTGCTTTTTACAAGTTTAAACTATACAAAATTATTTTAATCGTTGCTTTGTATTTATTTGTTGTAACAAATTGCAGGGACTTTAAACATAGTATTTATTTACTTTTGTTTTAAAGAATTTCTAATAGATATTTTTTGCAATTTTTAATACCATTTTAAAAAAATATTAGGTGTGTATGCGCAAACTTTTCTTTAAAGTTGTGTGTGCATGCGCAAACTTTGTAAAAAAATTCAAGGCGCATAAACATGCTTTTAATTTGTATGTGCGCATGCGCACTAGGCGTGATGGATCTATGTACTAAGCCTGATTTAATATCTGTCTTGACTCCACCATGATACATTTCCATAATACCCCAAAGCACTAATTCATGTGAAAAATATATGAAAGGTTTGAGCATTCAATCCCCCTCTGTTCAAAATGGTGGCCTAATGTAAAATTCCCCTTGTGTCCATACCGACCCCCAATGTTAAATGTATGAACGTTTTAAATATCAAATTCCCCCTGTAGCCACCCGACATCTTCTGAAATGGCTGCATGTTGTTAAATTTTATAACCCCTATAACGTCATTTCTCGTGCCTGTGAGTTGTTAATTTTCCATAACCACCATTACGTCAATGTGCAATTTTTATTATCTTTTTACTATACCAGCTCGCATAGCTATTTACATAAATGCCTACAGATTTTCAAAGATGGCTAAGATTGTGTATACCTCGTATTCAGTTACCCTTGTCAATTCCTGTACCACCTATCATGTGTCCTCGAGAACGATCAACCGTTTACATTAAGTATTGACAGTAGTCGTTATTTTGCCAGTTTCATCATGTATTCTGAGAACGAAACTTTACCAAATGTTGACAATATCTATTTCAGCAGATTAATTGTATTTTTATTTTCGCAATCCCATTCTTAGACCCCTAAAGCACCTGACATTTCTCCACCGTCTTTAAATGGAATTCTGCTCTAGGATATCGCCATAACTTTTCATACCAGCTAGAATCCTATATCAGATAAGTAAAATTATTTGGTTTCATCTACACTCATCCTTCATCCTGTTTTCAAATTCTCTGATTCCATAATCACGGACTTTATTCAAATTAATTAAAGAACAGCTGCAAAATAAATGTTTGCAAGTCACCCTTTTTGTTTCTCCTTTGTACAAGAACAAGAACTTCAGACAAGAGCTAGACCTACAAACAAGAATTATAACCACAGAAGTGCATTCATAGTCAGAGAAAAGGCGTATATACAGTAAAAACATCAAAATTATTATAACAGATGAGAAGAAATTGAGTTTCAGCCAAAGAAAAATGAAATTACTAAGGGATATTGAAAATGTGGGCTATCCAAAAAATTTCTTTATTAGTGATCCGTGTATCCGTTCAGAGTACTCCCTATACACCGTGACGCAATTTCCCAATCTGAAAATGCAATTATTACGTGCCGTTTCCTATTCAATCTTCGGCATGTTGTTCACTGACTGAAAAGATGCACTTCAAATCGTCTGCCCCTCAGCAAATTGTTAATGTGTGTGTGATTTGGATTTTTAACGTAGCTTTAACAATTTTTCAGTCATATCGCTACGATGTCTGCAGTGTGACAGTGTGTAGTGATGTCTAGCACGGGAGCATCATGCCGCAGACATGTAGCATGATGTCCCACCCATTCACATTATCCTGACACCAGGCCTACCAGTCCTAACGCTAACTTCTTAATGCTGATCGCCAAGCGAGACAGCTGTTAGTACCATTTTTGTAAGTCTTTGGTATGACTCGGCAGGGGATCGAACCCACGATCTCCCGCATCCGAGGCGGAAGCTCTAACCACTAGGCCAAATTGTTGATAATGGGATTGAGCAAAACATCATTTGGAGTAGACTGATATCTCTGATACCTGTGCGCGGACAGTTTGTTTGGTAGTGTGCCACACCGTTGGCACCACCTTGGATGCATAACAGTGTCCAGTGGCAATAGCAGAACCAAGCGCAGGTGCCTGGGCGACACGAACTTTTTCCATCGTAAAGTTATGTGTATAAAACCCATCTGACAGTCCGACTATCTCGAGCGATTTGTGGTTTCAACTATTTTTCTCCGATTCATTACTTTTATATTTTCTCTTGAGTCAGGTTCAGAAAATGAGTTCCATGTTTCATCGCCTATTACAATCTGATTCAGATATCTCTTGTCAGTCTTCTCATATCTGTCAATTCGCTGATTGACAATTTCAACCCGCGTCTGTTTTTGATCCGGTGTCGACAAATGCTGAACCCATCTTGCACAAACCTTTCTGAGCTTAAAACGATTCTACATTATAATGCAAAAACCTGACTAACTAATACATGTGATAATTCAAGTATCTTTCACTATGTCATGCAATTTCATCAATTAACAGCAACTATTTCCCGCTCACAAGTCGCAGACAATGATCTTCGAGAAGGTGTGTCATCTGTCCTGGAATCGCGATCATCTTTAAAACGATGAAATCGCATAAACCAATTGTAGGATATAACATAGAATTACATAAGTAAATTTTATACAAGCCAGTCTTTGTATCAGTCGCTGCGGACATAAGAGTGGCCAGATAATACAGTCTCTATTTCTTCAGTAACAGAATTGTTCTCCTTATCCGACATTTTACGACACTGTCATGAAGAAAAACGTTTTGGGGGTTTTGAATGCATCATTGTTAGGGCATCTGTGTAAAGAAACAGAATCTTATTTTGTAATTTATTGTCAACAGTTCCATCATTTTTATTCATATTTGACGATAAATCATTTATGAACTAGGACTTAATATACAACTTTGTCTCACTCCAAGCGTACATTCAAATATTCACATAGATAATATTGAGAAGCCTTTACAGCTGATTTACTATATGACTTTATAGTATTCAAATAGCCAACATCCTGACATGCACTTCATATGTAATAATGCATTCCAAAGCCTCTCTCTATCCACTGAACCATATACATTTTTTTAAATCGAAAAATGGAGAATATAACCTTTCTCTTTTATTTCAAAAGATATTTCTCTATCGCATTTTGCAATATGAAATAATATCTACTGTCAAAAAATCAGCCCGTAATCTCGACTGTTCTTCAGGTATCTTATAGCTGGTGGTCCAGGTATTAAGTCTTTCATTTAAAATTGTGTTAAATAATTTGCTGCAAGTAGCTAGTAAAGTTATTACTCACTTCATATCATATGGGTTGCCTTTCTTGTAAGTATCTAGTAAAGTTATTACTCAGTATATGTTCATATCATATTTGTTGCCAATCTTGTATCTAGTAAAGTTATTACTCAGTATATGTTCATATCATATGGGTTGCCTTTCATGTAAGTATCTAGTAAAGTTATTACTCAGTATATGTTCATATCATATGGGTTGCCTTTCTTCAAAAGTGGTATAAATAAATTCTTCTCCAGGGAATAATGTACAGGGAGATCTTAAATTGAGTAATACCATGTCTTCTTTTACACTTGAAAAATTCTCAAGGAAGCATGTATTCAACGGGCATTTTGCTACGTGCCTGTGTCAGACTTGCTACCTGCCTGTGTCAGACTTGCTACCTGCCTGTGTCAGATTTGCTACCTGCCTGTGTCAGACTTGCTGCACATGCAGCTGCAGATAATTGTATGAAAGGTTTTTTCATAACGTTTGACATTGTGTTTTTATTAAAGGCTCAACGACACAAAAAAGTTATAATAAACTATTCAGAACTTTTAAATACTCTTCATACAACGACCAATCATAAAAATAATTAATAATATCTTTATGGACCCACTGACAGGCACATACTATATGTATCGATACTTAATTTGTGTTATGTCACTAAAATACGTCAAAGATATCATAGAAGACAACACAAATGCCCGAGTCAGGTGAATATACTTCATGACATTTGTATTTATTTATTATTTGTTTTTTGTATTTTTTTATTATTTTAAAAATGTGTGTCTGTGATTTAGATTTTTAACGTAGCTTTAACAATTTTTCAGTCATATCGCAACGATGTCTGCAGTGTGGCAGTTTATAGTGATGTCTAGTACTGGAGCATCATACCACAGACATGTAGCATCAAACAAACAACGATTTTCGTCAATTTATATATAGAATCTTACATTTTGTGATTACTTCATGTGAAATTGAAGATACTCGTTGAACAATTTGTATTCTTTACTCGCCAAGAGTTGCATTAGATAATGACTTATCTAACTTATATGTCTCGTTGCATACGAAGTGAGTATTTAATTTATATTTAAAAATAGATATATATTACATCGATGTTACAACCATCTGTTTCACATTAGTGTGCAAATCTTCAATAATAAAATAGGTTGCAATTCTTGACCATCCGTGAATATTAGCGCATATTTTTAAAACACTGCGAAGACGTATTCGAACGTTAAAAATGAAATGCTTGTATTGGGCAGACTTTTCCGTCTTGAACCTGACATGAAAATTATAATATTCTGTACTGAATTTTTATGATGATGAGCTGTTTGATTCTTCTTAATGGAATTGGCACCTGTAACAAATGTAGCAAAGATCATCAAGTGGTCATAAGCTGACTTTTTATATATAATAAAACTGACATCATTGAGAAGATTACATTTTTTAACGACAATACCGTTTTAATCTACTGAACAACTAATTAAAAAACGTGCATTCTGCCATCCCTCAATATGAAACCTTTGTTACGCACGTGACAAACAGAGAGAAACTATATTACAATAAAATATCTGTTCAAAGTGCTATACTCTTTCTATGACATATTTAGGACAAGATCATCCTAGATACGCCAACATAAACGTAACATCGTTAATGATCCTATTCCAAACTTACATTTTTGCTGGTAGACCTCGCACGAAGGTCATAATTTAATGATTTCATTTTTTTTTTCTGGAAGTAGACCTTTAAAATGTTCTAATCATTTCTTTTTATTCTTTTTTTCTGTTATTAGTTTTATTAGTTTATGCGTCCCGTGATGATGTTTGAACTGAGGTTTAAAACATTTTTAGATGAATAAAGTTTACATAGAAAACTTCTGACTTATATTTAAGGATGATATTTTTACTGCCTTCATAAAAAAAAATTGTATCACTTTGAGGAGTTTTGCAACATCTCTATCTTTGATATTTTATCCCGTTGGGATTTTAGCAAGATTATAAAGTTTAATATGTAGATTGTTGGTTCTATATTGGGATTTTAGCAAGATTATAAAGTTTAATATGTAGATTGTTGGTTCTGTATTGGGATTTTAGCAAGATTATAAAGTTTAATATATAGATTGTTGGTTCTATATTGCCAACGACGTGCTGATGTGCCGCGCAGCGTTACGCACATATTTTTAACTGAATTACTGATCAGTTACTTACGTACCTGTAACTATTATCTAGGTTGTTTTCGCCCTCACCTCCCTTACATTCCTTAAACAACCTAAAGCCTTGAGAATATTAGGTCTTGTCAAAATTTGTATAGAGGTCGAAACGTGACAGTTACTCCAAAGAATATATGCCCTACCCGGTGAATATGCGTAGTTATTGCTTCCACAGCATTACAAGGCGACTCTCTGAATAGATTACTGGTATTTATAACTACTTCATACAATTCATGTGTATATAGTCACCGGTGTGACGATTGTCTCCGTTGTTATAAAAATTTCCGGGTGTCAAACATAGTCCAAATTATATAATCTCTTTACCAGATCATATATCCCACTCATATTACCCGGCATACCATGTACCATTATTAAATAACTAATCGCGGAAAAAGGTGTTCATTTGCTTAAAAATGCATCTTTGTCAATCTGAATAGCACTGTATCCTGGTTTCTTGTAACTTAAACACTAAGTGAAGATACCTTGAACGAGGATCGGCTACTATTTACCTATTCATTAGTTTTGTCTTGACGCCGTATTATTTTTACTTCCTCTATATTAGTTATTTTTACTTTCCTCTATATTAATTAAGTACGAGGCGATGATAAATAGCTTTAAAGGAAAACGGTGAAATGGGTGGAATTGTGTGATTGCACAAAGCAAGTCACTACCTGAATCCATGGAAATATACCTACTATTAAAGGTAAGCTGTTATATTTACTATTGTAATTTATACTTGGTTTTATATCGACATGTAGCATTAAAGTTTATTACTCATCAATTCGCCTTTTAAAGACGTAAACAAATATTGATAAAGTTTCCTTTGCAAACTATAAAGGCTAAATTCACAATGTTGGTTCGCATCGTAAGTTTTTTTTTATATGAACGAATACAGATAACCAAGGTTTGTTTCGGCCGATGTGCGGTCTAATTATCAAATATTGCTCGTGCAATCGATATTTGACTACATTATGCCCATACATCTATCTTGTTTGAATATATTCATACGCTTTTTGTCTTACACACCAAAGTAGCATAGAAACAGTATGTTCTCAGTGACGAACCTTATCCACTATCATGTTTATTTACAGACAATATCACACTACCCCACACCACACCCATCCCACCCACAATATTTTACAGAGAATGCCACATCACACCCACACATCTTACTAACAATATTTTACAGAAATACCACACACCCATCCAATCAACAATATTTTACAAACAATACCACACACACTCATCCCACCAACAATATTTTACAGAAATACCACACACCCACCAACAACAATATTTTACAGACAGTACTATACCACATTAATACCACCAACAATATTTTAAAGACAATACCACACACAACCATCCTACCAACAATATTTTACAGACAACGCCACACCACATCTATCCTACCAACAATATTTTACAGACAACGCCACACCACATTCATCCTACCAACAATATTTTACAGACAATACCACACCACATTAATACCACCATCAATATTTTACAGACAAGACCACACCACATCCATCCCACCAATAATGTTTTACAGACAATACCAGACTACACCCATCCCACCAACAATATTTTACAAACAAAGCAACACCACACCCACCCATCTTACTAACAATATTTTACATACAATACCACACCACACTCATCCCACCAACAATATTTTACAGACAATACCACAGCACATTAATACCACCAACAATATTTTACATACAATACCACACCACACTCATCCCACCAACAATATTTTACAGACAATACCACAGCACATTAATACCACCAACAATATTTTACAGACAATACCACACACACCCATCCCACTAACAACATTTTGCATGTAATATCACACTACACACTACAGACAACGCCACACTACATCCATCCTACCAACAATATTTACAGCATCACACCAGACCCATCCCTCCATCAATATTTTACAGACAATATCACACCACACCCATCCTACCATCAATATTTTACAGACAATACCACTCCACTCTCATCCAATCAACAATATTTTACAGACAACGCCACACCACATCTATCCTACCATCAATATTTTACAGACAATACCACACCACACCCATCCTACCAACAATATTTTACAGACAATACCACTCCACTCTCATCCCATCAACAATATTTACAGCATCACACCAGACCCATCCCTCCATCAATATTTTACAGACAATATCACACCACACCCATCCTACCAACAATATTTTACAGACAATATCACACCACACCCATCCTACCAACAATATTTTACAGACAATACCACACCACACCCATCCTACCAACAATATTTTACAGACAACGCCACCACATCTATCCTACCATCAATATTTTACAGACAATACCACACCACACCCATCCTACCAACAATATTTTACAGACAATACCACACCATACCCATCCTACCAACAATATTTTACAGACAACGCCACACCACATCTATCCTACCATCAATATTTTACAGACAATACCACACCACACCCATCCTACCAACAATATTTTACAGACAATACCACACCACACCCATCCTACCAACAATATTTTACAGACAATATCACACCACACCCATCCTACCAACAATATTTTACAGACAATACCACACCACACCCATCCTACCAACAATATTTTACAGACAATACCACACCACACCCATCCTACCAACAATATTTTACAGACAACGCCACACCACATCTATCCTACCATCAATATTTTACAGACAATACCACACCACACCCATCCTACCAACAATATTTTACAGACAATACCACTCCACTCTCATCCCATCAACAATATTTTACAGACAATACCACACCACACCCATCCTACCAACAATATTTTACAGACAATACCACACCACACCCATCCTACCAACAATATTTTACAGACAACGCCACACCACATCTATCCTACCATCAATATTTTACAGACAATACCACACCACTCTCATCCCATCAACAATATTTTACAGACAATACCACTCCACTCTCATCCCATCAACAATATTTTACAGACAATACCACACCACACCCATCCTACCAACAATATTTTACAGACAATACCACTCCACTCTCATCCAATCAACAATATTTTACAGACAATATCACACCACACCCATCCTACCAACAATATTTTACAGACAATACCACTCCACTCTCATCCAATCAACAATATTTTACAGACAATATCACACCACACCCACCCCACCAACAATATTTTACACACAATACACCACCATCCCCATCACCATCACGAAAAAAACAACAGCAAGAAAACACAAAAGAGCAGAGGAAAAGCTTTAAACTTTACCCTGCCAATTAATACGTACTATGAACCACTACCATCTCAGAAATAATTTACAGACCATGCTTGACCTACATGAAAATATCAACATCATCATTGTGTAGATATCCAACAGAAAACTATTATGGCTACATTCCCCGCAAGAACACACTGAAGCTTTGTACATCTGTCACTAGGCTCTATACCCATGACGGAAATCTATAGGCCATGCCCACACAGGACGAAGTTTGCTCCAAACGGACGTGAGGGAAGCAAACAAGTTAGTGGAGAAAGTAAATGTCTATGATTTACCTGATTAATTAAATTCCGGAAATCATTTCAGTATTTCAATTCAGCGAATAGACTGTTTAATGTTTGTTCTGTTGAAAACATCTGCATTTTAGATACAAAATGCATAATATTATACAGACAAGTCTGATTTTGCTACTCCCTTATTCTTTCTTTATTCGTGTGCCTATAATTCGTATCACGTATATATTTAATTATTTAATTGTAAAGTTCTATGCTCTTTCTTTTCGTCCATCAAATGTTGTCTCATATACTCATTCAGGCATCCTGGTTCACGTATTCGATTACATTATTGCCTGTAACTTTGTTAATCTTTCTCCAATCATGGCCTGGTTGAACTTTAAATTGTTGCAGATCAAATTACATTACATTGTTCCATATGTATTCTGTTCGCAGTTTGACTAATTCCTCGCAATATAAGGAATTTTACGATTATATAAAAAAAATTTTGTCTGAAAATAAGCCCGAAAATCTGCAAACAGATTTAACTAAGTCTGGAACACTTTGCTTGTAGCTAAATCCACCCAAGGAGCAGACTTTAATTTGTTTTGACACCTCATGTTGCAATGCATTCAGCCTTTAACAATGGGGTCATTATCAACACTGAAGTGCATTGTTGATAAAAATGATTCATGGTTTAAATGCGAACATGTGTTTTGTTATATTTGTGGAAAATAAATTCTCTTTAAATACGTGTGATACATCATTTACTATGCAATCAGAGTCCTACTAGGGAGAATCGACCCTAATCGCATGGCAATGATTTGGCACGCTGTTTGTTGGTGTTTGAAGCCTGGCATCGATTAACTCATCCACTTTATCTTCGTCTGAAATATTGTTCACAAATATAATTTTAGTTGTATCGTGGTCTTTAGATCATATGAGACGCGTTTGAAAAACTTCATAACGTCACATGACACCGTATATTCTTGTGTAAACACTTTGAGTCTCATTTATTTCTCTGTTATGTTTTTATTCTCTCTACTACAATACCATAGTAATTCCATTCTTAACACGAATTCTAATTTAAATTACAGCAAGATGTAAAAATCAAAGGTCTAAACAAATATCATATCTTCAACATCTGATTATTTCTACTTCATCATGTGAACAGTCTTCCCATCGTAACTGATCGTGGTTAATCTTGTGGTAATTTTTGGCAACGGAAAGTTGTATAGCTGTTATCATTGTTATCATGGTAAGCATTTTACAATAACAAACTACGAAGTTGTTTGTATAATTGACACGTGACATATACCTTCTTTGTATAAAATCTTAAAAAGGTTTCAATTGCTCATGATCGAATCAACAAACATTGGATATGCATTGCCATTTAATCGGATTTTCATTGGAAATTCATCGTCTTTGAATCGGATATTCGTTTGTTTTTAATAATATTTTCGCTGCTTGTTATAGGATATTCATTGCCTTTCAATGGGATATTCATTGCCTTTCAGTGGGATATTCACTAGATATTCAGTACAATTTAATAAAAATTCATTCCATTTTAATCGGATATTCACTTCTTTTCATCATATATTCACTGCCGTTTTTGTTCAATATCTCCTACACAAGCTAATGGTCTTTTACACTATATTTATTTTTTCAGGTTTATTTTATGTAGTTGGGATCAACTTCATATTTTTTCAATGACAATCAACATATCTTTTTATTACTACCGTAATTTCATGTTTTGCCCTTCCAAGATATATGTAATGTTGTAACCATGTCAGGCTTTTCATGTGTATCATTTTGTGACTTACTGGTAAAGATTTTCATTTTCTGTTCTTCCTTCTGGTTTCGTGATCAATATACATTAATATGTCTTACATAGGCACACTCCTTCATTCTCAAATGCATTATTTTATCTTATCCATCACATTTAATAAGCGCGTCATCTTAGAAACTCTAATTATCATGATCTCTAATACTTCTTGCCATGTTCATCTCTGATGAAGAGGTGTACATTTTACACGTCTTTTGTTTAATGGCATAATGGTTTCAATTCAGTTTCGAACTTTTAAACAATTCATCATAAAATTTCCATTTTAAGGTTGTGTACACTTCACCGTTCTTTTCTTTCGTCTTCAATTTTTTTAAACTTCCTATAGATTATGTTGTTTCAATATAGAGAAAACATAACTGTTGCTAATAATGAATGATTTTTATGTCCTCTTTCTTGACGTTCTCACGTTGGAAACCTCATAATAGTGTAATATTCATTCACTGATTTTCACTAATCCCCTTGTAAATATAGGAAGTTAGCCCTTGTCAAATTTATATTTCAATATTCTGACTGTTTGATCCAATTATTTATTGATTTTATTTAAACTTGTGAAATATCGCCATCGTTTCCCTGAAAACTATTGAATTTAATATTATGTCGGTTTGTAAAATTGCTTATATTATGAAGAAAGGTCAAATTAGTTTATGCTTTTTGATTGTCTTTAGATTGTGATTGGTGTAGTAATCTTATTGAATTTGTTTTATCATTATTGGTGCAGTAATTATATTGAATATTAACATGATTCGTTCACAGTATCCGTTCACGATATGGTAATAGATATGAGTGGTCTAATGTGTTTTAAATTTTGATTTTGAATGTCCACGTATCCTATATTGGAATTTTAGTATAACACTGTGTAAAATAACTGGTCTAGCACTAGTCATTTATAATCCCCTTACATTACTCATAACAACTGAAATGTGATCAAGCGTTTGGCAGTAAAGTGGATCTGTTTACGGGCACATTGTGTCATTCATGTTTTTGTTAGCATTTTGTAAATAATGAAGAAAGTATATGTATGAGTGCGGAATGCTTACTCCAACTCCTTGTTAGATGGGCAATCATAAATTAAAAATTAGGTGAATTTCTGTCGGTTTATTTCGTACGGTTACACCGTATGCAAGAGACAGACGGATAGGTAAATTGATAATAGATGCATGAAACATTGAACAAATCAGGTCAGATGCAAGTTATATTTTACAAAAAGATATTCCAACAAACAATGTATCGGAGTCCACATGTCCATATAACTCCAAAAATGCTTTTACTGTTCATGCATGGATATATATATATATATATATATATATATATATATATATATATATATATATATATATATATATATATATATATATATATATATATATATATATATATATATATATATGTGGGGGTGTAAAAAGAATATGGTTATTAATTTGTTTTTACGAGTGACCTTGTTTATACACAATGCTGGTTTATTAACAAATACTTTCTGAATGAAGTTCTCCTTTCATGCGCGTATGCAAAATCTCGGTAGTTTTGTTTTACAATATCCACTGCTGTCCTTATTTCTATGGATAAACATAGATATTATTATAATAGCATTTGAGGAGGTTTTCTGAACTGCAGACGTTGCATCCGCGAGAAATGTTTCTCATCCTTCATTGAGGGTGCCGGATATGGAAGTGACACTACTGGTTGCATGACGTTGTGTAAGCAAGACCATTTTAAAAGGATTACATTGCTGAATACAGTAATATTTGACGGCCACAAAGTTCAAGTGGTCGTATCAACCTCCTCTTCTTGTTTATGCGAAGAGAAAACAGGTTTTAAAAGAAAAATGTTTTCGCAGAATTCGTGACAATAAAATAAACACAACTCCAAAATAGACACACAAGATAGCAGCAGTAACTGATCTACGAAAGAGTTTGAAATTTGGAAGTCGCTAGCACCAGTAGGTATCTAGTTTTGGTTGTAACTGCACTAGCAAATGCAGATATTTTATGATCATCATCGGTATTATTATTATTATGAAGCAATTGATATTTTAAGACATTGTAAACAATTTAAACAAATTTATTTTTCATAAATTATTATTATTATGATTATTATTATTATTATTCCATGTGTTTTCCAAATTTTTTGCACATGTTATCCAGTTTAAAAATTAAAAATTAAATTATTATTTCGACTTCCTTTTTCTGTACTCCATTTTGAGTTATGGGCGGATCTAGTCAAGATTACGTCATTGAGAATGTGGCTGGGGAAAACAAATATTCCACCAATGGGATTCTGTGCGCATTTTTCTAAGTTCTAATATGTGGAGATTCATTTTAAAGTTTAATTTCTTTGTTTCACCAACATACCGGATATCGCATATCTTGCATGTAATAAGGTCTCCACCTGACTTTGATTTTCCAACGCTTGTTTGATTTGAGAATTGCATTAGCTTTGTCCCTCGAAATTTGAGGTCTATGGAATGCTTCAAATGGGTTGTGTGGGGAAATCATTTTAAGCAGTTCATGCAATTCATTAGCTGGTAAACGTACTTGAATGATGAGACACCTTCGATGGTTTCTTTGCACTTGTATTTTAGGAAGTCAGTACAGTGTGATTCATTGGCTCTTTGTATCGCTTCCGTTATTAGATCCATGTATCTCCACTTTGTCAGATGTAAAGTTAGTTCTCTGGATCTCTCATCGAAAATTGTGTCACCATAGCATATTCTCCCTATTATAATAACTTATGTGACAACAGGATAGAGGAGGTACTAATGTTTGTCTTCTATAAATGTTTATATGGCGCATGTGTGTAATACAGCCAATCAGACATTTCAAGTAATTTTATAGAAGGTATGACTAGTAACAAAATAAAGTTAATGTAGCAGTTTGCCTAACGACCAGTTAATCATGAATTACCGCAGTATACAAAGGGAAATAGTTCTTGCAATATTCTCTTATTACTATTTTGCACTGTTTGTTTTAAATGTTTGGGATATATAAGTACATCGTTGTCCTTGGCACAGATATAGTACATACATTTTCTAATTTCAATACCCCTGACATTTAAAGTGAAAGTAAACATTAACCTTTTAATGCGTTTCATTGACGCTATAAACTGATCGCAACACTTTCCTCATCTTTAAACAGAGCGATGTCTTCTCACAGTTTATATACTAGAAATAAGGTCACAGTTTATATACTAGATAATAAGGTCATATCTGAACTCTCCCGGATTATATACTAGATAATAAGGCCACAGTTTATATACTAGATGATAAGGTCACAGATTATATGCTAGATAATAAGGTCACAGTTTATATACTAAATAATAAAGTCATAACTAAACTATCCCAGTTTATATTCTAGATAATAAGGTCACAGATTATATACTAGATAAAAAGGTCATAACTGAACTCTCCCAGATTATATACTAGATAATAAGGTCATAACTAAACTATCCCAGTTTATATTCTAGATAATAAGGTCACAGATTATATCCTAGATAAAAAGGTCATAACTGAACTCTCCCAGATTATATACTAGATAATAAAGTCACAGCTTATATACCAGATAATAAAGTCAAATCTGAATTCTCTCAGTTTATATACTAGATAATAAGGCCACAGTTTACATAATACATAATAAAGTCATAACTGAATCCATTATAGAATGATCCTAATTGCACTTCAACAGGTGTCACAAATTAATCAAATACGATAGACTTTTCATGGAATTCTGGGAGAATTTTCGACGTGTGTTGGAAAGTATCCATGTTTTTACACATATAAATTCCTTGAATTAAAGATGTAGTATAACACTAAAGTGCACTTAAATTCAGTGATCATGAATTCAGTAATATTGCTAGTAACAGTATAAAATACAGCTCGCCAATACTTATTACAAAGTGTAACTGGTATTACATGTACACATTTCTCATGTGCTCACATTTTAAGAACTAAGACCGGTGATAAGACCGTATTTAAAAATATAGACGCACACAAATAAGCAATAATACAAAGCGTCATGTTGTGTCCTTGAATCGGCATGACTTGATAAGTACCTAAACATTAAGAGTCATACTGATCATATCAAGACTTACAGTCATACTGACCCTATCAAGACTTACAGAGCAATATTGACAAGATTAAGACATACAGAACAATATTGACCATATCAAGACGTACAAAGATATATTGACAATATCAAGACTTACAGAGACATATTGACAATATCACGACTTACAGAGTAATATTGACAATATCAAGACTTACAGAGACATATTGACAAAATCAAGACTTACAGAGACATATTGACAAAATCAAGACTTACAAAGCGATATTGACAAAATCAAGACTTAGAGAGACATATTGACAAAATCAAGACTTACAGAGCAATATTGACAAAATCAAGACAGAGACATATTGACAAAATCAAGATTTACAGAGCAATATTGACCATATCAAGACTTACAAACAGCCATATTGACAATATCAAGACTTACATACAAATATTGACCATATCAAGACTTACAGAGCCATACTGACCATATAGAGACTTACAAGCAGACCTATTGATCATATCAATACTTACAGAGACATATTGACCATATAAATACTTACACTGAGCCATATTGCCCAATTCAAGACTTAGAGAGAGACATATTGACAATATCAAGACTTACAGAGCAATGTTGACCATATCAAGACGTACAGAGCAATATTCATCATATCAAGACTTACAGAGACATTTACAATATCACGACTTACGGAGCAATGTCGACCATATCAAGACTTACAGAGCAACATTGACCACATCAAGAATTACAGAGCAATATTGAACATATCAAGACTTACAGAGCGATATTAACATTATCAAGACCTACATATCAAAATTGACAATATCAGGACTTACACAGCAATTCTGACCATAAGAAGACTTACAGAGCAATAATGACCATATCAAGACTTATAAAGTAATATTGACAATATCAATACTTACAGAGAAATACTGACCCTATCAAGACTTACAGAGCAATATTGACAATATCAAGACATCCAGAGCAATATTGACCATATCAAGACGTACAGAGATATATTGACAATATCAAGACTTACAGAGACATATTGACAATATCACGACTTACAGAGACATATTGACAAAATCAAGACTTAGAGAGACATATTGACAAAATCAAGACTTAGAGAGACATATTGACAACATCACGACTTACAGAGACATATTGACAATATCACGACTTACAGTGCAGTTTGACAATTTCAAGACTTACATTGCAATATTGACGATATCAAGACTTACAAGTAGCCATACTGACCATATCAAGACTTACAGAGACATATTGACAAAATCAAGACTTACAGAGACATATTGACAAAATCAAGACTTACAGAGACATATTGACAAAATCAAGACTTACAGAGACATATTGATAAAATCAAGACTTACAGAGCAATATTGGCAAAATCAAGACTTACAGAGACATTTTGACAAAGTCAAGACTTACAGAGCAATATTGACAAAATCCAGACTTACAGAGACATATTAACAAATTCAAGACTTACAGAGACATATTGACAAAATCAAGACTTACAAACAGCCATATTGACAATGTCAATACTTATAGAGCCACATTGAACATATCAAGACTTACAGAGCAATACTGACCACATCAAGACTTACAGAGCAATACTGACCACATCAAGACTTACAGAGCAATACTGACCACATCAAGACTTACAGAGCAATACTGACCACATCAAGACTTACAGAGCAATACTGACCACATCAAGACTTACAGAGCAATACTGACCACATCAAGACTTACAGAGCAATACTGACCACATCAAGACTTACAGAGCAATACTGACCACATCAAGACTTACAAGCAACCATATTGACCATATCAAGACTTACAGAGTCATATTATCAATATCAAGACTTACAAACAGCGATGCTCACCATATCAAGACTTACAAACAGCCATACTGACTTCATCAAGACTTATAAAGATTCGTATGTACCATATGGACTTATAAACGGAGTTGTTAGTAACTTTTACCATGTCCGAAGAGTGACCGATTTACATGTCAATGACATGTGTAGCAGAAAACGACCTGACTGCAACATGATACCATGTAACAGAAAATTACCATACTGCAATATGACACCCTGTAACAGAAAACTACCATACTGCAATATGATAGCGTGAAACAGAAAACGACCATTCTGCAATATAATAGCGTGAAACAGAGGAACAAAGTAATATCGATGATTACACCACTAGTAAATATCTTTTAATCTTACAACTCCATACAAAGCGTTTTGGTGGTAAATGAAAGGTCTACGTACTTGCTCTGCTCGTGCATGTGAGTACATTTTGTGCATTTCATTCAAATACTTTAACATTCTTGGATGAGATTTGTAAAGTTTACGCTACAGTTATGCATGGGATCAAAACCATGGCATTTGTCCCTATAATTTAATTATATACTGCCAGGTCCCATATCTGCGCCATTTTTAATTCGTTGTTGTTGTATATTAGTATTATGTTCCTAATTTGTCAGCATTATCATGAAGTATGAGATTGTGTTCACTGTCATCAGTCTGGGCTGGAGGAATTTACCACTCTTCTAATATTGCTTGTCCAGTTTGCAGCCTCACTGTATGTAGGGTGGTGTCTATGGTATCATTCCAAGCATATCCCTATTTGAGTCCGTCAATGTGGATTGGTATTTATGCTATCATCCCAAGAATATTCGTCTTAAAGTCCGTCATGTGCACGCGATATGTGATGTATTAGACGTTATGTTGGCGGAACATGAACTTGAGAGAGTTTCTGAACTATTTAATTAAGTCGTTCCCACAGCTGAAATTGAGCGTGTTTCTAAATTTAGTAAAAGTGGTCTACCCGTCGTTTAATAAATGTGTTACTTTTCCCTGGTATTATTTCTATTTATAGACAGACAATGTTACCAACATTACAATTTATACATAACGATGTTTATCCCAGGATTGTAATTTCATGAAATCGTTGTGTTCTTTGATGCTTACAATGACAAATTTCGTTGCAGCTGCGTGATCCTCTAAAACTAGAGTTATATGTTATTTTATCGACATTAGTATTTCTGTATATGGACTTGATAACAAAATAATATTGCTCAATTGACGACAAATCGCTAAATACATAAATAGTGCATAATCCGAGTAGTCAATGGATAATAGTGTGTGTTGTAATCAAATTGAAAACAGGAACACGTAAATCTGAATATTCCTTGTTATCTCCAAAATGTTTCGAGAAAGCATTTAATATGTTCATCATAAGTCTATCATTATACCCACTGTGATGTGCCCTGAAAGTAACTGTTTTCCCTGTGCCCTGCAAGTAGCTGTCGGAGTTTTTACTGTGCTCTGAAAGCAGTGGCTGTAGTTTTCACTGTGCCGTGAAAGCAGTGGCTGTAGTTTTCACTGTGCCGTGAAAGCAGTGGTCGTAGTTTTCACTGTGCCGTGAAAGCAGTGGTCGTAGTTTTAACTGTGCCGTGAAAGCAGTGGTCGTAGTTTTCACTGTGCCCATGAAAGCAGTGGTTGTAGTTTTCACTGTGCCCTGAAAGCAGTGGTCGTAGTTTTCACTGTGATATCACAAGCTGTCTGCACCATGAATGATGAGAAACGTGTTCTCTCTGAGTGGTGATGCTATTGAATTCAGTGTCGACAATAGCATGAGGCGAATATGTAGTGGCTTTATTTCATACCATAATGTCTTTCGTCGGAATCAGTTCCACACACACACACAAACACACACACACACACACACACACACACACATATATATATATATATATATATATATATATATATATATATATATATATATATATATATATATATATATATATATATAGAGAGAGAGAGAGAGAGAGAGAGAGAGAGAGAGAGAGAGAGAGAGAGAGAAGTAACAGATGAACACAGGGACATACTTATATCCTGTTGCAGACGGCAATATTCTTAAAATGCTCATATTAATTATAACGAATGATTGAAAGGCCACTGGCACTGGAGTTATTGGTTTCGTGCTCGTTTCCTTCGTGAACATGTTTACCATGTGAACCACTGAATTATGTCTGTATTCAAATTTCACCAACAGAATAATCTGCGTGTCGTCTCCGATGGTTTTTGTGCTCTCCCATATGCACTTCGTGTAGTTGAAAATACATGTAACTGTTATAGCGGTTAGAGCGTATACAGCTTGTATAGTTGGTATGGCTGACGATATCCAAGAAATGGAGGATAAAGTAGATTCTTCTTTAATAAATTGAAAGCTGGTTCACAGTCACTAATCCATACGAAATTCACATTTCTTTATTAGTGCATACAGCAAAGCAGCAGCTGTAGAATAGTTCTTAATGAAAGATCTATAATAATCCCTAATATCCAAGGAACTACTTTAAAGCCTTAAGGCTCTCTGGCTTTGGACAAGTCTTCGCTGAGTCCGCTTTATCTAGAATCGGGGTCGATATCAATAGCATTAACAACGAGTTCTACATTATGAGTTTTTCTCAACCTGCCTTTCTCACCATATTGAATACAATACTAAGGTGAGATATATGCTCATCATCTACTGAACACAATGACGCCATCCATGAAGTCTATAGAGGATTTCAAACTTAGCCACCTAGATCGATTTCATCAAGATGTTTGATGAACTGTTACATAATACCATGGGATCGTATCGAAATTCAAAGATTCATTGTCTAAAATGACAGCACCAGGCTGAGTGTTGCTGAGATTCAGTTATATCTCAACCTGATGAAAACCGCTCTTACGGTCAAGAATAAAAACGAATGCTGGTTCAGCACTGACTAAGATTTCATTTACGTTATTTGTCCTGGGTATGGGGTAGACATCACGTTCAGTACAGCTATTGATACTGCAAATGATAACTATGAAACTACAGCTGTCATTGATTTTCTTAGCAACTAGCATTGTATATGCATCTTTTTGCATAATACCCAGTCTATGATATCTGACTCTAAAGCATAGTTTATGTGGACTGGAAGACTTTTGTATAATACCCTGTCTAGGATATCTGACTGACAGAAATTTCTGATGAATTGTTTTGTTGTGTATGAGTGTGGGTTTTTGTTTTTGGAATGTTTTGCTTCTTGAGGGGATGTTTGGTTTTTGTGTGTGTGTAGTTTGGTTTTTGTGTGTGTAGTTTGGTTTGTGTGTGTGTAGTTTGGTTTCGTTCTGGTCAGATTGTATTATGTGCTACAAAAATGCCACAATTTCTCAATTTACTTGGGTCCCCTGAAAATACACACCGGATTCCTCCATAGTTTAAGTAAAGCGTTCATCTGGTTAATAGTCTAGTTCTTCTTTTCAATTGTAATGCTTTCGGAGCGTCTTGTGCAATTCTGACCTAGTGAATTTGAAATACATCTGTCATCTTTCTCTCCCTTCTTTTTTAAAGAGTCCACTCTTTGGTTTGCAGGTACTAGGCAGTGATGAATCTTTTCTTCTTGTTAATGTTACTACTCGCCTTAAAGATTGGATGGTCAACGTTATGCTTTTTCAGTCCGTTTGTGCCTGAGGTGATAATATATTTGTCCTGAAATCAAGTAGTGTACCATTCTAATTTAGAAAATCCATAACTTAATTAATAGAAGACAGCAAAAATAAGCACATGTAAAACTATGTATTTTATTTTGATTAAGAGAAATGTTCGAATGCACAACAGCGGTGACTATTTAATTGTCAACTGTTCAGATAAATTACCTATCCGACGTAGAGATGAAAAACGTAACAGAAAGTGTGTTACCCGTCTATAAAGTTTCAGAGCTATCATGGTTTTGCTGAAAAAATACAGCTTAGTTACATAACATTGATGATGGCATAGAAAGATTGGATATTCGAGAGCTAGAATAAAAAATTTATGATACATTTATATAATATTAGTCACATTTACACAGGCTGTCATAATGTACAGTGTGTCTCTCTTTGGTTTTGTGTGCGTATAGTTTGGTTTGGCTTTATTCTGGTTGTATTATGTGCTACAAAAAGGCCGCAAATTCTCAATTTACTAGGTTCCCCAGAAAATACACACCGGATTCCTGCATACAGTTTAAGTAACGCGTTCATCTGGTTAATATTCTAGTTCTTCTTTTCAATTGTAATGCTTTCGGAGTGTTTTGTGCAATTCTGACCTAGTGACTATACTCTTTTCGGTGACCCAAAAATAGCACGCCACCTGAACTCGATTTTTTTTTTGGGAATGTGATAGCTCTATGCCTGTTTTTCTGGCTAAACTGACAGGAATGATTTTAAAAACAAGACACTAGTGACTTATTGTTTGCGTTTAGGCACATCACCGAATATGAGACAGCGCTTTATTGTTTTTATTTCTAGACACAGTCTATCAGAGTCTGAACTTGTGCTTATACAGCTTAAGTATATGGTTGCAACATTGCCTTTCGATGCTTTTTGCCAGCAGTGTAGAACACAAGGGACATCACTCCATGTTTATAGTCTTCTTGAACAAATTGTCTTGCTTCATGTAAATCTACATACAGAAATTCCTAACTGACCAGAAAGAATGATATATGAAAAACTCACTTTTGAATTGTATAATTTTATCTAAATATAACGTTTCGATGGTAGCCGCTGGTCTATAAGTTTTGTTGAAGCAGTTTGACATGATGACATGAACGTTTTTACCGTAAACTCGACTGTGAATTATAAAGTACTTACTATATCTAAAAAGCTACTTACTAACACGTTTTACAATAATTTGTGCAAGTACTCACATAACAAGGACAGGTCGATAGTTTGATGGGTCATTCTCTTTTTGTTTGAATATTAATTAAGAAAATATCTTCAAGTATGATTTATGACAATGCAATATATGGGGATTCAGTAGAAAACTGGATGCTTATTAAAAACAATGTCCCCTATCACAGAAACGTTTTGCCTGATAATAATGTTTTATTTGCAAGTAGGGTCGCTAATGAGAAGGGAACCCCGTTGCAACTGTATATTTTTGACATTCTAATAGAAAGTTCTTCTTGTCCACATGTTAGAAACATGATTTGATTAGTAAATAGTTAAGTTACTGCATTTCGTTATCAATTGCCTACGCTGAACCTGATCCACCAAATACCAACATAATAATACGAAGGACGTTTATTTTTATCTGATTTCAGTAAGTTTTAAATTTCGACTGGATGGGTTACTTATTGTTTCAATTGGTAACGTGTTCCATACTTAAATTGTGGAAGGCAGAAAAGCATGGCACATCTTAAACGACTCAATTAATTTATCCTTATAACGTTTAAAATTCAATCTATCCCACTTGATTTTCTCCTATAATAGTGACCAAACCGCACTCTCAGTTAACACCGGTTGCTATTATCAATGCCCAAAAAATTAAAATTTTCCAGTGATTCTTCTTCTTGAGTATTATAGTTACGTCAAATACAGTCAGCATAGTCAAACAAGGAAAGTTACGAAGATTATATAACCTTCTCCCAATGAGACCCAATCTATATTCCGAATTCTTCAAAGTATTCACTTTCTCCCATGCCTTTTCAAACCAATGTTTCATATGTACTTGCCCAGCGTCCTCTCCGGACGGTATTATACTAAAGTTTGTATCTTCCTTGCCCTGGTTTAGAGCTAAGCAAATTGTATTAGAATTATTTATTAACTGATTTGTCCTAGACTCATCTGGTGTAAAGTTTGATTAATTAGGAGCAATTAAATTCTGTTGAACAATATAATTTGCAAATATCTGTAGATACGCTTTTCAAACACCTTCGGACAAAAAACAGAGGAGTGATATATGGCGATAGTTTGAAACATTTGTTCTACATCGTTTTTTATATACGGAGCACGTTTGCCAAATTTCTAAGAAATGAATGCTAATGTCTTTGTACTTTTTTGTCATTTGTTATTTTGCAAGTATACAGTGACAAGTTTCTGCTGTAAACGCTTTCAAGTTGTTGTTGTTGTTGGAGTTAATAATCTCTGATGTTTCTATATGGATCAGTTATTAGGGTTAGATACAGTGATTTCTTGTGAAAAGGAACGTTAGATTTGTTTCGTGTAGGTTTACAGGGTGAGTAATGTAGATGCTGCTGGTCACGGTAGCAGAATGGGCTGTTGCTCTTGTTGGATAGCTGATTACTTGTATAGGTTTATTAATTATATAATAAAAATCCATTTTGTTTTAATGTCAGAGCATATGTTAATATGAATATTTCCTTGTTAAAAGCTAAAACGACCTCTATCTTGCGTTTAAATTTATCAGTTCATAATCAGAAAGAGTTCTTAGGTTGCTAAGAGGAGCAAATATAAAGAAATTTGCTGTTGAGGGGCTTTAGTGTCATTAAAATTGACTCTTCAGTGGACATTTCTCCTATGGGGTAGATCATTTGAAACACATGATTGTCTCTCTTTCCAATCCTTCCCTTCGATTTCGTATTTCCTATGAAAGGCTTGTATTTTTTTTTTAAAGCACAGACAAGAATATTAGTCATGCAATGTTTCCCATAGTGCGATTATAGAATGGATTAATTTTGCATTGTAAGTCTTAGTTGTTTGATTCTGGGTAAGATGTTTCACATTGAGGTTGAATATATAAGAGTGGCCGAGTGGTGTAAAGCACTCGCCTTCACCGATCACCGGCATCTCACCTTTGTCCTTACGGGTTTAGTTTCGATGAATAGGTGACTGGCTGATCATGTCGATTTGCGCTCTGTTCAGTCTGACACACTGTAGAGGAGATGCGGCTTGTGGTTGCTTGAACAATCAAGGACGTGCCGCAGATGTGACATTTTCTTAGCTCCAGAATCTGCACGACCTCTACAATTCTCGTCAATTCAAAGTCTGTATGCAACTGCGCCAGGTTCAGCGTTTCAGTGCGCGATGTTTCCAAGACTCCAGATAAATGGCGAAATCTTATAAGGATGACTTGAGGGAATCTTTGAAGCGTTTCTTATGACGATCCCTCCGTCGTCTCACCACAGAAGATCTTTCCTGAAGTCACAATGACTCTTGGGCATGAGCCCGTGATCAGTGCCATGCAGAAGGCGATACAGCAGAATCCTGACGAGGATTTGCTGGCTATTGGCAGCAAGGAGATGAACCTTGGTTGTCGCAAGATTGTCTGTTTCCCTTCAACGTGTACAAGTGGACAATGGATGCATCCTTGCATTGAGCTGGCTATAGGTATTTGAGTCCATATTGACTGGACGAGTATATGGGTTATACGCGAGCCTCCGGCTTTGTAAATTTCTGCTGGTATAGAATCCGTTCGATGAGCTTTGCCATTTGACAGCACGGCAATTGCTTTTTCAGTTTCAGTCCCACCAAATGTAAACATCAAGACGGGTTCGATGTGAACGATTCCGTCGTTCAGAAACTACTGAATGAATAACATCACTACAAAAAGCCTGGGTAGAAGACAGCACTTCATCATCGAAGAAGGCACTTCAACATTATCAAGAAGACTGTCCAATGCAACTCAAAGAGTTGCAAGACACTTGGCTGAGCAACAGCAAAATGAGAAAAATATATTTCATTTTCTTTAAAATGGGGCACTAACCTAATATTGATCACATTGATTCTCTTTATACGACTCATTTTCTTTATTCTAATCAGGGTGAAAAAAGAAGTCATTGAACAGAAACAAAATCCTGAGATCTTCTGTTGTTTTTTTTTTCAGAGTCTTATTAGCGATACTGAAACCACACAATGACCTGTTTGTAATTTTGTTAATATAAGCTCCTTATGAGAAAATGAATGAGTGGTCAGTGAGCTACCCAACTGTTCTTTTAAAGTCGTATAGACGTGAAATTCTTAATTTACCCCACAAAACTTCTTTGGCTGGTCATTTAGGGATCAATAAGGCTCATCACAAGATCTTGAATCACTTTTAATCCCCAAAAATTAAAACAATTATGTTTGTAATTACTGCAGATCTTGTCACATTTGTCAAATGGTAGGTAAACTCTGATATCTAAGGCTCATGTGCAACCTATTCCTGCATTTGACGAACCATTTACCAGAATACCGATAGAGTGTGTCTGTCCCTTACCTAAGACCAAGTCAGACAATCAATACTTGTTGATCATAATCTGTGAATCTGCAAGACTCGCAAAGGCAATTCTTTTGAGAAATATTAAAACTTAAAACAATATTAAAAGCTTTGATAAAATTTAGTTTGCTCAGTTTTGGGCCTTCCCAAATTTGTCTAGTTTGATCAAGGGTCACATTTTATGTCTGAAATTTTTAAGCAAGTCATGCATGAATTAGGCATCCAGCAATTCAGTATTCTGCCTATCACCTGAAAGCCATGGAGCTTTAGAACTATTTCATTGAACTTGATTCGGTCATATTGTATTGAAGCTTTAAAAGATTGGAATGAATGTGTTAATTTACTGTTGTCTGCTGTTAGGGAATCAGTTCAAGAACCTTTAGTGTTTAGTATGTTTGAACTAGTTTTTGGACATACTGGACCTGAACCATTGACATTGTTAAAAGAGAACCTTCTTTCAAACGAAGATATGGAAATTAAGTTTGACCTTGTTTGAAAGGATTCTTGCAAAATCCACCAGGGATATGGCAAAGGAAATTTCGTCATTTTTGATTACAGATGGGCTTTCTCAATATAAAGTGATGCCGTTTGGGATGAAAGGTTCATCTTGTACTTTTCAATGTTTAATTAACATGATTACATCTGGTCTAGATAAGTGTGAAGCTTACATCGATGATGTCATCATCTACAACAACACTGGGAGAGACCATTTAGAGAAAACTCGCGATTCTTTGACAGATTCGCTAGTACATATTTGACAATTAATTTATCTAAAAAGTAAGTCTTGCCGTGCTTGTATTACATTTAAAGAACCTAGTATGCGGCATGGACAAGTTAAAGCTATGGATGCTAAGACTTAGGCTAAAGTGAACCCCTGACTATTGTGCTGAGTAAGAAAACAAAGTGTCATAGGACCTAAATATGTCAGGAGGCTTTTGATAACTTAAAGGCTATACCTAAAATTGTATTAGTTCTTTCAGCTCCAAATTTCCGTCAATAATTTAAATATATGTTGATGCTAGTGATGTTGTGCTTGGAGCAGTATCCATTCAAGAAGACAAAAATAAAGTAGATTATCCAGTTTGTTATTTTTCTAAGAAATGAAACAAGCATTAGAGAAATTATTCCACAATCGAGAAGGAATGTTTGACTTTGAAATTAGTTTTGCAACACGTGGAAGTGTATATTAGTTCAGCGCCTTCTTCGATTGTTGTGTTTAGTGATCTCATATCTCTTACTTTCATTGGCAAGATAAAAACAAATCAGAGATTATTAAGGTGGAATTTGATGTTTCACAAATACAATATTCACATCACGCACGTCAAGGGAAAAGACAATCTAATAGCAGATGCACTTTCAGCTTTATAGAAATATTATATTGTTTCATGTATACTTTGTGTAATATTTATCATATGTATATTTCAGTAATAGTTAAAAGAAAGCTTTATTGCATAAATCTTTCTTTCTTTTTCTTTATGAATGGAGGTGTTATGTATATTTATTTGGCACTGTTTGTTAGGGGTTTTGTACTTTTTAATTTCATGATGTGATGTAGGTCATGTCAAAATTGTAACTCTGTTGCTGACCTTGTCCAAAATCACGTTCATTGTGTACCTGGCCAAAATCATTGACTTTTTAAAAATTCTGTAAACAACTAATACATAGCTAATATTTTCTTTACGAGTATTGCTTTAATATTAGGAGCATTATTAATTGAAGTAATCATATTTCTCTTTTTCTGAGTCAAGGACATTGTGTTTACCACGATTGTATTAATTATAATTCTAATAACAGAACTCTAATTATAACTAAGAATTTAGCTTGTAAACATTTGAACTTTCCAGAATGAAATTTTCCGTTAAGTATTAGTTTTCTTTAGAAAATGATAACTGTGACCTAAGTCACGTTGAGGAGTATAGAATCTTGTTAAATGGGAAAATTAATTATTCGTGATGTAAGATCTTAGCAGAATCAATTGTATTATTGTTGTTGCAAAGTATTTACTTAGTGTCGGAGTTTATTTATTCAAATTATTTAATTCAAGTTATTCTTCTCTAGAAATAAAAAGTGCTCAAAAATAAAATTCTTGCAAATAGAGACTTGAATTTTCAGTGAAATTTCAAATAAGGATATGCTTTTGGATTATATTATTGTGATTCAACAAAAGACTGTATACACATCACCAAGAGACATGCCTCCACAGGCACATCAACATTTCCAGCGTTTTATTTATTTTAGAATACATCTAAAGTTTGTTCAAAACTTTAATTATAAATTTCTAGGATTATTTGTGATTTATTTAGCAATACCGTAAGTTCTTCTTACATTTTTCACTTTGTATTCTAGGGAAATAAATTATTTCTTGAATCTTACAAAACTTGTTGGTTCTCATGATTTTCTGTTATTTATTTTAAGACCAGAGAATTGTAATAGATGATATACAAAACAAGGTCAATGCCCACAGAATTATTATGGAGTCGGGGCAAACATATTGTAGTCAGCTATTAAATTTTACGGATGTAGGCTAAAACGTGTTTTAGAGATAAAATCAGTTTCTGCTATGAAGGGTCTATAACTTCGTCTATGATAAGCTTTCTTAAGGTTCACATATATAACCATTTTCTGTAGCTCATATTTCATCCCACTGAGACATTTTTCCTGCTTATGGGGCCTTCCACTTTTAACACTGAGGGTAAGGTGTGGCTATTTAGTGATGGGCCATGTTTTATATGATGTAATGTTTGGAAAGAATCGTGTTAAATATACCAAAGAAAATTTACTATACCACCATGTTGCATTTAAACTTAACGTGATAATCCTAAGATTCCCTGGCATTGGCATCGCATGTCGTGTCTAGGGGTATTGATGTTTCAAGAAAGAAGAATAAAACGTATAATGCAGGCAATAAGAGGTCACAAAAATAACGCAAGAGGAAGATTGATGTGTGTAATACAAAAAGAAAACTTGCTTAAATGTATTGTTATTAGTTCCAAACGTTTTCGTCTGTGTTTAAATCACAGGTATGCGGTCAAAAAATGCGATGGTTTGAAGGTGGGAATGTGTCAGTATCCATGTAATCATAGTGTGTGGTATGACATATGTGTTGTGTCACTATCCTGTTTGCAATGCCCCCAGCCAATCTTCCTTGATAATTGCAACAAGGTTCATTACACAACTAGTTTTCTCAACTCGTTTATGAAATATCGAATGAATGTTAGTCCTAAGATAGGACATGCCAAAAGGTGGGTATTGTATTCTGATTAGTGTTGTTCCTTGGCACGTTAATGACATTGCTATAATTACAATCTAATAGTTATTTTTCTCACCAAGACACATTAGAAGTGAATAGTGTGGTGAATTGTAGTTATCACTCCAGAAGAATGAGACTTAAATATTTACCGTATGCATTTACATAGTACTTGACACTGTTCATGGCTTGTTTACGGCTGCTGCACAATTAAATGGGGAAAGTAACCTTATTACAAACTGATGTTCGTTTTTATGGATTTGATGTTTGATTTAATTATATTTGCATAAATATTTTTAAACTTATATATAATATTTAATTCGGGACCCGTGAAATTTTTAATGCGAAAATAGTAGCATTAACACATTTCCTGCCAACTTTATGAATGATTTAACCCGAATGTTATATTTAAGAATCCTCTTGCAAAGAAACCCAGTTGAGAAAAAACTCTGTAAGAAAGTTTTGTTATGCAGATATATATACATTATTTGTACATATACATGTTTAAGACTTTCTCCTATTTTCCTTTACTTTTTTATTTCGTCATCAGCAGCACTTGATCAATCGGGAGCGACTATTGGGATTTAACTGCTTATATGAAGGGACGAGGAGGTTATCAGTGTTTGTTCTGTTAGATCTTTGTACTGATAGGAATAGTAAAACCTGTCTATGTAGCACTATACGTTTCATATATTTAAATGATCTTGTGTGATGACACGTAAGAAAACTTACCTTCGTTACCACATATTGAAAAAACGTGAGAGTCATATAGTTTCAATGTATGCGAAACATGTATTTGACACAAACTTGCTGCACTATTTAGCAATTTTGAATTTTAGGATCCTGGTACATGTAATGGTTATATATTTTGCTTGCTTGGCATATGTCTATTAAAACATGTTTCTCATATATTATGTGAAACATAAATGACGATACGTATGTTTTACATACGTCGGGTCTTAGCAGTAACGGAAATCAAAACATGTCTTTAACATACAATCCTGCATGTTTTGTGTCATGTGTCCACTATGTCATCTTGTGATGAAATGGAAGATATATAGATAGGGAAATAAAAATTTGTTGTAAAAATATCTGGTTCGCATTTATTCAAAGAAAATTGTTCAGGAGCTGCAGTAGCTCAGTTGCTAATGCGTTGGATTCATTGTTACTGCTTTGGAGGATTAGTTGCTAATGCTTTGGATTCATTGTTACTGCTTTGGAGGATTAGTTGCTAATGCGTTGGATTCATTGTTACTGCTTTTGGGGATTAGTCGCTAATGCGTTGGATTCATTGTTACTGCTTTGGACGATTAACGCCATTACTAAACGCAAGATAGTATATTTATGGCGGTAAGTATAACTGATGGAGGAAGAACCCGGGAAAACTCCGATAAAAACCACCGACCTACCGGAAGATACTAGCAGCTTTTTATATACCCACACTGACTGAGCCCGAGGCTCAAATCCACGCGGACAGCGGTGAGATGACAGTGATTGGTAAAGGCGAGGGTAAAGATCACTCAGCCACCCGGGGCCCCCTTGGGACTCGAAACCGAAAGGGTACTGGTTGGATTCCCCCTCTGGACTCGTAACCGAATATGTACGAGTTAGATTGGTAAAAGATTCAAAATGTGACATTAAAACCAAGAAGGAAAATAAATCCATCTGAATATCACTAATTTTCATGTCCGTATTTATGTAAAAACGGCACAAGAGAAAGTACATGTACTAATAAACCGCAAGATATGGCGAAAAGATTCACAGAAACCTGTACATTACTCTCAATGAGCTATGGGACCACATTAGCTGAGAGTTGCGAATCAACACAATTCGGATATTAAATGTACAGTTGTGAGCGATAAAATCTTTGCTACAGAAGTCACGTTAGGTAGTCCCTGACTTGCCATGAAGCAAAAATGTTTCATTGCCTTGTAAAATATCACAGTGTGTTTAACATTTTCAAGGTCAGATTTTTCTTCTGAAATATCATCCTACACTGAAGAAAAAAAACTCTCAGTAATCTGCAGATTGAGTAAACATGATGTATCGTAAATGTTATATTTTATGGGCGTCACAATCTCCATTTTCAAAACTTTCTCGGTTACGATTAACAGTCAATTTACGTACTTTTTCAAAACTAATGTGTCCGTATCGTACTCTGCGAGGAACTGTCCACGTGCTTGACCTTTTTCAGATTCAAACCCATATGAACGTTCAGTGTAATGTGTGTTATTTAATTAAGACTTACAGAATAATGATGCTATCAACTTACTGAAAGAAAACACATGTTTATCCATGTAACATTTTTCATGACCCTCGCAGGTGGCATACGTTAAAACACACATTACACTGCGGCGGAATAGAGTATTCATATGAGAGAGAGAGAGAGAGAGAGAGAGAGACCCATTGCTGCTATTACAAAACAACTGGGAATGGTACTGAGGAAGATTTGATTTTATTTCTGTTGTTAAGACCATTTATCACTGCAGAATTCGTATTACGATTTGGGCTTGGCTTAGTCTTTACTGTTCAGCATGTCCGACAGAGTTTTTATATAATTTTTCACAGCCCAGGCAAATGAAGTAAAATGAGTGCCTCGCCTTAAACACACTACGGTAACTGACAACCCTTCTGTCGTGAGTCCGGCACGCCTTAAACACACTACGGTAACTGAAAACCTTTCTGTCATGAAAACGCAAACCACTGAACCACCGCGGCTCCTATGTTTAATGAAAAGGTTTCTGCATTGAGCGCTATGACACGTTGCATATATTTTGAGCGCTATTGACACGTTGCATATATTTTGAGCGCTATTGACACGTTGCATATATTTTGAGCGCTATGACACGTTACATATATTAACGTTTTCAGATGTTAATTTAGCATTTTGAAAAATATTTTGCAGCAAGGTGTAAGTTATTTATTGTACAGTCTGCGAATGGACAAGCAAGCTTCGAGCAGTAGAGCGTCGCGGGAATATTGAAAAGCTGTAGGATATGAAGCTGTGACTGGTCACTGTATCTTTGCCAATAAAACACACTCTTAGGACTTTCTCAGAGAAGGTAAATTAAGTACACAAAGAAACAGTTTTAAAACAACAGAACTTATTTGAAACACAGTATCAGAAAGACATTTTACCGTGTAATGAAAATTTTGGAATAATCAAATCCCTATGTTATTATTTATAACGGTTAAGATATAAGTTTTATTTTTTTTAAAGAAAAGGAGAAATGCATTTAGTAAATAAGAGTCTATTTCAAATATAACATATTAAGTGGCTTTTGTTCTAAACTTCCTATCGTGCATACTTATTATTATTATTTTATTATGCTTATACGGGAAACATAACAAATTCGTTCAATGCAAAAATTGCTCTTACAAAATTCGCAAGGCTGACTGTATTAACTAAGTCCATAACAGCATCAAGTCTATAATGCCAATCATGTTATTCCCGCAATACTTATAGGATACTGCATTTGTATGGGAAAATATGAACGAGTTTTTCGAATGGAAATACTGCACGACCTTGGAAGTGCAGTATATCCATCCGACAAAACGAGTTCATATTTTCCCATACAAATGCAGTAACCTTTTAAGTATATGTTAATTTTTTAAAATTCTACCTAATGCTTAATTATATTAACAAAATACACTTCATAAAACAAAGTAACTGAATGTATGCCGCATTCCAAACTAAATACACAGGCGCATATTCATCATTACACAACAACAACAACATTATTACTGCGCACATAACTCCGCCCAGATAAATTTGAACTTAGTCGCGCGCTCAACATAACTTTCGAAAGAAAATGGCGTGTCTAGTTAGAAATGAAATTTGGAGTCATATTGTGAATTAATGCGCATTGCAACAACGTTTTCATTTGATCTGGAATGAATAGATTTTTGTATTTTTTTCGATTCTACGAAATTTCGTGATTATGGATTGGATTTATGTGACAATTCCACACGAAATACATGGGATTGAAGAAGCGAGGGAGAAGCGTGTTGACATCTGCAAATGTGTTTCTGTTTCTGTCATTGAATGTTTGAAATCATAATGTGCTAAAGAAGACAGTATATGACTTGTCACTTGTATGTTATTTGTAAGGACCCTTTCTTGCGCCTGTTGTATACAGTAACTAGCATGAATCCGAAACATTGTATCAACGCGGAATGTGCCAAAGCAGCTGATATATGGCAATCCACGAAACATGTGTTTTAGTTCATTCAGAAACAAATTTAAACAACCACAATGTAAAGCGCCTCTTACGCGAGTGTACATGATTTGTTTATAAATCAAAAATGCGTCCATTGTTTGTTTACAATATAAAGTAGTTCCTTTATGCACGTGAATGCTATATGTGTATTGGCGCGCGAGTTCAGTATCGGGTAATATTGCACGATTCTGACAATGTAAAGTTAACGGCGGAAAAAATGAGCATCTAATAAAATTATTTAAAGTAGACATCACCAACACATAAAATGTGAGATCGATTTCAACTTTTTGCTTCTTCAGACAGAACTCAGATAATTGTTTGCGAGTTTTCCCCTTATGCTTTATAAAAGATCGAAGTAATAAATAAAATGATTTACGTAAGAGATACATAAATCTATATCGCTAAAATAAACACATCTCTCTTAAACACTATTCACTGCTTTCATCAATTACAAGAGGTTTCATTGATGTCAGTTAATTCTGAAATAGAACTTCCTATTAAAGGAAAGTATTAGTTTCACCCGATGGATATTGTCTTTGGAAAACGTTTGAATTATGTGTATGTATATAAATTCCATTCTTTAAAAAAATAGCATTTAATCAATTCCATATATTCAAAGGAAAATATTTACCTGTGTTCATCTTTAAAAGTATTAGATACAGGTGAACAACGATCTTTTAGAGGTGCCCAGCTGTAAGAAAAGGTCTAGAAATGACAATTTAACCAGTAGCAATTTGTGGCCATTTACAAATACAATGACATAATGAGTAATTTTAATTAGATTTTGCATAATCCGAAACTGAGTTGCATAGTGCTTTTGAGCAGAATTTATAATAACTATAAAAGAAAAATAAACGAAAAAATATTCTCGTACCGACTCACAAGGGTAGCACTGTATGGCTCTCCACCTTCATGGAACAACAGACAAATACGTGGTTTTGCATATTTTTTATTGTAAAGGTGTTGGTGACGCAATTAAAGTCTAAGTAGTTTATAAGACAATAGGAAGGGAGAACGATTAGGAATTGCAGCGGAAATTGTCGTTCTTTGTCTGCCTTTATGCGTTTGCATCAACAGAAGCATATAGCGAATAAGATCACTAGACTCCAAAGCTGACACAGCAAACTGTTATTATTTGTTACCAACAGACGTCTAGTGTTTACAGGAGCTCGAGTATGTTCGGAAAGAGTATTTACCTGACTTCAATGTGGACCATGGGTGGTTCAGATGTCAGTGACATTTTGAATTTAATTGAAGATGGTATACATTTTGAAAATGATGATTACAGCGCCAAAGACCTTTCGTAAAGGATAAAGAAACTGTCAGACTACACAAGAGTCCCCCATACAGGAGAAAAACTCTTCAGATAACAGGACAAAGGTGTGTTTGTAATAAAACAAAATTATGGTACTTGGTGTTTGGTCAACCCTGTCGGCTGGTGGAGGTAGAGCACATGAATATATTGATAGTATGTGCTCGGTGTGTTGTTTGTTTATTCTCAAGGCAACGCTATGAAGGTCGTATCGTGCCGACGCAAGTTAAGCGAAGTGACCTGCCCACCTGCCAAAGGACAAACCACGATAGCTGATCTTACCCAATCCAATGGTGAGAATTAAACCTTGACGTTTCTGGTCACGTGTCCAATGCATTGTCGATTGAGCCCCCACGGATATAAAGGATTCAGAGGAGGCTAATATCGGGATCTGCACATTCCTCCTACGTGACTTAAAGCAAGGAATGTGAATGGTAGGACTCGGTTGACCTTCACTCGATTGACTTGAAGTCAAAGATAGCCTATTGTTGATGTGATATATATATCGGTTTACTCACGTTTTATTCGTACGTAGATACGCACAGTTAGACAAATAGTCTAATTGTAGACAGGTGAAGGTAGCGAATGACAAAGCTATTTTCAATGTGCATATCATATTTCATGAAATACCAAATGGCATATGATCTGAGATCGCGCACCAAGAGGCAGTTATTCTAGTGGCATTGTATTAAACATTTAGTGATGGTTTATTAAATATCTTTACGTAGTAATCTGATCTCGAGTGTTAGATCACATCAATTTGTCAACATAAGAAAATCCGGATCATTACGACACACACACACACACACACACACATGCATGCATTAAAAATATGAATCCATAAAAACTGGGGAAATGCAACATGTCAATACATCAAAACTGGGGGAAGTGCAAAGATTTTAAAGTACTTTTCTTATACCTAATCTTCGCTCTCAGGCGAGTAAACAATTTTAGAAGGAAAAGGGAAATCGTTGTTGTTGTAGGGTTTAACGCCATTTTTCAGCACAGGATAGGCTATACATGATGGCCAGTATAAATGGTGGAGGAAGAACCTGTGAAAACCACGAAAGAACCACCAACCTACGAGAAGCTACTGGCAAGCTTTCTCACATACCGACATAGGCCGCACCCAAGACTCGAACCCACACAGATAGAGGTGAGATGACAATCACCCGTAACGGTGAGCGCTTTAGACCACTCGGCCACTCGGGGCTCCCGAAGAAAGGAAAATTGAATCTTGTGTAACAACAGGAAGTTATATTTTTACTACATGATAAATGTGCATATATATATATATATATATATATATATATATATATATATATATATATATATATATATATATATATATATATATATCAGTATGGTTTCATTTGTAATAGGAACTCTTTTTTGAAATAATACATAGTTACCGTCTTGATTATAACTTTTGTAACAAATATATACGTAATCTTAAAGGGAGTCTAAGTAAAAACGATATCTATCTTCTAACTTTGTAATGTATGTAATGTATGTATGCATTGGTTGGTCTTTCTATCGTCTCTCAGTCAGTATGATATTTTAATGCATGCACTTGACTGGAAGCAAGTATATATTTGATCGTGAAACATGCACGTATGCCTGTGTGGATTGATGTTCAAAGTACATCATTCTAGATGGAAAGCAATTGCAGTAAATTCAGTATTTAGTTAACTGGAGAAAAAATATGAATTACGATGATCTGAAAAACTGAACATGTATATATGCAAAATGATGTAATTAATGTTTATGATTTACAAATATCTTTAGTACAATAAACAATTTTGTTTAAATTATTAACACATCAGAAATGTAATCAAATAGGAACCACATGGAACAAGCCTCTTATACACAAGAAGAAAACAGAAGTGGCGATGTGTGGGAACAATTACTATATATATATATATATATATATATATATATATATATATATATATATATATATATATATATATATATATATATATATATATATATATATATATATATATTAGCATACAGTGGTTATGTCAGCTAATAAGACACAAGACAAAGAAGATCGGCAATTCTTTGACCACGGAAGGTTTGATTTAACTGATTGATCAAATCATCTCTAAATGCCAGGAAGAACCACGCAAAGTGTGGTCCTGTTGTAATTTTTGCTTAATAACGAGACGTTTAACTGTTTCCGTAAATTAAACAGAATATGTCAGGCTCTCAAACGAGCCTTTTGTGATGTGTTAGTTCTTTCCTTGGATTCCAGTTCTGTACTGCATGTATAATAGTCTACTGTGCCATACTGTAGCGTCATATAACACACAGACATATCTCTTTTTTATCATAGCTTCTCGCTTCGTTGAAACCTGCAGTTATACTACAACAGTTCTTTCTAAAAACCCAGTTGTGGTAGGTTTAGGAAAGAGATCTGATCAGAAAATAATAATAATAATAATAATAATAATAATAATAATAATAATAATAATTATAATAACAATAAGAAGAAGAAGAATACAATGAAACTTTAGCAATATCCCGAGAGACATTCGTCTCTAATCTTTTCTTCAACTGCCTTTAAAAACTGATATTACTGCGCACTGTTCAAATTTGCTCAGATACGACTCTGTCCCGTACACTTTTGTGAACATAATTTCAGGTAACCGTCCACTGCATGAAAAGTATTTTTAAAAATCCCCCGTAAAAAACCTCGTAATCACAGAACATATTTTTATTGAGAGATCTGATCGCAGAGGTAATTTCCTCATTAAGTAGGGATTTTATCAACAAATGTGTTAACGTGGGTATCAGTTCCTTTGCTGTATGTTGTAACTTCGGTTTAGACCACTGATATCGGTTAAGACCACTGTCATCGGTTAAGACCATTGACAACGAAGCTCGTCATACGGATAAGTATTATTATGTTTGCAAAATCTAGGAAAATGATTTGCCAATAACTCTCGAATAGACAGAGTCGAGATCGCGTTCAATTATTCAGTTTGCTACCATTTCGGAAGCATAATGCTGCATGGATTTATAATCGAGTAAAAACGTATAAAACATGGAAATATTCAACTCTGTGGCCTTTTGAAGCTCTCTGAATTGTTCTCTATCGTACATTTCTTTAGTACTCAATAATTCGTTTTACAAAGATTTGTTCCGCTTTCATGTACCTATGACCGATATTGTCGGCGTAGTGGCCCACCATATGAAATCCATTCTCTACGCTTCTGCCGTATGTACATTATAAACTTTTCTTGCGTTAAAGTTTCCAAAACGGGTTGACATACGGGAAATAAAAACATCTTTATGAGAAGAAGCTACATTGTGTAATATGTTTATCGTATTTTGAATGTACAACTGGCATGAATGTTTTATGTACACAGTCCTCATTGTTTTATGTACAACTGGCATGAATGTTTTATGTACACCAGCCCTCATTGTTTATGTACAACTGGAATGAATGTTTTATGTACACCAGCCATCATTGTTTTATGTACAACTGGCATGAATGTTTTATGTACACCAGCCCTCATTGTTTATGTACAACTGGCATAAATGTTTTATGTACACCAGCCCTCATTGTTTTATGTACAACTGGCATGAATGTTTGATGTACACCAGCCCTCATTGTTTTATGTACAACTGGCATGAATGTTTTATGTACAACTGGCATGAATGTTTGATGTACACCAGCCCTCATTGTTTCATGTACAACTGGCATGAATGTTTTATGTACAACTGGCATGAATGTTTTATGTACACCAGCCCTCATTGTTTTATGTACAACTGGCATGAATGTTTTATGTACAACTGGTATGAATGTTTTATGTACACCAGCCCTCGTTGTTTATGTACAACTGGCATGAATGTTTGATGTACACCAGCCCTCATTGTTTTATGTACAACTGGCATGAATGTTTGATGTACAACTGGCATGAATGTTTTATGTACACCAGCCCTCATTGTTTATGTACAACTGGCATGAATGTTTGATGTACACCAGCCCTCATTGTTTTATGTACAACTGGCAAAAATGTTTGATGTACACCAGTCCTCATTGTTGTATGTACAACTGGCATGAATGTTTTATGTACAACTGGCATGAATGTTTGATGTACACCAGCCCTCATTGTTTTATGTACAACTGGCATGAATGTTTGATGTACACCAGCCCTTATTGTTTTATGTACAACTGGCATGAATGTTTGATGTACACCAGCCCTCATTGTTTTATGTACAACTGGCATGAATGTTTGATGTACACCAGCCCTCATTGTTTTATGTACAACTGGCATGAATGTTTTATGTACAACTGGCATGAATGTTTGATGTACACCAGCCCTCATTGTTGTATGTACAATTGGCATGAATGTTTTATGTACAACTGGCATGAATGTTTGATGTACACCAGCCCTCATTGTTTTATGTACAACTGGCATGAATGTTTGATGTACACCAGCCCTTATTGTTTTATGTACAACTGGCATGAATGTTTGATGTACACCAGCCCTCATTGTTTTATGTACAACTGGCATGAATGTTTGATGTACACCAGCCCTCATTGTTTTATGTACAACTGGCATGAATGTTTGATGTACACCAGCCCTCATTGTTTTATGTACAACTGGCATGAATGTTTGATGTACACCAGCCCTCATTGTTTTATGTACAACTGGCATGAATGTTTTATGTACAACTGGCATGAATGTTTGATGTACACCAGCCCTCATTGTTTATGTACAACTGGCATGAATGTTTGATGTACACCAGCCCTCATTGTTTATGTACAACTGGCATGAATGTTTGATGTACACCAGCCCTCATTGTTTATGTACAACTGGCATGAATGTTTGATGTACACCAGCCCTCATTGTTTTATTTACAACTGGCATGAATGACTATTTCTACTGGATGATGATTTAAAATATTTGATCCTTAATCATTCATGATATTAGTCTTAACTGCCAAGTTAAATATACTTTTTTGTAATAACACTTGGTCTATTAAAGATCTGAATTTGTAATCGGGAACGAAACCAGAATATAGGTAATGATTGTTGGTAGATACTTAAATGCCTTCCACACAAAACGTTTTCCAGAACATCACCTCTAGCGTTCTCTTTTAGGAGCTAGATTGTGCAACCCATTACTAAACTGGCCATTGGAATCTCACCCGGTTGTGGGAATGCCCTATTGGCTAAACATATCCAAACGATAGTTCAGTTCTTCTATTCCTACTGAGCATCATGCAACTGAATATTGTTTGATGGCAAAATGGCTACAGACACAAAATACTATTTAATGGCAAAATATCTACAGACACAAAATATTGTTTGATGGCAAAATGGCTACAGACACAAACTATTATTTGATGGAAAAAGTGCTTCAGACACAAACTATTATTTAATGGCAAAATGGCTACAGACACAAAATATTATTTAATGGCAAAATGGCTACAGACACAAAATATGTTCTCGTATCGTTCCATTTACCTCCAATTCCATAAAAACATCTTTATCAAACAATATTATCTGATGACAAAATGGCTCCAACCAAAAATATATGCATGTATCGTTCCATATAACCTCCACTCCTATACCTATATCATTATCAATGTTATACTAGTTAAAGGTGTAACACAGCTTCTTTCCATACAGAAATGTTTTTCCCCAGACCATGTGTGTCCCTTTCTTCAAGATCGCCGTCAACTTTCTGTCAGAGGCTGAGAAAGATTTAAACGCAGGATGTTTTGTGTCTAGGAAATTAAGCTCTTCGACCATAAGTATGTGTTCAGTTAGTACAAAAAGAACCCAAAAGAGCCGATAACTAATTTTACATTTTATATATTTGGCATTTCATTCATTCTACTTTTAGAACCTGGTATTATCTTGTCTGGCAAAATGTGTTGTCCCTATTTTAATAAATATAGTGTGCTTTAGACTAATTCCGGCTGCTTATTCGAGCACACGGGAGCAGTCGTTTTAGTTAGCTGTGTGCTTAGGTCATGTACTATTTCCACAGGTATAATATCGAAAGAAATTTCAGCCACATTACATGAAAGGAACATAGAAGTATGCTAGCATTCTTTCCATTGTGCATTTTTCAAATGCAAACAACTTTACCTTATACATGTTACTCTCTCAGAAGTTCATAATATCCCGAGAGCGCATCCATATCTGCAAACATTGTTTCAGTCTGCGGCACGTATTTTACATTTATCTGTTCTTCAGTTTTGTTTTTTACGTATTCTACCCTCTTTAGAGAACTTTCACAAGTACAGATTACAGTCTATGAAATTTATTTTGGACTACATCAATCGCATGTTTTTCATTACACGTTTTAAAAGTAGTTTGTTATTAATAAAACGCAACGTCTGATTGTAGCTAGAATGCACAATTAGTGGTTAGTAAGAATAGAGACTTTGAAACGAGAAAGGTCTTTTATTTTACAGAGTGAATTTTTATCACATAATTTTCTACGGACATTTTCAGACCATACACATGGCCATGATTTTATCAGTGATGTCATTTTACTATCAAAATTGAAAGTAACATTTGGTTCGTTTAACAAATCAGTTGGAAGATTGTGATAACATCGATGCCAAAAAAAGGATAACGGTTCTAGCATATACATACATACATACATACATACATGCATACAGACAGACAGATAGATATATAGATAGATAGATAGATAGATAGATGAACCAAACAATGTTAGTCTCTTTCTTTATATATGTTCTACTTCTTAAAGAACAGATACAGGTACGCAAAGATCCATTAAAGATGCTAAGAAAGGAAATTGTAACACGTATGAATATTTGACATTTACCATAAAGTGACAGGAATCGCACTTTTAAATAGATTTTTAATCCAATATCGAGTTACATCCTGCTTGTCAGCATTATAAAACCAAAGTGCAATTTTTTTTATATTTCGTAATTCATAAATGTGTTCATGCACAACGAATACTCCAACACAGTCAACTAAACACAAAAATCTTCATCGGATGGAATGACGAGAGCAACATTGTTTGGCCGTTCCAATTCGTGTAATGGCAGACAAGTACAAAACTTTATGTAATTTTCACTGTAAAGATGAAGGGGACGAAATTCAAAACAATGTGGAAGACAATAGGACGAGGAGATGACAAAAGATTGGAGCAGAAACTACGGTTCCTTATATGTCTTGATCCACTATCATCAACAAAAACGCATGGCGAATAAGGTCACTTGACTTTCAAAGATGACACAGCAACTTGCTATTATTTTCTACTAACAGACGTGTGACTTCATTAAGTGTTTACAGAAGCTCGATTATGTTGATAAAAGATTATTTGCCCGACTTCAATATGGGCCAAGGTGAGTTCAGATGTCAATGACATTTGAAATTTAATTGAGATGCATACACTTTAGAAAATCCGGATAACAGTGTCAAGGACCTTTGTTGAAGTACAAAGACATCAGAGCACCTAATATTCTCCCTTACATGAGATAAACACTACAAATAATAGGACAGTGATATATTTGTTAGAAAACAAATATTATCTTTTTGGTGTTTAGTCCACCTGCGAACTCATGGATGTAAAAAAAGAGGGCATGATGTCGCAATGTTTCATTAGAGAAGGTGTTAAATATTATAAAAGGGAAAGGTTTATATCAATAACATGATTTTGTATTTTAGCGATCTTAGTTCTTTCTGCCTTTATCTTTGTTTCCTACATAATTTGTGTTCAGTGGGTATTTTTGTTTTTATTTTTTTACCGCATCAACAGAATGGTGGGTATCAAACCATGACCTTTCTGGGCACGAGTCCAACGCCTTCAAACCATGACCTTTCTGGGCACGAGTCCAACGCCTTTAAACCATGACCTTTCTGGGCACGAGTCCAACGCCTTTAAACCATGACCTTTCTGGGCACGAGTCCAAAGCCTTCAAACCATGACCTTTCTGGGCACGAGTCCAATGCCTTCAAACCATGACATTTCTGGGAACGAGTCCAACGCCTTTAAACCATGACCTTTCTGGGCACGAGTCCAACGCCTTCAAACCATGACCGTTCTGGGCACGAGTCCAACGCCTTCAAACCATGACCGTTCTGGGCACGAGTCCAACGCCTTCAAACCATGACCGTTCTGGGCACGAGTCCAACGCCTTCAAACCATGACCTTTCTGGGCACGAGTCCAACTCCTTATCCAATATCAGAGCATACTAATACCGGTGTACGTGACATGAAACAAAGAGAATAAATGGTAGGATGTTCGACCTTTCGACGATTGACCTTAAGTCGTAAATAGGATCTATTTGAAGTAATATGTATAAGTATGATGATATGGCTATTTTTATTACGGGTATCATATTTCATGAGACCATGATCACTGCGATCAACCACCAAAACCTTGATTTGTTCCAGAGGCAGTGCATAAAATATTTAGTAACAGTTTATTAAAATAAATTTACCTGTCTGTGCCATCCTATCAGTTACAATTAATTACAATATTTCTACAAAATATATTAAAAGTTATTTGGGCGACAATGCATGTCTCATCCGCATGTGGCTCCTGTGTTGTCTGCTTATAAAAGCAGTGAAAAGCAGTCCTAACAGAACCGTTACTTAGAATGTTACAATATTAGAGTATCTCACGATACTATTCACGCAGTTATGGGAATTCTGACTAGTGTCTAACACTCAGTTATGAGAATTCTGACTAGTGTCTAACACTCAGTTATGAGAATTCTGACTAGTATCTCACATATTAGCAAAATATAACTCATACAACGTTATTACTATCAAGTGTATAATTTTTCTGAATATTATAAATGATCTTTTCATTTCTTGTTATTTCATGTAGGAAATAAAGGTTTTTTTTAATCATTACACGTTTTGGATGATTTAAAGCAATATTATTCTTTTGTCATTCCATATATGCTTGTTAATTCTTGCCAGCAAAGATTCTGGCCAAGCACTGGTCTCCAAAAATTGCATTGCATAAACAGGTATGTACTGTATTGCAAACCAATTTCCACCCACCTGACCCCGTTATCTGTTCGATTAATGCATTCTAAAAATACAAGTATGCTCATTGACATGAAAATCAGTATATTACATAACGTTGAACCTTAATGCAAAATAACGGTAAAACACATTCAATCAAGCTTTCATTCAAATAAAGCAATATACACACACGCGCACGAAAAAAGCGCAACCGTATTACGTCGCAATCTCTAGCCGTAACTCGTGCCCAACTCACGGGGGGCAGGGGCCAGTTTTTATGTACAAATTTAATGCCACAATCAGCGACCTAGTATAAAAATTCATAAAAAATCAAATACACAAGTGAGGTAAAAAAGGTCCTTATTTGTAGATACCTATATTAAAACAAAGCATAAGAATATTATCCACTTGACCAGAGAAGTCAATGGCAGTTCATAGCAGAAGAAGTTTATGCACCCCAACTTCAAATTTCTACCTGCAATTTTCGTGTCATTTTTGACACCATGTGATGCTCACAGTGCAAATACATGCCCTCTTCCTAGATGACAATTCTGCAAAACAGTGTGTACTAAACAGGCTGATGTAATTGAAAATAGTTGTCATCCAAGCCGTTTTCGAGATATTCTACTTGCCCCAGACCAATGTGTTTACTCTTATGCGAGGCTAGCTCTTCTTCCTAGCCGACTATTGATATTTCACTATCAACATACTACAGAGTAACTATGGAAGGTGTACATGCCTGACATCAGTTTCAAGAACAACACAAGCCCGAAACACCTGGTTCACAAATATATCTATATCTTTAAATAGCAAACAATAATATCTGAAAAAGTCACACCATAGCCTTATGTTAAGAAATTCGCCAGGGGCCAATTTACGAAACTGGACCCTGCCACTATAATGGCTGAAAATGACAGTACTGCATAGTGACACTTTAAACGAACACGCAGTACTTGTTTAACTGACGTAGTTGTGAGTAATACAACGAAAAAGCCGTCGGCAGCATAGCTGGAAATATCTGATTTATAGTTATTTCTTAAGTGCCAAGCGCACTTTATTTTTATTACTTTCTCCATGTTGAATTTCTCCACTGGCATCAGCCATTCGACGGTGCGCGCTCGGCCCTGTAAGCCGGGCATCTTGGGACGTCAAGGTACCAATTTCTACTCTTCTGCTCCATTTGAACGCAAGTAGTTTAGAATATTGTTCTCAGCGGTGACGAATTACATCAAAGGTCCCTTTCTCGACTTAACGGAAAATTCCAAAAATGTCCGATTCCGTGATCGGTTTAAAATTGATGAATCGTTATGCATATTTGGGAAATTCTATGAGAGAGAGAGAGTATTTAATGCATGCTCCACTATATTATTGTGGTGTTTTTTTACAATTGTATGACACTGATTCAATTTACATCCATTTACAAGGAATGTGTTGTTTAAAAAAATACAAAAATCTTCTTTGAACAATTTTATAAAAGAAAATAGAAAGAGCCCTTGTCGGAGGCTAAGTCTATAAGGTACAAGTTTAGTCCCAGTCTGAAGTCTTCTATTATTGGATTGTATCTTGGGTTGCGATGCAATAATGAAAACGTTAAAAATTAAGATTGTAAAATATTAAAATGAAAATCAATTGAGAATGGGAATATAATACTGATTGTCACATGAGTGCTAGATATAACATGCGCTTACCAGCAAGCACCCGTGTTGGTTGAAGAACCAGTTTCCCTTTTTCATACGACCGCTCCGGTGGTTTAAGTGATTTTAGCGTCCGCCTCGGATGCGGTAGGTTGCGGGTTCGAACATCGGCCGAGTCATACCAAAGACTTATAAAAATGGTACAAGCAGTTGCCTCATCATTATAGGTTAGTGTTAGGACTGATCCCCCTGGTGACAGGATATTGTAACGGGGTAGGACATGATGCTACATATCTGTGGCATGATGTCCAGTGATAGACATCACTCTAAACTGCCACACTGCAAAACAGCAGTGATATCTACGTTAAAAATATAAATCACACAACACAAATTGCCTCTATATTTTGATATTTTAATTTTTCTAATGTACGGTAGACTGATATTTAGGAAATTGGCGTTATTCATTTTAGGATAGGCCACGTGTAAACAACAAGAAGAACATCATGTTCACTAACATTGGGGTGGTTGTGGTGGTGGTGGAATCAATGGAAGGGTGAATTGTATATTTCATTTGCAAAGAGAACACAATCAGCTTCATCTGTTTAACCTACAACATTATTTTAAATAACTACAATATTATTTTAAACAACCTACACTATTATTTTAAATAGCCTACAACATTATTTTAATAACAACACAGTTCTTGCTCAAAATTATAACTCCAAACATTTCGTTTTTTTTCCAATTTAACTCGAGTACAAAGGTTTGACACGCGACATTAGTAATTCAGTACTTTACAGAACATGCGCGAGTTAAGCTTTCGTAATGCTCAGTTGTTAACCCCCGAAGTATATTAAACATGGAGCAGTCACCACTTTACCTTAAAAAAAGTTCGTAAATCCGAATGTCATATTTCACAGTTTAGTTGCTATGCTTGACAGAAGCTACATTTAATGTTCCATGTAGTAGTTTTGATCACCCTTCTTTGGATACACAAAGCTGACGTTTGAATACGAAATGCGAATGACTGAGTTATGATAATATGACGATATTCTGTACTTACAATGCATTTGAAATTGTTCTATCGATAGCAAACAAGGTAAGATTACGGTTTCTCTGAACAAACAAAACCCTATCTCGCATAAGTTGTCCGCACTATTCCGTTTCGGTGTTAGTGACAAGTAGAAGGATATTCTTTTTAGGGGCAATCAGAGCGGAAGTATAACAAGAAAAACCTAGACCAAACAGAATAAAAGGTAAGCACCTCGCTAAATTTGAAACCGAATATTAGCAGTCAACAGAATTAGCAGGATTTGAAAAAGTATTTATTTTACTTTTGGGGGCCCTGAGTGGCCAAGTGATCTAAAGCGCTCACCGTTACGGATCACTGCCATCTCACCTCTGTCTGCGTGGGTTCGAGTCTCAGTCTCGGCCACTGTGGGTGCGTGAGAAAGTGTGTCAGTAACTTCTCGTGGGTCGGTAGTTCTTTCCGGGATTTTTCCGGGTTCTTCCTAAACCATTTATACTGGCCGCCATGTAGGCTGAAAAAATGACGTTAAACCCTATAACAACAATATTTTACTTTTATTTTCAGAAATTAGCGAGAAATGAATAAACTTGCTTGAGAATTTTAATTTCATTTAGTTTAGGTCGGTCGCACAGCTAGGTATAATAATGCTAATAATAATAATAATAAAAATAATAATAATAATAGTAATGACGATAGATCCTAAGATCCACAGATCCACAACACTAAACCTAAAGTTGTTGCTTTTGTGGTCAGTCAGATCTGGAAAAACATGATAAGAAGTCCAGAATATTTTTCAAACTACATGTTAAAAAGTACGTATGTTTTATGTACTCATCACGAAACAGCATTTTATTGCATCTTTCTTATATTGACCTTAAAATGTCGTATAAAGAAGAATTCTTCTGTTAACAATTGTCCATCAAAATATCGCAAGTCCTATATATCGCGAGTCATACGCGATAATCGCACGATTAAATCTGTAATGGATATTCGATTAAGTCATTGCAAATGGGTGTTTGATGACAAGTTAGTTTTTATCTTAAAACATAATTAAATGCGCATTGTTTTACACAAAAAGTGGTCATAACTTTTACTCGACAGCTTTATTGAAGATTTCTGAAGGAAAATCTTTCGACACACATGAGTAGGGTGAGTGCTGTCGGTGGTTCAGTTAAGTACGGAATATATAATGATGAATACGTTCTTGAAACAAAATGGTTATTGTTTTAAGAGAACTTCGCGTCATAACACGCACTGTAGCATTATTTCGTCTGAATTTGCAGTCTATTTTTAAAATAATGCAGATATTTCGATTGTAACATATTACTCAAGATGAAACTCGAATAAATTAAATATGATGACCAACAGAAAAGAGCGTCTTGCTGGTATGTCAGATTATGGATAAATAGTTTATGTTTGCTGATTTTTTTGGTTATTTTCGAATCCTAAAATGGAAATAACTTTCCTATTTCGTAATTTTGTTTCTTCACATGCAATATTTTTTCATGCAAAATTTACACTTGGTATATTTAATAGGAATAATTTATGCTTGTTTTGTGCAGACATTTGCTGATTTGCTGAATAAGTGAAGTTTTTGACGGCATTTCATTGTTTTGTGTGCATGATACATTACTTTGAAAAATAAATGACACATTACTTTTTGAATAAATGATACATCGCTTTTTAAATAAATGCTACATTAAATACATACAATAATTAATCTTGTTAAACTATAAAAATATATTTGCAGCACGCGCATTACTGATAATTTTCAATACGTCTGCTTGGTTATATCAAAGACATTCTTTTCGATTTGTTGTCATTCCAAGTTTTCTTCCGATTCGAACTACTTTTTTTCAAGATAGTTTGCCTATATGCCTCAATTTGCGATTTTGTTAACACCAGTGTACGATTCCGGTTCGTGTTTTCGTACAAACATTTTCGATGTTTTGATATGGCTCAACTTCCTATTGTCTTAGAAGTGTTCGCATCCATGACGTACATGATATTGATATAGAACACAATTAAATTTGCTATATATTCTCTACATTTGTTTCTAAGTACTGACCTTTCCACTATATGATGATCAATACAAATCATATGTTAATCTAAAATACCTTCAAAGATGACTTCACGGTGAAGTTCTTGTCAAAGGTTCACCTGCATTTTTTTGAGAGGCTGGACTCTAAACAGAACACAGATTTCACTTCCAGATCATCACCAAGGCCTTATTACTCACAGTGCACTGTAGCCGAAATACACACGGACAACCACACCTTGAGTTCAAATTCTCAAGAATAAACAATTACCTTTAAATCCCTACCAAAATGAGAGAGGAAAAAATGTTCTAAAAATAGACTAGAACTACATTCGTGGGTACTGAATCGGAACTATTAATTGTGACCTGATTCCATATAGACTTTAAAATGCAATTATTCTGATCTAATTCAACCAGCAGCATGATCTGAATCTGACAGTCCACACGGGTGCAAACGTCAATACTATTCACATGGAAATACTTCAAAATAAAGAAAATCCAACAATTTAGACATGCGCACAAAAAAGGCGATGAAACTCACTTGCACACATATACACAAGAGGGAGATCAAAGTGGTTCTGAGAGGACGACTCTAATAATAGGTGACATAGTTACTTGTTCACTATCGTGCTTTCAAATCAATGTGTAACAGATGGAGTCTTTGAAATATGTTGTATGTATATTTATATATGCCTATTTGTCATTGCTGCAAAGCCCGTTTATTGCAGTCTTTTTTCTATATCTCCTGATTTAATATCTTTGTAACCGTTTGAGTCTCTAAATCTCTGTTTTCTTATTACAGAATGGAACCAGTTTTGTCGCTTACTTCAAAGAGACTACTTTCACCCTGTTGGCACGTGCGCCGAACTGTCGTAAATGAGAACACAGTACTGAGATCGTTCCGTGAAATTCCGGAAGAGCGACAAATTTTGTTCGGAAATACAATAAATGCGATCTGGAATTATCAGCGCTGTCATGAATATTGGCTGGATCTACATCGGAAGCATGGTCCAATCTTCAGGCAACGAATAGGAAAAGAACATTTTGTTTGTGTTGCAGACCCCCAATTTGTTGCTGAGGTATTAACCAAACTAAATTTCTTTCGTGTTTGCTTTAGATAGATAGATTGAGAAAGGAAGGAAGGAAGGGGGATGAATTCGTGAAGTAATAAACTATTAATATATATATATATATATATATATATATATATATATATATATATATATATATATATATATATATATATATATATATATATATATATATATAGGTGTGTATTGTGTATGTTAATGATGATAAATACACAGAGATACTGACCACAAACCATTGCATAACATCGCGCAATAATTCATGAAAAATAATCCAGTCATGAATTTTATTGCGGTGCTCAAGCAGTAAAATTATTCCACTGTAAACGTTTCGATTTTGTTAATAAAAATAAAAGAAAGATAAAAAATGAATCCCTTTACGGTTTTCAAATTTTGCTGGATTAACAGAATGGTTAGATTCCCAAACATTGCACAGCTAAGGTTATAATTTCGAAATTGAAAATTTGTTTTTAAATTGTTTCACGCTAACTTTCTTAACGAAACAAAGCTACTTGTTCTTATGGTGTACACAATCATGTTATCTCTTAGCAGAGAAAGAGAAAAGGAGAAGGATACGATTTTCTGATGGATTCCTGATCAAATGTAGAGTGTTATGAATTATAATAGGGTAAATGTCAGTTCAATGACCACAGAGAAGGTCACTGATCACTTATGTATCCCATGAGGCACAAAGATTACTTTCCCGTGTATTTATACAGTAAATCGTCACAATAAAAACGCCATTCGGACTTTGGAAAAGAGAGCTGAACTATTCTATAAAATACAACCCTATCCTCCATGTGGCCGTAATGCACATTGGTGATTGTTATACTGATATGTACCAATATTGCTTGACAAAGCAGAGACAGTCAAGCTTGCACATAAACACATCATTTTCATTTAAATCAAAGATTTGTTTGGGGGTGGGGGTGTATAAAAAAAGCGAAACTTTAAAAGAGAGTAAATTTGAATTCATTGAAAACACTTAACAAAAAGTGACTAACGATATATGAACCACGTCGGTTCATATGCAACCTTTTTTACTCGTCATTACCTAATGCTTCACATTGTCCAGCTGGATATTGGTCAGCGGTCCAATGGGATTTTGACTAAACAACAACTTACTGACATCTGTCGGTAGATATATAGGTAGAATTTGTATATTCATTAAGTACAATAATGTAAAACACTAGGGTATGTACCATTTGTATTTACGTCTCCGTTATCGTTTTCTTACATTTTAGTCATTCTTTGTTCATCATGGGTAGTAGGTAATGGGAAGATATTTCTTAGTCCGAGTAATTATCAAAGTTTTAGGAGCAGACGTTAGTATGTACAGTATTCACGTGACTTTATGACTTTATGAATTAGTTTCGTAAAATTGACACTCCTTCACAAATTTCTTAACATAGGGAATTCTCTGGATATTTTTAGGTATATGTGTTTAGTAACTTGATATAGAAATCATTCTTTGAATTAGTTATTTGGGTCGTGTTTTTGTACTGCATGGCGTTAAGTACTGATAGTTGGTATAGAAATACGTACTTATGAATCATACAAATGTGAAATAAGTAAAACCATGCAAGTGCGAAATTATTAGAATTTTGTTATGTTTGGTCTTTGTTGAATAGAAAAATATTACTGTAGCATTTGTGCGTCTAAAAACATTTGAATTCGCAAGGACTGTGTTGCCTTGGCGTGCTTGGAAATAGGAGAAAACATAAAATATAAAGCCATCCTCTCGCAAGTGAGTGATTCGCTCGGTATGAGACCCCTTGCCTTTAACAATATTATTTCACACAATTTTTGTCATTCGAAGATATACTCATTACTATCGCTTAACAATTATCATACTCCTTTAGTAAAACATCCCTCAGTAATCGATATTATGAACCGAACCATTATAAATCTAATCGAAGGTCATGAAAGTTTATTGTTGCTGTCTTGCTTTGATTGCACAGAAAGTATCTACATTGTTTCATTCTGGCAACTAACCAGTTCTTCTTCATTAGTAAGGAATGTTTATTGCTGTACACTACCTTCCTTTACCTGAGCAGACTGAAACTGTTTTCCGAAATTAAAGATTAACAATTTGCACAGAGGTGTGTTAATAACAATAGCCAAATGTGTCTTTAAGAGATGGTTCCCATTATGAACTGTCAAAAAGCAAATTTTAATATGCAACTATTCCAGCTGTAAAAGAGCAGTTAAACTAGGCGGCTGAATCCAACGAAAGCATTGTTTTGATAACTCAGAGGGTAATGCGTTGGCTTGGCACCTCTGTATTTTTATGCCATTATCGGTTTTAAGACCAGTCATTTTCTTACCTTTGACATTAACCACCACATCTGAGTTCTTGAGCTTAGAGTAAATTTTTTTAAATGGTCCGCCAGCTATCACAACTCAAAATAATGAAGAGATGAACTTGTATTAAGCAACCACTTGTTTTCCTTATTTACCAGTGGTGTTTGTTTTAAACGGATTTTGACCGTATGTTACATAATTTGGTAGAAAACAGGCAATTTAAGTTGACCTAAAGTAAAGAATTTTTAAATAATTAAAATTTGTTTGAATCGTGTTCTATGCACAGTACAGCAGTAGCACGATTTTTTGGTGGTTTGGCTTTTCGCATAATAAGAATGTAAAAAGAAAATGGCACCTTTTTTGTTCAACAGGTTGTGCGAAATGAAGGCAAGTGCCCGAGCCGTGGTGTATTACCTCTTTGGGATGAAGCTCGAAAGGATATGAATGAATTACAAACTATAGCTAACAGGTGAGTACAATTACTAGAGAGAAGCGGGGAGGGAGGGGGTACTAGCAGGCTCACATTATACTAGTTCCCGTCTTTAGGGGAGACGACTTTTACGATCATTAGTAAATGGGATAATTTACATTCGCACTGCATGAAAATCGGGCTTTACAGTAGTCTGGTACTTTGGTCTCCCAAGATGCTCCGCACGCTAGACCCGGCACGCATCGTTGTATGGTGGACACCAGTAATGAAATTCAAAGCGTGGAAGGTAATACAAAAATGTGTTGGCGATGAAGAAACATTATTAGATCAGTTATTTCCATCTGTATCTCCACCGGCGTTTCCTTTGAATCAATCGTAACTGTGTCAGTGAAAGGAAAGAAATACTATAATAATGCTATTTCTTATAATTGCTAAAATGGTTTGTTATTGACCTTTTCTCGTGCACCTTTTCTTCAGTAAGACAAAGTAGACATGTTGTCAGAAAAGTAGCACTAAAAATAGAAAGCTTTTATCAAAATTTGAAAAATTAAAACAATTACAAAGATAATGAAAAGATACAGTGACCAGTCACAGCTTCATATCCTACAGCTTTTCAATATTCCCGCGACGCTCTACTGCTCGAAGCTTGCTTATCCATTCGCAGACTGTGCAATAAATAACTTAGACCTTCAAAATGCTAAATTAACATCTGAAAACATTAATATATGCAACGTGTCATATCGCTCAATGCAGAAACCTTTTCATTAAACACAAGACCGCGGTGCTTCAGTGGTTTGCGTGCCGGACTCATGAAAGAAAGGTTTTTAGTTACCGTAGTGTGTTTAAGGCGTCCCGGATTCATGACAGAAGGGTTGTCAGCTACCGTAGTGTGTTTAAGGCGAGGCACTCAATTTACTTCATTTGCCTGGGCTGTGAAAAATTATATATATAAAAAAAAATATCTGACTTGCTGAACAGTAAAGACTAAACCAAGCCCAAATCGTACTAAGAATTCTGCAGTGATAAATGGTCTTAACAACAGGAACAAAATCAAATTTTCCTCAGTAACATTCCCAGGTATTTTGCAATAGCAGCAATGGGTTTCGAAACTACACTCATAGTTCTCTCTCTCTCTCTCTCTCTCTCTCTCTGCGTGCACTTTAGATTCTCTCTATACAAGACAATTAGGTCAAAGAGGAGGCTCGGAATTGATATGGCTAACTTAGGACATGACTAATCATCACATATGAATGAAACGGAGTGAAAAGAAACTAAAATAGACATAACAGCCCCAGGTAAAATAGCTCCGATAACAAATACCCGACAAAAAAGTTCCGTCAGAAAAGCTCATTTAAATGAACATCGACAAATTAGCCTCTACAAAAACGCCCAATATAGCAGGTAATTATTGCAAAGGGTTAATTATGTCGTGCTTGGAATAGTTTTGAAGCCATTGCGACAAAAATATAGATCAAAACTTGTAATTTGCAACGTATAATAGAAAAAAAACAGAACCTTTCTTTGGTTTTCAAATATCAGGCCACGCGCAGACGGCATATGAGGGCAATGTAATTCTAGTATACACTAGGCTGAAGTGTGTATAGAGAGCAGTTATTAAATGTTGTAAGGTACAAATATGTCAAAAGTGGGGTGTGCAATACTATCACATGATGTAAAACACAACATATCACATGATGTAAAACACAACATAAACAGTTCATTATAAAGAACAATTTGTGTAACGTATACATACCTACCCAATCATACCCATGAATATACATATATATCCGTGCATAAAACCACACACATACAAGTACACGTGCATTTTGTTTGTTACTGATAGTTGCATAAAGCTTTCATGATCATGCCAATACATTTAGAAAAGCTTGTTAATATATAACTATTTCAGGAGGAAAGGAGTCTAACAAACATTTTTCCATTAGAGTTAGCACAATAATAAGAATGTAGCAATATACATCTTTCTCTTGGGAAAAAGGACCTACAAAAATTCATCCCTTATGTCTGTCATCCGTGTTGCACACAGTGCATTTTCTATCGTGTCTGTATGTTTCTTACTCAGCTCCCTGACTCTATTAGATGTTTGTGACTGCTAGTTCTCAATTTTAGCAATGGTATATACATCTTTTCTAAAGATATTAAATACTTCTTACAGTTTAAATCTCATCTGAAGATTAAGTCGTATCTTTCGATGTAACCTTTAATTGCGCACTCCATTTTTTTTATAAATAAATCATTTAATTATTGTGCAATGCTTGTTTTTCAGCACGTGTGGGTTACTTTATGGTGCTTGATAGAGCAGAGCAATTCTTTTGGCTGAAATCAAAATTTCGAAATATGTTCAAACCATTTATAAATAAAGCCGGAATATATGTCACTCAACATGATATTGTATAACCTTCTGGAAAATTTGGAATACTTTGCTTTAAATAGTCAGATCCAAAATCCAATCATGTGACATTTAATATGAACGTCAATTTGGTTTCCTACGAAGCACTTAACACGGGAAAGTAACTCGTGTGCGCTTTCAAAGTTTTGTTATATATCCTAGGAATTCATTGGGAACATTTTCAATAAGGTTGGTATTATCCCAAACTTCACATCCGTACAGCAAAATAAGATTCTTTTTTATCATCGAACATTTGTGAACTGTAAAAACCGAATCAAAAGGTTTGCAAGAATCACTAAAGGAGTACAAGTCATTTTTCCTTTTGTATTTCAAGATTTTCGATAACACAGGTAAAAAAAAATTATTGTGATTTATTGTTGAGTACCCAGCACAAAATCCCGCTTGTTTTTCTGCTAATAAGTTGTGATGATTGCGCGAGAAAACGTTCGGTCCTGAGTTCAATATGGCGATAAACAACTTACTAAAACAGGATGGTAATCGGTTGGTAATTTTCGGGTTCGCTTATAAAACGGTCCTATGATACTTTCAAGCCAGGATTCCAGGATAAGACCTGTCTCAGTTGTTAATTGAAACAAGAGATTTGGCAAATTTCATGTACTTTTAAATATTCATTAAGTATAATGGGATTCAGTTTTCGGTGAATTCAATATGTTATAATCGTCGTACAGGTCCATTCACAATTTGTCGAGATTACTGGACATGTCTTCGTCAATTTTCTTATCATAATCTTTATTTTTTAAAATCAGACATATAGTGTACCTAGTGTAATGTTTTAATTGTCATTCTTAATTTCAATATGGCTAATAAGTTTCCAGAAATCTCTAGGGCTTTTACTTTTCAGTTTTCTGAGCTTTGCATGCATATTGTACGTATTTACAAGGAACTTTATGATTCGCTTATTATATCTACCTGCACTTTGGACATTAAGCGTATTCATTGTGAAGAATTGTAATACAAATCTTTCTTGGTAAGTGGCAATTTTTTCCTTGCATTGTGACACTGTCTCCCAAAGCACGGTATGATTTTGAGTAGATTGTTTTCATTTTAGTGCCACCTTTGGAATGATTTTTGAGTAGATTGTTTTCATTTTAGTGCCACCTTTGGTATGATTTTTGAGTAGATTGTTTTCATTTTAGTGCCACCTTTGGTATGATTTTGAGTAGATTGTTTTTATTTTAGTGCCACCTTTGGAATGATTTTGAGTAGATTGTTTTCATTTTAGTGCCACCTTTGGAATGATTTTGAGTAGATTGTTTTCATTTTAGTGCCACCTTTGGAATGATTTTGAGTAGATTGTTTTCATTTTAGTGCCACCTTTGGAATGATTTTGTGTAGATTGTTTTCATTTTAGTGCCACCTTTGGTATGATTTTGAGTAGATTGTTTTCATTTTAGTGCCACCTTTGGAATTTTGGAGACTTGTATCAGCTGAATCAAGAAAAATATTGATATCCATAAGCAGATGTCATCGATAGCTTCCTTGTCTATCTCAGTTTTATCTGCTTGTGCACTCTGTATGCTTCCATGTAACGTGTTTACTTTGTTGATATCCGTGTTTTCAATAAAATAACATTTACGCTTTTCAACTCATCCTATTCATTGACGTCGTTACATTTTTTATGCGAGTCCTTCTAGTTGTGATATTACCACCAAAGGTTGCTGTTGTTGTAAGAAGCGGGAAACCATGAAAATAGTTTGAATCAAGTTAGTCAATGTACTTAAGAGAAATATTACGGAAAGTACGCGCTTCAAAACCTAAATAATTTCCACAACTACCGTTCAAGAAAAATTGATTGTTAGTGTTACAAATTTCAAGTAACGTATTACCCTCTTAAATATTTTGTCCCGCGCGGTTGTCTTTTGTGCCAGACCATATTTTTCATGAGCAGATGGGAAATTATAAAAGCAGTGCATAATAAAAGTCAGCAAAATGACGTATCATATATTTCTACCTAGTCATATTTTGTCTGTATTCTTGCATTACAATCTCCCTTGAAGAACACGTTTTAATATGAAGTGCGCAAAAGTGATATTTCTGAATGGAGCATATTTAATTCGACTGCTGTATTAAATTGTGATACGCTTGGGGCGGGGGTGGGGAGGGATAAATAGGACCAATGATTAGGTTCTAATCAATTCTGAAAACTGAATTTTGAAAATTGACTTGTGAATTTTTAAGCAGAAAATGTAGTCTGATTCAGTTCTGATTTGGGTAAAATAACAGGAAATTGTATTTTTTACGAAAACTCTATACCGCCACTTTTCCATATATATCTTTGGTTTCTAGATTGGGGAAAGGAAATCAAATTCATATAAATTATTGATGTCGTATGTATTAAGTTTAATTTCATTTACACCTAACATATCAAAGATGTGAATAAACTGTCGAAATTCTCGGTAAATAAGCATGTGCTTTAGTCAACAAAAGTGTATTGATCCACACTTGAGCAGCTTTTATAAACACATGCAAAGTGTGTCCTTTGTTTGAATTGCTGGAACTAGTTTCTGTACCCGTATCCTTTATATATTATTTTATTTTAAAAAGGAATGTAATGACGCATTAGTACTTGAGCACTTGAAACCAATACTCAATATAGTCCAACACAAATTAATCTATACAAGAGAGCAAACATTGTAATTAGACAATGCATAGACTAGCAAATGCTAAATCAAATATTTACCAGCGTGTGATCGTCCCGACGTGTCTGATCAAAAGGTAGATCAGTCATGGAGAATACAGAATTCAGTACACGAACACATGTGAAAGTACACATTCTGACGTATATTTTGTGCTAACAGGGTAGCAGAGTTTTTATATTTATTAAAACTGAGCACTATATTAACGAATTAAGTAACAAATCATTCAACCGACCCAAAAAAGTGGCGTCGACCTTGATGGGGGGTGGACCAATCAATGCCCCATTGCACAATCCGGGCCTTGTAAGAGTGTTCATTTTATCTGTGGCCATGCTGAATTATTAGTTACCAAAGGCCAATCTGAGGCTTGCATAAAAATAGCAAAAGGAAATGACGGAGACCAGGTTGATAAATGTTGAACATACTGAAATCTTTTATTTCAACTGACCAGTGAGCTGATATTAAATAGTAGTATGTAAAAGGGGTTTATGAGCACATTACCATATGTTTCCATCAAGCAAGCTTTATTTCAGATTGTTAACCCTTCTATCCTGTCACTTAAAGCAGCAGAGGAGGTGAATAGACCTTTTGCTGAAACGTCATTTTTGAAAAATAAAGCTTTCCTACGAAAACGAAAACAATAAGCTTAATAACGCCAGACCGAAGCCTCTAACTTAACGAGAGTTACTCTAACTGGGCTAGTTTTTTTGTTACTTTATCTTTGTCGTTCATGTTTTTCTAAATTTGTATGTGCGTTCGTTTACCTGCCGGACATTTCACTGAGGTCGTACCTCCTCTGCTGCTATGTTTTTTTTTTTGTTAAATTTTAATACTTCGTTCGGTATATATCGTTATGGAGTTTACAAAAAAACTATTTATCAAGAAGATATAACAGATGTGAAAATAATCTGCCTGAATATATCAAAGAGAGGGATTATGAAATTTAGATGAGAAAAAGAAATGATTAAAGAACTGATCTGTCTTATGATAAATTTCTTTGATATATTTGATCATGTAACAAGAAACCTTAAAATATCGTTGTAGATAGAACGGTAATTTCATCATTTTGCAGCTTCTATCATCAACATATTTTTACTTTTCTCAGAAAGATTTTCAATAATATGATTATTCACATCAACTAAAGGATCAGACAACCAATCTTGTAATCTTTCATCATGTGCGTAAAAAAATACCTAATACGATTTATCCTTCGTCTGGTTACTATGACAACCTTTACTTAATCTATTAGCTGTTCCTTTAGGAATTTTAAGATCAATATCAGCAAACTTTCCTGAAGCAAATTTTTGATTTCATTTAGATTAAAACATATTATTGGAATATAACAAAACTATATGAATATTCATGATTAGGATTATTTAACCAATATCCTGACACCTGAACCAAACATACATTCATCTTGACTTTCATCAACCCACATTTTATTTTTATTTCAGATTATTAATCTAAAATTATGTAGCAAAAAAAATCTTAAAATATCGTTGTAGATAGAACGATTGTTCATTAATTATGAAGCCTCTATTGTCAGTAGCAGAAGTAGACATTTATCTATAATAATAACAATTTTGTCCCGTTTTGCCAGTCGTGAAATATGTGAGGTATTTGTGTATATATAATGTCATGATACAACGATTATTTTGTTATTCTGAGGTCTCTGTCGTCGATGTGGAATCTTCCATACTCATATATAATATATATATATATATGTAATTATAGAAGTTTCCACAGTCGCAAAATAATCATGATAGAATGGTTATTTGATCAATCTGAGACTTCTATCGTTAGTGTTACAGAAGTATGATAATCATTTTTTTTGTTGATAGGTGTCCCAGTTGATAAAAAGATATCGACCCCGATAAGTTAAGATGAAGATAATTAACTTTCACGATACCGTAAAAACTCCTAGATTGTTGGAGGGGTTTCTTCTTTTTTACTTTTAATACAATAATCGACCAATGATCTATATCTGCTACCTCCACAATCGGTACAAAGTTGAAACTTTCCACGCACTCCTTTCTTACATTTCATACATGGTTTTGGGCCGGTAGAATTTTCCTTTTCTAATTGCGCTTTACGCAATCAACAAAAATCATCAAAACACTTTTTATTACAAAATTATGTTGATCCTTGCAAGACCCATTAGCATTTTTTGTACCACACCGCGCTGGCATGTTATATATGAAACGTCCGGTGGGTAAACGAACGCGCATTCAAATTTAGAAAAACACGAACGACAAAGGCAAAGTAACATAAAAACTAACCCAATTAGGGAAACTCTCATTAAGTTAGAAACTTCGGTTTGGCGTTATTAATCTTTTTTTTTTCGTTTTCATAGGAAAGCTTTATTTTTCAAAAATGACGTTTCAGCAAAAGGTCTGTTCACCTCCTCTGCTGCTTTAAGTGACAACATCGAAGGGTTAACAAGCTGAAATAAAGCTTGCTTGATGGAAACATATGGTAATGTGCTCATAAACCCCTTTTTTATATACTACTTAAATCGTTGTTGTAATAATAATAATAATGAGTGATTCTGCTCTTACTATAGAATCTCATACAGCTAAATTAGCTGGACAACGACTAGATGCAATTAAGAAATATATTCCAGTCCGCGATTGTGTCAAACAGGAGCTACAACAGGGTCAGGAAGCTCAATGGAAATTTGCAGAATGTACTGAGCAGTTATTTAAACCAGTCACAAGATCCACTAAAGATCTTCTTCCGTCGTTGGAGCAAACCGCTAAAGCAACTGGAACAATAGCAGAAAGAACTAAACAAAAACCAAAAGATTCTCCGAGAACTTCTAGCTGAAGTAGCTTCTGTTCAATCACAATTAGTGCAAGAAATACAGCAAGCAATAGAGGGTATCGATCAAGCCCGGAATGAGATCAGTGATATAAGGGATCTTGTCGTACCAGAACCAGAACCTGTTTTAACCTGTTTTAAAAAAACACATGCCCAATTTACCAACGAAGGTCATAAAATACTTCGAGAAAACCACACACCACGTACTCAGATACCCAAGACACCCATCTCGTCGTGACCAGAGATCCAGAGACCGCTGATGTTCAAAAAATGGACTCGTTTTGTGTTTCGAAAGTACCATGGTATAAGTCAAATCAGCAATAAATATGAGGATGAATTTGAAGAATTTGAAAAACATGTGAAAGAAGCTAGAAAAGCGCCATTGCCTGGAGATATATTATCGCCAGAACAATCACCATTCAGACCACCTCATTTCGCGGAAGAAGAAGCAGCCGGAAGTGGCCTTGCCACTTGCGATCGACGTCGTAAAAAAACAAACCTCTCCAGTGATTCAAGATAAACTTGGTCCAAATAACATCCTTATTGATGTTGATGGACTATAAATTCTGATTGGTGGAGGACGAGACGGCAACCATTCCCACGAAATCATCAATGAAGTAGCCACTATTTGTTAGCGTTTATTTACCGGTGGGGTAATGGACAGCGTTGCTTATCGGGCAGTGATCGTTGAAATTACCGACGATTTCTACAGTGAGTGATCAATTAGATCAGCGATAACAAATTAAAATTAAAACGAAATGCCCAACGTGGACCTGAAAACGTCAGGATGATAAATTCACGATTACGGGTTTATAAAGCGATCTATGGAGATTGGCTCAGCGATATTACTCACGGTTTATTTAGAAGGATAGCCCCAATAGATACCCCTATTGCAAGACAATTAGGTATGAAATACATCAAAGTTGTTCGTGATAAGGATATTGGTATTGTTGGTGATGTTGCTGGTAAAGCATTCTCAGCAATCAGGGACAGACTCGCACGATTAGTACGACGAAAACCACAAGCATTCCAATAAAGCTGCCCATCATCGAAGTGATGCCAGCAAGTGTCAGTAAAAGAATAAATCAAGCTGCGAATGAGCGGTTGAAATAATTAGCTGGTAGGCCATATCTAACAAAACAAGCCCCGGCCGAGATCGAAAAATATATAACCACAAACCTAATAGCGGGTAATGGTCTGACCCGTCGTCGTCGGTGATATTGATCAGAGTTAGAACATCGTTTTAGACAACAACGAATATGATAAAAATGTTCAAATGTGTATCTGATCCCGCATTTGACATCGACGTACTGGTACTCAAGGATGAGTCTGTGTGTGATTATTAAGATGTTTTATGAAGCAAGAGAACCAAGCCAGTGTGGATGAATCGAACTACAAGTCCAAGATACGTCCAGATATTTTCTACCCGCTGATACATTCACTGAAGTTCAGGGTAGACTTTTGACAAACCATACGCTGCGGGTGACAAATGTGGATTCGTCAATATTGGTATTATATCAGTTATTCTACAAACACCTAACGAAAACTGCAGAAAAACTTAGCACTCGAAACAACCTACTATGTAACCTGGCTGGCTCAACCTGGGGAGCTAGAGCTCAGACACTCAAGACGTCTGCACTAGCCCTCTATTATTCGACAGCCGAATATTGCGCTCCTGTCTGGGCTCGATCATCCCACACTAAGTTAATTGATGTCCAGCTCAGCAATATGTGCGTAATCTCTGGAACACTACTTACCATGGCTGCCGGTACTCAGCAACATTCATCCTACACTGGTGCGTCGCCATAAAGCATCCACAAAAGTGTTGGCTAAGGTCTATGCCAGTGAGAAACTTCCACTGTACATGGACATCACCTCACATGCAGCAGTCCGCTTGGCTTTGAGACGCTCAAATCTGGTTACGTCTGTTGCCGGAGGATATGACAACTATTTCGGCATGGAGTGTCGAGTGGTCTTCAACAGATGTTGTAAACGGCTCACTCGTATATTTTACCCATGTGTCTGCCCTCCTGGTTTCAACCTTCCATGTCATCTGTGGACCACATTGAACCGCTTTCGGACAGGACAGGGTCGTTGTGAAGTCAACTTTGTCCGATGGGGCCAGGCCACTAACTCTTCCTATTGCTGTGGAACTCTTCAAACCATGTCACACATTGTGAACAACTGTCCACTTATAATGTTCCCCGGTGGACTACAGGCTCTGCAACTTTCTGATAATGACGTTGTTAAATGGCTTAGCACGTACTGCACACGATAATAATAATAATAATAATGGCGTTATTTAAAAGTGCCTTGTATATAATTGATAATATAAAAATTGAAGTATGTCTCAATAACGTCGATGTTCCTAGAATGATAATCGGTCTTACAAGATATTCCGATGATTATTCAAGGTCTACTGGTGCATCAATGATGTGCCAAAGGATATTACTGACCATCGTAACAATACACAGTATCAAATGAGACGACCAAAAACACATACCAGTTCCGGTAGTCCATGGAGCTAATCCAGAATTTAATCTGGGATTTGCAGCACGACGATCTCAAATTGATGCTCAAATTAGATTCAGCTGTGTGATATGGCTGAGTTAGAAAGTCCACTGCAATCTGGCGAAATAATGTTCCAGCTGCTAGAAACGTAGTACTAACAAAACTTGCATTGTGGATGCCAACATTAACTGCATCAGTAACAGAAGAAGCGCGGTTGTTAGCGTTCATAGATAGTGGTGGTA